>JAUMJK010000271.1:0-692500 GCA_033558105.1 Coccyzus lansbergi
GGCGGGGCCTTGTCTGAGGGGGCGGGGCTGTGCCAGGAGACACGCCGGGCGGATCCGCGTGGCCTTGGCGGTGCCGGGAGAGGGGACGAGTGTTTGGTCAGTGCGGTGCCAGAGCACCGGGACGGTGTTCTGCTCAGTTTCGTCGAATCTTCATAGAATCATAGAACAATCAGGTTGGAAGGGACCCATCGGATCATCGAGTCCAACCATATTTTTTTTTTTTTAACCCTCTTGCAGCATCCCCAGCCCTGAGGGGACCCCTTCTTGTAGAGTCCCTCATCCTTCGACACCCAACAACACCTCATGATATGAGGGATCCCCCCGGCAGAGCTCCTAGCCCTGAGGGTACCCCCTTTTGCAGCATCCCTCATCCCCGCAACATCGTAAGCTGTGAGGAACACCCCTACCGTGTCCCCAGCCCTAAGGGGACGCCACTTTGCAGCATCTCTCACCCTGCGAGACCCCCTCCACCATCTCAATGGACTCCCCTACCACGTCCCTAGCTCGGAGGGGACCCCCTTTTACAGCAATTCCAGCTCTGCAAGGCTCCCACAACATCTCGCACTGAGGGACACCCCTGCCATGTCCCCAACCCTGAGGGGACCCCCCTCTGCAGCACTCCCAGCTCTGTGAGGCTCCCACAGCACCTTAAGCTGTGAGGGACCCTCCGATCGCATCCCTACCTCGGAGGGGACCTCTCTTTTGCAGCAATGCCAGCTCTGTGAGCCTCCCACAACATCTCAAGCTGTGAGGAGCCCCCCTACCATGTCCCCAGCGCTAAGGGTACCCCCCCCTTTTCCAGCACCCCCCACTCTGTGAGACCTCCTCCCACTCCCCAGCACCTTTCACACTGTAAGGGACACCCCTACCTCTCTCCAGCCTCCTGGGAAGCCCCTGCGGAGCCCCCAGCCTTGGTGGGATCCCCGCTTTTTGCAGCACCCCCAACTTTGCAAGACCTGAGAACCCCCCGCACCTCAGACTGTACCACTCCGCTACTCACCCAGCTGCGTCTTCGAACGGTTAAGCTTGGAAGGGACCTTAAAGACCATCCAGTTCCAACCTCCCAGCCTTGGGCGTGGACAAGATCCCTTTTTCGGACTCCTAATACCAGACTAAAATCTCTGCGGCCGTGTAACTTGAAGACCTGATACACAGTCACAGAATCACAGACTCACAGAATGGTTTGGGTTGGAAGGGACCTTAAAGATCATGCAGTTCCAACCCCCCTGCCATGGGCAGGGACACCTCCCACCAGACCAGGCTGCTCAAAGCCCTATCTAACCTGGCCTTGAACGTGGCCCTGAGTGGATCAGGGCCTGAAAAAGAATAATATATATTAATGTGAAAAACCAAAGCACAAGTCCTGTGAAAAGCTTCTGTAGGGGAACTGAGGTTGTTTGGCCCGGAGAAAAGGAGCTGAGGGGAGAACTTATCACTTTTAACACTTCCTGAAAGGAGGTTGTAGTGAGGTAGCAACTGATAGGATGGGAGAAAATGGCCTAAAGTTGCACCAGGGGAGTTCTGGGTGGAATATTAGGTTGTCAAGGACCGGAACAGGCTGCCCAGGGAATTGGCAGAGTTATCATCCCTGGAAGCGTTCAAAATATGTATAGATGTGGGGTTTAGGTACATGATCTGGTGGGACTTACATTAATGGTTGGACTCTATAATCATGAAAGTATTTTCCAACCTAAGTGATTCCATGACGCTACTCTGAGGAATAAAATTGAAGATCGTGATGTTCTTGTCAAGGCCTGTGCTCTGAAAAGACAGGAGCACAGATGATTCATCAAGAGCAGATTCTGTTTCCAGACAAGAGTAGGAAGGCAATGGTCTTGTACCTTATCTTACATGCCATTTCTTTTCCTATTACTCTACAATGAAAACGAACGTGGAGAGATAGATAGTGAGCAGCAGCCTGCTATTTATTGAGGCTGCAATAAGTGAGATTATGGAACAAAGGACCACACTGTAAACGACTTGATTCCTGAAGGGTGTAAAAGATTTGTCCAAACTTTACTACTTCATTGCCAGACAGGAAGAATCTCAGTGATGTGCTGAGTCCTTCATAGCTGGCATCCTTCGTACTCAGTGTTGCACCCAGGTGGTCCTGCCCAGACACTTAGGTGTTGCGTTTTGTGAGTCTGCAGTTATGAGAATGTGAGTAAATAAAATGTATGAAAGAGTGAATGTGAATAAATAAAATATGTGAAAGAACAAGTGCAAGAGGGTAAAAATGAATGTAGTGATTTTGTGAATAACCATCGCTTTCTCTGACTGTTGCACTGTTTTTTTGTCATGCTCATTTTCTCCCAGTCTGTTGTGACAGTGTCCATTAACAGATGTGTAGGGAAACAGAAAAAAGTAGTATGAGTGTGTGTACTAATGTATGCCAGAATGTTTTCTTCCAGTCTGAAAAAAACTGATCTCTGATTTTAAATTAGGTGGAAGTGATTCCATGCTGCTCTTCATCCTTGTCTCTTTTCTTTTTCTAACTTTTCCAGTTCTGTTGAACCACAGTCAGGGGCTGGGATTACTTGGAATGTGTCTGGTAGAATATAAGGGTTAATGCTGACTGGTTAATTGCAGGACTGGTTTAGTACTGGAGTGCAGAACTATAAATGCCCGTGTCACTGGACCTGATATCTTGAATTACTGTGTAATCTGTAACATTCTGTTTTCCATTGAATATCCACACCAGCAAGGCTGGCTGTGCACAGATCGGTGCTCTGTGTGACCCAGGGCGCTGGCTCAGGTGGTATCCAAGAGGGATGTCTACAAGACTTAAGGAAGGGATTCAGTTGATCTAGATGCAGAAGATGTAGAAGATGTAGGAGATGAATGCTGCTTCAGGGATTTGTGGAGGGCTGATTTTTTTTTCCCCTTTTTTTCCTTCTTTCTGTTGGAAAGAAACTAGGAACCTACTCTTTTCTATTTCTATCTATAAATAAATTGTCATCAAGACTTTAAAGGTTTGTAACTCACTCAAATGTTACATAGCATTGAAAACATCATTTCCAAATGGACTTACATATACACATATAAATAATGCAATACAGAAATCAAACTAGGAATGTAAAATGAAGAGCTGGACTACAACTCTGGATTTCTCTATGCTGCTGAATTGCTTTCTCATTTGAACAAGAGGAAGACCAGTAGCCTGCTTTGCAATGTCACAGTGATGTTAAAAGTTTAACAATGAAACATAAGATTGTCTACTTTCATGCTATTCTTAGCCTAGTTAGCAAAGTGCTGGGTGAGCCCAAGGGTGATTGATGATTATTCACTGTTTGCTCTTTTAAGAGTGTGCAGAAAAGGGAGTGGGGTTTGGTGAGAATGAGTTAGGAAAATGGAAGTGGGGCTGGTTAGCAGAGTAGTCTGTTGGTTGAGTAGTTTTCTTGAAATCACCTTTACATCAATTTTATCTGGTTTTTGATTGCTATGAAGTGTGATATTTGGTAAATAAACTTTGAACAGGTAGGAGCAACCGTGACCTGGGTTATACTTACAGGAGGACATACCAGGTGCACCTGGAAAAGGTCAGAGCATTAGAAGACTCTTAAGGATTAAAATAAGTTTGTCCTTCTAGGGGGACCAGGGTGCTTTCTCGGGGTGGGTTATGGTGGCTCTAGCTGCAGTCCCTTTCTGGGCCACCCTGCATCTGCAGGATCTGTTCTTTAAGGCCAGAGGGATGGTCTTAAGCTTATCACCTACCTGAGCCACAGCTAGAGGAAGGCTTGTATTCCTTATCTCTGCTGACAAGTAGACAGGTACAAAGTGCTGCCTGGCTTTTGGTGTACTTACACCCTGCAAGAGCACGGGGGAGGAGTATGTGTGAGTTGGGGATAGCTGAAGGGGACACAAAAAGCCATGAACACAGAGATTCAGTGCATTCTAGGGATCATCTCTTGCATCCTGTTTAATTTCTTTCCGTATGCTACATAAAGTAGTAAAAGTATTTAGATGACTGTAAGTGATCAGAAATTGTTTACTTTCCCATTACTGATGAAGAAATTGTGATAAGCGTTGGGTTGGCTTTTATTCCTTAAAGCAGAATGTCAATGAACTTTTGGCTCTATTGTCTTCACCTCTGTTTTCATCCATTCGTCCTTTCCACCCCTTGGAGAGCTTCATGTTTTGTTAATCTTGTGTTGATACCATTACAATGTTCCATTTTTTTTTGCTATAAAATAATACATAAAAGCAAAATTCAGATAAATAATTTGGTTTAGATTCTACATACAGATTTTTAAAATTCAGGAAAAATAAGCAGTGTGCTTACACCCTGTAAGAGCACAGGGATGATATTTGGGTCCTTACTGTTTCCATTTCTTTTGCAGGGGAGTGGTTTGATGATGTTTCTTATGTCAGCTGTTTTTCTTTCCTTTTTGAAACTGAGTGAATACTATGGTATCTCTTAGGCAGTGGCTTATTCTAGGCAAGTGTCGGGAAGCCTGGTAAATGAACATGTTGTTATGCATTCATCTAAGATAATTCAAAAAACATGATGATATGTTTCCTAGGTAGCTTTTTAAGTTTTCTAGGTGCAGCAGCAAATGCTTACTGCTGACCTTGCTTCATAGATGCCTGGTGTTTTTCGCTGTGCTAGTAAGTTTTTAGGGATTTATGTTTTATTTTTCTCCTTCAGTTTACCCTTCTGTTGTTACTATCTTGCAAACAGTGAAACTTACAAAGCAGGCAAACGAATATTGATTAAAATTGTTAAAAAGTTAGCAGCATCATAAGCAAAATATTCTGAGAAATCCACATGATATTTAACCTTGCCTTCAGCAGGCAGTGTACTTCTTGCTGCTTTTTCCTTCTATGTTTTTATTACATTTCAGCCTCGGATTTTTAAATTCAAGAGAAGGAAAGATATGTTTTAAGTTCTGTTCTTGTCTTGCATAAAGAAATCTTTTTGAAGTATGGGAAATGCTTTAGGTGCTAACCTTTATTTGCAGATTGAGGCTGCTTGCCTAGCAAAATAGGAAATCTTGCCTTTTAGGAAGGCCGTGATGATTTTTATTTATGCAGGTAGACAAGGGGTTGTTGAGCTATGCTGCCAATATTTGAAGAAAATATAAGGATGAAGTAACTAATTAAGAATAAAACGCACATTTTTGTGTGCTGTGAAGTAAGTAGTCTAAAATGTTTTTAAAAATGAATGGTGAAGTTTGTCAAATATATTTTTAAGGTAGAAATGGGTTATCAATGTGTTATCTGTGCTAGTGGTCTGCAATATGTGTCATGGCATGAGAAAACTTATCGCTGGTATTTTTATAGGACTGGGATGCAAACTGTTGTGTGTGTGTCCGAGCTCAGTGACACGAGCAGAAAGGTAGCCTTTGTTCAGCAGCAGAGATGTCCAGCTGCAGGTCCTGCTGATGCAGTGGGCAGGGATGCTGTGCTCGGCTGCAGGTGAACCTCCCCACCCGGCACAGCAGAGGGCATTGCTTGTTTACGGATGTCGTAGGAAAAGTACCACATTTGAGGAATCTCCTAGTCAGTTCCTTGAGCACAGTGTTTTAAGGGAAGGCATTTGTTAGGTAGAAATGTAACTGACTTTCTCCAAAGTTCAAATGGAAGAGACTGAGTTGGTATCAGTACATCATAATAACTGATTTCTGAAATAAAGATATTAGAGAGTAATCTAGAAACGTATATATTTTGAAATGTACTTCGTCGGCCACAGGTTCTTTCCTGAAAGGATTCAGAAATTTCAGGAGGGTTTCTTGTAATTATTTTAAAAAATAGAAGATCAGTATTCATAAAAATAAGATAAAAGCTATTTTAATAGGTGATTAAAAAAGTTGGCTTATCTACTTACGTAGTCTTCACTAAAAACCAGTTATTTTTGCATCATGTGTGTTTCAAAATAGCTTTGTAGATATTTTTGTGTAATAGATGTTTTCTTAATTAGTCACAATTCTTCCTAGATGGAAGTCAATGAAGCAGAACAGCTCTTGCAGATCTTCTAAAGAAGTTAAGTGCCAGAAGACTTATTTGCTTTGTATAGGATGTTGGGAAAATGGTATCTCTGTTGTGAAAGCACGTGCTTGTACAACTGAAGATGCAACAGTTGATTTTTAGTCTGAAAGAGATCCCTTTGGCCATCTAGACTGACTTTGACTTGACGTAAGGCACTGAATTTTTGCCAGAAGCTCTTGTACTTAGTCCAGCAAGCTTGTCTTTCAGATAGATAAGTGGATTTAAGTAAATAGTAAATACTCTCTCTTCTGGTCTTTGCAGACCCCACCAGATGTATGGATAAACATGCTCTATCCAGTTCTGGGGTCCCCAGTACAAGAAAGAGCTGGTCCAGAGGAGACCCATGAAAATGATGGGAGGGCTGGAACACTTCTAGGAACAAAGGCTGAGAGAGTTTGGATTGTTAGGGGAGAGATTAAAAGCTAAAACACAAACGTGATAATTTTAAGAAATGTATTACACTTCTGAAAACTATGTGGATATTCTTTATAAATAACGTGTTTCTGTATTTCTTATGCCATATGTTGGCAACCTCAGTTTAAAACAATGCATAATACTGCTTTGAAAACAAGCATTAAAAAAATCGGAATATTATTACTGATGCAAAATTTTCCTCTTGGTTTGTTTTCCCACTGAAGTTAATATGTAGAGGATTCTTTTACTGGAGTTGCAGTTATCTGACAAGGAAAATACTTATTTATATTTAGTGCTTTTTTTCACATGTAATTTTCATAGTGTAATATTTCTTAGGACACGTATAATCTTTGTGTGGATGGAGTACTTTCCCATTGTTAATACATAAATTTAAAACTCTTTTAGTTTGCTTGCAAATGTAACAGCATTTAAAAAAAAAACTGTATGCCAAACAGAGAGGTTACTCTTTCAGGTAAATTAACTTCTGGCCAGCATTCAAGTACTGGAAACTGCTGACTAACTGAGAGTGGGACTTGCCAGTTGTGGGATTTATGGGAGCTGGAATGAGTTTTCTTTACCTGAAAGTTTCTCTTGACTGACTTTGTCAGCTTGTACGGCTACATTTAAGAAACTTAAGTTATGTCTGCTCCTACTACACTCTGAACACATCCTGATGCTTTCAGGTTTGTGCTAAACAAGGACTGCATCACAGACTTCTTAGAAACCTCCCACCTGGATCTGCTTGACTTACTGGTTTCCATTATAGTGGGAATGAGCCTGTTTGTCCTTCTTCTGACCTTTGTGAAGGTGCAGTTCTAGCCTGTGAATGCTCTGTCTGAGGCACCAAGACTTGCCTGTTCTGACTTGGGCTTGTCCCAGACACAGGCCCATCTGGGTCCATCGGGCAACCTGCTTTGCTTATATCAGAAGTATTTGAATTATGAGGTTCTGTAAAATTCACATCGTGTTTGGGCAGCACTCTCGCTGTAGACAGGACTTTGAATGTTTTTGGATGGCAGATTGATGCATACTGCCCCTTTGGAGGATGCAATTATAGTACAGTAAAATTGGGTGTGGCTGTCATAGACATCGGTGGCACAGGGACACAAATTGATGTGGGAAGACACTGTTCCTTCCTTGGCATGAGACAGGCTGCCACACTCAAGGAGCAGTGAGTTACAATTGGCTTCTGGAACTCTCTCCTTCAGGTAGCCCAAGCAATCGCTTGGGCATTGCTGGAGGTTGGTGACTTGAAGGTGTATCTGATATGCCTTGGATGACTGGCTGTCAGAGGGGAATCCCCAGGTTCCCATGACAGTATCATGGACAAAAGCAAGTGCTGCATGTGAGATAGCTGGAAGAAGGTGAATGGAACCATAATGTAAAAGTTAAATAGGAATTGAAATCCTTCCTAGTGGTTATTGTTATCAACAGTGTATTTATATCCACTGTTGCTGTGGGAGGTCCCAGTTGCTGTCTTACATATGGCTCTTGAAACAGCATCCTGTCTTCCAGAAGCTTGGAAAAAGAACCTGGAAAGGGAGAGTGGTGATAAATGGAGAAACTGGCAGACTGGAGATGAGAGACTGCTGTTCTGTGGGATTGCCAGCGTCCCATTTTGGCATGGCAGCTCCATGCAGCAGGCTGAAATGCAAAGAGACACAGCATTGCTCAGATAAATGGTACAGAGTTTTGTCTAAGCAGTCTATGTGCACAAGCTCATGCTTGGATTAAAACAGCATGGGCTGTTCTTAGGACTGTAGGATTTTGGTTTTGATGTAATCCATGTAGTTGGTTCACCTGCTTTCGCTGATTCAGGAACTAGGTGATTTCTGTTCAGGATTACACTGGAAGGTTAGACCCTTCAGGTGTTTCACAATCTGTGAGTTTTGGTACGCTCACACCAGCAGATGAACTGGTGCTTGTGTGCTCTTCGGGGTGACTGGCAGCATGTCTGTTAGATGGGAATCTTGCTGTTGAGGTACCTCATCCCAGCTCACACAGGAACTGATGAAGGCACAGAGGAGCTGTACATATGAATAGGGGGTAACGGCAGCAAACAGAAAAAAACATGGACATAGAGGTTCAGGGCAGTGTAGGAGTCATCTCCAGGTTCCAGTTTTTTTATCTCTTTCCATTTATTACACGAAATAGTAAAAGTATTTAGATGACCGTAAGTGATCTGAGTTTGTTTGCTTTCCCATTACTGATGAAGAAATTGGCATAAGCTCTGGCTCGGCTTTTTTTCCTTAAAGCAGAACATCAATGAACTTTTGGCTGTACAGTTGTCTCCACCTCTTTGTTTTCATCCATTCTTTCTTTCCACATCTCTGAGAGCTTCATATTTTGTTAATCTTGTATTGCTACCATTGCAGTGTTCTAATTTTTTGCTATCAAATAGTCTGTGAAGGATGGACACAGATAAATATGTTGTTTTAAATTTGGTATAGAAAATATTTAAATTCAAGAAAAATAAGCTGCTTTTTTGTGACTGAATGATATACTATTTTATATTATGAAACAAATTCTCAGATAAGTGTTGTTTAGTATGCAATTTTTCTGGCTAGTCAACAGCTTATTTTCAAAACTGCAGTTGAATTTCTTTATAGAAATCTTGTTTTGCAGTTTCTGCAGTGTGTATCCAATCAAAACGTGAAGATAACTCAAAAATTTTCTTTTTACTACAAGGAAGTTCGTACTGACAGCTGTGAAGTCCTTCCTCTCCCCTGAGTTACTCTATTATAGTTTTATGACACACAGTTGCATACAATGCTGCTAATCTTCAAAGTAATTCTGCAGGTAATTTTCTGAAAAGCTGTAGAGAGTCTCTGTTGGCTTTGCTTTCACATCTTCTACTGAAAAATATAGGTTCCTCTGAGCACTGACTTGATCTTTGGGAAGACATGGAAATCACAGGGAGCGAGATCTGGCAAATAGCATAGGTGCTCAAGCACAGTGATGTGCACACCTAAAAGCTGCCTCACAAAGTGTTGTGGGCTGGTGCATTGTCTTGATGTTAACTCACTGTTCAGTCTTGCATGCTGACATTTTCTGACTGAGAGTAAGAAAACATCTGTTGTTGAACACAGGTCCACTCTTACTGAGTTGGGCGATTGACTTGAGCCTTGTCTCTCTGTGACAGGTTAGAGCAAGTTCCATAACCATATCTTTGTCTTTCCCCTCCCACTCTTGGCTCTCGAGCTTTAAGATTAGTCTCACGCTTTTTTCTTGTCACATCTTGTATAGTTTTAAATTTTAGTCGTGTGTGTTGCTACATATAAAACCAAAAAATTCGGACTCAAACAAAATAGATTATCCCTTCTGAAAAGAGGCAAGTACAGCCATAATTGACTAAGAAAAAAATCACCTGTCTTTCATTTTACTATGATAGCACAGTATTTGTTGAAGTATATACAATGTTACTCTGTTAATGGGAAAAACAACCCCATTTGTTTTATGAGCATTCGTAATTCATAGCATTTTACAAAGTATTCTGAATAATTACGCTCTTTCATGAGTTTGAAGAACAGTTCATGTACTGCATCTCGACCATACATCTAAGAAATATCCATCTCCGAACAAAAAAAAGCCACAAATAGAATTAATAAGAGAGATTTCTGGACAACAAAGAAGTTTTGATATTAAAAGTGCAATTCAGGAAAACCTGTTGGATATTATGCATAGTGTACAAATCCTGTTCCTGTGATCTTTTCTTTTTGAAATCTGCATGATTCTACTTGAAAAATGTAATTATGAGAGACAAAGATTGCATTCAACATGGCATTTTACTGGTTAAATGCTATGTGTATTTGGTTAATTGTTATTTGCATCTCTTTTAAAAATGTGCTTAGTTCACAATATTATGTTGGTTCATAATTGTGAGAACAATATATATACAAATATATACAAGTATATTGCATGTTCTTGGCATAGCTAAGATGCTTTTAATTAGAAGTTATTCTGTATGCAAAAATAAAATTAGGCTTGGAATATGCTGTATTCATCAGTCAAGATTGTAATGAGTGCCGTAATGTGGGGCTTGCTGCTGTTGAATGTAAACTGACATCAAATAGTGTATGATGAATCTTTCATTGTTTTTAATATCTAAGTGTAATCCTAATCCCCAATCAAAATATAAATCAAAGCATTTTTGTTTAAAGTGTAATTTCAGTATGTGAAGTTAGGTTAAAAATTGTGTCTATGACCAGGCAAAATCTTCCAGTGCTCTTTGCCAAGTTTTACAACTATTGCCCTTATAATTTCTTGTAACCATATTTCATAGAATCATAGAATAACCAGGTTGGAAGAGACCCACCAGATCATTGAGTCCAACCATTCCTATCAAACACTAACCCATGCCCCTTAGCACCTCGTCCACCTGTGCTTTAAACGCCTCCAGGGAAGGTGAATCAACCACACCCTGGGCAGCCTGTTCCAGTGCCCAATGACCCTTTCCATGAAAAACTCCTCCTAATCTCTAGCCTAAATCTCCCCTGGCAGAGTTTGAGGCCATTCCCTCTTGTCCTGTCCCCTGTCACTTGGGAGAAGAGGCCATTACCCTCCTCTCTACAACCTCCTTTCAGGTAGTTGTAGAGAGTAATGAGGTCTCCTCTCAGCCTCCTCTTCTCTAGGCTAAACAACCCCAGCCCTCTCAGCTGTTCCTCATAAGACCTGTTCTCCAGCCCCTTCACCAGCTTTGTTGCTCTTCTCTGGACTCGCTCCAGAGCCTCAACATTCTTCTTGTGGTGAGGGGCCCAGAACTGAACACAGGATTCGAGAAGCGGTCTCACCGGTCCCGGAGGGAGAATAACCTCCTTGGACCTGCTGGTCACACCATTTCTGATCCAAGCCAAGATGCCATTGGCCTTCTTGGCCACCTGGGCACACTGCTGACTCATGTTCAGTCGGCTGTCAACCAATACCCCCAGGTCCTTCCCCAGGCAGCTTTCTAGACAGACTTCTCCTAGACTGTAGCTCTGCATAGGGTTGTTGTGCCCCAAGTGAAGGACCCGGCATTTGGCCATGTTGAACCTTATGCCATTGGTCTCAGCCCAGTGGTCCAGCCTGTTCAGATCCCTTTGGAGCCTCCCTACCCTTCAGCAGATCGACACTTCCACCCAGCTTAGTGTCATCTGCAAACTTGCTAAGGGAGCACTTGATGCCTTCATCCAGGTCATTGATGAAGACATCGAACAGGGCTGGACCTAGCATTAAGCCCTGGGGTACCCCACTTGTAACTGACCTCCAGCTGGATTTAACTCCATTTACCACCACTCTCTGGGCCCAGCCATCCAACCAGTTTGCCATCCAGGGGAGTGTGCGCCTGTCCCGGCCAGAGGTTGACAGTTTCTGTAGCAGAATCCTGTGAGTAGAGTGAAGTCTGTGATGATTTTGACATTAGTGAAGTTTGTGACGTCTTTTATCATTGGGACATCAGTGACATCTGTGACGTCTGTGACTATTATGAAATCAGTGGCATCTGTGACGTCTGTTACTATTGTGTAATCAGTGAGATCTATGAGATATGTGAAATCGTCATCTGTGACGATTGTGACTTTAGTGTAATCTGTGATATCTGTGACTACAGTGACATAGGTGACATCTATGCTGTCTGTGACTATTGTGACATCAGTGATATCTATGTCCTCTGTGACATTTTTGACATCAGTTGCATCTTTGAGGTCTTTTCCTATTGCGACATCAGTGTAATCTGTGACACCTGTGACAGTTGTGACATCAATGTAACCTGTTACGTCTGTGATGATTGTGACATCAGTGACACTTGTGATGACTGTGACATCTCTGACTATAGTGACATCACTGACATCTATGTCATTTGTGACTATTGTGACATAACTGACATCTGTCACACCTGTGACTATTGTGATACCAGTGACATCTATGTCCTCTGTGACTTTTTTGACAACAGTTATATCTCTGAGGTCTTCTACTATTGTGATATCAGTGTAATCTCTAATATCTGGGATAACTGTGACATCTACGTATTCTGTGATGTCTGTAACGATTGTGACATCAATGACATTGGTGATGACTGTGGCATCAGAGACAACTCTTAACATCAGAGACATCTGTCATGTCAGTGTCTATTGTGACATCACTGACATATCTGAAATCTGTGACATCTGTGACTATTATGACATCAGTATCATCTGTAACATCTGTGACAACTATGACATCAGTGTAACCTGTGACGTTTGTGACGATTATGACATCATTGACATTTGTGAAGACTGTGGCCTCTCTGAATATTGTGACATCAGTGACATCTACGTCGTCTTTGACTATTGTGATATTAAGGACATAAGTCATACCAGTGACTATTGTGACATCAGTGACATTTGTGATTTCTGTGGATCTGTGTCTATTGTGACAGCAGTGACATCTGTGATGTCAGTCACTATTGTGACATCACTGTCATCTGTAACGTTTGTGACAACTGTGACATCAGTGTAATCTGTGATGTCTGTGACGATTGTGACATCAGTGAAATCTGTGACATCTGTAACTACTGTGACATAAGTGTCATCTGTAAAATCTGTGACGATTGTGACATTACTGTGATCTGTGACTGTTGTGACATCTGTGATATTTATGTCTGTGGCATCTGTGACTATTGTGATGTGACACCTATGTCCTCTGACTTTTGTGACATCAGTTAAATCTGTGAGGTCTGTGATGTTAATGACTATTGTGACATCAGTGATATTTTGACGTCTCTGAAGATTGTGACATAAGGGAAATTTTTGACGCCTTTAACTATTGTGACATCAGTGACATCTGCAACGCCTGTGACTATCGTGACATCAGAGACATCTGTGAAATATGTGACATCTTTCAGTATTTTGACTTAAGTGATATTTGTGATGATTCTATGATCTGTGAATATTGTAACATCATTGTAGTCATACATTGGTCCTCGCAGTGCTCCTTCTGGATCTCTTCCCTCATTTCTTGGAAGAACTTCAGTTTGTGGGGAAAAAAATGGTGGTGAAAAAGCTCAATGAGTGTTCTTTCATATATTTAGGAGAACTCTTGAACTGTCAATGTTTGTGAGGCGACATCTGGATGGAAGACCATTAACTAACTGATGGATGTCAGGTTTTGTGATACATTTTTTGAGTCCGCCCTGTTGCCTTTAAGGTAATGCTCTTCTGCACAGTGAAGCTCTGAATTAGTGAGCCAAAAGTCTTAGATTGTCATAGATTTTGATTGTTCTAAAGTTTTAAGAATTGTAAAGACTGCTAATTCTTGAATGAATGTTTAGTTGTACTGCATTTACAGAATTGATTTCAAATGGGGTGAAATTTTAACTTGTATTCATTTGAGCAAAAGATAACAAAAGTATACTAGAGAGGAATTTGGTAAATGAACTGTGTGAATCACTGTGACCTGCTACCCTAGTAAGGCCTACAAGGACTTGTTAAAAAGTCCTGGGATTTAGGTTTATTTCTAAGCAACAGTGCACTCTTTTAGTAGTTATAGGGTATGGATAATTGAGGTCTGGTGAGCTAGTAGATAGGGAATTTTTTTTTAAGTTGCTGGTTGAAGTGCCTCATCAATATATACTTGGTCAGTGAGTAGCTTTATGTATTGGGTTTTGTTTTAATATAGCAGAATCCCAGTATTCTCTCTTTCCTAAATATAATAATATGTGTTGAAAGTGATCTTGGAAGGTCATCTGTTCAGGCCCTTTGCTCCAAGCAGGACAAACAAGTGTCAGGTTGATCAGGGCCTTTTCCAGTCCAGTTTTGAGTATCTCCAAGCTGTTAGGCCTTTAGCTGTTGTGACATTGTACTAACTTGTTACTGCAAATCAATTTGCTCATTTTGTTGTTTTCTGTAACTAACTTTGGATAGAAAAATCTTTTTAGCTATGGATGACAGTGCTTAGGGAAACAGATGGTTATGGAGAGTTGCGTTCCTTGCAAGCTGCTTGATGCCGATGTGTCATTCATCCCTTAATTGTAGCAGTCGGATTACCTATCTCCTATCTCACGTCTCCATGTCTCATCCGTATCTCTCACATTCCAACATGCATGTGACTTGCCTTTGCAAGCCAACATAAATCACGTAGCTAGGTCTTTAAAGACATTTTGCTCAGTGGGTGGGATGGGACCACCCTGCGTGTGTAGTCATAGGCTTTGCTCCAGAAATGGTACGTTATGTTCCTCCACTGGAGTTACTACTTTTGTTTGGGTCTTACTGGGATTTAAATCTATGACTTTTCCCACTCTATGGTTAACATATATCATCCTGCAGAGTATCTTGTTATTGAAGGAGCTACTGTATTTATTGAACTGTGCTCACAGAAAGTAAAAGGCATGCTAATATTTCTGAAAAACTTTAAAACATAGAAATTAGAAGGAAAATCAAACAGGTGATCCATTTAAGAAGGAGGAGGAAAAAAAGCCTTTGGACTTCAGGTACTTGCGAAGAACATGCTCTTTGTGCTTCTAAATTTTACAGTATTCTCCAGGTTTTGCAACTTGACATGTTATCAATGCATTGTCTGTCACAGCTGCATAGTCAACACTCCTTGAGAAAAATAAAAGTAAGGTGCTTAATAAAGTATGCTACCCTTTTATCTTATTGTCTTATTGTTTTTCTGTAGTGCTACTGTGGGGAATCCAGTTAAGGAGATTTAGAAGTCATGGAGGCAAGTACTCAAAATGTCATTAAATCTCTTAAAGAGCTTGAAATAAATTACTGTGTAATGACACCTCCTTTAGGTTATGCAGCAGAGTGGAGAAAATACTGTATTTAAATCAATCTGCTTCTAGGCTGTCCATAACAGTGTCCTTGATGGCAGCTACCAGTGAAGCCTCTTGAGTATTCTGGTATACTTAAATTAAGTATTTATGATGCTCTTGAGATGTTCCTACCCAGGAAGCAGAATGGAGAAGACTTGTAGACTTGTGGTAGAATCCAAACAGGTGCCCGGTGGCTTCTTGGAAAACTGTCCACAATGAGGAATGGCCAAGGATTTAACTGTATGTTAGCGTCCGTATCTTAGAGTTTAATCTCTGTTCTAGGAAGGAGTGAACACATCTGTCATGTGCAAAGGTAGCACTTGGGTGTTGTGTGCAGAGATGATTTCACTGTCAGGTTTGCGCATAAGAGAATTTTATATCTGTATCTTTTCCTTCCAGGGAGATAAAGGAGAGGGGTGCTATTAGCTAGAATAGATGTCTTTAGATGATAAAACCAGAAAATCCATGGGATGTTAGTATGCCCATGCTCATGATATGGAGTTAAAAAAAATCACTAGGAATAGGGTTTTTTAGGGTAGAAAGCCCACTTTGTGTGCCATTGTATGAAAGCAAAAACGAGGTGAATGCCATTTAATGAACGTAATTGCCAAGAGATGAAGCAATTTACTGTGAATTGTATTATTGCTTAAAAAAAGCTTAGTGTTGTGTATTGTGTTCAATGGCCATTATTAATGCTACTTTCTAGATGGCTTAGGAATACCGACTTCAAACAAAACTGAGAAATTCTCTTGATCCTCTATGCTAGCTAAGGCTTTTCCCAGATGATGTACATGTAGAAAAAGGTAGTTCGGTTGCTGGAAATGGATCATCTAATGTAGTATCTGACTCTGCTACCATTCATTAAACTAATACAAAACATAGGCAAACCTCCTCACATCCTGTTGAAATGTGAAAACAAAGCCAGCTACTCTTTACCTCAGACCAGAACTTAGCTGTGGAGTAGGTATGCATTAACCTATGAATGGTGACATCTGCATTTCTTTGTGGGTTTTGGTGTTGTTTTGTTGTGTATTTGGGTTTCTTTGTTTCCCTAAACCAATTTTATAAGTAGTTTCCTTTGCTGTGTAGGATAACTGAAAATATTCTTGAATGAAAATGTAGCTGTCATGTTATCATAGAATCATAGAATAGTTTCAGCTGGAAGGTACTTTAAAGACCATCTAGTTCCAACCATGAGCAGGGACACCTCCTTGTAGATCAGGCTACCCAAGGCCCCATTCAACCTGGCCTTGAACACCTCCAGGGATGGGGCATCCACAGCTTCCCTTGGCAACCTGTTCCAGTGCCTCACCACTCTCATGTGGTGAATTAATTCTTCCTAATGTCTAGTCTAAATCTGCCTCTCTCTAGTTTATACCCATTATGCCTCATCCTATCACCACAAGCCTTTAGGAATAGTCCCTCTGCAGTTTTCCTGTAGGCCCCTTTCAAGTAATTCTTTTCTTTGTCCTTGTCTGTGGGCAGTCTCACACTCTTGTTTATTCATCCTGATACTCAGTCCTTTGGTGATCTAATTTGGAAACTAGACCAACATAAAATTGTCCTTAAAAGAAAGTAGCTTTTATTTGTTATATGCCTGAAACAGGCTTTTTCAGGTTAGGACAAGTTTCAGTAGTGGCATAAGGGATCAGGAATTCTCTGTGGGAGGTAGTGGAGAGGGGAGGATGAGCCATGGCACTGCCAGCTTGGTTGATTTAAATGGTTACAGACTGCATCCTGAATTAAGAAGACTTAACAGAGCATTTGGAAGACCCTAGGAAGACTTTTGTTAGATGTTTACTCTCATGGATGGAGCAGCTAGAGTATTTGAAAGGATAATTTATTCCAAAACACCAGTTTCAGAAAAGCCAGCATCTCTGGCAGTTGATGATACTGTGTTTGTGTCTGTCTCTGAAGTATCATATACACTGCTCTTCTGTATCTACATGGTGTGTAATTTTGAAGATCCTGAATGTCCACTGGAAATCCTCTACTGTGAGCATTCTTGCTATCACTTTATGGATGATTGTTTCATTGGTATAATTTTCCTCAGACAAATCAGGTTAGGTCAGGAGCGAAGGATGGAGAAGTAGGTTAATGCTGGTTAGGAAAGAAGAGAATTGAACCATAAACTCTATGGATAGAGTAGTTGACCACAGAGTTTTGTTGAATATGATTGCTGTAACTTGGCTGAGTGAGAAGACATAACTAAGTCAAGTTATATCATCTTTGAGAACAATGTTTATGGGAATACATATGGAAAAGTTTGTTACTTTACAGGGGCAAGCAGTTGAATTCCAAGGCAACTGGATGATTCTGCAAAATCTAGTGACTTAATAGCGAGCAATTCAGTGGAAGACCAGTGAATTTTGCACTTCGTTGTACCTCAGTTTCCCCTAAAACACAGGTGTTTCAGTATGAGGACTGATTTTATAATCCCTTGCATGGATGTTTTCATTTTGAGGGGATGTTAATTTTGAAATGTTTACTTTTAGTTTATGACTTATGCATTGAATTAAAGTTGCATTTAGATTGGTGCTGTGCCTCAAATTCAGATGATAAATCTCATTTAAGTACTTTCTCTTATAGCTTCCACTGCTTTGCATTTATTCTTGGAGTACTGCATTGTTCAATTCAGCAGTCCTGTGTTTCAAACCTTATCTGATATTAGCTTTCTTGTATAAAATCCTACTGTTGTATTTGTGGTTTATGCTTTCTTTTTGTGGTGTGTGTGCATCCATGTGTGCCTCTGTTGCACTTTGTTCAACCCGTGTCCTTGGGATGCTGCATTTAAGAGTTCCGGTGTCTGAAGCAGCAGATTTACCAGGTGTCAGATCTCTAGCTTGTAGTTCCTGAGGTTATGTTATGTCAGAACAGCCCCTGTTGTTTGTGCCTTCCAGCAGAGCTGGAATTCCAAACTGTCTCTTACTTTGACTTCCCAAGAATAAAAGTTAACAAAAGTGTAAGTGGAAAATGATGGCATTAATCTCTGTTCACGTAAAATATAGATGGAGTTTCAGCATCTACTTGAAATAGGCAGTGGGAAAGTGTGTTGCTGAAGCCAACAAGCTCTAAACCTTTAATTGCCTGCTTATTTAGTATGTTTAGTTCTTCTGCTGTCTTGAAAACACTGTGAAGTCTTGCATGAAGTAATTATTTTATTAGATAATTACTGCTAAATGCAGGGGAAAAATTAATAGGCTCTCCTTTTGTGATTCTGTTTATCCATCTATAAAATGATTTCCGTAGATTCACTTCCACATTTCAGGCACATATTGCTTCCAAAATGCATCTCGCCTTTCATCCATTACTGGCAAGAAGGCTTTTCATACTAATTGTATTTCAAAGGTGGTCAAATTTAGTATATGAGAGAAAACATATGTGAGGGTGAGTCTCACTTTGATGTTGCTGAGTATTTTTATCTGGTGTACCATGGGAAGCCTGTGATAGTCAGCTTTCTTGGATCACAGAACAAAGATGCCTCTCTGAAGAAGGGCAGGAGGATTTATGTTTCCCCAATGCTCTATGGGAAAAGACTCCATTTTGTTTATTTAGTTGCTGAATTAAAGTATTTACTTTGGTACAGTAGAGTGAAAACTGAGAGAAGTGATGGTTCAGGTTTTTTTAATATGTTGGATCAGTGCTGTGCATGCTTTCTGCTTCTGCTGATTTGGCAAAATGGTCTCATTCTTTATTTTAAAGTGTTAGGTATTATTCATTATTAAATAGTTGCATGAATAGCTGCAAGGTAGTAAATCTGTTTTGGTTTTCACCAAGGAGGTAACAAAGAGGTGGGAGATGTTCTTTGCAGGAGTATCTCCTAGTATTGAGAATGCATTTTTAAATCAACTTTCCTAGCCTATAGTTGAACTGGCAGATATTTTCAGGAGATGCTAAGTATTATTTTTATATAATTTTTATTATATAAATATCATATATTTATTCAGTTTTGTTGACTGAATTAATTAAAGCTTTATCTTTGATGTGCAGAATGTTTGGGGTTGGAGAAATGCACTAGATGCTCATTAGATGTCTTACTAGAAATACTCCAGACATAAGAAATCCTTACTTAGGATAGTGAATAAGGTCTTTTTGGTATGTCATAATTTTAATTTAATTTCTCCTTTGGGTGGAATGTTTTGTGAATTTATTTTTTTTGTTTTTTATCTGTAGGTTCCTATAGAGAAATCGGAATCCTTTGCATCCATGTTGAGACGCTCTCCCTTAATTCAGATGGGACCTGCCAAAGATAAAATTGTCATTGGTCAAATATTCCATATTGTAGAAGATGATCTTTATATAGATTTTGGTGCCAAGTTTCACTGTGTGTGCAAAAGACCAGAAGTAGATGGAAAGTAAGTAATAAACTTACGGTAAGCGATTAATATGTGAGCAACATACTGAAACATTTCGCTAATGGACTGAGCTTGGATAGTTTGTAGAAATTTCATGGTTTAAACTATGGAAGTTAACATTCTGCAGAATGAAAGCATGATCACAAACCAAGCTGCGTAGCTCAGACATCATTGTCTTGAATGCATATTCCTTTTCAGATTTGCATTATTGCTATATACATTTTTCCAACTTACAGTAACCAAAGGTAACTACTTTGTGTTTTGTCCCTGAGGAAAGAGAAAATTGTTGTCTGACCTGTTAAAACAATCAATGTTTATTGAAATATTTGGGAGTTTTTTGAATGTGGAACTTTAATCCACTGTAAATAGAAAGCCCCTTTAGACAGGAACTATCTATGCTTAACAGATAGACCTGAGGTGATGTACTGGGGAGTTCACATGTTATTTGTGATAATACTGTTTGTAATAGATGATCAGTAGTAGAATATTCCATATTGTAGAAGAATATTTTGTATAGATTTTGGTGGCAAATTTTATTGTGTCCTGAGCTAGGACAACTGTAGTGGTACTAGAACACTTATACTGGGGAATGCAGTAGTTAAAGAGCTAAAAGACAGGAGAGCAAAAAATTCTAGCGGAAATAGCACTTATAAGCTTTCTAACCTGTCTTTAGCACCTTGTGACTATGTATTGTTCAAAGATCTCTTGTCTATTTAATTTGTCTTCTGCTTGTTTTAACACTTAGGTTTTAATACTTAGACAAAATACCATGTTTCCAAATTCATAACATCAGAATATGTTAGTCCATCTCTTTTCCCTCTTTTTGCCTTCAGAGTGGAGAAGCATCTTTGTTAATCTACAAAATCACCGTGTCTAAAACATTAAATACAGTTTTTGTGATAAAGTTCTGAAAAAGTTGGGGTTTTTTTAAAAGAAAGATAAATTCAGTAGAAATAGTAACACATTTTTGTGCAAGTCGGTGTTAGTATTTTATCAGAGCATTACTATATTCAACTTCCTTCTGTGACAGCTGTCACTTTAAAAGCAGACATAACTGATGGCTCAGGATAAACTGAATCTTTTGTGCCTGTCACATTTGGCAGCAGAGGAAGATTTTCTTAGTCTTTTGCTGCTGCTATAGTGATAAAGACCTTGTTGCTCTTTGCATCTCTTGAGAATTCTAAATTGAGATGAACTTTGCTTTTCCCAACACCATTCTTCCTGAGGAGTGTTTCTCTATTTATCTTAATCTATGACAATTAATTCTGGTTTTGTGGTAGAATTCAGATTGAAGCTCCCTGTTCAGCTGACCCAGCCTGTTGTCAGGCTCACTTGACTTCCCCATGCACATTGAGAAAGATACTTCTAGAGCTCTGGGGATTTTGACCTTATGTTCTTATGTCCTTGTGGTCTCTTCTGGGCACCTTTTCACATCAGGACAGCTTCTTACCTGCCCCCGTCCAAATCTACTGTCCTGAAACCCAGTAGTCTTTTCTGCCGGTTGCCTTTCTCACTTTCCTTCATTGTTTAAGCTCTGTCACTGATGGTCATTGCAACCAAGACTTCCATCAGCTATCACATTCCCAACCAGTTCCTTCTTGCTAATTTTGACCCATATGTCTCTGCTCTCTCTTTGCATGACTCATAGCAAGACTCCATGAACTCATGCCCCTTCCTTGCTTCCAGTGTAGCCCCTTTACCTTGTCCCATGTTTGTTTGCATGCTTCGTGCTAAGTTTAAGGAGCAGGCAACTTTGTGTGTTGTCTTCAACGCACTTACTCCATTTCATTCACCTTTTGAGTGCTGAGCCCACCGGTTGCTGTTTTCTTGTGTGATCTTAATATCTCATTTTGTCGTGGTGCTCTAGAATACTCAGATGGCAAAACAAATTGGGTGAAAGTAATGAAATACATCTTCCTAAAAAAGCATGCAGGCAGAGAAGTGCCTTTTCTTTTGGTTTTGATGATTGTTTTTCTTTTTCCTAATCTCTTTGGGAAAGTTGTTTCGTAGGATTGCAAAAAGTGTGTTTCATTATCTGCTTTGATAGTATTGAGGTTGGAAGCATATGTCAGCATAGTTAAGAGACCAATAATATTGGTAAAATCTCACTGGAGTCAGACAAAGATGCATTATAAATATCAGCAGCATTTTGTTATGTCGAATTTTTTGTATGTATGAGGAGTATTTATTACCTTTATGATTTCAAGGTCTTAGTTAATGAGCTCTACTTGTTGCTTATATATGTAATTGGTAAAAGCATGTTTCTTGATACACTTAGATTCAAGTACATAAATTTCTGTTTTATGCCAACAACATATAGCAGTTCTGTGAAGCATCCAGAGTTTATACAAATGAGAAAGGGTCTGTAGGAGACTAAGGGTAAAATAACTTGTCAGCTATAGGAAGAAAGTGGTTTATTTTTTCTTTTTTTTTTTTTTTAATTTTGATATGGAGAGGAAATGAAGTCCTAAGGAGGACAGTGTCTGTGTTAGATCTCCAAATCAGCAAAAACTTAATCCATAGCAAAACAGTGCTGTTACAACCTGCTTCTGCCATTATCAGATGGAATTCCTAAGAAACAGAAAATGTGGGAAGGGGTTTTGCTGACGCTGCCTGTTACATGGTCTGCACCTGTACTGTTAATGACCAAGTCCCATCAAAAGCACAATGGCTTTCAGCAATTTTCTAAAATGTAGGATTGCAGGACTAGCTTCCAAAGAGGATTAAACTGCACCTCTCCATGCCAGTGTAATGAATCTTTATTTTCAAAGACTACTGTAACCCTCCAGCTACTCCAGTATTATCAGGCTGTAGGATCAGAAAGACACTTCCTTTATGTTTGAGTATGCAGCTGGTGCAGGGATTTCCAGTATATCCTGTGGCAATTTTACTTGACACCTTTTATACAGTGCATATTTGCCAAACTGAAATAGTAGAAAAAGGAAGAAATCATTTGATGCCGGTTGTGATTTAGAACATGACGACTTAATGAGCATCATAAAACATTACCTACTGCTGTTGCTGTAAATTGTATAAAAATATTTACACTGTTTGAATGGCTGCCAGAGTGAATTTTATTTGGGGAACACTTTAAATTCTTTTCTTTTAGTTCTATTTTTAAAATATTTTATAGGTAAGGGCAAAATGGAATCCAATTAAAAATAATATATCTTTTTAGTCTAGTTAATGTAAATAAGGGTTACTTTTCCCTAGCACATTCATTTTTTTAAGATAATCTTAAATAATCATAGGTGAAGCTATTTAAAAGATCTTATAATAATAAAAAACCCTAATTTTTGAAGAAACAGAGGTGAATAGAAAGAACCTGCTTTGCAGGTGGAGGATTTCAGTAAGACATCATTTGGTTTATTTCCAGTTTGTGTATTAAAGTCACTTTGTGTTATGCTGGAGGGTGAACTTGGAGTTAGCTGCTCCATTCTGATGCCATGGGACTATGCTTCTTGAAAAATTAGTGCATCTTTGAACCAGAAGGAGTTACCTTACACAAAGCAGGAGTAAGCTACCTTGCTCTCAGTGTGCGGCAAAGATACTTGGACAAGAGGAGATGTTGGTGTGTGGTAAACTCGCTCTTTGCTTGCTGGGCCCTTGTTTCCCTGATTGTTGTGCATATAATGGTGCAAAATTAATATGGAAAGGATTAGAGAGACTATGTTAAAGACATAACCTTTCTGACTCTTTCCTTTAAAATCAAGTAAATACCAGCCAGCTGTGAAGAGTCTGACCTGACAGACTCACCCAACACCCCACTCCCTTCCCTAGGACCTTCATACTTTCATTGCCAGAGTTGTTCAAAGCATCAAATTCACTCTTAACTCGATGTCTATGACTGACTGGGGGCAAAGTTTCTGGGCAGCAGTGTGAGCCAACTGTAGGATATGTATTTGGTGGCAGTGGAGAGACTTGATTATGTTTTTCTTAGAGTCTCTTTCTTCCGTGTCCTGTACTGCTGCTGAATGAAGTGATGTTGTCCTGGCAGCCTTGAACATTTGACAGCTTTCATGTCAAACTTTGAATGTTGATGGTAAAAAAAAGGTAATTAATGTGATACACAAAGGAAACATTTCGTGCTGCAGTAATGGTTATTTTAGTTTTACATATTTGTTTGTATAGTGGTCTACTTCCTTCTTGCTGTCTGTTGCCAGCAAAACAGCATCTATTCCTCATGTAATTCTTGGGAGGAAAGAAGGAAATTGCTACTCAACAAAGAGAACAAGTGATACAATAAATTATGGTTTTGCTAGCACAGTTTTCAAACTCATGCAGATGCAGAAAAAACAAGTCATATAAAAGAGACTGAAAACATATAGAAATTTAGTCTTTTGGTTTGGGGTTTTTTTTTAATAATGCATGTTGAAGGTACTGATAGAATGCACACCATGCTGGGTTTGTGTGCAAAATTGCTTCTGTTTTCCATGATGTAGCTCTTGCTTAGAAAAGGCTCAAAGTCTGTTGAGGAAAATTTTCAACTCCCACTTTTGATAAGTGAGGAGGATGAACACAGTAACTATACTAGCAGCATTTTCTTATTCTATTTATATGTTCAGATTGTTGCTAGTAGCTCATTGCTGTTAAATTGGAGGCTTCTTCCTTTGCTGCTTCCCTTCTGTTGTAGTTTTCATTCCCAGCCAATCAGTCTTTTTCTCACAAGTCTCTCGGGTAGTTTCAGAAGATGGAGAAAATGTGTAACCAGTCTCTTGAAGGGAATACATCGTCTTCGTTCCTTCCATCGTTTTTGCTACCATTGCCTCATCCATATGCTCTTTTGTGAACCATTTTTACCTTTTCCAGATTTGTTTTCTGTATTATTTTTCCAATACTGCTTGCTAATAATAATACTGATTGAGTCCAGAGAAGAGCAAAAAAGTTTGTGAAGAGACTGGAGAACAGGCCTCATGAGGAACGGCTGAGAGGGCTGGGGTTATTTAGCCTGGAGAAGAGGAGGCTGAGGGGAGACGTCATTGCTCTCTCCAACTACCTGAAAGGGGGTTGTAGAGAGGAGGGAGCTGGCCTCTTCTCCCAAGTGACAGGGAACAGGACAAGAGGAAATGGCCTCAAGGGAAGTTTAGGCTGGACATTAGGAAAAAGTTTTTCACAGAAAGGGTCACTGGGCATTGGAACAGTCTGCCCAGGGAGGTGATTGATTCACCATCCCTGGAGGTGTTGAAGGCACAGGTGGATGAGGTGCTGAGGGGCGTAGTTTAGTGTTTGATAGGAACGTTTGGACTCAATGATCCGGTGGGGTCTCTTCCAACCTGGTGCTTCTATGATTCTATGAGTCTAACATATATTTCAAAGATAAATATAATATAGTTATATCATAATTAGTTACAGTTTTATATTATTATATCTATTCAATGCATGTTTGCATATATGTTTGTATGCCTCCTTCTAATCAATGTTTTCCCACTGAACTACTAGAATTTGCAGTTTTCTTGTGTTCTTTTAACCAGTCACCATGTTTTAGAGGTGGCCATATTGCAGCAATATACAGTAGAATCCTTCTAATAATGCTTTTGGAAAGTTCTGTAAATAATTTTTGCTCATTTATACACAATTAAAGCAGAAATTAAATAAATTACTAGAATAGCTATTAACATAATCTTATTTAGCCAGCATAAGCACTTATCTGGCCTTTCATCAAAATTTGTTCTATTCTTTTGTCATCAGCTCCCCCTTTTTTTTTTTTTTGTTTGGAAACCATTTCTTGTCTGTCAAAAAAAAGCAGTGGTAAAAGTAAGCAACCTGGGAGAATATGGTAATTATTTCCTTTGTGCCTGTAGCTTTAAATGGCTTACCTGCATCAATGCTGTATTGCTGACTAATATATTTTTAATTCTAAATAACTATCTGAAATCAAAGCAATCTTCATACTTCCTTCTTCACCCTTCTTACCTTCCAAGTTTTCCTATCTATCAGGTGAGCACCTATTTATTGGAAGGAAAAATTCATCTGTGTTTTCAAAGATGAACTTAGATCATATTACTTTTGAATTGTTGAATAAATCTTACCTGGTCAGACTTGCTGAAGGATAAAACAAAAGGTGCATGCATACTACACACACTTCCCTGAATCTATTCCATTGAAAACATCATGAGAGAGCTGGTCTATGCACTGTGAAAAGCAGTCTTTTTCTGTGATTAAAATTACCAGAATGTCATGTTGAAATTCTCTGAGGATCAAGGTGGTTTGTACTAGTCATCAACAAACTTGGGGTTTGGCATTCTGGTCAGCCTTTGGTCTCAAACTTTGTCCAAATTCCAAGGAGAAATGGTAAGCAGGACTGATCTTGTTGTCCTGTTCCCACATACCAACACTGCAACTTGAAAAGGAAGCCTTATTGTTTATATTGAAGAGGGCTAAATTCAAGGAGGTGGCATGAACTCCCTTTTCTACAAAGCTTCCATATAGCGCAATTCGCCATTGCTCGGAGCCCAAACAATGCACGCGGTGCCACTCTGTCTGCTGTTGAACAATTTCAGCTCTCTTTCTTTCTTTTTTTTTTTTTTTTTAAACAGGCATGGAGAATAGCTGTGTGATTGCAAACTTAATCTGTGTACTTCAGTAAATAACCTCTAGCTTATTTATAGCAGCGTGCATTTTGGAAATTACAGCATTTTTATCCCCTATGGACATAGCTTATTATTTGCTTGGTTACTTTACAATTGTGACTGTTTTTGCCACCCACTATATATCGTTCTTCAGTGGTTTTTTTCAACCGCAAATGGAGGTGTTTGCTTTGTGTAGTTTTGTAATACACAAAACTCTGCTTCCAGAGTTCCTGGAACCCAAAATCTGTAGACTGTACTGTAACTTTTTCATCACAGATGCTTTAGAGTTTAGTGGATGTAATAATATCATGGGACAGGTGCTGGTTATCAAAAGTACAATTAATCCATATTAATGAGTCACCCTGTGCAATATTTGGTAGAGAGTATACAGCATAGACCTAGCATTACAGCCACAGCAGTGCATGTGAGCCTGCAAATCACTTTTTCATCTTTTTTTTTCCACCGACTTCTGTCATTAGTATAAAGTAGCAGAGAGTTATGAAATTTGATGACCTTTGGAGGAAACCCCCCAAAAAACTAGTAGCATTTACCAGTGACATTTCTTTGCCAGCTCTGTTCTCCCAGGACATCAGGATAAATGGGAGGTGGAATATGCTCCGTGAAGTGTCTTGGGAAAACAAAGCAGTCCATAGGTGGCTTGGAGCATTTTTGGCAGTGTCAAAGTCTGTAAATACTCATTAAGTCACATGTTTTCTCATATGTGGATGTGCACATGTTCACAATAGTAAAAAAAAAGCTTGGGCAGTTTATTACTGCATTGAAAGGCTTGAATATTGTCTATAAAAGATGAGGTAGGTTAATTCTCTTTTCCCCTAATTTGGATATTGGATGTCAAGAACTACAGAAACTAGAATTACAAACTCATGATTTGGAAGAAAAAATGAAATTGTTTCTAGTATTTTTTTTAATTGGTGAGAATAAATGACGTGAATCAATGTATGCAGTATATTTGGAAATCCGTTTTTTTTTCCTCACATGTTGGAGAGAGCGCCGTGGTTTGCATGCAGGGAGGAGCTCTCTCACATAAATATTTCCAGTAAAGTTCATTACCTCAATAGCTAAAAAAGGCTCTAGGTATCTTCGCCAATCCAGATACACAAGAGTATGATTTTTATTGAAAACACTAAGACTCCTCAAGATGTTCCACTGACTCTGGCTTACAGTGGAGTAGGTAGGGACATGCCAGTTCTGTAGGTGTCCGGTACTTCTCAGGGGCACAGGGAACTGTACTTCACTAAGCTACACAACAGAGGAAGGTGCAGGTGTTTCTGCCATAAAGTCTGGTCACTTTGACCTGTTACTGTAATGGAGGTAAAGGCTGGGTGAAAAAACAGTCCAGGTTAGCAAAGCAGTATAACTACTTTATTAGGTTGGGTGTAACTGTGCACTAAACCCTCTTCTTAGAATAATGAGTTGAGCTGCAGTGCTGTGCTGTTGTGGCCTTTGATTTCAGTTTGAGAGCTACTTGGTCTAAACTAGCTAAACTGCATGGCAGTCCACTGAGAAACGTAAACTTGCCCAAAGAGAGAAACTGAATTAATGATGGTTTGGACCAAATATGAATTGTAAGTCTTCATATAACATAAATCTTAGGAAAATTGATGCTATTGTATAACTGTGGAGTTGTAATTATTCATCCCTCTGGAGTGGTTTCAGTACATGAGTCTGAGAAGGGAATTAACACAGCTAGGGAAGCACTCTGCAAGTGATATATCCATCCTGAGCTCTTCAGAAGGCATGAGTCAAGCCTCCCACAAATAATGATATTAAAATTGTTAAATTGTTTTTATTTTTTTGTCCTATTTATTTTGGAGTTCTTAATACGTTGTTTTGGGGTTTTTTTAACTTGTCGGAATAGGATTTTTTTAGTCAACCCAACTCTCTTTTTAAAAGGCAATCAAGCTTCTTATGTAAATGTATAACTGCAAGAACCAAGGCTCTTGAGACACTACATCTGAGAAAGATATGATAAAATTGTTAACATTAGCTAAGCTAGAGATGTTCTGCAGACTTAATTCACTGATAATTCTTCAAGGTCAGTACTGGGTCCAGTTCTGTTTAATATTTTCATTAATGACCTTGGGTGATGGGACAGACTGTACCTCCAGCAAGTTTGCATAAAGTACAAATTTCAGAAGAGTCATTGTTATATTGGATGGTTCTGCTGGGATCCAGAGAGACCTAGACAGGCTGAGAGAAGTGGGCTGAAGTGAACCTTATCAAGTTTGACAAGAAATGCAAACCCCTGCCGCTGCAGAGTAACAGCTCCAGGCACCAAGATGCGTTAGAGCCACCTGGCTGGAAAGCAGCTTGGCAGTAGAAGACCCAGGGGTACTGGCAAACAGCAAGGTGAACATGAGGCGGCAGTGTGGCCTGGCTGTGAAAAAGGTGAATGATATCCTGGGCTGCATTACTAAGATGTTGCTAGCAGGTTGAGGGAGTTGATTTTTTCACCTCTCCTCAGCACTGATGAGACCACATCTGGAGTTCTGGGTTCAGTTCTTGGCTCCCCAATGCAGGAGGGACATGGACATACTGGACAAGGTCCAACAGAGGGCTACAAAGATAATGTATGGGACTGTAGCATCTCTCCTCTGAGGTGTGGCTGAGAGAACTGGGACTGTTCAGCCTGGAGAGGAGAAGGCTTGGGGGATACTCATTAGTTTATGTAAATACCTGAAGGGGGAGGGTGCAAAGAGGATGGAGCCGAGCTCCTCGGTGGTGCCCAGTGACAGGACTAGAAGCAATGGATGCACACCAAAAGAAAAGGGTTTCCCTCTGAATATCACAGAATGGTTTGGGTTTAAAGGGATCTTTAACGATCATCTAGTTCCAATCCCCTTGCCATGGGCAGGGACATCTTTCACTAGTTCAGGTTGCTCAAAGCCCTGTCCATTCTGACCTTTAGCAATTCCAGGAATGCAGCTGCTCTGGGCAACCTTTTCCAATGTCTCACGGATCTCATCATGGAAAATGTCTTCACTAAACACTTTTTCACCGTGAGGGTGACCAGGTACTGGTGCAGGCTGCCCAGAGAAGTCTTCATCCATGGGGATATTCAAAACCACTCTGGGCAAGTTCTGAGGGACACTGCATTGAGCAGGGAGGTTGGACCAGGCAGTTTCCATAGGTATCTTCCAACTTCTGCTGTTGTGTGATTCTGCCGTGATAACGTGATAGAAAATCTGTCTGCCTGACTGAAGGCGGTGGCCATTGATGATTTAGTCACGCAGTTATATTTGCAGTCAACTGTCTGTACAGAGGGGTAGTTCATCAGAGGGAAGCGTGGGTGTTGACTGCCACTTGGAATAGGCCCAAAAGACTGATAAAATTAATTCTGTTACTCCTACACACTGAACCACTGACAGATGCTTTTCTTCCCCTGATGCTGTCTCTAACTTCTTGTCAACCTATTCAAAAACCATTATCCATCCAAGGTGCAAAAGCAGGTAAATTCCTACAAACTGCATAAGCCTTTTAAGGCCAAGTGTCTCTGAGCTGTTCAGAGGATTCAGCTGCTTTGCTATTATTGAGCACCCCAGCAAATCTGTATATAAAGAAAAAAAAGGCAAAAATAACTAACATTCTGTTGTATGTCTCACGTCTGTTTTCACATGCACTTATGTGGAGCTAGGATGGAAATAGAAAGTGAGTATAATTTTTATATCAAATGTTTTGGAGGAAGGACCAGAGGCAATAGAAGAACTAAAGCAACACATAGCTTGTATGTAGTTCCCATCACTGAGTAAGAAGCATCTGACAATACACTTCCTGCTATTTTATTTGCTTACCTGATGTTTCTTAAACTTTCAATATTGAATTTAAAATCTGAGGCAGATATTGATGTTGTGCTGGAAGAAATGTGTTGTAAGTAGAGACTCATGTATTTAAAAAGAAGATAAGAAAAAGCTTTACTCTTCTAAGAGTGTTCAGTAGCTGTTAAAACTCACCTTAATAAATTTTGGAGTCTGTGTGTGGTCACTGCTGCCATGGCTCTGTCAACATTTTAGGCATGGTAACAGTGAAGCAGAGTGAAAATGTCTATTGCTTTCAGAACTTGCTCAATGTAGCTGTGATTTATGGACACTGAAATATGAAGTATGATGATAGTCAATCACTGAGCATTTAATTTTTTTTAAACAAAAACAGAGCTCTTCACTTTTTCCTTTGTTACAGCTGTCAAGTGGCAAATTTTCTGTTTTGCTGTCTTAGCATTTCATAACAATTTCTTTTTTTTATCTAAAGAACTCAAAATCCAGCCACCCAGCCTGGATAAGAAATAACAACACCCTCCAGTCCTCCAAATCCTGAAGGAATTGTTCTGAAAAGTACTGAAGCTATTTTTTTAAATTAACTGCTTTGAAACTTGGCAGGCTCTGATCACATGGAGAAGTGCACATAATGCGATCACGCTGCATAAGCATGTACCCACTTAGCCAAGAAATTGAGCTATGACTCTAAAGGCAGCAAAATAACCCTTGGATACAATGAAAAAAAACCTGTGCTTGTTAGAATTTGGTGACTTTGCATTAGTAGGGTAAGAGAAAAAGTGCTTAAGCAATTTTTTGATTAATGACTGTATTGGAAGGAATGAATGATTGCTTACTTGTTCTCTGTGAAAGCTTTAATTCTTTATTTTCATAGCAGTTAGTGGCTTTTTGAAAGGCAGTGAGCTCTTAGGAACCAGTTCTACAGTTGGAATAAATTTGTTTAAAGCATGTCTTGGTAGAAAAGCACAGTGCACATGCTTAACTCTTCTGAAATTTCTGGAAGAAATGGAGTGTTAATTTTAAAAATTAAAGTATTTAAATTCTAACCTTCTACAACATGAAATCCCAATCAAACTTTTCAGGTCTTTTACGTACATCAGAAATAAGTATAAGTATCATATGAGTTTAATTTATTTGTAATCTGTACTCATTAAATATTGAGGCAGACATCTTAATCTGAGTAGTAATTGTAAGTTGATTGCTAATCTGTCCTTCCACTTCAGGAGTTCAGTTACTTCTTTTCCTGTGGCTTAATATGTTTGTAGCTACCTAAAAGTGTTTTAATCTATCAGATTGGGTAATGACTGCTCCCCTTCACTCATCTTTGGGAGCCCAGCGCCAGACCAATCTACTTACCACTTGAGTACTCAGTTTTGCTCCTTCTGAAGCCTGTCAAGACTGTTCTTGGCAGCTGGTTTGACAGGGCTGCTGGAGATGACATCGAAATGCACCCTGCTTCTTCCAGTCATAGCTCAGTGAACAAGCTGGGATCCTCTGCTTGGCAGAAGCCAGTGCTGGCACTGCTGCCAGCCTGTGGGGGAGATGCAGAGCAGCAGTGATGTGTGGCAGCGAATACAGTCTCTCTTTCTGGGTCTCTTGGTGACTTGAATCACACACTGCTGTAATGTGAAGCATTGTGAAATATTTTGCTTCTGCAGGATGTATTAAGAGTATGCTGAGCTTTGGCCTGGTGTACACACCAGCTACCAGTGGTGCATGTAGCTAAAACTGTAAATTGTAGTAAGCCAGTGGTAAGGAATAATGTATGGCTGGGTTCACTTAGGCTAGGTTTGACATACTGAGCAGTGATTTGAGCTTTAAAACAAAAATAAAGGAGTTTTGCAGTGATTTAGAATCACCCCATTAACTCCATTAAAAAAAGTTGGTGAAGTAGCATTGACTTCTCCATTTTCATCTTCTCTCTTCACAGAACAAACTTGGATTTGAATATTTATCACAGCAAAGAGTTTCCTATTTATTAAGCTAGGTGTCAATTCCTCCAGCCTCATTAATCAACCTTCAGATCTAAGAGTATTCCTGTGCCCTGGGATTTAATAGTCCTAATAATAATTGAAAAGTGAGGATTTTCCTCCTTTAGGGTGAACTAAAAACTATCTCTTCAGGATTGTGATTGATCATATCCTTGGTAGACTTGCAGGTGTACTTTAGCATTCATACAAATGTTTGCCTGCTTTACATACTCAGTGCCATTTTACTGAAGTGCATCGTATATATTGTAGCTAATGTTCAATGCAGACAGCCCTGCTTTATTTAAATAAGGCCATGTGTAATTATACAATGTAGAAGTTCTTGTGCTATTTTAAAATTAAATATCTGAGAATAAGGTGATTGTCTTCACGTATCTTTTAGGGTACTTAAAACTCATTTGCCAAGCGTGAAAGTGATAGCATCAGGGTCCCAAAAGTTTTATGAGTGGCTCACACATAACAAAACTTTCAGTTTGTGGGATTTATTTTTTTCTGGCATATTTTGGGTCTTTCTTCTGTACCTGGTTAATGTAATAACAACATTCCAGTATTTTAACCTTAAAAATATAAAGTCGAGTGAGCAACTGAAAGCATACTAACGCTATCTTGGCTACTTGTAATAAAACGAACAATGTTCTTTGTGTTCTATTCATGAAGATCTAGGGTTTTGTTTAATTTAAAATGTATTTTTCTTCTCCACCTTCTCACTGTTTTTTTTAACCAATTCACAATCTTAAAACCTGTTAAGCAGTTCTTTCACTCTGACTTTATTGTGTATGAACTTCATCTGTAGCATGGTCTTCAGAGCAGGTGCTAATTCCCTTATACCTGAAGCTTCATGCTAAGCATGCCAAAGTCTAAATACCTTTTGCAGGCAATGACTTCACTCCTTAGTATGAAGTGTACACATTTTGTTTTATACTCTAGTATATGAATCAGGCCAAGGCAACGGTTTTGACTTTATGTCATAGGGCTACTTTTGTTTCCTTGACATGCTTATAAGGATGGCAGTGTAAATAACAGAGCTACTCTTTCCATACAGTGACAGTTGACAAGATTAATTATTTGAAGAATAGCAGTAACCCGTATTCTTTCTTTTACTAATAGGTAACTAATATAAAGGTTCTTCTGCTATATTATGTATGGGATAAATTTTCCTTGGCCTTTTATTTGCACAATACAAATGTTTTGTATGAAATGCAGATGTATAGCTATGGTTATATTTTGTTACTCTTCCCAGTTCCTTTAAAAGTTTTTGTAGTGGGGATTTGAAATGATAACTATGATATTACTGTCTTCGATGTACCTTTTGAAGAGACATCATTTCATATCCCACACTTGTTTTTTCTTCTTGGTCAAGGTTGTTGCCCTGAATCGGGTCATGGTGGGAAGGAGGGAGGATGGGGCACAATACTTTGGTTTTGTTCTTAAATGAGGTAAAATATGGTACTTGAGACTACCATACTGTCTGGGCAGCAATGGTGTTGTGCGCAGGCTTTGCCCAGGGTCACAAGCAAGAACGACCGCTGTGGTGTTGTGGGATGGTGAGAGCTGTCTGACTGGCGACTGTGGGCTTCCCGCCGGAGCTGTCCTGCACAGGGGGATCCGCTGCTGGCTGCCGGGGTGAGCACAGAACCATTCTTCCGCCTTCACTTCCTCGGCTCTTTAGCCCCCATTGAGAAGCGAACAGTGGCGGGGGACAAAAGCTGTATACACTGTACAAACAGAGCACCAAAGCGGCAGTACACTGACTCATTCTTCGCTCTGTGTGAGAACTGAGGGGGACTCTATTCACTGCCTTTGTGCCGGTGTCTGTCAACAGCGCTGTTTGAGGCCAGCCCCATTGTGCTGGCCAATGTTTCTTATTGACCCGAGTCTGTGCCCGCAATGTTCCCAGGGTCGAAGTTGCGAGCGAGAGAATGTTTGAAAAGGAGTAATCGTGGGCTAAATGCGTTTTGCTGCATTGTCGTCTGACCTATTAAATCTAAACTGCGGTCCGCGTTCATGCAAACAGGTAATTATGTAGTCACAGCTGCAGCCATTGACATCTGGTTACTGCCCCTTGGAAAAAAGGGGATGGGGCACTCGCCTCTTCCTCCAGGCTCTCAAGCACTGAACTTTAATGATATTAACTGAAAATAGAGGCTGGATTAGCGAGACTGACAGGTCAACAAGGTGAATACTTTATCCATGAAGGGAGAAGTAAGTCCAAGCGCAGTTGCTGCCTGGCACATCAAATTTTTCCCATAGCTGCAAGCTTAGCTGGGCTCTAGATCCAGTTATTAGTGGTTTTAGATCAGGATAGGCTGCAAGATAGTTTTGTCATCCTGTCTTGCAGAATGTTTGTGCAGAATAGCTCTGCAAACAGCCACCACATCAAGTAATTTCTTTTTTTTGTCTAAACCAAGTAACTTACAATAGCTCTTGTCCCTAGAGGCTGAGATGCCAGGATTTCTAAATAACAAATCTTCATTATCAATAGGCCAGCATTTCAAAACTCAGTGGTAACTGTACAAGGGTAATAAACCATTGCTGGCAATAAATTATTTCAGGGCAACTGCTTTTTCTTTTAATGTACTTTGGAACTGAGGTGTAGTATTTGCATGTAAATTAGTCTAAGACATCTTCTCTCTCACCCCCTTCCCTTCCCCCTTCTTGCTGGGAGGGAAGAAGTCTCTGCTGAACATACATAATTATTAAAACAGCGTGCTTTTCTGTCTTGTGCAGTTTTCAGTGACAGGGTAGACAACAACCACTATGGAAATTAGGTTAGGAAATGTGAAAGGGTTACACGGCCCCGGATGACTTCTGTGGCACATCAAAGCTGAGAGCACACTCAGTGGTGGGTAGTCCTGGCTGTGGGGCAGGAGGGGAATGCAGCCAGCTGATAAATCCCTGCTTTAAGCGATCTTTTACTGGAATGAATGCTTAGCTGCTTCTTGCATGTGATTCTTGCAGTGTTGTTCTGCAGGAGCCAGTTCTTATGAAGAGCTGTGGCAATGTGGAGTGTAATGCAACAGGGACAGTAGGTGCTACAAGTTGTAGACAAATGTATGTGTGTATATATACACAAAATCCATAATAGTTATAGGAGGACTGTAGTTGCCAAAAGTCCCTGTCCTGAGCAGGAATGAACATGTCCTGTTCATTGTCCTGAGCATGCCTGAACAGGCATGTCCCTGTTCCTGAGCAGAGGGCTGGCTTGTCACTCGTGGAGCAGGGAGGGCAAAAAGCTGGTCTGCTCACATTCAGGGGTACTTGCTTGTGCGTGGATCTCTAAAATCATCTTGTACAGGCATCTGTCAAGTAATTAGCTTTTTCTCTTTTTGTCAGTAGTTTTTGCTTGAGTTGTACCGTTTTCAACTCCTTACAGGCCTCTATACAACTTACTGACTCGTAGGGAAGAACTAAGGGTAAAAATTCCACACCCAAAAATATTTCAAATATATCCAGAAATTTGTTGGCATCTTTTTCAGGCAGAGCATAGCAAGGAAAGACCAAGTCTGTCTGCTGGCAAAAGACAGTTAAACTGTATTTGCACAATTACCTACTTCTGTGGCTCTTCAATGCTTAATGTTGTAGGGAGGAATAAATTTCCTTCGAGACTTCTCTAGGATACACCAGGACTAAATACATTCTCTTTGCTTCCTGTGTGTCAAGACAAATTTTTCCAAATGTGTGGAAATCTGTATTTGTGCATTCCCCAGTAGATTTCTTAACTTTATAAAAATACTAGACCATCTTTGGTAATTGTTTCTCATGTACGTGACTGTTTCCTAAACAATTCGGCCAGTTTCTCTACTTGAAAAAAGAGAAATATTCAAAATCAACTATTCCTCTTCAGCACCTGCTTTTTTTCCTACTGAAAAGGGAATACCTAAAGATAATATTTATCTGAAGGATTCAGACTGTCTCAAACTGTGTTCTTCGTTGGGAAGACAAATGAGACTGAAGAATTACTTTAGAAATCTGTCAGTGCCTTACACTTTTAAAAATACTTTAATTCTATGACTCGGAAAACCTGTTCTACTCCAGATATGAAAAGTCAGGAAGCTCTTGAAGCAAGAGTTCCCAGCAGAGATAAAGAAGCTTTCTGGTTAAATTGGTTTTTCCTGACTTACCCAATAAGTAAAACTTGAGCAAACTTTTAACTTGGGTACTGCAAGTTGGATACCATGTCCGCCCTGTGATATCTCAGCTGTAGTTCTGAATATCTCTTCAGGTAATTCAAAAGGAATTACAAGAATATATTTTTCAAAGAGGCAAAGGTGAGCTGTTATCTATAGATACATCACCTAACTTATTGAAATAGGTGTCAACCACAGCAGCATTCTTGTGCCTTGGGAAGATGGTGCTGTTCAGTGAAAGGAAGGTTAAAACCTAAATGTAAAAGTAATTATGTGCTCATTGATTGAAGCATTAAGGTAGTACTATCAGTGTAATTAGGAAAACCTTGCATGGTGTATGTAGCTTGGCTTCACGCTTCAGCAAACAAGGCACTGTAGACAAACTTCTTAAAATTCCGAACAAAGGAGAGCAGAAGATGTAGACTTCTTGGATATGCACTGAAAACTGATTACCTGCACATACAATATGTGTACTCAACATCCTGGTACACTCTTCATGAAGAACAAATGCAGTGTGGGCTCTGTGTGGATTTCCCAGAATGAAAAATTAATAATGACTTCATTGATCTAATTAATTTTCTCTAAGCAGTGGGAACTTGCAGAAGTAAAACCAGGCAAATAAGCGTGAAGTAATTCAGTTAAAATGAATAATATTTTAGTTTAATATGAGTTACTCGATGTGAGACTGATCACAACACAACACTATTATCCATCAATCAGTATCTCTTTGTGTACTGGAAGTGGGAATTAATATTATTAAATATTCATTCTGAAACTAGTTTACTTACTAGTGAAGTGAGCCCTCCATATAATACATATATATGCAATTTATATATGATGCATATGCTACCATAATATGAATGGGCATAGTTTCAGTACCTTTCTTAGAAGGAGAATGAAGTGTGAGTCAAAAACAGAAAAAAGGTTTCTAGCACAAATTAGTTGACTCGTTTCAACAAAGGGCCCTGAGGGATCATAACCTACGTATAAAACCAGCAGTGTACTTTGCACGCATTGTCCTTGCAAGTTCAAAAGAACTTAATGGAACTGAAATAACCTTTCTAAAAATGTATTTGAGGCCATACCCTTTGAGTACTGGAAATAATGTTCTGATAGCACAGTTGTGGGACAGCCCTTTTCTAGTACGTAGCATCTGTAGATTGTGGCTATAAAGAAAATACAGCAGTGAAGTGTAGGAATGGGCAATACCTATAGATGAAGGCTCACCTGTCACCACTGCTCCTTTTAGAATTTGTCCTTGCAAAATCTATAGGAAAGGATTTGTGGTTCTGTGAGCTCCCAATACAATTGAATGTTAACAATTTTCCTTATAAACATTTTTTTCAGGTTTAAAATGTGCACTTATCTCAACAGAAAACTGGAATAGCGCAAAACATTTGAAATTGTTTTTACTAACTTTAAAAAGATGTAATTAAGTTAAAGCCAACTATTTATTTCTATTTTAAAATGCACAGTATTATTTAATACCTTGGCAACAATTTTGAGCATATTCACATAGGACATAGTTTTCTAGATGCGTCAAAATGAAGAGATCAAATGTCTCTTTACATAAATACAACTATAGGGAGGATCAGGTGTTTTACTTGTTAACACACTGTCTAAAGGAGAAAATTTCACTTTAAAAAACAAAGCCAAAATTCTCTGCAACCAAGGTCTGTTCAGTAATGGCATTGAAAGGCAACTCTGTTTTTCCTGCCATAGGGGTTCATGCGCAGAAAGAGCAAAGAAATGGAGTTGCATTACAAATTACCTCATTTAGACTGTATAAAATCCAGATTTATTGCCCCAAAGTAATCAAAAGCCTCCATTACAAATATGCTGTTATACTCTGTAATAGGAGGGCAAGTAGTTAGTGAACTCATTTTTCTGGTTTTGTAACTCTTTAAAAGTTGAAACAGTTGGCTTTTTGCTACTGTTTTTAATGCGTGCAGACATTTCTCATATTCAAGTTAAGATTTCCCACTGCCCCCTCAGTTTCTATAGTGAAATTAACTTTGTTCATCAGTCAATGACATTGTGACTTAGGTTAATTTTCATTAGGGAAGATTTCCGTTTATAGGCAGGATGCAGTGGTTAAACAGGGGATTGGAATGAGAAAATATAGATTACAAGCATTTCAAGTCATCCTCGACATGGGTTTCCTTTTACTCCCTCTGGCTATTGTCACAGCTTCCCCTCTTTCAGTTTGATGGTGGTTGTTCTTTGCATGAGACCAATAGATAGTATTGATAGTTCACCAAATGTTTGGATTGTATTTGATCTCATGAAATAGAAGTGCAGCTCTAGCTCTTTCAGGATTCCTCTTTACCCTAATGACAAGATTTGCTACTCTGCAGTATTTGAGAATGAAACATAAAGCTATTTGAAGAGTAAAGAATTTTCAACATCCTGTTCTTGCTTTATTTTTTTTTTAAGGAATTTCTATTCTCTGATAATGTGAGGTCTCTCTGTTTTTCTTTGAAGGAATAGAGACATGGCAGTACCAACCAGATTCATGCAGGAAGAATAATTCTTCCATTTTAGAAATGCTGCTAAAAGTTATAGTGCCAACTAGCTGTTCAATTCATCTTCATTTATAGAATCAGTGATTTAAAACTTGGAGGGCTTGGAGCTCTCACAGTACCAGTAACAGGAAAGCTACTTGGGTATTTCTAGAAAGATGATGTGTATGCCTTGGTTGCTTCTGGAGAAGGTAGGTGCAACAGAGGGTTAACTTTCTGACGTACTGAAGTGTCTTAATTAGAACTTGGCAAAGAGCCATGGTCAGTAGAAAATATGCTGTGCCTGAGACAGGAGCCTCCGGTGAGGTCTGCTGCATTTACCAGCACTCTCTGCTTGTGCCTACCTGTTGTGGGAAAGTAAGATGCTGCACAGACCTGAAACAAAGCAGCTGAGCATTTTCCCATCCAGCTTCACCACTGTTGTCTTAGAAAGGGAGGCTGGGGTTGATACCTGTCAATAAAAGCAGCTTTTACCAGCAACTCCATGCACATGGTGGCTGCAGTTGGAGGAAGGGCTAGTTAAAAACTGCAGAGGAAATCTGGTTTTGCATGTTCTAGAGAATGAGGAGAACATTTGCCTTAAAAGGGCAACATGTGAGAATTTGAAGTTGAGGCTGAGAAGATTTTAAAACATTGATGGCCTGTGGTAATGCTTTTCAAATTAAGAATAATTGCAATTTTTTTGAAGAATGTTGATGCTTTATTTGTAAGAATTTTTAATAGTCACTGTTTTCCCAAGGTTGTGGCCTATTTACAGTCCTGGCAGGAAAAATATTATATTGGGTAGAATAATTAATCATATATTGTCATAAGATGGACAGATTGATGATACGGGTTAAATATAAAACAAAACACCAAACCTGATATTTAAAAAACAAACAACAGAGCTCCTAGTAATTTCAGAACATGGTTGTTGGGTCCTAAAATGAGAAATACAGAGATACAGAGGAAGTTTCCAGAGGCATCAACAGTAGTTAAACTTCTGTCCTTGAATTTCAGTGGAAATCAAAACACCTAAATCCAGTCTGGGAAGGCTGGAAAGTCATTTCCTTTTAGGTATGACAACATTAATAATGTATTGTAATCTGACTCCATGAAACTGCAGTGCCAAAAATAGTCTTTAATAGTATTAATATTTAATAGTAACAAGATTGAATCAAAACCATGCTTATGTGCATCTTCAGTAGGCTCTGTTTACTTCAGTGGGAGTCTGTATTACATAGTAAATTGCATCAGAGGTCACAGCAGAGCAGAAGCCTTGCCTGATTAGTTAGGTGTTGAGTGGTCGTTTAATCCTTGCCACTTGTGTGTATGACAATAATCTGTTACTTTTACACCTTACTGGAACGTTTCTCAAGTTTCTGACTCTAGCCTTGCCTGTTGAATGACGACAGAGTGGCAGTGCTAGTGCTGGCTTTGGGTGTGCTGGCTTGATAGGTACTGTTATAGACTTGGTTTGCACAGCTTTAGTGGGAGAGAATTCTAACAAATCAAATACGAAATACAATCTGCAGTTGGCCCTTATAAAAACGTATTTGGAATGAGAGTCATCGTGGAAAAATCTCCCTTTATAATGCCTCCTACTCACAAGTTTGACTTTTTATCTGGGATCATGCATCATTTCAGAGGAAACCATCACAACCTTCCAGCAGTGAAATTCCACCTTTGCAAAGCATAAAGAGGCCTGTTTCCACAGCATTCATTCATAGTGCATGCTATTTCAGAAAAGAAGGGCCTTCTTTGTCAAGAACAACAGCTTAGGTCTTATTCCATGAAGGTGGGTTACCTGATTGAAAAAGGTCATCTCAATTTATAATAAGTGTGGATAGTAAAGAATTCTGGGTCCTGTGAATTAACAGAGGGGCAGCGAAGGCTTCCCAGTGCGCATACCTAATTGGAATATAAGGTATTGAACTTCTTGGAATGACCTGGCTGCATTATGCCTTTGAGCCAGTCAATCTTCTTATGTGTGCTAGTAGGAAAGATGCTTAGTTGTATGCTAGGGATAGCTGAAGCATCTCTTCGCTGTTCATTGAAGGCATGGGTTATTCCTACCAGAGAAGGCATATAGAAAAACAGATGATATCCTTGAGCGTGGAAATGTTTTCATCTGACCAGACTGGTCTTGGTACACACAGCTGCTGCTGAGATAATTATACTCTAGAAGTTGTGTGTTTACATTTTCTGCATTTGTTTTCTAGGAGAAATGTTTGGATAGTCAGTGATCTGCTCTGCTTTTCCAAATGTTTGTGCAATTTTGTAAATGAGAAATAGAAGAGTGAAGTCAATATCCTAATATATTACTATAGACACGTTTGCATGCTTGTTTATTCTAAGGAGTGTAACAGATCTGTGTAAATTTCTGTTTAGACACTTTTAAAAATATCAGTTTGACCCAGTTATCTGAAAGCAGATCAATTTAAGATCTACCATGATAAGTATATATTGTAATGCATAACAAATGTTTACAGTGAAGAATTCCCTATCTTAATTATTTGAGAATTAAGTGTATAGCGTATGTACTTCACTGATATTTTTTTAATGTTCAATTTCCCTCTTTCTGATAAAACCCATTTGCTTGTGATTCTTGTAAGCTAGGAAGACATGTTGATGTTTGAGCCTTAGCTTGTAAAATGTGTTAAGGGTTTAATTACAAAAAGTCCTGAAGATAAAAGTATGTATTTGCAAAAATATTTGCTTTTTAGATGTACTTGTCAGTATACTTGATTTGCTTATTTTATTATCTGCGTTGTAGTGAAATTGTTTGTGTAGTATTAGAATGACAATTATTAAGTGTCTGAAAACTGTGTGCCTATATACATTTATATGTAAATGTGTTCAATAGAGATACTACTTCTTGGATTGTGCTTTATTTCAAGCTCAGTTGAACAGAGGGTGGTGGCAGCCAGACTGTTGCCAACTAAGAATACAAGTCAGTTATACTATTAAGTTGTAATAGGTGTTGCACATTTTCATATTTCTTGTTTTGTAAGCCATGTGGGTTTGTAAAATGCAGTGATTGGTGAGAAATGTCTTTTACTGGCATCTTCACTGACTTTTGACATGGTAAAATGGGGTGCAACTGGTTGCAAGAATGAAATAGCGGTTATGATCCTGGCTGCAGTTTAGCAGCAGAGTTTTCATGGGGAAAAAGCATGTGTACTTGCTGCAGTGTGCTTATGCGTTTTATGGTTCCTGTGTATGTTGTCTTTTATTAGATAGAGTTCATAGACTAATGGAATAAAGGTGTCTAGAGCTCTAACTGGCCATGAGACCATTCTGGACCTAAGTCAAGTTTTTGAAACACTGTCTTGGTATTGTGATTTAAATATTGTTTAGCTTCAGTGGCCCCTCCCTGGAAGTGTTGCCCCCTCCTTGGAAGTGCACAAGGCTAAGTTAGATGGGGCCTTGAGCAGCTCGGTCTGGTTGAAGGTGCCCATGGCTTGGGGTTTGGAAGTAGATGATCTTTAAGGTCCCTTCTGACTCAAACTGTTCTATGACTATGATTTTATGATTCAGTGAGGCTTCACAAAGTATAAACTTGGGCAGACTGGATTCTGACATCGTGAGTTTTGGAGTTTTACTGTATTTGAGTGACTACAGTTAATGTTAAGAGGGAGTGAATTCATTGGTGAAGAAATCAAGACCTGATCTTTGGCTTTGTTGTGCGATTGTGCAGTATTTTGTATAGCACTTTTGCTGCAATTTTTCTCTCCACAAAGAAAATTAATTCCTCCCTGTCCAGAGCATTTTCTGTTTAAACTCAAGATATGTGAAGCAAAGACAGCAAAATTAGAAGGGGTGGATTTGAAGAGATGAGTAAATCTATCTACATTTAAGCTAATTCATTTTTAAATATAATAGAATCCCACTCAGCCCCTGTCACAGGTGACTGTAAACTTTAGAGGAATAATGTAATTTATTGTATGATAAGTTGCATTATATTTGTTTAGGAAATTAATTAATCTCCTTCATTGCATTATATTATCCAAAACCCTAGAAGACAAGATTATGAGTAATGGTCCCATTGAATTTGTTTAAAAATGTGTAAAATTAACATAGAATTCTTTAAAAAATAGTATTGAGGTCAACACGTTTTGTGGACAGAAGGGAAGTAGCATGTGTCAGAAAGCTTATATCAGTGTATCTGTGCCATCTCAGTGACCTTCTAATAGACAACTGGGAAGGCAGAAGCTATAACAATACATACAAAACAATTTTAAAACCTGTGTGTCATTATCAGTGAGTTGTTCATTGCCTGAATGAAAAGATACATTGAGTTTGCTCAGTGTCTTGACTTAAAGGTAGCAAGCAGCATTTTCATTAATGATCAGGGTAATGGAATTCTGAATGTACTCACTAAACATGTAGGTGATACAAAGCTGAGAGGGGTGGCTAATCCAGTTTCTGAGTTCTTTAAATTGTAATATGTCCTTAAGTTTCAAAATTAAGTTGACAAGATGGAGAAAGGATCTGGGAAAAAAAATGGTAATCAGAAGGTACGGTTACAAAGTGTTGGACACAGGCAGAAATCAGTTATGCAAATGGGGATCAAAGGGTAGGCAGCAGTTCTGCAGACTAAAACCTGGCTGTTCCTGTAGATGTCAAACTTAATGTGAAGCAAGAAAATTGTGGTGCCCTCCCCCAAAGTAATAACAACCAAAGACTTATTTTTAATTATCTGGAAAACATTATTTTATTTCACAGTGAATGTTTTCACCTTTCCCATGTTGGTGATTCATACAACTCCCTCCTCTCTGTCCTCCCCATTCACCTAACTTGTCCAAGAAGGCGGTGAGTCTGTTCTTTTGTTGAGAGGATTTCTTAGGCCTGATGATGGTACAAATCCTGAAGTGTTGTAAAATGTGCTAGATTGGGACAACAGCATTGGCTTTCCCTTGTTTTGTTGAGGAGAGCCCCGTAACTGCCGTCATCATGATCAGGACAGATAGTTACTGGTCAAAGGACACTTTTGTGGCCTTTCAGGCCATTCCATGATCACGATTTTAATTAAGTGAAGCATTGACACCATGCATGACCTCCTCTCATGCCAGATGAAAATCAGTCACAATATTATGATGCATTTTTGGTGAATAAAGCACTTTATCAAGGGTTTCCATCAATATAGAAGGATTAACAGACAAAAAGCTTTTCCCCACAACTACACAATGACAGAAGATGCACTTTTTTATCACAAGATCTCTTGGTTTTGATTAAGTTACATTAAAACAAGTGCTGAGCCACTTACATGCATTTTAATAGGTATAAATACATGAAAGGAATAACATTCAAAGACTTTTGGGGGTTTTATTCCTTCAAATGATGAAAGCGACCATACAAACATAAAAAATGTAAATCAATTAAAGTAAGACTGCGTTCCTGGTGAGAAGAAAGAACAACTTCTTGCTGAATTACCTTTAGTTTAGATTCAGACTTATTTTTTGCATCAATATTTTTAATCCAATGTTTTTTAAAAACGTTTCATGTTTATTTGAACAACAGAAAGTTTCCAGGGCATCTTTGTTTTCCTTTTCAGTGACTAATTATTGCTTCCAGGTAAGCGATGAGTCTCCTGATCTTTGAGTATTTTGATTTATGTATAAGTGTAGCTTTTAAAGGCTTTGCTTCCCTCTAATCACAACTAGTTAGGTTGTGTCTGGGGATATTGGGAAAGAGTTGAGGTTTATAAGGTGTTTTGAATGGATGCAGAACACAGAATTGAGAGGAAAAGAAGGATTTCCCAGCTGAGGTCTCCAGATTCCTGGTGCATCAGCCTCCCTCCAGCCTGTCTGGGGGCTGATCTCCTACCACCAAAGCCTCTCATTGTGGTTGCTGGTGGCTTTTGGTGGCAGAAACAAGAATGTACAAATAGCTATTTTGGGTAAGACAGCAGTACCTCTTGCAGTAGCCAGTCTCCAGCAGTAGCCAACGCCTGGGGAAGCCTTAAGTACAGGGCAACATCAGAGCAGTGCTTTTGTTCGGCTCCCAACAGCCTGTGGCTGCAAGGGCTTCCAGAGCAAGAGGTGGTGTCCTTGTGGTGAATAGCTCTTCACTGATATCCTCCACCCCAGTAAAACACTTTCTGAACTTCTGTCAGCTGTTTTAGCATCTGCAGTAACTTATGATGGAGTATCACAGGCTATGTGATAAATTAAGTTACTTTTTCTTAGCTTGTCATGCCAAATTCTATTTAATGCCCACTTATTCCTGCATTAGAAGCAACAATGAACCATTTTACCCACTCTGTGCTTTCCATGACTCAGGACTCAATGTGTTCCTGTTGTCACACAAAACTAGAGTTTACCAGGGGTCAGGAGCAAGGGGTACGAGTCACACTGTTCAACCCTTTCTTTTTGAGGCTGAAATGTCCTAGATATTTTTCTCCTGTTCTCTGAACACGTGGAATTTTAACTATATTCTTTAAGGCCATTATTTCCTACAATAGCATAAAATATTTTTTGTTTAATTCTCTCCATCTCCTGTAAAGCCAAATACTCTATTTGCTTTTTGACTGCAGCAGAGTCTGAAGAAGACATTTTCTTTAAAATCATCTCTTCTAACCCCATAATCTTATTCCTGAGCAACAGAAAATAGTTTAGCGTGCGTGTAAATTTTGGATATTTTTCTGCCAGTGTGCAATGCTTCTTGTTTAGCTGCTTTGAATTTCATTTGTCACTTTCAATCCCATTCAAACTGCTCTGTGAGGTGCTTATGCAGCTCTGTGCAACTGGCTTTATTTTTACTAACATAAATAGTTGTAAACTCCTTATTGATTCTTGAGAGAGAATATTTGTATGCAGATTCCTGTGGCACCTACTTGATGATTTCTCTTTATTGAAAGAATTAACCACTTTATTCTTCAATGTGATGATTATCCTTCTCATTCCACGACAACTTAGTGCGGTGTTCTGTGTGAGTGGGGTTTTTTTATTATTTTCTTGGAAGAGACCTTCTTAAAACCTGGAAATTCAAATAAATGTTTTGGGAGTGATAAAAGTCTGTAGTTTACTTCCTTTCAGCTTCCCATCAGGGCACTGGATCTTAGTTACACAGTCTCTCTTAGTTTCCCCACCAAAAAAAGGAGGCAGGAGTGCATCTAAGGGACTGCCTCGCCTTCCTTGTGGAGACTGGAGTGGCTCTTGTACACCATCCAGACCAGATTGTGCCAGTCTTACAGGGTAAGCAGTGCCCTGGGCTAAGGGAAGAGGAAACCAAAAGTTGAGGTAAATCCAGTGAGTAGGAAAGGAGATATGTGAAAACTTAAAAGGGCATAAATGGGATGCTGGCAATCATCTTTAGCGTTCTTTAAAAGTAACCTTTTCTTTTGGCTCATGGACCATTCCCATCCACAGCTTGAGCAATGTTGTATGATATGGGACTGTTTGTTGAAGCTGGAGAAGCAGTTTCTATAGAGTAATCTCCTTGCCTCCACTGGAAATTTGCTGTCATAAGAGGTTGTTGGGTAAGTGAAACCACCTCATTTAACTTCTGGCTGCCCTTTTAGACTAACCCTGCCCGTGAGTCATTCTTTTAAAGCATCCTGCTCTGCACAAGCATGTGTACTGGAGTATACCCATCTCATCCTTGCAAGGGTGCACATATATATCTACAACTTTTAACTAACTATTAGCTTTTTTAAAAGAGCTTTTTAAAAGAACTTAGTTTTACTGTACTGGTTATTAGAAACAGTGAGTAAGGGATTGGACAGCAGCTCATGCTGGCCTCTGTGTTTTGTAACTGGTATTTTGAAGGTAACTGCTAGCACTTATATCAAGTTGAAGGACTCCAGGATAAGGCACAATATAAGCTGTGAGATCAGTAATGTCATATCAGTAATACAAATCAGTGGTGCTTATAATAATCATGACATAGTAAATAAAAATAGATACCATTCTTTACAGATAACCAGTCTTGAGTAAATTTACCCAGAAGAAATGAATATGATTAAAGCAGTGAGTTCCTTGCAGTCATAAAGTGCAGGTCACCACCTTCATATTTTCTGTCTGATTAGTTCTGGGATTACTTTTGGTTCTGTTATGTCTGCTTTTATTTTGTTACAGACACAATTCATCAAATATTTATAGTAAGGGGCGTAGGGTAAAACCTTTGCATCTGGATCCTTGCTCTTCCTTGCTGCCTTATCAGCGATGGGACTATTTTGGAAATGACTGTCAGCTGCTGCTGCTGAGCCAGCAGGCGGAGAACAAGAATGCTACTCCTTTTCTGTGTGAATGTGAAATAAGAAGTCACTACTGTTTGATGAAGAAGAAGGGTAAAATATAATGTGCCAGTCAATACCATGAACAGCAGGTCAGGTTTCAGAAGGTTAAATTTTGGAAAGAACTCCCTCAGATACTGCTTCCCTCCCACCCCCCCTCTAAGTCAATTATTTTCTCCCTAACTGAAAATTAATGCATGTAACATGCAGTGTAGCAGTGTGGCTGGCTTCTACCCGAGTTGTTTATTTTTTGCATCCTGAAGCTGAGAGAAGGAAGTGATCGCATAAATACTGCTGGTAAGAATGCTTTTGTTTTAACCAGGCTTGAAATTGGCACCTGTCAGCTATACATTGGCAAATTATTATGGGTATGTGAATAGTACTAGAGCCTCTCTCTGAAGGCAGACACCTGGACCAGCTGACAATACAGCAGATATACCATTTTATCAATCAATCATTTCCCTAAAGGAGTATGTCCTGTTCTGGTACATCATCTTTCTTGCTTTGAAAGTACCACTTCTAGTCATTTTGTAAAATGTTGTTTTGTAGCCAACTTTAGTCACAGCAGAAAGCACTAATGATACAGTGAATTGTGACATATGTGAAAAAGTATACAATCTTTCCCCAGCATTCATATCAATAGATCAGGTAACTTCTAGGATAGTTAAAAAAATATATCTTTTTACAGTCAAAATTTTGATTTTTAAGAGAGAAGGGCAACTTGTAATTCAGGTAGCAATTAGGCTGTTAAAATTCTGTGGTTGGGAACAAGTGGTCTGCATATTACTCAAGGTTCTCACTTATGGCAAGAAATTTTTTTAATTTAACAGACTTATTCTGTGTTCACTCTTGTTGTCAAGTCTCAGACAGAGAGTAAGCGTTTTATGGGCTGTCCAGTTTGTTTATCCAGACTCAGACTTCCATTCAATAACTTTGAATATTAATTAAGTACAATGGGATAATGATCCCAGCATCACTTTGAAGATTAAAAGCTAAGTTTTGCTCATGTCCTTCTTTATATTAGGGACAGTGGAGTTTTATTCTGGATAGGTCTCATCTTCTGCGCCCATCACCGTGTGTGTGTGCACATTCCAGCAATGCTGTGAGAGGCATGACTAACATCTGTCACATGCAATCTGCTCTTTGTTTCTCTTTCCTTTTCTCATGGGTAAAGTTTCATATGGAATTTTGTTTTTACAGATTTTAATTCATATCTCATTTGTTAAGTTTGCTTCCTAGAAGGATCCCAAGTTGAAAGAATGCAGCTTGTACTTGAAATACAAGGGTGTGCCTCAGGGTGGTGCTCACGTAGGCAGGCACTCTCTCTTTCCATGCCTGTAGAGTGGCCTCAGAATACAGCCTGTGTCTTGAAGATTTGCATTTTGATTTGTGAATAAATAACTCCACATGCTTCAACTTCAGAAACACCTTTTAAATAACAGAAATCTGCCCACTAGATCTTTTGTTTTAGGAAGCCCAGTCTTGAAATTCCTTTCAGTCCAAGGGACCAATCTTGTAATCATAGAACAACCAGGTTGGAAGAGACCCACTGGATCATCGAGTCCAACCTTAATATGGTGTTTTGTTTTATACGTCAGTGTGCTGATCAAAGGATGGGTTTGATGTGCTCATGGTATCCAAGGAACTTGTAGCTGTTGTTTCCTCAAGACTGCCTGATGCCTGTAGAAGTGATGATGTTGTTGTCTATGTACCTGATAGTCACCTGTCTCCTGTTAACCTAAAGGAAAATAAGTTCCAGAAATTAACAGGAAAATACTGTCTGCAGAACAGAGAGAAGAAGGTGGACTCAAGTCCTCTCCTCAGTTCCTACCAGTCAGATGACCTTTTTGCCATCTAAGCACTATTACCCTTGAGATACAGTAAGAAATCTGGATATCTAAAATGACTTTAGAAAAAGGCCATAAACATGATTGCCTAGTTTAAAGTAACAAAAATGTATTTATTTCTGAGGTGAGGCCAGTATCAATCATGACAAGACTTATTTTTTTTTCCCAAAGTCTAGTCATGGATATCACTAAGTATTTTAAATTCTAATTTTAAAAAAACCCTAAATATTGTGGGAGACCTTAGTGCAGGTGGGACTTTGGTACCTGTGATGGAGAAGTTTCTTCACTTAAACCAGTATTCACTCTTCTATTCAAGAAATGCCCCACAGGTACAAAACCTGTGGAAAACAGGAAACACATGGGTTAAATTTGCAAAAGCTGGATTGAAGTCACTTTAGATTTGTTCAGTATTTTCTTATGCATGCAAGAATTGAAAAGAAGAAAACTTGATAAGTTGTTTAATTGGTGATTGAAGGATGGGCTCGCGGTACCATATGAGAATTTTGGATACCTCTGATGAGGACAGGTCTTTGCAGTGCATTCGGCTAGACCCTGCAGTGAACTGTAAGCAAAACTTGAAGCAGTGCTGAATAATGCTCAATGATTCTTTAAACGAAACCTAATTTTCCAGGCTCTTGGTTTCAGAATTAGCTTTCCATAAACAGTAATCACATTAGCATTCTTTTTTATTTTAGAAAATTAGGCTGCTCTAAGGCTCCACGAGGAGCTCACTGGGATGGGAAACATGGTGAACAGAGTATAGTCACCTCTGATAAACTACCTCCTTCAGTGACCTGCAGTCCTCCAGTGAATTTAGTAATTTGAGCCTTTGTGGACAGACCATGCCTAGTTCAATCACTGAGGTTTGTTCGTCTGAACAAGTGCCTAGTTCAAAGGCATTTTTCAGTGTTTCCTTCTCTGTTGGATCTGTTAAGTTTGTTTTGCTGTAAGCTTATATAATATCAGCACTGCATCTCAGTAGAAATATTAAAAAAACCAGTAGTTTGCTTTTTCTCCACCTTCTACTTTGTAGATAAAAAAATCACACCTTTATATTAAAGATAGGTTAGATATTCTGCCACATAGTTTTGCTCTAGCGACTAATACAGAATGATTAAAGAAGCTTTCTTTCCCTTTTGCTTTCAATATTGATGTATTTTTCCAGTTATTTTTTCTTTATTTTCAAGGGAAAAAAGCTTAATACTTTTTTAATTACAGAAAAGAATGAACATTTTCAAATACCTACCTTTAACTGGATTTGGAAATACCTTTAAATCTATCGTTCATGCTTTGTGGCCCATATGCAAGATAAGTGAAGGTTTTCTGCCTGCAGCTTGATTAGAGGACATTGGGTTTCATCTTGGTCTGGGCATGAGCAGCTTTTGAGCATGTGACACACTAAGCTCCCAGGCAGCTCCTTCTCACCAGGAGCAGGGATGTGCACGTGTGAGCATTGTGCAGCATGTGTCCAGAGTGACAATCAGAAAAAAAAAGACTGGCTGGAGCCTGCTGAGCATAAGCAGCTGCTGCTCGCTGTCTTATGCTGTGAGAGCACCTTTCTGACAGGTTCTCAGGCTCAGCTCCGAGGTCAGCACAGGATTAGGATGGGAACCCACTTTGCCTTTCCTGACAGCTGCAGTATTTAGTCACTGTGTGGTGACTTCAGCCCTGTGGCTTCTGAGGAATGTTTAATTAGTTTGCCTGTTATCAAAAATTATCTCAAGCAGAGATGCAAACATATGTTGGAACTGTAGAGGACAATAGCGGGGCTGGTGAAGGGTGTTATCCAAAATGTTATGAATATTTTTTTACATAGGATAGTACACTTCGATTCTGATCTTGTGATTGCCTGTTTTAGTACTTACTTAAAAAAAAAAAAAAAGCTTATTTGAGATTAAAGTCTGCAGTGAACCAGTGTTGTTCTAACAGATGTAGGTTTAATTTTCTTTATTTTAATTGTAATCTAAGCACTGTATCTGGTATTATCATATTCTACACGGTCTCTGTTTTGACACATGGAAGTAAAATCTAAAATTTTCGAAGGCAGTAATCCCAAACTGAAGAGATGCTTTTGTTCTACGTAGTCATTTTTGCAACATCCCTTGGAATCAACATTTCTTCTCTAGTGAAAAAGTATGCTGAAGTGAACAAGTATGCTGCTGTTCTCTACCATGGAATAAGAGGTTGGTGGGAACTTGAGGAGCCTTGGGAAGACACAAGTGCCGTTGTGCAAAGGAGAGCCAGCCTGCCTTGCCAATGCACTGTGAGCACAAGCCAAGTCAAGCGAGTTTGTTATAGATAAAAGTGTTGGATCTCTCCCACTTTCCCCTGGGACCAGCACTGTCTCATTGAAAATTGTAACTCCACCGCACCCTGAAATATTTCCTGAAAAGGCAGTTATTTTCAGAATAGCTTTTAAACCTGCACAAAATCTATTGGCATCCCCTCCTTTGTAAGCTTTCTGCAAGAAAACAAACCACATTTGAAGGCTGAAAAACTTTTCGCTTGCTTAAATATTTAGCTGCATGGCTTGCAATGGGAGTGAGGACCTGGGAGGTGAAATGTTGCAGCACTAGTTGAATTTCAAGGCCATGTATGAGGTGCAACCTGCAGCCATTGCTTCCATTTGGCCAAACCCCTGAGACTGGTGCTCCTGGGCAGGGACATTTTCCTACAAGGACATTAAGGAGGAGGCTAATGAGAGCTCAGTGGCGTACAGGGTGGGATACTTAGTAGTTAGGTCATGTTTATAGAGATTGCTGTTTAGAAATATATGGATACAGATTTATAGAAACCCTGAAGATATGCTCAGCTACTCTGCAGAACAAATTGGAGGGTTTTTCCTAACCTTGTCTTTTTTTTTTTTTCTGTTTTTCTACCTTTCTTTTATGGACTGTTGGAATGGAATTTTTTCCCACCATTTATTTGTAACCTCCTCATGGTATGAATAATCCATACAATGAATCTCAGTCTGTATTTACTTTGTTTAAAATTATTCTTGGTTATCGTGATTTCTGCTTTTAAAAATATGTCCTAAGTAATGTCGTGGTCTAGTTTAACCTTCACCTGTACTTCCCTCCTTCAGTTTTAGGCTCAATTCATTTTTCATTACAAATAAGTTTGTAGGTTTTTCATGGTAGGGATTGTATCATCCTGCCTGTTTTGTGCATCTCTTTAATAAAATGCCTGATCATATTCATGATGTTAAGCTCATATGAAGGGGAAACAGTCTATTATATGTACCTATCCTAGTTTGTATGAATAACTCAATCAGAAGTGTGCCTGTACAAGTTGTTGTATCAAATAATTTCTGTCACTGACTTTGAAATACTCAAGAGGAATGCTGTAAATACGAATGAGACGTGTTTTTTAACATACCACTTTATAATGAACTGTTATTTCTATCTTATGAAATTAAAAATTACAGCATGGAAACTGTAAGGTACCAATGAATACAGGCATTTTTGGCAGGAGTAGGAAGTAACTGAATTTATCATTTCTGTGATTTCTTTATTCTTCCTGGCTACGATTTGTTGATTCACATCATAATTGAAAAGGACTCCTCTGATAAGTGGCATGAATGTTGCTATGGCTTCCTAGCATCTGTTTTCTGGCAGTCAGACTGCGGAGCAGCTTGGATCTAGTGAAGCATCTACCTCTGCTTGTGCCAGTTTGCAGAACCGTGCTGTATGGGTGGTGGGTGTCAACAGTATTTTTCTCCTCTGCTCTGCAGTGAGAAGAAAAACACAATGCTGCCATCTTCCTTAGTGTTTAGATTCTTATTTTTCTTACCTGAGATTTGTAAGAATAAATTAGGAGTGTTAATCGTTTAATGTGTGTAACCTACTACAAAAATGTATGCTGTTACCTTGCCATGCATCAGCCAGTTGTTAGAGTTAAGCATTGACTGGTGTTTTGCTTAATATAAGAAATGATGCCGAATGTTGAGATGAAAATGCTGTTTGTAATCCTGAAAACAGATGTTTTCTTATGTTTTGGATAAAGATGTATAAAGAAATCCATGTTTTTTTAAAAAAGCAGTAGATTATCCTGTAGTCCCAGCATTTATTGTCCATTGTCTGTTGCGATAGTTTAGTGGTCTTGTTCTGTTTAAGAACTCTTTAGAGGAAAAGATTCCTGTTAAAACCTTAATTACTCTCATTGAGCTGTTACGTTTCTAAAGAGCACTGGACTCCTCTTGAGATACACAGAAACACACAGTACCTACAGAAGGAAAATGGAGAAAGTGAAATTGTTCTTACAGCCTGTGTGTGGTTTGAAGTTGCTGCTTGTAGAATATGATGAAAATAACCTGTATGAAGTGTCGTGGTAATTATAGAATCATAGAATAGAATATAGAATATAGAATAACCAGGTTGAAAGAGACCCACTGAATCATCGAGTCCAGCCATTCCCACCAATCTCTAAACCATGCTCCTTAGTATCTTCTCCACCTGTGCCTTAAACACCTCCAGGGAAGGTGAATCAACCACCTCCCTGGGTAGCCTATTCTAGTGCCCAGTGACCCTTTCTGTGAAAAATTTTTTCCTAACATCCAGCCTAAACCTCCCCTGGCAGAGCTTGAGGCCATTTCCTCTTGTCCTGTCCCCTGTCACTTGGGAGAAGAGGCTAGCTCCCTCCTCTCCACAACCTCCTTTCAGGTAGTTATAGAGAGCAATGAGGTCTCCTCTCAGCCTCCTCTTCTCCAGGCTAAACAACACCAGTTCTCTCAGCCGTTCCTCATAAGGCCTGTTCTCCAGCCCCTTCACTAGCTTTGTTGCTCTTCTCTGGACTCGCACCAGAGCCTCGACGTCCTTCTTGTGGTGAGGGGCCCCAGAACTGAACATAGGATTCAAGGAGCGGTCTCACCAGTGCTGAGTACAGAGGGAGTATAACTTCCTTGGACCTCCTGGTCACACTGTTTCTGATCTAAGCTAAGATGCCATTGGCCTTCTTGGCCACCTGGGCACACTGCTGGCTCATGTTCAGTCAGCTGTCAACCAACACCCCCAGGTCTTTCTCCTCCAGGCAGCTTTCTAGACAGACTTCTCCTAGTCTGTAGCACTGCATAGGGTTGTTGTGCCCCAAGTGTAGGACCCAGCATTTGGCTGTGTTAAACCTCATGCCATTGGACTCTTCCCAGAGGTCCAGCCTGTTCAGATCCCTTTGCAGAGCCTCCCTACCCTCCAGCAGATCGACACTTCCCTAAAGCTTAGTGTCATCCACAAACTTGCTAAGGGAGCACTCGATGCCTTCGTCCAGGTCATTGATAAAGACATTGAACAGGGCTGGACCCAGCACTGAGCCCTGGGGAGCCCCACTTGGAACTGGCCTCCAGCTGCATTTAACACCATTTACCACCACTCTCTGGGCCCAGACATCCAACCAGTTTTCCACCCATTAGCGTGTGCGTCTGTCCAGGCCAGAGGCTGACAGTTTCCATAGCAGAATGCTTTGAGAAACTGTGTCAAAGGCTTTGCTGAAGTCCAGAAAGACCACATCCACAGCCTTTCCCTCGTTCAGTAGGCAGGTCACCTTGTCATAGAAGGCTTAGATCAGGTTAGTTTGGCAAGACCTGCCTTTTGTGAACCCGTGTTGACTGGGCCTGATCACCCAGTTCTCTTGCATGTGCTTCATGATGGCACTCAAGATCACCTGTTCCATGACTTTCCCTGGGACTGAGGTCAGACTGAGAGACCTGTAGTTTCCTGGGTCCTCCCTGCGATCTACTTTCAAAGACGATCTACTCCAACCTGCTGCCAAATTGAAATCGTCTACTAGTCCAGGCTGTTCAAAGGCTTGTCCAACCTGACCTTGGATGCTTCCAGTGATTAGGCATCCACCACTTCTCTAGGCAACCTCTTCCAGAGTCTCACTACCCTCTTCATAAATTTTTTTTTTATGTCCAATCTAAGTCTACCCTCTTTCTGTTTAAAACCATTGCCCTTTGTCCTCTTGCTACAGGCCTTGGTGAAAAGTCTCTCTCCCTCTTTTTTTATAAGCCCCCCTTTTTGTATTGGAAGGCTGCAATAAAGTCTTCCTGGAGCTTTCTCATCTCCAGGCTAAAATAACCCCAACTCAGCATTTCTGCATGGGAGGGGTATTCCAGCCTTCTGAACATGTTCAATGCTTTCCTCTTCACCCACTGAAGAGGTCCATATCTGTCTTCTGTGGAGGACTTGAGTTAGATGTAATGCTCCAGGTGGTGTTCTCACAAGAGCAGAGCAGGGGGGTAGAGTAACCTCCCGGGATCTCCTGACCACCACTGATGTTGCATTTTAGCTTGTGTAAACTGCCGTTCCTCACTTGCTTGAAATCATTGGATTTGGAGATATTTTGAGAGGTCTTTTTTTATTTCCTCAGCTATTCCAGTGTACGCTGGCTTTCAACACAGTTCACGTATCCCAGAAGGAGGGAAATGCCTTTAACATTTTCAGAAGAAATCACAAGAATTTCTACATTTTACCAGAGTTTTGGAGAGGAGAAAAGAAATCATTGACTAATAGAATAGTGGAAGATTACATTATTGGTAGTGAATTAATTTTACCTCTGTACATAAGGTATTGATAAGAATGCAGCATGTCACACTGATAGATCCCTTTTCATTATAATATTGTGTGAATGACAGCTTATTGAGTAGGAAGTACTAATTATCAGCTAGAGTTCATTTGTATAATTGGACCTGTAATGAGAAGCATGAGGGGTTTGTTTACTGTGTGCTTCAGTTCTGAAATAATGGAAACACAGCCACCAGCACAACAACAATCTGTCCTTGTAAGTTCACTCAGTTTATACTATTTATCTAGTACTAAAACAATGGATTGCAGGCAGACATCATGGTACTGGTAATTCAAATGTACATTTTATGCTGTATATGCAGGTATAGCCTTAGTTTGGAAGGCAAAAGCTCAGTGGAGGATATTGAAACCCAAAAAGTCCACGTGAGTTTCTTTAGTTATGCCATTTGGTAGTTATGCCTGGTCTGTATCCCTTGAGAGATTTTGATGGGGCAGGCACTTCAGTGGAATTATTGCACTGTATTTGTGTAGTGGTTACTCATAAGCATGGTTATCTGCTCACTGACATCTTGTATATAGTGGTTAATATTTATATTTGTGTTGCTTTATCTGCAGCAATGGTATTCTTGAGCAGGACATAGGTGAGTGAATGTTAATGTTTCCTATGAAATACGATATCTTTCAGCAGTAGCCTAAGGTGTAACACTGTGGTATCAGCACTGGGGAAGAAAACATCACCTCTTGTGGGTCTTGACCTGAAGAGGCTCCTGTTGCAGATCATAGAATGATAAAATCAATAAGAGCGGAAGAGTTCTTTAAGATTGTCCCAGCGAACCAACACCCAGCACCACCATGCCTACTAAACCGTGTCCTGAAGTGCCACGTCTACTCATATTTTGAACACCTTCAGGGATGGTGACTCCACCATTTTCTGGGCAGCCTGTTGCAATGCTTCACCATGCTGTCAGCAAAGAAAAAGGCTATTTCCTCTCATCCTATTGCCAGTCTCTTGAGAGAAGAAGCCAATACCTGCCTAACTCCAGCCACCTTTCAGGTAGCTGTGGAGGGAGATAAGGTCTCTCTTCCTCTCCATACTAAACAGCCTCAGTTCCCTCAGCCACTCCTCATAAGACTTGCTGTAGAGCTTTCACTGGCTTCATTGCCTTTCTCTGGACATGCTTCAGCACCTCAGTGTCATTCTTGTACTGAGGGGCCCAAACCACAGTTTTCAAGGTACAGCCTCACCAGCCCTGAGTACAGGGGAACATTCACTCCCCTACTCCTGGGAACAAGAGAAACCAAGGTAACTTCTGTCATGGGTCACCAAGCAGCCATGAGTTGCTCTCATAGCAGTCCACAGAGCTCAGTCGGTCATTGTGTGTTCTTCCCACTTCTCTACTTCCAACTCAGCGAGTTGGTTCTACTAGCCCTGTAGTTGCGATTTCAACAAGGAAGGGGTTGTAAAAACCCTTGTGCTAGTGATTGTGTGCAATTCCTGTACCAATTTAAGAACGTAGCTTGTTCAATGTTCACTATCTGCTGCAGAATATCAAAGACTGCTTTTCCCAAAAGTGCTATAAGCAGCATACGGTATTTATGTTGTAAGTGAAGTATAGATTGCTACATATGCCTGTGGAGTCATAGCAGGGAAACCAGAGTGTGTTTTTCTGGTGTGTATGTGTTGTATATATGTGCACTCCTTTCTCAGGCAGAAACGTGCTTGAAAAGCAACCAAAGAGGAAAGATCCTTATATCTGTTTACAAAATCTAGCTAGCACCCAGAAGTTGAAGAGTGCTTAAGTTGCTTGTCCATGCTTCATACTCAGCTTAAATTTTTCTAAGGCTTTAATATTGTTTAATTCATTGAGCAAATTGCATTTATGTAATGAAGAGCTATGCTGTGCTTTGAATAGTTCACAAAGAAGATACAATTCCTGTTCCTTTTTGGCACTGGTATGATATTGTTATTTTAATGCACTTCACAGTCACAAATTTAATTTTTCAGTATCCTGTGAGCAGAAAGGCATCTTATCCCATATTTATCCTACTTCACAAATGGGCAGCTAAAGATCAGTGATTAAGGATGCAAGTATCTATTATAAGTTCTGGGAATTGTTATTACACAATTTGAGCCATTCTGTCTTCCATTTCTCTTCTGATACCTGGCACTCTTCCTGCAGATGTATGAACCGAGCAGCTGCCTTTGCAGTCATTGCCAGTATTGGATACTGGCCTGTGCCCCAGCACTTTTCCTTCAGCTGCATAGGCAGGCAGGCAGCTGCTTTTATGTATTAATTTGTGAAGTTGGCATTGGTTATTAAGGCAGATGCTTGACTGTCCTTACAGCTGGAGGAAGGGTGTTTCCTACTAGGAGCAGCTCATAAGAGTGGAGAGACTTCAAAACAAGGAGGGTATGGCCTGCTTTTCCATCTTTAAGCTATATTGCTTAGGGCTGCGAAACTGTTTGATTTCATTAGGAGGTGTAAACAATTAATGGAAGTAATTGAGTACGTTGACGTTAGCTACCATGTTTTCTTCTGCATTTTATGGGTTTAGATTGGCGGCAAAGTAATTGACTTGCTGGTTGGTTTTTTTAAGTAGAAATGTTTTTATTGCTTAATTTTAACCAATTGATTTGAAGTTTTGTACTGAATTTAAAATCTTGTAACATCTCTTTTAATTGAATAGTTGGTGTTAGAATCTGTTCACAAAAGTTTTAACATTGTTTTGTGATTTTCATACACGTGGAGGTAAAATGGAAAGCACTCCCTGTCTATCCTCTCTTGTAGCACTTGGCTGTTTGTTCACAGTACTTTTGTGTAGTTTAAAGACTCAAGTGAGTTTGAACCTGGAGCTTTTACTTCTACCCTTATTTAGATAAAAAGAATGAGAGCTTACGTTATGGTTTGTGCAGCCTGTGACAGCTGAAAGCTGAAAGCTCTGCTCTGCTGTATTTCATCTGGCCATCAAGAGCCAGTGGCAACTTGGGTTTGGAAGGCCTTGTCCATGTGAAACTTCCTCCTGTCAAATTCTAAAGAAACATAAGACTTAGATGTGGACAAGAATGGGGATTAGGGAAAAACCTCAAAGTGCTGTGTGTGACGTAAAGCCATGCCATCATCAGTAAATGACAAAAAGCCTAAGCTACTTCAGATTTCATGGACAGTGTTTTATCAAATAGCAAAATTCCGCAGAAAGCACGGAAATATTTCTTGAAAGAGGAAAGCAGTTGAGAGAGCGCAAGCAAGGTGATATTTAATGTTCTGCTGTGAGTGGGAAAAGCAGACTTCAGTGATGCGGTACTGTGCACTTCTTCAGTCTCTAGCAAATTTTCATATATGGCTAGTGGAATAAAGGGGGTGCTTGAGGAGGGAATAGGGAAGTGTGAGAAGATTTGAGTATTGATGGGAGCACGTTCTTCCATGCAACTGGGAGTCCTACACATCATAAGCCACTCTTGGAGTGTAAACAAACACCTCTTGGAAAAACGTGGTGTGCTTCCCTTTGATGTTGCTAAGAGGTTTTGGAGTACGTGTGAGAAGTAGTCTTCCTCTTTTTCACACCCACCTCCTCATGCCACGTAGTTAAAATTAGTTTCTGTTCTTTCCAATGATATTTGCCATAAGTGGAGGTTTGGGGTTTTTTTTACTATAATGAAAATCTCTTCTCCCTTCAAAACACTTCAGACCAAAAGTTAAGTTTGTCCTATGCTGGTTTTAGGTGACAATTTACAGAAACATTATTATTGAGCATAATTTCTCCTTTGATGTACAAATGAGGTTCTTTTGATGTGGGATGCTTGTTCCCATAGCAAAGCAACTCTTCAGTGCAGTTTATTATTAGCAGGCAATTGTTAAATGAATACATCTGTTTATATTATGTAGGCAAAACTGATTGTGGTACAAGCAAAGTGAACTTGCCTCATATGCTGTTTTGTATCTCCTGTTACTCATTGTGATGGAATCTGTTGGAGTCTGCTGCTGGTTTATTTTACTTTCTGTACTGCAGAAACGTTTCAAGCATTTCTGGAAGTACTGCTGTGGGTGTTTTTTATGGAGTTGTTATGCTGCCCTGCTTATGGGCAAAACCTTGAAACCTGATCTTCCTTTCACTGGGGACGTGCCTTGTGCTACTTGCTGGATAATCCACATAAACTGAGCTAAGCTAGTAAGTGTTTGGATGCATACAGAGATTTCGTCGGTGCTTCTGGTGAGGATCTTTGGATGCATGAGCTCCTCCAAGCAATGGTCATCTCCAGACAACTGTCTATTATTTCTAGTACCCTTCAGTGTCTACTGACTCTTCTCCCAGACCAAAGGCAACTTCAACTCTTATAGCAGAAACTCATGTCTGACAGTCAAGGGCAAGGAGGATGGGTAGTAAGTGGGGAAGAAATGGTGATTTCTAGACAACTCCTTGTTTTATTTCTCCTGAACAGAAAAAAATAATGTTCTAGATTTCACAGTCCCTTGTTTACTGACTGTGCTGGTCATCAGTCATATGGTTAGAAACTCGAGGATCTTTTTATTGTGTGTGTTGGATAATAGGCAGTTTGAACAGGGTGATTTCTGCTAATGCCAAGCATAACAGCTAGTAGTAGTGCCATTCTTATCAGGGAAGAGAGAAAACTGAAATTCCGAAGGGACTGAATTGACAACACTGGAATAACTTCATTCTCAGCTTCCGTTTTTGAAAGCTTGTTTTTGCCATCTTGACTTTCTTACAGATTTCTTTCTTGTCATAAATACTAGAATTAACAAAGCAATAAAGGGAGTCTTGTATTTTATTATTTATTATATAACCCTTTCAATATGAAAATAATTTGTGTGTGTATTTGAAACATATTTCCAGTGTAGAAAATCCTATCTGTTGATCTATTCTGGAGAAAGAATTAAAAAAATTTGCTTCATTTAGAAAATTTGCTTAAACAATTATCTCAGATATTAGGTAAATAAATCCAACTGTTAAGATGGTTTAACTGAGCGAGCTTACCTAGAGGCTGTTTAAAAAAACCCTTTCTTTCACAAAGGTTTCTTAAAAACAAGTTAGATAAAGATTTGTCAGGTGTAATCTCCTTTAGTGTAAAAGGTAAGACTGAAAGTCTCCCTCCCTTTAATTTTTCTGGTTTTGGTCAAGCATTTAAAAGGTGATTGGTCATTAAAGAAGACTTGCTTTTGAGACAGTTCTCTCACAACTGTCTGCTATACCATCTACAACTGCCAGAAAGGAGGTTGTAGGGAGGTGGGTGTTCAAATTGGAAATTAGGAAAAACATCTTTACTGAAAGGGTTATCAGTTCTGCCCAGGAAGGTGATTGAGTCACCATCCCTGAAGATATTTAAAAAACAAGTAGATGAAATGTTTGGGGATATGATTTAGTAGTGGACACGTACAATTGTACTAAATGATCTCAAAGGTCTTTTCCAACTTAGTGATTCTATGATTCTAAGCACAGTAGGAAACAGCTTACCGATACAGTAGGTGCCAGTAAACACATCAGAATTCCTGGAATAAATATCTTTATGCTCTATTGTGTAAAATACAGGGGTTTTTTTCTAAGATTTTGTGTTTCCTTAGAAGTGACCAAGATGGATGAGAAATACTCATAAGTCTAGTTTAAAAGTAATCCGCTCAACTTCTTTTGTAAATGGTCATGAAATAATTAGGAGTGAGATGGGAAGCATTTGGCTGATATAACTGGTGGAACCATTGCCCAGAATTGATTCTGCCACCTCAGTTTCATTTTCTTAGCTCTCTTTCTTTTCCATAATTGTTGGAATAATCTGAGTTAGTGAATCTTATCTCTAAAACAGTTTACTAGCAGGCTTTTCTAAAGGTAACTTGAGTAAATGTTTTCTGGCTTACCACAATCAAATCCACAATTTGCTGTTTTTGTCATCTGTGCTATGAAGAAAAGTGGTTGAATGAATATACTACTTACAGCTTTGTACACAGGTTGTTTTCTGTTCAAGCTAGCAAATGTTAGGGAAAAATAAAAAAAAGGAAAACGTGAACATCCAGTATCACTAGCACAAAGCAGGATTTAGTACAAACCTACCCACATTGTAGTTTAGTTAAAATCTCATTTCTTGACCGCTTATGTGTGTACTCATACACAAGCAGTTGACTCCAGAAAGGGAAAGTCAAGATATCTTGTTATCAACAAATGTATCAATTGATCATTCCATAGGAGGTATTTACATTCGAAATTGGGAAATAAATATTAAAAATGCTGAAGTTATTAACTTAGAGTTTGGGGTTTTTCCATCCCTTATTATGACAAATTCTAGCAGCTTGAATTACAACAGTGTCTCGCTCCCTGGTATTGGAGGATGGCATCTTTAAGGCTAATAGACTGCTACAATGAAAAATCAAAATATTTTTAGTCTTGTTGGGGATGCATTTTAGTTACCTATGTTTGAAATCCAACTGTTGACCTGAATGTTACTGCACAGGCTGTGCAATTACTGTGTAGAGCAGTTTGCTGTGAAGTGTTTCTTTAGCAGCATTCTAGGCATGAACTAAGGAAAAAAACCCAGGAGTTTGAATATTAAATTCTTTAATTAAACTTCTGAGGACAAATTTCTACAGCATATTAGTAATAGGAGACATATTTTAGTCCAGTTTTATCTTAGCAGCTGTTACATTTGAAAATGAAAGAAAACATAGATTGTAGTCAGAGTGGTCCTTATACTGCAATATCAAGCAACATGAGTATTATGAGTTCTTTTTCCATCACAAAGATGGATGAGACGACCATGTATTTGACATGCAGGCTATGATGATGATATTCCAGGAATATTCAGTAAATATTGTCCCGATCTGTTCTCCAGTCCCTCCAGAACAATCAGTTTGGTTTCTTAAGTAAGGCTGAAACATTGGAAATGTGCCTGATATAGCTCGAAGAAAACCACTGAAATAGTTGTTTGGAGCTAAATCTATTTTCTATGTCATTATTGACAAGAGTGTGAGGAATTAACAGTTCACTTAAGGAAGGTCTTGGTCTTTCCTTGAGCCACTTAACTGTTGTTGTTGAAGCAGGGAGGTTTTGGTAGCTGCTGTCTTCTTACCATGACCCCAGCTCTGCAGGGGAGAGCCATCCTGCTGGTCCCCTGCTGCCATTCAGAAATGCTACTGCTGCTTCTCTTGGCCACAAAAATTGCTCTTGTGGAGCAGAGTGCAGTGCACAGACAAATCTGAGTCCCCTGCCAGGGATTTCCAAATCCTGTCTAATAGTAATTGCAGTGCTAACTGAACTGTAAAACTTATTTGGTTTCTGGATTATTTTTACTGCAGCTGATGAAGCAAAGCTGTCACTCTTGCATTTATTTGCTGTTTTATTGGGTGATAAGTGTGAGTTGTTGCTGAAATCCTATGTTAAATAGGTCTGACTTTTCATATGTTAAAATTTATGTATATTTTTTGTTTTACTTATTTGTTTTAAACAATAGGACTCTTCATATATTAAAGTGATTCCCATGCAAAAAGTGCTATTTTAGTGTTTAATCAATTACTCCTGTTTTGTCATGTCATATTACTATGATTATTTGATTTGCATAAACCTGTTTTGCCCACAAATGAAAGGCTAAACAGATTGAGCATGTATTGTAAAAGGAAAGTTAATTCAAGTATTGCCATTTAAGACTTCTAAATTACTGTATGGAATAAATAATGAATTTTCTTTGGGTGCTGATTGTGCACATCTATCGCTACTGTGTTTAAATATTATAACTTCACTTTAACTAGCATGCTTTCTAAACAGCTTTTGACCTCATTACTCTCTACAAGTACCTGAAAGGTGGTTGTGGAGAGGAGGGAGCTGGCCTCTTCTCCCAACTGACAGGGGACAGGACAAGAGGGAATGGCCTCAAGCTCCGCCAGGGGAGATTTAGGCTGGAGATTAGGAGGAGGTTTTTCACGCAGAGGGTCATTGGGCCAGGGTAGATTTAGGCTGGAGATTAGGAGGAGGTTTTTCACGCAGAGGGTCATTGGGCGTTGGAACGGGCTGCCCAGGGAGGTGGTTGGGTCACCTTCCCTGGAGGTGTTTAAGGCACGGGTGGATGAGGTCTTGAGGGACTTGGTTTAGTGTTAGATAGGAATGGTTGGACTAGAAGATCCGATGGGTCCCTTCCAACCTGGTTGTTCTGTGATTCTGTGAAAGTTTCTTTTAATAGTCCACTTAACATTGTGTTTTTAATGCTGAAATAGGACGGTGTGAGGTGGAGTCTGAAAAGGTGGAAGTCCAACATGCTGAAAGAGCTTGGTGGGTAGATGGAGTGCTGAATACTAACTCCTTATTGGAGTTAGAGTTAAGGTTTCAATCCATAAGCATTGTGGTGTGGTGATGTAACAGTGCTGAACACATGTCTCTCCATGGAAGGATATATACTCTGTCTTGGTTGCAGATTAAATTTGTGCAGGTGATAAATGGCTGAGCAGGTACTGAAGATGAGTCCTGTAACAACAAAAACCTGTACCTGCCTCCTGGTGCTCAACCGTGGTCTGGGCTCTGTGAGTGTTTTATCACCCAGGTAATCTGAGTTTATTCACAGGTATAAGAGAAATTGAATTTGACCCGGGTGACTGAAAGCCTGGTTTTGTCTTGTGTGGTCATTATTGTTATAACTAACACCATTGACTTCAAAAACATTTTACTAGAGGCACGATCTTTTAAAAAGCCTAAGTGAGTTCTTTTAGAGTTGATAAAATATTTTAATGGAGTTGACACATTAATTGGCAAAACTATTTGCATGTATTTTTTAACTTTTGCCTGTGTGAGAAAACCCTCAGAACGATTCCTTTCACCCCTAGAGTATTACAGATTTCCTAGACCGTCAATACTTCCCTTAAATCTTTTGTGGAGTACAATAAACCTCCCTGTCCTTTTCATTGAGAGAGTGGTAGAATTTCACCCCCATTTAAAATGCAGATAATAGATTGTTTGGAGAAGTTTGTTTGAAAAGGTAGGCAAAGCTGGAATGAGTCGTCACCTAGGCGCTCTCTGTGTGTGTGCATGTATTGGGAACTCGATACTGTGGGAAAGCTGCAAGGCACCTTCTAAGGTGGTGGAAAGGAAATACTGTACCACAATTAGTTTTACTCACAAATAAGAATAGGATTTTGTTGTCATGATTAATTGCGTCTTACCATACTCCTCCAGGAGGTAAGCAATAGCAGGAGCTGAAAGTTTTGAACGATTAAGAGAGAAAGGAAAGATTGAGAAGTAAAAGATATGGAAGCAGTCTTGAGATCTTAGTTTTGCCAACAAATATAACCACAAGCACCTCCTTCTGAGATGGATGAAAGCTTTAAGTAGTTCCCTTTTCAATGATCAAGCTTATTTGAACATTGATTGGAACAAAACTGTTCATTGTTTTATTGATATTACTGAATCCTTCAGTACAAAGTTGGTGTTTAAGCCAAGGACTGCCTTTACTACAAGACTGGTTTGTAACATTTCAGGTGCTCTTTTCATACCAAGCTTGTAAACTGAATTTTACTTTGGTTTTCATTTGTTTTAATGAAATTCCTCCCAGTATGATACAAATGCAAAGGCTATTGTCTTTTATCCTGTTCTTCATCTAACTGGTTCCCTGTCAGTAGTAGCCAGAGAGATGGAAGGGTCCCAAATTGGTTTTGTGACCTTGTCTTCTATTGTGAGCAGAAACAGCAGGGTCCACTTTGGCATTGTCTTCAGCTGCTTGCACTGGCCATCTCCCCCGCACAGCTGTATTTACAGCAGGGTCAGGGACCTGATGTGGAAGAAAACTGCCTTTTTTTTGCTTTTATTGGTCTTCAAATTGATCCAGTTTCTGAGCTGGCTAGCAGCCAGAGTGCTTGCCCTATTGCAGCGGTGTCATCAGGAGTGGTCTGGTATGGGAAGAAAGCTCAGGCTGCCCTTTCAGCAGCTCCAGTTTGTGCTGGGTGAGTATGACCCGGCAGTCCCAGTCTCATAGTCACCCAAGATTCCTGATACATGCAGGACAGAACAAAATTAAGAACTGTGAATGAGTGCAGCCTCCTCCTTCAGTTCTGTTGAAGTAATTCACTACAGTAAAGACAGTGCATGCATGGACTCAACCACAGCTCTTTACAGCACGGTTCCTAGGAGTCTGAGGGTGGTAAGTTAAGCAGTTGAGGCTTTCAAGGCAGCTTAGGGAAAGAAAAAGAGAGTGAAAAGTTAAAAATGGACAGCAAAGGGTTATGTGACCTGGAATAGTGTATGGAAGGGTGATAGGTGGATGTGCTGATCTGCTTTGCAAATGTTTCCAAGGCCACTCTGTTCTGTTCATGTGTGCCACTACTCTCACTCTGCACTAATTCACTGGCAGGATGCTTTTAGTTTACTATTCCTGAACATTTTCAAAACCTATTAAACAACAAAACTTGTTCTTACTTATAAGATACTGAAGGTGAATGTACCAAACATCCCATTCCAGCTTGCGGTAGAATGTTTTCCTATTTATACAGAAATTCGTAGTGCAGTTTATGAGTGTTTGAAGTTCTTAGAGTCTTGAAATACCTTTTCAGTGTTTTTAAGAATATAAGCATAAACGTTCTGTAAAGTATTCTGTAGCTAAAAGAAGAATGATGGAGGGGGCTTGAAGTCTGTCCCTGTGATTTTGTGGATAATCTGGGGAAACGTTTCAGAGTCACAGTGCAAATAAATTCTGACTGAACAACTCAAGACCCTTGCAGAATTACTGCACACAAAGGAGATGTGTACTCTTCTTTTCTTAAATCATATAAGTGTTTGGTCAGAAAAGACCTTTGAGATCACCAAGTCCAGCTGTACCTGTCCTCTAGTAAATCATATCTCTGAGCACTTGTCTACCCATCTTTTAAATACCTCCAGTGATGGTGATTCAACCACCTCCCTGGGCAACCTCTGCCAGTGCTTGATAAACTTTCAGTGAAGAGATTTTTCCTCATGTCTAATCTGAACCTTCTATGGTGCAACTTGAGGTAATTCCCTCTTGTCCTGTTGCCTGTCACTTGGGAGAAGAGACCAACACCCAGCTCACTACAGCTTCCTTCCAGTTAGTTGTAGACAGTGATCATGTCTCCCCTTTTGCTAAACTACCTCAGTTCTCTCTCTGAGCAGTTGTGCATGGTTTGGTAATAGGGCTAGAAGATCGGGGCTTGGAGGCACTGTGGAGGAACTGCAATGATGAATTAAGGAGATCATGACACAGAGTTTCAATAAGTTTTGCATATTATCGAGGATTGGATGTAAAATATAAAGCAGTGGTATGTCTCAGAGAGAAAACAAGACAGCATCAACAGCTTCCCTTTTTCACTCCTGTAATACAGGGTATAGGCCAAGGTGCCTGGTCTTCTAGGAGTTATGAGCGTTAACTGGGCAGAAATATTCACACTGAATGCATATGTCCTGCAACACCTGCTAGAGAAACTTTTGATGATGGTTTCTTAAAAATCAGATAAATGCTGATAAGGAAAAGGGGAGTAGTGAAGGGAGTTGGATGAGGAGTGTCAGTTTAACTCAGTTTGGAGGAAAAAACCAAAAAGAAGAGTAGAAATGCAAGTGTTATAGTTCTGAAAGAAGTCCAGCAGATTAGAGATAGTGCCTTCTTATTTTGTTCTATCCAATCTTCATTGTTGTGGCTGGGATTTTTTTTAGTGTAAACTCAGCAACCACTTGAGCAGGTATATTGCATAGCTGTATGTGTAGTCCCACAGAGATCAGTTTGCTTATCCATGTCAATGACATGGGCCAGAATTCTTAGGGAATCCAAGCATTGGTTTGCAAATATTTCAGGATTTCCCGTTTGTACATTTTTGCACAAAACCTAGCACAGTCACTCTCAAACTAGGTTGCGGATTTGGCAGTAACAACGAGGGGAATAAATGAAAATTCTACAAAAATCATGTTTCTTACATATAACTTAATTCCACTGTTTTTACCTTGTTTTTATGAGCTTTTAAATCAACTTGTTTCACTGAATACTGTCAAGTGAGAATTAAAATATATTGCCTGTATGTGCACAGAGATTGTATTAAACAGTTATTTTTATGTAATTCTGGTTCATGCATAGGAAAGGTGAAACATTTTTCTTTCACAAAGTACTAAGCTCAAGTAAATGCTTTCCTCAAGTATTCAGTTGAGTCCTAGCTTGGACTTGATTCTTTGCCATCACCTCTTTTCCAAGGTGAATGGGGTGGAAATGTCTATTCCGTTTGTCAGCATCTCATAGGTACTGCCAGATGGACTAGGAAGGACAACCAGGTGGTCCCATCCTGTCATCTGGAGGTCTTGACACCCACTCACCTCAGGCACCTTCAGACATGGGCTAGTTTCTTGCAGTGCTGTGTCGTGACCCTTCGCATCCCAGATTCCAGCAGGCCATACTAGCTTAAGAGCAACGCTGAACTAGAACTGTCTCTTACAATTCAGGGAGCATTAGACCTGGGTGAGTAGACCTTCTGGAAATTGGAGGCTGGTGCAGAGTTGTGTAATCGGTGTAGATTTGGCAATCTGGGCTAACCAAGAGCTAAAAAACCTTTCTTGTCCTTAGCAGACTTCCTGCATAGCCACCACCTTGGAGGTCTTGATATTGGGAGTCTAGTGCAGCCATATCAGCTTTGGCACCATAGAGAGGCTGTTTAGATCTACATGGTTTGATTGGCAAGATCTGACTGGGAAAGGTGCTTGATCTGCTTCCACACCCAGGGACCCCTATTAGAGCCTTATTAGCACTGTGTACCCGAGTTCAGCCCTCTCTGCACTGAGCCTCTTGAAGTGGAAGTGTGAGACGGGTGTTTCTAAATCCAGAAGAAAATGCCATGGACAACTCTCCCAGATGATCCAGCTGGTTTGTTCCCTTTCCCTGTGGACAGGAGTTGTAGGAGCTCCTGTAACTCCATTTCCTCTGTGGAGAAGGTGCACAAAGGTAACAGCGCACACTGCAAGCAGCAAATGTCATACTCTTCAACTGATGTGCAATAGGTATGTCACAACCTGCCTGTTTTGCTCAAGCACATTCCCAGTAAGGTGAGTGTTTGAGAGGCTAACTGAAAAGCTGAGTTCTGTTCCAGATTTCCATCTCCTGCCTCCTTTTTTCCAAAGGAAGGAGATGTAATTTCAGACCCTTGGTTAGAGAGCTACAAATATTTGGGGAAACAGGTAAGTTGCTGCTAATTGATTCCCTGGGCCACTTGTTTACAGTTTCAGAGGTAACGCTGGCATGAAAGATGTGGCATGAAGCAGTCCTAGTTAATAGTCTCTGTCAGATGATTAGATTGCACCACACAGGCTCAGAAGGAGCAGCTGAAGACTGGGTAGGAAGAAAAGGAGGCTATGGCGTTAGTAAGCATAACTCCAGAAAAAGAATTTATGATTTCCTCTGATTTTTGCATGTAGCCAGGAACTTGAATGTATTTAAATGTCACTGGGCCAGGACAGTCCCATAGCCAGAAAGTACCTTCAGAAGTAGATGAGGAAACAGCATTTTCCAATCCATCAGTAAAGAGTTGTTGGATTATTTAAACAGCTGATTAAATAGGTCTTAGAGAAACAACATATAAATCTCATTGGTAAGCAGTGGTCTTTGCTTTCTCTGTAGAAGGTCTTTCTGTAATCAGTTGCTTCCATTGGACTATTTTTCATTGTTTTACGGTTTTAATTTCATGGTAGCACAAGTTCCTGGTTTACGTTCTCTTACACTGCTCTCCAAGTGATGAACCAATGTTTCAAAAGACAGCAGTATTTGTATAGTACTTCTTTTGTCTGATTTTTTTTCCTTGTTTTTTAAACTTCATTCATAATCGAAGCCTGGGAAGGCATCCATGTTGCAGGAGACATTTTACTATATGTAGTTCCACAAGTAATCAATGACATCTTTATTAGTCATAATAATTTGTGCTAAAGGGAAGAGTAGACCAAGAATCTTCAGATTATTTGATGAAAAGTAGATACATGTGTTTAATACCTAAAGGAATCCTTTCTGGTGAAAATGAGTCCACCAGAAGCTAGTAATGTGGGGAGAAACTTGGACTTGGAGAAGTAGTTGATAACTGCTGTGGCTGTTTGACTCCCTTGTTCAAATTGAAAAATAAATTAAAAGGAAGGAGGAAGGGAATGAAAGAGTATTTCCTTGCCAGGCAGTCACACATGCTATTGTCCATGAGCTCCCCGCCCCCATCTCTTTCACCCAGGCACACACACACGCACACAAAAAGCCAGTTTTGTGTCCTTCTGAGCACACAGATGTTCCTCTTGGCATCCCTACAGTACGGATAGGTTTTTTCGCAGGCGCAGAATGTGAGGCTTCTTTGTTGGAGACAAAGTGTTGCCTGTGGTGGGAATTTCTGCAGTGATGGGAAAGTATCGTAATGTATTGTTGGATTACTGTGTGTTTTTTTCCTCAGTAGAGACAGTACATTAAAGTAGCTTTGTGGGCAGAGAATTGTTTGAGCCAAGCCTGGCTAACAACACTCTCTCCTTGGCAAGCAGTCGTACAAGGTATGGTTGGCATAGTTTGGATGGTCATGGCGTTTGTCCCAGGCATGTGCAGAGGTTCTGCTGCATTGACTAGAAGTCTTAGCAGTGATTCGGTTTGCTAACAACAGTGGTCTGACTCTGAAGGTAGAACTGTCATGCTTTCAACTCTTTGTTTTTCAGTTGTATGAAGATCTGATATGAATCATGCCTTCTTCTTAATAATTTTTAGGACATCTATTTTGGGTTTCTATATGATGGTTCTAAGAAAACAGCTTACAATTGAAAACTGCTAGCATGAAGTGTCTGCCTTAGCTTTCATACTGAAAAGGAAACAGCTCTTTCGAATAGTTTCTTGTGCTACAACTTGCCAAAAAACATAGTGTTTCTCTGGGCACAGTTGATGGTGTTGCTAACCTGAAGTTCTGAATCCAGCTTTTCTCTTGTTGACTGCAACAAGCAAGAGAAACACAGACCCTGTCACATGGGGTCTAGATTAAAGTTCCTTTTGTTCATACAGTGTTATTTTTTTATCTCCATTCCTGAAATACTCACAGATTTTATCATGGCTTTAAATCTTTTGGTTGGTAGTTTTATGCATCCATAATAAAGTATGTTCTAATGTGAAAGGCCAAGAAGTTGATATAGATAAAAAATTCCTTGAAGGACCTGCTTCTAGGGAGAACTCGGAGGTGAGACTATCAAGGAGAAAGTATGATGACCATTAACTATTTTGTTTCTCCATTTGTTCCTTTAATGACAAAGTGCTCTTCCTTCCTCTTTTTTCCCTAGATATTTTTATCTGTCTCTGATTTCCTCATAATGATCTGTGGAGTTTCTGTATTTCCATATCTAGGGAAAAAAAAAGTTTTCTCAGTCCATATTTGTGTGTTGTGTTTAATGAGTTCTGATCAGTATTTCTCTGTTGACCAGAAGACGATAAAGTCATTATGGGCCAATAGTTGGATCATGAAGGTGGTTCAGTGTCATGGCAATTGTTGCTGGTTCAGCTTCCAGGTGTATCCTACATGTAGTTCTGCTGTCATGAATGCACCTACTTTTTGCTGTTCTTAAATAAACTTTTCTCATCCCTGAGGCCTATTTTTTGTCTCTCCAGTTTCACTGAATTGCTTAGATTATACTTATTCTAAGCTTTTCTCCAGTTTCCTTTGGAAGCCCTTCCTTCTCTTCTGTTGCCTTTGGTCAGGACATTTTCTTCTGTTACAGGTGCAGGGCATTCTGCAGACAGGAGCCTTCCCCATGCTTCACACTTTTCCCTGCCAGTTCTTGAAAATCAAACTGACAACGTCAAATGGTTGTATTTTTAAGGCACCACTCCCCAGTAAGATTTTCATGTTGTCTCTGAATAGGCTTTTATTAACTGTGAAAGCCATGTGAATGAATAATGCAAGTGTTAGCTTACAAAGAAATGTTCCTGACCAAATCTGAAAATGTGCCTTTTACAGGAGTACCATGACCTCTTTTTCATCAAAAGGTCTCCTCAGTCCATATTGTTCATTTATAACATAAGCAGCTGGGATTGTTCTTGGGGTATTCAGATTAAATGGACACTAAAAAGTAACTGAAACTTAAAGTTTAGTATTACTTGTCATACCTTAAATTGTTGGGTACTGTTCTCTGGTGTTTAGGTGCATGCATATGTTCTAGATTTGCACTCAGTGATGCCTCAAGATGATTTGTGTGCACTGGAAATAGGTTTATAAGCTGTTGTTATCATGGTGTTTTTCTTCCTGCAAGATTCCATTTTATCCTCTTTTGGCTTTGTCAGACCATAGTTTTGATACTGTCAGATATATTTAGCTGAACATTTTGATTACTTCTTCACTGAGTGTCTTGCGGGTGTGTGACATTGCATCTTATAGACCAACTGTTATGTAAATACAATTTGACTCTCAACAGAGGGGCCAGAGGGTGGGTGATGTGGGTAGTGCTGCTGTGTACGCACTAACAGCCAAATGGAGAACTGAGGAAAACATGGGAATAGGGAGGTTCTGGGGAGAGACTGATACTTTCAACAGTCCTTTGAGAAGGAGCAGTGCTTGGTCAGTCTTGGTTGACTGATGAAGGGAAGCCATTTGGAACCTCCAGCTCCTTTTGTCTTAAGAGGCCCATCCAGTTCTTCCTCCTTTTTACTCTAAATCTTGCTCACCCCTCCCAGGCTTTCTCTGAGACTCCAATCATTAGTGCCCAACCTTCCTCCATCTTTAGTACTTTTCCCATCTCACTGTTCACATGCAACTTAGAATTCGGGTTATCTACTTCATCTGTCTAGCAACTCTGTTTTCTGTCTGTCCATGTATGCTAACCCTTACAGTAACACAGTTACCTGCACTCACTGCTGCTGGATTAGCCATTCCAGTCTCCCCACCCATCTTCTGTATCCAGCTCTCCCAAGAGTAGAATAAATCCAATTTATAGCCATGATGGAGTTTAAAGGCAAAGAAAGGACATGCATAGTAGTTACCATCAGTACAGATGGGAGTGTCAGAGCAGAGATAGAAAAGTGTCTGCAAGCACCTGCTGGCAGTATGTGAATTACCCTAATTTGCTGAAGCTTTTCCTGTGTGACAGCCTTTCCAAGCTGTACCGAGCTTGAGGGCTGAGCACCGAGTCTGGGCAGTTTTTGAAATGCGTTGTCATTGTTCCTGAAGCTAGTGTCATTACCCAGACAGTCAGGGGGAGAAACGGTCTGATTTGAATTTTGATAACAACCAGTCTAGATTATCAAAACCTACTGTTTTTAATCCATTATGAAAGACCTGCCAGGGTGACTGTTGCAAGGGGACTGGAATCAGCTGAGTGAAAAAAAACTGAGAAGCACTACAGGAAAAAGAAGATGACTGAACTTAGTTGATATTGGTGAAAGATAAAACTGTGATGGAGTAAGAAACTGAAAGGAGATTGAGGTTGGCTGGGACTAGGATAAGCCAAGGAGGAAGTAAGAGAGGACAAGAAAAAAGATCTAATAGATTTTCCAAAGGTGGAAAAAGAAAAATGGAAATGCCTGGTCAGAGATCCCAAGGTGACAGCAAGAAATCAGAGGAGGAATTGTGATTAGGGAAACGAAGTAAGCATGGAAAGAGAGTAAATTTGAGACCACGTGTATTAAGAGGAGTACTAGAATAGTATTGTGGAAACTTTGAAATTGGGAGGGCTGAAAGTATTTGAGTGAAACAAGGTCACAGTGTGGGAAAGGGAAGGGACAGGAGCTGAGATGGAGCTCACTTGTGGAAAGATGGGCAGAGCAATGTATGCTAGAGCTTGTTTTGTATGAGTTTGTTGATTTTTTTTCCACTTGGGTACCCTTTTCTTTCATCTTTTAAGCAGTTTGCCTGGCTTCTGGTGGCTATGGGCATGGCAGGCTATGGTTTTCATTGATGTTTTATAGTATAATTGGCTAGATCTTTAATATATTTAAGAATACAATGATTTTTTTTTTTACTGTTTTGTAAGCTACAAAACAGTATTTAAATCAAAATAGGTCATTACATAGATTAAACAAAAAAAAACACCAATTTGCACTAAAGACTCACATTTCTTTTATTTTGTTCCTTTAGAGGGATGTTTCCGCTCACATTAGATGATACATATTATGTTATAGACTGAGAAACTCACTGGCATAAATCACTGAACAGTGACGTAACTGTATCTGATACAAGTTCTTAGATGACAGGAGCCACCTATTGCGAGTTTCATTTGTCAGAGTTTCCCTCACCGCACCATAGAGAAAAGGTTATAGCATTCATCTTTGATGTGATATGAAGTACATTTTAAAATGTAGATTATTTTATGTATTCCTTCTCTAAAAAGGGAACAATCTTGTCCCAGAATTTTGATGAATGCAAATTGATTCTTACAAAGCCTGTAGCAAAAGTTACAGCAAGAGTTTTTTGATGTGTTCTAGTAAATACTGAGTACTTTGAGTTTTGTCTGAATTGAAGACAAGCATATTACTTTTTATAAGTTTTTCATAACTAAGAAGTTCTACTGAAAGTCTAAAGGTGTAACCGAACTAGATTTAAATATTTGGCATATGTGGCTGTGTTTTTCTGCTATTGTAGATACAAATGCTATTGATTGTTATCATCGTAACAGCAGAGCTTGACAATGTCTTCACTGTGGTTTCCTCGGGGTTTTTCCATAACAATCATGAAGTAGTTTTTGTCATGCTTTGTATTTACCTTCCTTTAGGTACAGGAAGGAAAACTTTGATGTTTCATTCACCTAAGTCTGTGCCTTTTCAGTCAGCTGCCATTCATCTTAACAGCCAGTGGTGGAGACACAGAGAAGGCTGACAACATCCCTGGTCTTGGTCCCACAGAAGGAAGATACCAGGACTTGGCCAGTATGTTACAGTTTTAGGTAGCTCCTCAAGCATAAGTGCAGATAATGTTTTACCTATTAATGGTGGGTGACCCTCAAATTCTGCTACTGCTACTCTTACCAGCCTATTTGGTAGTTATCTTCCCACCAAGTGTCAGTACCTGCAGTGACATTTGTGCATGTGCATGCTTCTGTAAGCTCCAGAATGCGTTCCATTGTGTTCCATGTGCTCCAGAATGGTTTTCATATATCAGGATATAGCTTATATCCCTAAACTTTTAGTGGTATTAATTTCAAATTTCTGCTCTAGCTATGGTCAGAGCAAAGTGAGGTTTGGGTTTAGACTTCCTCAGGTGCATAAAGCACCTGTTGGTTTTAAGGATGCTCACCACAGGCACTACTTAAGCAGTGTTGTTCAAAAACACAGAGGTGACAATTACTGTTGTTTAAGCTGATGGTTTCAAACAGGTTTACAGCATTCTGCTAAATGCTTCTAAGAATATGAGAGACTTTTATCTGCTTCTGCCTAGCAGACTGTCTCCATCTCTGCCTGTGACATTGACACAAGGAGGAAAAATATTCTGAAAAATTATTAAGGAGATGTGACAAATGGCAAATGTTCAGAAAAAATAAGAGCACATTTGCTTGCTTAGTTCCTGGGAAGAGGGCAACTAATTGAGTGGGCAACAAATACAGCTGAAGTGGCAATCTATTGATGAGTCACAGCAAAGTGCATTTTCTGATGGAAAACACATCCACCAACCTTGGAGCATTTTTTGTGAAGTGTTTGATTACAGAGAACAGGGATGCTTTGAAACTCCTATTTTAAGCATTCATTCTTTCTTTGAATGGCAGGGTGCTGTGGTAATAAATAATGGATGAACACAATTTAAGCAAAAAAGGACCTTCAGGTCAACTCTCAGGACTTCACTGTATCAGGAGACGTGACATTTCAGCAGGTTATCCTGAAATGAACTAGCACAGCTGTTTTGACATCTTTTCAGTTGAAGCTATCAATGGCTGAAAAGCTTTAGTGCTTGGAGTCTTTTTCCAGTGGTTCATCAATATTATTGGCAAAATTGTGATCCTTATTTGCATTTGTTGTGCTTCAGTTTTCTGTTGTTTAATACCAGTATTATCTTTCTTTAAATGTATAGACAGCTAAATCTTTTTAGTAACAGATCAAGATCTTTATGTGGTTATTCAATTTTATGCATATTTGTTGTCCTCTTTTTAAAAGCCTTTAAAGAAAGGTAGGCAGCAGAATACTGCTCACTCTTCTAGTACCTCTCTTACCATCCCATGTTCTGCTCTCTGCAGAATTCACACTACTGTTCTCCTGCTGCTGTGGCCTCTCTTATTCATGCAAAGGTAGCATTTGGTCTTTTTGCCCCAGCATTGCCAAGGAGATTGTACTGAGGGGGTGTATGTGTGTGTGTTACAACTGCTATATTTAGCTGCTGGAAGTAGGATTGCCATCCCCCTGTTGCTAGATGAGCAGTGTGTACTTCACTGGAAAAATTCTCCTTAGCAAGATGCAGATTACTGCGTAAAACTGCAATAATGCTGCCTTAAACTTGACAGCAATATGCTAATCTTTGTCTCACCTGTATTTCTTCTGACGAATAATTTTGTGTGTCCTGGCAATGAGTGAGGAGGTTCTGGGTAGTTGTGTGCTCTTGCTGAGCTGCTTCACTGAAGGTTTTCAGAGATGATCTATACGAAAATTGTATAGATCTGTGCCAGGGTAGCTCCTTAAGCTGGTTATAGCCTCCCTTTCCCAATGAAGTCAGAACAATGAAGTAGTCTTCATTGAAGTAGGCTTGCAAAACATCTAGAATGCTTCAAAATATTTTTTTTCTCTCTCTGAGGATGCATTGTTGTTCTGGTATGAATAGTGAGGAGCTACAGGTTGATTTTGAGTGTATTTGAATGGTGGTAAGAACGGTGAACAAAAAGTCTGGAGAATAAGTGGTGGTCAAATTTACTTTATTACCTTTTTGGTTGTTATATTTGTTTCCGAGTTTGTTAATGTGATGTCTTCCACAAAACAAAAGAAAGTGAAACAATTAAGAATCTTAAAGTGTTCTGTTCAGGCACTGCAACAAAACCATGTGAATAATAGATCCGAGAAAACCAGTTTGAAATTCTCGTGATACAAAAGTGAAAGACACTGAGACTTCTTATGGCATCCTCTAAGACTATCATGGTTCAACTCTAATCTTGTCTTTGGAGTGGTATATATTAGTGAATTTTGTATGGGAAATATTCGAGGGATTTCTCTTATTGCATTTTTTGAAAGTCATCAGTAGAATGTGTTAGGAGACATGAAGAAATAATGATGCAAAGAAAAAAGTAAAAAACCCCAAATTAAATTATCTAAATTACACCCTCAGTGTGGGAATTAAAGCCCAGTAGTTACCTTCCTACTCCATTCTGACAGGCAGACTTGTGAGACAGGTGGGACGGATGGCACAGAGGAATGAACGGTGGGTGGAAATAGTCATAGCCAGGCCCAGCTTTACAAAGCACATGTTATCATTCCACAAGGAAGCAGCAGAGGTTAAAAATCAGTAACGAAATAGACTGAATATAAGCTAAAACAACCCTTTTGTCTCAAAATAACAGTCCTGTGTTTTTATAGTACAGAATAAAAGGTTTCTGTGAATATATTTTTAAAATGAGTGGGAAATACTAGCCAAGACCTGGTGAGACTCAACCATTTCTGTAATTGCATTATTTTTGTAGCACTGTTTCCAAGAATACGAAGTTTGTTGCTTTAAATATTAAAATAATAACTTGGGTAGTTTTTATAGAAAAAGCAATGCTTGCTAATTTGTGATCTCATGCAGTTTTAAATATTGGATGGTTTAACAAAATGCTTTAATGTTTATACCTGTAATTTAGAGCTTGAATAAAATTCTTGATGGCATGTAGTAATGAGGGCACTTCCTCTATATGTGAAGTTACATACCTGCAAAACTACTGTCCCATTTCCTTGGTAGCAAATGGTATAATTAGGATTTAAAAAAAACCCCATTTTCATTTATAGCCTCCTTGTTTTTACATGCTTATTGCTTTCCAAGTTAACTCCCTTTGTAAACCTGCTGTAGCCTGAAATGACTTCTAAATTAAAAAAGAACATTTCCACACACACCCCCCCCAGCTTTCTTGAAAGTTAACAAGAGTTTAAATGCATCATTCCATCTCCTCCCCCTCCAATTTGATTATGTAAAAATATTGGGGGTTTTTGTTCATATATATGTTCTAAGGGGACATAATAAAATTACTTACTTTTTAAAAATCACATGTTTAAAATCTTGACTGAAGAGTTTGAGGGCGGGGAGGTAGCATTTCCTTTAATTTATCATTAAGATTTTGAGAGATGTAAAGTTTCAGTGCAAAAGTGAAAGGATTAGGAGAAGGCCAGCTTGAAATAAAAGGGATATAATCAGTCAGAAGAAAGCTTCCAAGTTGCTAAAGTTTGGAAGTAGACACTGTGCTATTTATGTGTGTTCAGTAAAGAGAAGACCTATTTCTTGGAAGTCAAGGCACAGTAATTTGATACTTGTATGCAAAGATAAAAGGCCCTACTTCTAATAAAGTAAGAGGACATAAGCTAATTTTTGCATTTGCTTTTAAAGTGTCTTTAAGCAGCACTAGGAAGGCTGTACTCTATGCTTTCTCTGTGCTTTTGCATTCTGTATTCTGTATTCTGTTGGTGATGTACGGTTGGTTCAAATAAGAAAAAATATTTTCATCTTGCTTCTTTTCAGATTCTTTTCTGTGATAGTCCAAAAATTACAAAGAGCACTGTTTGACTTGCCTCTAGGTTAACTTAAAATTTCAGGAAGGTGCACCTGTACCCAGTGCTGCATTCCCTCCAGAAGGAGTGAAGGGAAAGTTTTCTGGAGCCCATTGATCCTTGGCTGAAGTTCAGGTGAAGGTTTCTGTTGGGTGCTTCAGTGAGTGCTCTGCCAACATTGGCCTGAGATGGGGTCACAGCACAGCAACAGTAGCTGGTGGATTCCAGCCTCTGAAGCTGGCTGTTTAGCAGCATCCTTCCATGTAAAACTGATGTTCCCAAAGGGTTAATGCTGGTAGCTCTTATGAATAAATTGTATAGACATGGATAAAGATTTGACTTGACTTGCAAAATAAGTTTTTTAATTTCTGTAGAATATTCCTATACCTTCACTTATGTATGCAGCTAAACTACCTTTGTCTACTTCAAAGTTAATTTAATTCTCTCACCTGGCAGTAGGAAGTGGTAGGAGGAAAACTCGTGCATCCTCAGGAAACACTGCCTGGGGCTTGGGTGAAGGTTAATAGTTCCTGCTGATTGTCATGAGATAGCATGGTCTTCAATACCAGCATTGTTCCTTAAAATAAAGCGAGTAGTTTTGCAAAATGGAGTTGATGCTTTCTTTCCTTTTGCACTGGTGTCCTGTGTCTCCTAGGACACCATTGCTGAAAATAATAAAATGCCTGCTTTGTTCCTGGGTACTGCTTCAAGGTTCTGCTTAACCATAGGATAGTTTTATCTGCTTTAAGGACAAATAGCTTCATGGATAAAATATGCTTAGAGGAACCTGTCGTTTCCTCTTACTCTAGGTATGGCAGATAGACTACCACTGCACATTGTATTTATGTTTTCCCTTTTTCTGCATCTTCCACTTATTGTTAATTTTAAAATGTTTTAACTGTAGACAACATCTGTCACAAGCCTGAATGTTCATATTCATTCAAATTGACAGTTCTGCCAGCTCTGTAGAGTGATGTTCTTCAGGACCTCTTTGTAAGCAGATGTGCTATGACTGGGAAACCTTTAATAATTAAGTACAATTAAAATATCTGGAATCTATTTGAGTTTCTGAAGCAGCATTGAAGATTGTGGTTCTTTTTATGAAAATACAATTGCTTGGATATGCTGAAGTCATGTCTGGAAATTCAAGGAAAGTTCTCTGCAGGCTTTATGGTGAGCAGTGTCTTCACAATGCTAACATGGGGACAGTCATGCATAAGGTTATTGATTTATTATTAAATCAGATGTATTAATCATGAGAAGTATGCCTTCTTCACAGATTCTCCTCATGAACTTTCCTGGTTTTAAACTAGCACTTTTAAAGGTTTGATTAGAAAAAATCAGTTTCATCTATTCACTTAAATAACACTGCTGTAGTATAGCAAGCAGCCCAAAAGGAACTGTTGCATGATGAAAGTAATATTTTGTGTTTCAGTTACAAAGATGAACTCAGCATCTCTGCTACTCTCTGCTTTCAGATAGGGAGAGGACTTCTAATTCAATACAAACTGTGTTCAGTTTGATCTTCTGCAGAAAAGCACTGGACTCTGAAGGCAGTTTTCACAATAGTGTCTTGGTTTACGTTACTAGTGAGCTGCATTTCCTCTAGGAGGAAGGAGATAAGAAAAAGGCAGAGGGACTGCTGGTCTTTAAAATTTGTCACAAGCTCACTAGTTTCAGTATTAAGTTTTATTAGGTTAAAAATGTGTCCTTTGTTTTAAAAGCAGCACAGAATACTGTAGTTCACAGATCTGAGTTTAGTCGTATTCAAAGTTTGGTTTATGTAGTCTTTACTTTTAAGAGACTTTTTGCTCTTCCGTGACTCTATGCTGAGTACCATTTCCTTGGTTTCTGTACTGTTTGCCTACAATGTTTTCAGTGCTTTCTTGTCCCCTGCTCTACCATCTATTCTCTCGTTTATATCTTCCCAGGCCTTGTTTTTTCTTGTCATAAGGTGTCAGCTCCCTCTTTTTTGTTTCCATAGACCATTTCTTTCTCTCAAATATCCTTCTCTCTGTCTTCTTTTACCTTCTCTAAAAATTCCATTTTTTTTTTTCTTTTTAATTTATCTTTTCTCATGTCACTTCCCCTCCTCAAACTCACTGATAATGGCAGAAAAGTCTGATAATTTATGCTGAAGATAGTGTTAGGGATCAAGATAACTTTATGGTTGGATGCTAAGGCAACTCATCTAACCTGCAGCTGTCAGTGAGGCAAAGGTTGGGTTCGTGCTAGAGAATTTTCTGTAGATTTCTCACATACCCAAATGGTAATAATCACTAGTCAGCTGTCATCTTCATTTAAGTTTCAGCTGTTGGCTGCTAGAAAGAGTGAGGAGCTTCCCTCTTCATTTCCCTTTCTTATCTGAAAAAAAATTTCTGACTTTGGAGAGCTTTCTCTTATTTATAAGTGTAACAAATCCTGGAAAATGCCATATATTTTTAAGATCTTATTCACAGTCTTTTAGTTTTGTCTTTCCCGTGTCTTATTCCTCTGAAGTGTTGCATGCTAGCTTTCATGAATTATTATCAGTTGTGAAACTGTTCTGTTTTAAAACGCAATTGTAAGGAGGATAATTGAACTTTTCCAGCTGTCTAGGTAACAACCTCACATAAACTGTACTCTTCACTGCAGCAGCGCCACATTTAGAGCAAGTCTCTCATTTTTAACAGGTGAAGGACTTGATTTTTTATGTTTTTAAGAATGTGTGCAGTATTTCCACTGTGTGGAAGATGCAGATCATCGCAGCGTTCGTTGGGACAAGTGTTGGCAGAAAACTTGCTCACCAAAGTACCTAATGTAGCTACTTCTTTAGAATGGAGGTATTAGATGATCTTCCACTGCAGTCTCCAGCATAGCCAAGTACCTTACACAGGTTTAACCAAAAGGAACAGGAAAATAATGTAAGATAGAATTGACAGAAAATGGAAGTCCAGCATCTCAAGATGTATAGTTTTCCAAATGGATCTTGGTTTAATGTGCTGAAGAAAACTGAAAGTCGTTTCAGTTGAAGAGTGCTTCAAACTTGCTTTTGCTTTTGACAGATGTGGTCAGGCTTAAGACTTCTTCAGCTCTTTATGCTTTGACTAGAAAACAATTGGTGTGACTTGAACTTTTAAAAGAGGAATATTTTTCAGTTTTATTGCTGGACTTTGATCGGTAGCTCTCCAGGTGCATTTTACATGATGCTGGTATTTCAAAAATCTTCATGAATTTGGCATGGCCTTCTTGACACAGGCTCTGTTTTTCAACCACATTGAACACTCGCATCTTCTGACTTAAAAGAAAAAAAGAAAGAAGAACATAAAACAATGAAACCGAACCCTGTAGGCAGAATATTTTGTTACAATAGTTGTGGGCTTTCTTTTTAATTATATGTAGTAAAAAACTTGCAGATGATACTCACTCTTTGGAGGAGGGGATGAGACAAGAAAAGTTCCCTTGCCTGAGGCCCAGAGTTGGAAATATAAACCATACTTGGCTGGCATTGTGCATTTTTGATAAAAGCAATGTCACCAGTGATCTAATGATGGCTTGTCCTCCCCTTTAATGATATGTTGTCCTGCAGATAATTGTGTACATGCTAGTAGATGATACAGTAAATTATTTTGATGGAAGACACGAACAGTTCCCTATGTAATAACTGCTTTTCTGTAGAGCCTGCATTCCTTCAGTGGGATCTGGTGATGCCTGCTCTTCCATGGGCAGAATTGTATCAACAGAGGCCGTTTGTGGTGTCACAGAGTACGTCCCAGTAGTTGGAGTGCTGATGCATTACAACAATGTTGGACTTTCATGGCAGCATGTAGATTTTTATGGGGCTGCTACTTCACTTTGCAAACAGGAGAGCAGCAGTAGGGTATGCAAGGCTGTTGCTTAATAAAACTTGCTTTCTTTCCCCTCTCCCCTTTTCTTCACAGAAAATATCAGAGAGGAACTCGAGTACGCCTGAGACTGCTGGATCTTGAACTCACGTCTAGGTTCTTGGGGGCAACAAGTGATACAACATTGCTGGAAGCTGATGCGGTTCTCTTAGGGCTTGTGGAAAGCAAGCAAACAAAGCAAAAAGAGTAAATTTCTTGTAAATGAACACACTTTATGCACTATAGAAAATTTGACAAATTAAATGTTTCCTCTGGAAATCAATGAAAAGTTTCTGTCTGCTTGGTTATGTAAATAATTAGATCAATAAAAATCAATAGGCACATTGTACCTGATTCTTGCACCATTTTTATTGTCATCTTTCTAACTCTTTGCCCTTGGGACTTAAATGAGAAAAGTTAACTGAGCTTCTGTAGGTAATAATAGTTGAATGTTTGTATATTCTTACATAAAAAATTCCATAGTTCACCTGTCCATTCCAAAGGGATGTTGGTCTCAGACATTGTGCTTTCAGAAGGTAGTCCAAAGCTTGCTCTCATGGTGCTCCTTCCAGTATGGTGTTTCATACAGAACAATGTTGAGGGTTCCCAATTTCCCTGTTCCACTTTGGAAAGTTTATTGCAGGTTATAATCTCTGCTATAATACGTCATGCTTTTATTTCTGTCTGCATGAAGAAACAGAGATTATTCTTTGCTTTAACTGGAGCTCTCATTTCCAATGCATGTTAGTAAATTTTCTCTGGTTGTTAATATAGAATCATAGAATAGTTAGGGTTGGAAGGGACCTTAAAGATCCAACCCCCCTGCCATGGCCCACTAGATCAGGCTGCCCAAGACCCCATAGAGATTAAAAGAAACTGTTTCAATATAGTAAGTCAAGTATAGGTCTGAGGTTCTTGTAAGTATGTTTAAGATATGTGTGATGGATATTTGAATGCTAAACCAAAGAGTCACGCTGTCGTGTTTCCAATATCTTTTTGGAACGTTAGCCTTCAGAATGCGCTTTTTTTGATTTCTGGTGTATCCAATTCTGGAGTCTACACAGTCATTTGTGGTCTACATAGCACCTCCTAGGTGTGCTGGGGGCAAATGATATTTACCACTTCATTTTTTTGTAATTCATTGCACTGAATTACAGAAGAAAGTCTGTTTAATCTTTAAGTAGTTTCCCCAACTATTGGAATAGAATGAGATTTGTGAAGGTAGCAAGCCTTGCTTGTCTGCAGTGACTGTTCAGTGACAATGTGTTTCTCACAATATGTACTAATTGAGTAAAATACATACTGGCTTATGTTGCTCAAATCCACAGACATCTCATCTTTCTGCTGGAGCAGCCACATGAGCAGTGATGGAGACTCTAAAGGATAGTATACTCCTGCTTCTTGGGATTGGATGTATTACTATTTCAGTCATATGAGAGGAGTCAAGGGATCCCTAAACATGTAGGACACCAGAGAGCCAGGCCCAGGCTGCCACAGTTTAAACACACCTTTCCTCGCCTGCTTCCGGGGGATTCTTGGACAAAATGACAACAGAGAGAAGAAACCACGAACAATTCTGTTAGATAGCAGCTGGCCTGTGGGCCAGATTGCCACCCAAACTCTGCAAGTCTTCATATAGTCCAACAAAATTCATTTAGAACAGGGTATAAAAGCTTTAATCTGTTTAGAGGTCTTTTCCAAAACCTATTGTAATTTCTCGTTTGAAGATTGTCTTTTATTCTTTCTTTTTTTTTTTTTGAATGCATATGGAAAGAAAAGCAAAAGGAAGGCTGAAGTGCCTTTTTACCTGGAACTGCAGTCCTATAACACGGTGGTTTATTTCTTTCTTACTTTTCTACCCAAAAGAAAAACTTAGCAAAAGAAACAAAAGAAAACTCCTTTCCTACTTTTGTCCTTTTGTAACACTGAGAAGAGAGGCATCATGCAGGTCTCCAAAATGCATCTCATACATGGTCTGTCATGGAGAATATTTTTAATGTAAGGTATTCATTTGCCAAAATACTCGGACAAATCACATGGAAAATGCATAGTTATCCTGAAGGGAAAGGGCATGTTTCAGCAAATCCTTTCATAGTTTTGCGAATTGAATTTTTGTTTCAGAAGTCAGTAAGGATCCAAGCAAGAGAGAAGAAGCAAGCAATGTGAGCTTATTTTCTTGCTTTAATTTGCTCATTCATTTTAGTGATCTTAAGTAGAGGAGTTTGAACAGGAATTTCATTGGGTATTAGCCTCAAGGTAAAGAGTTATCCTAGCACTGGAGTAGAAAAAGAAGGCATTTTTAAGAAGCCAGAAGGGATTCAAAATATCGAAGAGAAATCCTGACTGTTGAATGTATCTCATCCTACACGTTTGATCAACCTTCAATAGAGTGATTTTTGGAGGAAATACATGCTGTAATGTTTGAGGGTCGGCTAAGAGTTATTTCACAGTAGGTTATCAAACAACGATTTTATCAAACTTCATCTAGAGAAGTGGCTTTTGGGGACTGTAGTGACTGCTGTTTCAAATCCTACTTAGTGTTTTATTTGGTAAGCCACAAGTTCACAGGAGCTGACCCAATTTTACACATCATGTGTTTGAACCTTAGGCTGCTACTAGCCGTTTTGGCCTTTGGAGAACCTGTTGTTCTCCTGGCTTCTCTGTGGTGACCTTCAAGGCCTTTATTGGACCTCTAAACTGTTCAGAGAAGAGTTGTCCCATGGAGGAGCCTCTGTGTGGCATAGCCTGTGCCTGTCACACATTGCCTCAATTCTGTACAACTCCCAAATGCAGAATTACAATGATGGAGCAGGGAAACCTGAAATGTCTTTGTGGTGGGCTGTTGGGGTGTTGTTCCATATTCATATTCCCAACGTATGCCAAGACTACATGTGCTTAATACAACATAAGGAACTACCAATGTTGTTCATTACTGAACAGCCATGATGGCACAGTTGCATTGCCCTGTGTCTGTATAACTAATCTCATTTTTTACTCCAATCTTCCCTAAGGGCAGAAATTGATAAAGCAAACAGGCATTTCTAGTGCTGACCATACAGAAGAGTAACAAATGCAGACATGTTTTTCTGCTGGTTGCCGCCTTTTCCTAGGAATTCCTGCTTTCTTCATGGCCACATGCCTTTTTGCTCCTTCTCTTTGCATATTCTACTGCCAAATACACAAAAGTGTCTACAACCCGTTCTTCTTCAGCAATGCACAGTGAAGTCTTCTTGTCCACACACTTCAGATTCCTGAGTGGCCTTGCATGCGCCTTGGTTTGGGCAGAGGCATGAATCTGACTTTTTGTTTGGAGATCATTTCATGTATGAGAATAGTAGGTTATACTAATGGAAAGGGAGGATACAGCCACTCCACCAGCTCCTGCACATTGTGCCTCTCCTGCACAATTCACCAGGAATACTCTAATCACTTAAGTATGCTCCATGCATTATTAATATTGACCAAATCAATACTATTGATTCAACATACCAAGACTTTGTAGCTCTAAGTGTAAATACGTCATGCTGGCATAAGCTGAGTTCAGCAACTACATTCATCTGACAGCCAAAATCAGGAAGCTGTGTTTTCTTCTAAATTTTGTGATTTTTACTTGCTTCGAAGCAGTGACCAGACGACCAAAGACAATTACTAAAGTCATATGAATCTAAGCTCATACAATTCATTGTTCTGATTATGCAGCTGAGAAGACATTTGATATTAGCAGGTCTCAGTCTTTGTTTCTTGATCTATTTTTCAGAGGATTTTTTTCCCCTATAACAGTCTTAATTTTAGAAAGTGTTCAAGTGAGTTTTTTGCTCTGATAACTCTCAGGTAACAACACAGACCCCACTTCATTAGCGGAGACTAAATTTTCTGTTCTCCTTTACCATATATTACTCTGTGTGCTACCTGTGACTTCTAATTGACAAATTTACTTAAATTTGCATGAGCATGATACACTCATTTCAAGTAATTGTAATTCGTGCTTGGTATAATGTAAAATTTACACTCTGAATTGTTAATGCTCAGTGCTCAGAGACCAGCAATGTTTCCACACATTCTACGACAAGGACGCTTATTTGTACTAGGCTAGTAACTGAGGTGCCCATGAACTTCACCCCACACCCACTTCTTAACTACCCACCCCCTCCCAACATTACACATGAATGTCCATGATGCTTTCTGGTTTTACAGATACACTTACAAGCAAAGTTAGCTCTCACAAAAACTGAACCAAAGCCAGTCTGGGTTTTAGCTGAAGCAATATTTTGGCTTTTGTGTTATTTGGGTCTTCTAATGACGGTCTTAGTAAGTTGTGCTAAAATTCTAGCTTCTATCTTGATAACAGAATGTTAAAATACTTTATACATACTTGGAAAGCAAAATAGTTTTATCATGAGGTAGACTTGGAAGAAAAATGAAAACATTTAAATGTTCTTTTGATGGCTGATGTGTTATAACAAGACCTGGTAAATCCCCCATGGCTTGTCTGCCTTTTCATACCTCAGGCCTTTAGGTGATGAGATTGGGGGGAAAGGGAAATGCTGAAGAAATCAGACCTGCCTATTGAAAGCAAATTATTGTCTTGCCATCAAAGCTTTGGCACTGAATTTGTTTCTAAATAGAAGACTAGTAGACATTTTATTTTTGTTTAGGACATTCTGGAAAGGTTGCATTCCTCCTCATTTCTTAGTAATGTCAAATTTATAAATCAGTCTAATTATTGTTCATGCCTTTTTTTTTTTTTTTTCTGACATTATTCCCTTATACTGGGAGAGCTCTTCAAGTCTTGTGTTTTGGCAAGAGAACATTTCTGCCAGATACAAGCATGCAGTCTGCATGTGCTTTTTAGTAAATTATGAATTCTTAGGAAGTCTTTATCACATAGGAAGGATCTAGACTGGCTATAACATCTGGCTGTAACCCAAAATAAATATTATCCCTGTTATGACTGCGTTAGACTAACATCGCTGAGTTCATAAATGCTCTTACGTGTTCTTGTTTCCTTCTAGGTTGTGTCTCTTTCAATCAGAGTGAAGCAGGCTGATGCACTCAGTCTACACCACGGCTGTAACGAGGAAATCAGCCATTTGTTAATGCTGCAGCCTGTCTGCAGCAGGCTGGGTGTAAAGGGCAGCCAAATGGGTTATTCAGTGCAAGGCACCCTTTGGGGTAGATACTATAGTCACTTTGCAGCTTTGGATTAACTTCTGAGAGTGGCAACATATTTAAATTGTTTATAAAATATTGACCTTTAAAGGTAGTGAAAAATGCCTTGTTTATTCTCTTTAATGAGAAATCAAAGAACTATTGAAGTAATCAGCTCTGTTAGATAGCAGTTCCCTTTTGACGGCCTTTCCCTCACATAATCGCAGCTCGGCTAGTTCAGTCTTTGCTTGTCTTCCACCCTTCAGATCTGGTTTGTGTTAAAGACATGGCACATACAGAAACTTAAGTATTATTTCATGGTCCCAGTCCAGTAGCACGAGGAAAGGCGTTAAGGGCTCAGTACTTCTTTTCCCAGTCAAAAGTTTTGTTCTTGTTAAAGTTACTAAATCAAATACAAATAAAGCACAAACCTAACTGAAGTTGAAAGCCACTATCTAGTGTACCAATTACCAGAACATAACAAATATCAGGGAAGAGTGTTTGGGGTACATCCTGATCTGCCTCACAAATGAGTATATGGGCATCATGTTGAACACCTTTGAATGGTCATGGAGACTGAGATAGGTGCCTGAGGACTGGAAGAAAGCAAGTATCAGTCATATCTTCAAAAAGGGCCTGAAGGAGGACTCAGGTGACAGGACCAAAGGCAATGAGCACATACTGAAACATGGGAGATTCTCTCTGAATATCAGGAAACCCTTTTTGACTGTGAGGGTGACTGACCACTGGCACAGCTTGCCTAGGGAGGCTGTGGTTCCTCCTCCTTGGAGATTTTCAGAAGCCATCTGAATATAGTCCCGTACAACCTGCTCTAGAAGGGGTCTAGAAGGGCCCTGCTTGAGCAGGGATGTTGAAAGAAATGACCTCCAGATGTCCCTTCCAATCTCAACTGTCCTGTGATTCTGGAGTATGTTGGCATCTTATTTCTGAGTTACTTTATTTGAATACTGCTTTTTGTTTCTCTAAGTTTTTGAAAACATAGAGCTTCTTCTGTGTGCACTGATATGCAGATGATCATGGCTCCTGAGCTGGGCAGGTATGGTTTTCACTTTGGAATCCAGCTGCTAAAGGGCAGCAGGGAACTGGGGTTTCCCAGAAGAGGTGAAGGTCGGAATTAAAACCTTCTGTGTAAAACCTTCTGGCTTGCTGTTTGCTCAGCATGACCTTCCCCTGCAGTGGAAGGGAGACTGTAGCTGCTGTCATCTACCACTTCCATCAAAGGTATCATTCCTTCTAATTTATTCCTACTTCATGTGTGGGCAACATGAGAATTGGTTCAGTCAAACTTAGATTTCCATGGATTCAGGCTCCTGTACGGTGTGGTAAAGGACTTCATGTGCTCAGAGAACGGCATCAACCACAACAAATCAAAGGGCAACTTTTCAGTATGGTTGCTAGAACCTTCTTGCAACTGGTACAGCTGTTCTTGAAGGATAGATTTGCAGAGTGGTGGTGGTCCTGGGACTTTTATGTTTAAATGTCCTATCCTGCTAGTCACTGCTACCTCCTGCCTTCCTCATCTGCCAAAGACCTTGTGTGAACTCCCCTGATTTGTTGCTAGCCCAGATCTAGCTGTTAAATTGCTTGACACAGAGAAGGACATTTAAATTGGCCTGGTGTGGTTTGACCAGGATCATGTAAGTGCTGAACCAGCACTGGTGTCTGATTTCACCAAGGCCAGACTTTATTGTCTGTGACTGAGGGGCTCATGCGCCAATTTCTCTTCCAGTGTTCAGCTGGTGAAGGGGCTGGAGAACAGACCTTATGAGGAACGGCTGAGAGAGCTGGGGGTGTTTAGCCTGGAGAAGAGGAGGCTGAGGGGAGACCTCATTGCTCTCTACAACTACCTGAAAGGAGGTTGTTGGAGAGGAGGGAGCTGGCCTCTTCTCCCAAGTGACAGGGGACAGGACAAGAGGGAATGGCCTCAAGCTCCACCAGGGGAGGTTCAGGTTGGACATTAGGAAAATTTTGTTCACAGAAAGGGTCACTGGACACTGGAACAGCCTGCCCAGGGAGGTGGTCACCTTCCCTGGAGGTGTTTAAAGGACAGGTGGATGAGGTGCTGAGGGACGTGGTTTAGTGATTGATAGGAATGGTTGGACTCTATGATCCTGGAGGTCTTTTCCAACCTGATGATTCTATGATTCTGTGATTCTATGACTCTATGATTTGCTCCCAGAAGCCCTGTTGCTGTGTTCACAGCAGCAATTGGGGTGGCAGAGTCTCCAGCAAGCTGAGGGAGGATGAATCTCTTTGAGGACTACAGCAGGGGCTGACGAATGCTCAGGATTTCCCTCCGCTGGGCGAGCAGCGGGGAGGCAAGAGGGTAGGTGAGAGATGGAGCTGGGTGAAGGCAGGCAGCTGCCTGACAGCTCAAGCTGTGAAAGAGCAGCACCGGCTCAAAATCTTTCCGCTGTGCCCTTTGCACCTCAGGCCGCGGCTTCTTTGCGCACGCTGGATCACCAGGGAAGCTGAAGTTTCATTTACCGACTGAACGACTCTGAAAAAGGTTCCCCCCATTCCAATTAGCATCGCCAGTCGTCGGCCTCAATGGCGGGTTAAACTGAGCCGCCCGCTCAAGTGTTGGGCGCAGGGCTGGGTGGCGAGGGGGGCAGTCAGGGAAGCCGGCGGCATGCGGGGGCGAGGGAGCGTGGGCTGGGGGGCACGGGGGCACCCGCCCCTCTCCGGGGCGCTGGACCCTTTCAAGAAAGCTGCGGCGCGCCGGGTTCTTGTGTGAAAAACAAGGGGCACAATGCGGGAGTCGTAACCTCCTCACCCCTGACGGCATGGGAAAGTGCACTCCTCAGCTGTTGGGTATAGAAAGGCTGCTGCAGGCATGAGAAATGTTCATAAAAATGCCGTTTAGAGCCTGCCCTTCTACTCTGCACATGTCATCTTGCCTATCAAGCTGCCTAATTGGAAAATTAGGCTGGCCTTAATTTAAAGCCCTGAAAGTTCATGCCAATAATTTCCCAGAGACTCTTTCTCCCCCCCCAATTATTTTTATAAATGGTTTCAGCACATCGGAAATCTTTATTAAAAAAACCCCCAAAACTCCCAGAAAGAGCAGATCTTTCATTTCAGAGAGATTCTTTGATTTCTGTGTGTGAAATTGTATTGTTGTGCATCCTGTGAATAATCGCCCAGAGACGAGTGTAAGACCCCCTTGTTTTCCATGCTTTGTTCCTTATCTGAATGCACAGGGCTGAGCATGTTTTAATTTACAGCATGTTATGATTTTATTTCAGAGCTTAATGCATCAGCTATTTTCTGTTGGCTGAAACTGAAAACCACGGTGAGGAGAAGCTGCCTTGCAAGTGTAGACATCACCTCCAACCAGGGTTTTGTATGGATGGCTACCACCAGTCCTGAGTCACCTAAGGAGACCCGAGATGGTGTGCAGGATCAGGCTGGTCCATTGAATCCCTCATGACTTTGATCAAGGTTGAACCTTGTGATTGGGTGCAGCCACACAGCTGCAGTCTACATCTCTGAGATTTCCGTTTTGAACTGTTTAGACGATATGGTGAAGATCTCCTCTCTGTGCTTGGATACTGCCCATCGGAGACCCCTGACAGGGTAAAGGTGGTAGTGACCATGTAGACCAGGCTGTCGTGTTTATCCTCCACTTCTAGGATGAACCAGAAGGATTTCAGCTGGCTCCTGCTTGTCCTCTCTGGCTGGGAGCCATGTGCCGCAGCTGACTAGGTGAGGGCTTGTGGAGGCAGCATGGCAGGGGGCTTCCACTGCTCCCGCTGTACACGCCAGCGGCTGGCAATGTTGGAAGGTGGATGAGCTGACACAGCCCTCTCTCCATGTGTCTCACAAGTTATAGGAGTAGCAGGAGTACAGCAGGAACTTCAGCATGGCTTGACAAACCTGTTAGTCCTCTGCATTTGTATCCTCTTGCTGAAAATGGTGCACACGATCACAGAACAGGACAGAATCACAGAACAACCAGGTTGGAAGGGACCCATCGGATCATCAAGTCCAACCATTCCTATCTAACACTAAACCAAGTCCCTCAAGACCTCATCCACCCGTGCCTTAAACACCTCCAGGGAAGGTGAATCAACCACATCCCTGGGCAGCCTATTCCAATGCCCAATGACCCTCTGTGTGAAAAACCTCCTCCTAATCTCCAGCCTAAATCTCCCCTGGCGGAGCTTGAGGATGTTCCCTCTTGTCCTGTCCCCTGTCACTTGGGAGAAGAGGCCAGCTCCCTCCTCTCTACAACCTCCTTTCAGGTACTTGTAGAGAGTAATGAGGTCTTCTCTCAGCCTCCTCTTCTCCAGGCTAAACAACCCCAGCTCTCTCAGCCACTCCTCGTAGGGTCTGTTCTCCAGCCCCTTCACCAGCCTTGTCGCTCTTCTCTGGACTTGCTCCAAAGCCTCAACATCCTTCTTGTGGTAAGGGGCCCAGAACTGGACACAGTATTCAAGGAGCGGCCTCACCAGTGCTGAGTACAGAGGGAGAATCACCTCCCTGGACCTGCTGGTCACACCGTTTCTGATACAAGCTAAGATGCCATTGGCCTTCTTGGCCACCTGGGCACACTGCTGGCTCATGGTCAGTCGGCTGTCGACCAACACCCCCAGGTCCCTCTCCTCCTGGCAGTTTTCCAGCCAGGCTTCTCCCAGTCTGTAGCTTTGCTTAGGGTTGTTGTGCCCCAAGTGCAGGACCCGGCATTTGGCCGTGTTAAACCTCATGCTGTTGGACACTGCCCAGCTGTCCAGCCTGTTTAGGTCCCCCTGCAAAGCCTCCCTACCCTCCAGCAGATCGACACTTCCACCCAGCTTTGTGTCATCTGCAAACTTGCTAAAGGTACCCTCAATGCCTTCATCCAGGTCATTGATGAAGACATTGAACAGGACTGGACCTAGCACTGAGCCCTGGGGAACACCACTTGTCACTGGCCTCCAGCTGGACTTAACACCATTTACCACCACTCTCTGGGCCCGGCCAGCCAGCCAGTTTTCTATCCAGGAGAGTGTGCGTCTGTCCAGGCCAGAGGCTGACAGTTTCCGTAGCAGAATGCTGTGAGAATGCATATGAGCAGGAAAGGTGCATACTTAAAAGACAATTTTTAGGGTCAACATCTGATACCTTAAGATAGGTGCAATGCACTAAGGCCAGAGACACATCTTCTCTGGGCTCCTGCTGAGACATCAGAGACTTATGTTTTTACACAACTGCTCTGCTGCTTCTCACCCAAGAAACTCTATCCTGGGTGAGTTTGCAACCAACTTTGACCTTGCTATTTGAACAATTTAAGCATACTTGTTCATTCTGGTTGCTTGTTTTGGAATGTGCTTACAGAGGCAGGGACAGGGAGTGGGAGAGAGGAAGGAAGGAGCATCTGGCATGAGCTGGGGGCAGTTGCCTTTCCATGTCCAAGAGAATTGCACTGCTGAGCGCTGGGGCAGAGGTTACCCATTGGTGAGGCCACCAGGTACAGCTTAGGAACAGGGTGCAAATCCAGGATTAGGGTTTGGCAGCTTCAGCCCTTGTCTTAGTGAAGAGACATACGTGTGAGCAGGACCTCATGACTTCATCTTGCCCTAAAATTTTCACCTCACAGATTGGAACTGAGATCCAACGCTGATGCAGAAAGGAGGGTTCACATAATGAATTACCACCACCAAGTATAAGAATTATATTCTTTGAACTATCCTATCCATCCAAACCGTGACAGCCTGACAGCCCTGGTTAAGCTCTAGTAAGGCCATGGAATTAAATTCTCTATGAGTTATAGCAATGTCAATAAGGTCATGACTGACCTACAAATAAGAAAGGAAGCAAAGGTGTTACTTTTTACAGGTGAAAACCAAAACATCACGGTAAAGAAAATAAAGAGAATAAGTGAAAAAAAAAATCTCCAAAATATTGGTCTTTATCCACCTTCCCTGACATATTGTATTGCATGAAAGGCCTTTCTTTGATAAGAACCTGTGTGTCCCTGAGGGTATCATTGCCATTTCACTTCTGCTGGAGGGCAAAGTCAGGCCTAGATGGGACACACAGAGCAAGGGATCTTGCCTTCATGAGAAAGAAGTGCTGTTATTGTTCCACATTTATTAAGTGGTTTTAAAAAGGCAGGAGGTCTTCGTCGAGCAGGATTGAGTCTGAGGTGCGTACAACTGGGTGGAACAAGAATGCGGTCCCATGTGCAACCCAGAAAGATGTATTGTGTCCAGTACAGAGTACAAATATGCATAGGTTGGAGAAAATAGGATGAAAAAGGCATATTTCTTCAATTTAGTAACAGAAGTGTGCTGCTGGCTGTGCTGCAGCTGCACCCATGGCAGCACATTGTGGTAAGACCCAGAGCTCAGCCCAGTCACTCCTGTAAAAAGGCCAATTGCAACGTCTCTGACCTTACTTTGGGTGCCTTGTGTGCCGGTGGCAGTGAGGGCACCAGGCTGGATGAGCTGCAGCTGAGCACTGTGATGCTCTGCTGGTGCAAACTGCAATGATGCTCCATGAACTCTGAAGATGGACAGGTGGGGAGGATGTTGTACCTGCCCCAGCTCTCCTTATCTGCTGTTTATAGAAAAGCAGAGATGTACATACATATTACTCTATCTGAGCTCCTTAACACAGGAATTTGCAGCCGGCCCTGCCAGAGATGTGCCCTCTCCACTGCCTTTCCTCTAGGTAAGTCCACACTTTACCAGTGTGAAGTTAAAGCGAGTTGTCCTCCCTGCCTTCTGCCGCTTACAATGGAAATTAGTTCAGCAGGATGAAAGGCTGATGATGGGAAAGCATGTCAGAAAATACAATGCAGAGAACACAACTTTTGGGAGAGAGTCTTTTGTTTTGTTATTTGAAAGGACCGAGGATTTAGCCAAGGGGGTGTAGTTATAATTTACTTTAAAGGATGCTGACAATTGCATTTGTCAAGTTAGATTATGGTCATACTGTCATAAAGGATCACTCTGTTGTTTTTCTGCTAGTGTATATATGCATAAGTACTTTGGGCCTCAATGAGGATAAAAATATAGCTCTGATGTTCAAAAACCCATACTGCTGCCTACATTTTCACACTGCTATGTGGCCCTTTGGACATGATGGGATTATTCCGTGCAAACTTTTAGGCACTTGACTGGATTTTAAGTCTTAGATCTGAAATAACTTGACCTTCTAACAATCATACTCTCATAATTACTTGTGCTAAATACAAGCAGACTGAATGGGATATGCCCAGACACTTTCAAATAGATGTGAGCTCAGTCCTGAAGAAATTGGGCTGACATGGGCACCTCGATCTGCCTGTATGTTCAGAGCTAGGTACTTGTTTAGTGAAGTGACTTCATACCCTTAAACATAATGTTTTGCTATTTGTTATCATGACTTTCCAGCCAATTTGTGCTACTATGCTTACACAGAATATTAGTATTTACCATTTCCCTTTAATTTCCCCTCATTTTTGATTTAAAACTCTGAAAGTCTGAGGAGTGATCTAGAGAGTAGTTTCTTTCCCTTAGAAGAATGCCTGTCACTGTTTATATTTCTTAATCAAATGTTTCCTTTGTACTAAAAGATTTGTGTCTTTAAAAGAGCCGAGTACTCCTGAGAAAGCTGCCAGTACTGCTGAGGTGGGATGATGCTTAGCAAGGGTACAGGAGCTTCTGGATTACTGAGATATGGGACAACTCTAAACCAGTTCAGGCTCCTGTCAGGGACTATATTCCTCCTCAGGCTGTGCACCAATGAATGCAGGCAGATCCCTGCATAAAGCAAGTCTGATTTGAATGTAAATGATGGGACTTTTCTGCAGTTGTCCACACTGAGGTGCTAGTGAAGAAATGGCTTGGTTTGTGCTTGTGTCAGATTCCTCACTGTCCCTCTTCTTCGTGGGAAAAGAGGGATGAAGAACCCGATGGATATGCAAGTAGTCAACTACCTATGCCAATTTTTTTCCCATTGCTTTCCCAATTGCTGCCTCCCTTCTACCCCATGTTTGCTGTTCAATCTTTCCACTCTGAAGGGTTATTTTGAAAGAATTCTTTTCTGCATGAGGATGAACACATTAAAACACATTTCTCACAACCAGATAGGTAGAAGGGGGTGTTGGCATCGAGTTCACTCAGAGTTGTCTGTGGATGCTCATGCCTGGTACTCGCTGGGTGCTTACCTGAAAGGAGGTCCTTCTGGAGCACTACATTTGGCTTTAAAAGAAATATGTTTAGCTGTCAAACCCTGAGTTTATTATAGGATACTTCATTTTTTAAATAGAAATACTCTGACTTTTTGAGTCTAGACCTGCATTTGATTCTTGTGAAACACTTGGCCCCGGCTGCAGGCACAGAGAGGATTAGTCACTGGAGCTCGCTTGCTGGCACCCAGCTCTCCCCATCTTCTCAAATCACAGTCCCTTGAAATCTAAACTAATTGAGATACTGTTGGGGGTTTCCTGGCGTTCTTTGCTCCCAGAAGGACGTGTCATTAGCTGTGTGTGTGCTGCGACAGCCAGGCTCTGTTGGGGTGGCGTGGGGCTCACTGGGGTTGTGCCGGTGCCACAGCTGTGTGGCTTGCCCCAGCGCAGAGCCCGTGTTCCCTGGTGCAGGGGATGGTGGGCACAGCTCAAATTAGCCATGTGGCCAGCGTTTAACCGCAACATTACCGATTCGCATCCGAACAGCTGACAGCCTGAATAATTTACTGCGTGCAAATGGTGGGACCTGCCGTCTCTGTTAGCGCCGGGATCCGATTGCCACAGTCCATTAATCGTAATTGCTAGTTTGCATTGACAGGAGCGGGGCCTTCACCCTGTGAGCGTTAGGCAGCTACCCGGGTGACCATCCCCCTCTGCTGCAAGAGGGCTGGGGCTTTTTTGTTTCTTTTATTTTTTTATTTGATTGAACTGCAATACCTAACTCAGTGAGTCCTGTATGCTGTGCCCACCCAGGCAGCACAGGAGAGGTCCCTGCCCCAGGGGAACTCGGTTGCTTCAGGGTCTAATTAGTGCCTGAGGGATTTGTGAGGGCTGCCCTGGAGGCAGACACCATGTGCTTGCAGGAGAAGAGGTTCCCCGGCACAAGTCCTGCTGCAGTGGGTCAGGGCCACCAGCTCCATCTGGCTCACAGGGAACGCTCCATCTGTGGCTGTGCAGGGCAAGGTCTATCAATCACGCCCATCAGTCCACTCTTTTAACCACTAAACCAAACGAGCATCCCTACCTTGTCTCCTAGATTTCTTTGCTGAGAAGCTTCTTCATGACAGCCTAACTTCTCTTATGCTTTTTTTCTTTGCCATTTCTGGCCTATCATCCCATCTTAGCTGGGCCACTCCACATAATTGCTCAGACACTCTCTCTGCACTTCTCAGGTACCCTCGCTGTTTCATAAACCCTTCAGATTCTTCTGCAAAGCAGATCTTGTCCTCAGCCTTCTTTGTTTGTCAATCAACTCTTTGTGAATGCACTAACTCAGTTTTTGGTGCTTTTGCAGTGAGGGTAACAGTAGGATTAAGCTCCCAAAACACAGCAGTTATGTTGTACTGGGGTTTTTGTGGCTGCTGCTCAGCGATCACAGCCGTCGTGAATGCCTGGGAAGGTGGATTGCCAGCAGACACAGTTGGAGCTATAGGGAGAGGCAGAAAAGAGGAGAGAAAGCTTTCATCCCTGCAGAACTCTGGGAGAACAGGAGAGCGTGCAACAGTGGATGTAAGGGATGTGTAAAGAAGGAGGAGGAGGTGAAGGAGGAGGCAGCAGAGGGACTGGAGAGTAGGGGGAGAGCAGGCACATCCCTGGAGCAAGCCTGGGCCTGGGGAAGCTCTTTGTCAGCGCTGGGCACGAAGGAGCAGGACTGTTTGTTTTGGCTTGCAATGACAAATGACAGTTTTTCAAATCATCATCTTCTAATTGATGACTGCACGAGAGTGCAAGTCCACATGGACAACTGCCATTTGAATGGCTTGGGGATATGGACAGCTGGGGGAAAAAACCCTCTGGAAATGGTCTAATGAGCCTGTTTGGCATCTCAAAGTATGTGAGCTATTTCAGGTATGTTTGCTAAACTTCTCCGTTACTTGCCAGCACACGATACAGCTATGACTGTGTGCGAGTGCAACCTGTATATAAAGGGACGTGTAACCTGGTGCAATGATCCACAGGTTTCCTTGTGTATCTTGTCAGACCCCTGTGTATATCAGGTGAAAATGAGATGTGCTGGTGGTTTTCTGTTCTTGTCAATGCAAACTGTATTTAGACTTGACCAGCCCTCTGGCATTTAAGAAGTGGGAATTATTTCTCTTGTTGTGTTACTTTATGTACTCTAGCACCAATCACAAATAGCACAAGCCCTCTGTTACCCATCTCCCTTCCCTGTCAATGCATTTGCTTTGAATATGCAGCTGAATCCAGGCAACAATTTCAGAAAAAATATCTGCTGGGGAGAAGACACATCATCTGATCCCTTCTTTAATTAGAACATATGCTTGATTTGCCTGTCTAGAAATGTGAAAGGCATTTGTATGTTAAGGATTACTCAACAAAGGCTTGTTTCAACCCTGCACAAATGTATGCAGCTCTTATGCTTGCTCTGTTTTCCCAGGAATATGAGCACTATGGGTGTGATGCAACCAGTTTGTATCTTTCTGCTGCTGAGAAAAAGAGATGACTGAGGGCAGGTGTGATAGAGGTCTGTAACACCATTTTATGGTACGGATTGATTGTTCTTCTCCTGCAAGGAACAGGGACATCCAATGGAGCCAGCGAGAGGTGAATTCAGAGTAAATAGAAGAAAAAAAGAAGAAAAAAAAATAGAAGAAAAATAGAAGAAAAAAAAACTTCTCTCTATGATGCATAGCTAGCTCCCTGCTGCAGAATGCTGAGGAGGCTGAAAATGCACACAGATTGAAGGGAAAACTCCACAAATTGGAGGAAGGGGAAGCTGCCAAGGGTTGCTAAACGTACAGAAGCCACTGCTGGCTGAGACAAATCTGCCAGCGTCTGGAAACTGGGCAATGCTGATCTGACCCAGTACAGCTGTTCTAGTCTCAATCATCCACCCCAAAGAGGGAATCTGCTCTCAGATGAAGTGTCTGGGCCACATCCTATGTGCTGTGTCAACCAGCTGTGGTTGGCTAAAACTAAGCTTCATCCATGACATTCATCTAACTCCACCATTCCTCTGGCTGGACTTCAAGACTGCTTTATCCTCCAAGGCATTTATCTATGCCTATCTATGTTTAACCTAGGAGTAGTGACTGGTGTGAAAAATCACTCAGCTTGAGCTGGCCTGTGAGGGAGAATGGGCATCTTCCTTAAAAGTAAAAAAAAAAAAAAAAAAAAAAAAAAAGAGAAAAGAGTTCACAACATATTGAACCTGACATCCTCTTTGCTGAGATGTTCCACCCTCTGAGACCTGGTGCACACACCTCTTGTGAGCAATCTTCCCTCAAAGCTACTCTGAGGTTTACAGGTGTTTCCATGGCTGAAATGACTACTTTGCCCTCATGTGGAGGAGGCATTTGTCCCCAAAGTTCTGCTCACCACGATGCCTATTGGATTGCTCTGGCTCAGAGGAGCAGTTTCCCATTGCACGCGAGCACTGGCCACGGAGCTCCAAACCACAGCTGCCACCTTGCACCAGTTAATGCCTCCTCAAAAAGCACCTTTGAAATTGCACTAAAATAGGTGTGAAAACCTGTTTGGGGAAACAAAAGCCCCACTAGCAAGAAAATCCACAAGGAACTTTCTGAATTAAGTTATCAAGTTTCATTGTTTTTCATTATTTTGATCTAATACAGCTTATTTCTGAACAACATATGTGGCATAGATATCTAGAAACCTCACTTAATATGCTAGAAAAGTCTAATTCTCCTGAGCCTATTCCGGTTCAGTCTCCGGTGCCTGTGTTTGTCCTGGGACCTGTTGTACCCGCCAAGGCACAGAAATGTCCCCAGCAGCACTGAGATGCACAGGTTTCTAAACACAAATGTTTTTACAAGGGCAAATTCACTGAAAAAGTTTAATTTGGACGTTCCTTTCTCTTTGCTAAGGTGATGCAAGGTCACCTAAGGCCCTCTGAAATGTGTCTCTGTGGTGGTGGGATGTCCCGTGTGCCTGCCGGCTCTGCAACATGCCATTTTCAACATCTTAGCGCTTCACTCCCAGCCTTCCCTCTTTATGCTTGGCTCTTATAAGGTACTGTGCAACATAACAGCTTGGGGGACAGGGAGGAAGAAGTGACACTTTGATTGACCATTTTACATAATCTTTAACAATAGAAGGGTTTTAGTGACTTGGTACAGCCTGTACTCAACATAAAACCCACTCTGTTATCTAGGAGTGCTTAGATGGCAAGATAAGCTGTTAATGCTAGTGGAGGAACATTACGGAATAAGAATACAATGATTTTTTTTTCCCACTTCCACTCTTTTTTCCTTATTTAAAATGTTCCCGTGAGCATTACCGGATAGACTTGAGTCCTGCATCAGGTCATTGTTTTGGTTGGACAGGCTGAGGTATTTTCCTCGTTTTAGCTGATGAAATGGTTGCATTTTTTCCCCCTTCTTTTTTAAGTAACTTAGAACATAAGCTAACCAAGACACATGCGTTCCAATCTGATAGAAAGAGGCTTTTACATCATAAGAAGTAAACCCTTGTTCCAGATCATAGGGATATGAATTATCTAGTGATATTAATACTAAAGTTAAGTGAAAACTTTATATAATGAAAATATGCCCCCTGTTTTTCTTTGCCTAACTAGCAGCTTTTGTACCAGGACGTAAGCTTATCAGTATCTAAATAATGTTTACATTATGTAAGTTGAAGACAAGAATGATACTAGGACAGTCTATCCTTAAAGCCATTTTTGGGTGCTTGCCATGGAGGAATTCAAAAGAAACCCACCTGCACTCACGCCAGAAGTGCTTGTGTTTGCTAGCTGAGAGGTGGGAGAGCAGGGCTCTTCATTTCCTTGTCTTCAGAGGTGAAGGGAATGGAGGCAGGCTCCAACACCTGTCCTTTGCATAGGCACCTCACTTCTCTAGTCTGTTGGTTGTCCTCAGCTCTGCAGAAGGAGGATGATATTCAGGACAGTGCTCACACCCTTCACATCAATGCAAGGTTCAATGCCTTCATGAAACTGGCTCTTCCCAAGCAGTCCCTCCATGAGGTCAGGGATGCTTGTCTACATGCAGGGCATCTTAGTGGATCTGTCACACAATACGTGCATCCCCTCCGTGTCAGCTCCGTCCTGCCCTGCCAGGAGGGAGAGCAATGTGGTGTCCGGAGAGCCCCAGGGGACTTCATAGAATCATAGACTCACTAGATTGGAAGAGACCCACCGGATCATTGAGTCGAACCATTCCTATCAAATACTAAACCATGCCCCTCAGCACTTCATCCACTCGTCCCTTAAACACCTCCAGGGATGGTGAATCAACCACCTCCTTGGGCAGCCTGTTCCAGTGTCCAATGACCCTTTCCATGAAAATTTTTTTCCTAATCTCCAGCCTAAACCTCCCTTGGTGGAGCTTGAGGCCATTCCCTCTTGTCCTGTCCCCTGTTACTTGGGAGAAGAGGCCAGCACTGTCCTCTCCACAACCTTCTTTCAGGTGATTGTAGAGAGCAATGAAGTCTCCCCTCAGCCTCCTCTTCTCCAGGAAGGGAGTTTAACCTGGGTGAGAATTCCATTTTTGTAGGGGAAACAGAGGTCCCCATAGTGTGACATGATATGTGGAGAGATATCTGGGTTAGGGAAGGACTGGTCATAAGAGGCTGGCCCTCAGGAATGGAAGGTTTAAGAAATCCTGCCTAAAACCTCAATGTTACACAGGGGAAGCATCTGAGGCCAGCAGCTTCCCTAACCTGTGAAGCCATGAAGTGCAGATAGAGGAGAGAAGAGTTTTGCAGAAATGATAGTACAGAAGGGAACAATTCAGCATTGTCAAGTTCTGGTAGGAAAGATGAGTATCCTTTTGGGAAGTACAATAGGAAAACAGCTTTGGTAGGACCTGCAATCTCATCCTTCCAGTCTGCTAACATTCGTGTGACCTCCACTGGAACATCAGTTCCAGTTTTAGTTTCAGTACTGTGAAAGGAGGTAGGTAAGTTGTTGAGCGTGCATAAGAAAACCAACAGTGCTCAGGGATCTAGGAAACATTTCTGTGGTAACACTGAAAAATCAGCATTGTTTGGACTAAAGAAAATATGGGGGGCTTCAACTACTTACATGTCAGCTATGGGGAGCAGTATTCTCCATGTCCATGGAAGGCAGGAAAAAAAGGGTAATGATTTAAACTGCAGTAGGGGAATATTGCATTAGACTTCATAAAATAATTTTTATCAGTTAGAAAACTGAAAGAGTAGGATAAATTACCTGAGGGAATTTGTGCAGCTTTCACCACTGGAAATCTTTAAGGACAGCTCAGACAAACATCTACCTGACTGCTCTCCTGCCTTGAGCAAGGGACTAAGTGAGGTAACTTCTTGAACTCTTCCCTCTTCTAGGACTCACTCAGTGGAGGGCGTTAAACACATGCTTGAATCAGACTAGATTAATTGGCTTTGTCTTGACTAGTATACAAGTGTTACAAAAAGTGTTAAAATTGATCCATATTCAGGAAAACAGTAAAACATATACATAATTTCTGACACGTTTATCATACATTGGGTTTTATCTTGTGTAAGAAGGAAAGGGCTGGTAACAGTGTCTTATTTAACACATTTCAAAACTCCAGTGTGATTGCAGTCATGTAGCTTTCAACATCTCACCAGCCAAGTTGAAAACAACGCTGCCAAAACTTTCCAACACGTCTTTAAACCCCAGCTGAAGACCAACCCAGAGGTTTAAGCATGTTTAGAATGAAGCATTCACATAGTTTAAATGCTGCTTGCAAGGGTGCCAGGTGGGAAGTTTCATATTTGCAATTGGTGTTCATCCAGCAGGAGAACACATGGTGGTGGATGCATGCAGGATGCACTGAGTCTTTGCCAGTGGCCCATGGTCCCACGTACAGCGCTGCAGCCAGGACGTGCAGCCTGGGGCAGAGGGGCATGGGCTGCCTGTGCTTTCTCCTGTGTCATATTGGCTCTGGTTGGGGCTGCTCTTCCTAAAAACTACAGTGGTCTGGATTTTCTGCACGAGAGGATCAGTGTGCCTGGGACTGGTCAGAGCAAGTGATGTGAGTTTTGGTCTCTGCACAGTGCAGCTTGCATGGCAAAGTGACAGCCCTCACAGTGATGAACATTTTAGCTATCAGCTGTCTGGCTAGGGACCACCGCGATATGCAGGACTCTGCCATCAGCTTTAATGGATGCTGAGAGCAGCTCCTCCTTGGCCCAACACCCAGACCAAGTCAGGTACCTCCAATTTTTCTGCTCATGTTGCTCCACTCATTGCTCTGAGTAAACTCTACCATGATTTTAATTCGCCTCTGAATTTTCAGTTTGTCAAATTTATTAAACATCTCACTATGAGGATAAAAATCAATATTGAAAAGAATACACAGATGTTGTTATTCAGGGAAAGCCCAATGACTGATGACATATGAATTAATATTTTCTTTTACAAGTTTTTTTTTTGTGTGTTTGTGTGAAAGACCTGCTCTAGGTCCTGCACAGTTAGATATTTTCTGTTTAAATTTTTGCAGTGTGAAGTTAGTGGAAGAACACAAATTATATCCTTTTAAAGCAGAGGAGAGAAACTCTGAAATATTTGACCACTTTCATTCAAAAAGGAGATACATTCGATGTACATGGGAAATGTTTTCCTTCACCTGTGGAATGAATATGAGCAATTGCTTCATGCAGCTCAAACTGGCCCTCTTCATTTCCCTGTCAGAGTATGATTTGTATCAAACAGTTGTTGTGTTTGTGTCCTATCTGATTTACCATTTTTCATACGTGCTTTCGATGCTGAAGACTGTCATCTCTCTTGCTTCATTTAAAACCAACATTTTTTTCTTCTTTGTGTACCAGAGTTTTATGTGTGCCACCAGTATCTTTGCTGACATCTTAAGCTTCACAGGATATATTTGTTTCCTTTGACCAATTGCAAAACCTTACTGTTTTTTTTAGCAGGACTTCAGTGTGACTTCAAATGCATGTATCCAATCAGTGTTTCTGTTTAAATACCTGGCAGATTTGCTTTTTCAATCTATTTAAGATGGTAACCTGTGTAGCATCAGACAGATGCTCCCAGTGGTAGTGGTCATAGCACAGCATATTTTGAGTCTAGTGATTGCCCCACACTCTTGGAAAACATTTAGGGATGGCCTTTATCAGCAAGAGACCTCATTTTATGGTAGACAGGTGTCAGCCAACTTCACCGCAGCATGTGGGGATTTCTGTGTGCACGAGGCTTCACCTTCTGCCACATGATCATAGGATCAGGATCTGACAGAGCATGTCCTTCTGTCTCCACAAAGCCACCAGGAAAGTTCCTGCTCTGTTGTAGTGACTAGCAAATCCTGTGTGAAAATCAGCACAGGCAATATTTTTCCCTGCGTGTTTCCTATGATACACACCATCAGGGAAATCATAGGTAATACTGTAAGCACCAAAGTAGCCTGGTGCAAAGAAAGGCTGGCAAGATTCTGGGGACGAATCAAAACTTAATTCATTTTTAATCCCAGGGCCAACCAGCAGTTGTTATTCTGTTGTCAACCCTTTCTTGCCCCTCAATATTTTGATTCCAAAAAAAGGGACTAAAAACAATAACTGCTTGGTTAGCAGCAGTTTCTTTATAAACAATATAAATAGATAAGTACTGCACTGCCCTGCACTGAGAGTTTGAAAAGGGTATTTAGAAAGCTCCTTAAGTTAAATGAAGGATAAGATCTTTATTGGTTTGTGGGCTGTAAGTGCCTGTGGCAATCCAGAGACAAATCAAGACCAACAGAAAAAAAAGTACCATTTGATAAATAACCTTTCCATATTAAATGCACATCAATTCGACATCAACAATTAGCTGTCAGGTGTTTGGCTTTGCTAGCAAAGGCCAATTTTCAGATTAGTGCTAATTGCAGGGCGGGCTGACACATCAACTCAGAGCCCCCGGTAGCTAACGCCTGGGTAGGAGCGGACTTCAATAGTGGGAGAAGGGGAGGGCTGAGGCTGCCTGTCTCCAGCTTGCTGGCAGTTTGACTGTAGACTAAAGTAATGGAGCTGGCAGGGTGGAATCAATTACTGGCCAATGAAGATTTTCCCACAGGTCGAGGCTTGGGAAAAAAAGGACGTTCCTGCTGCCGAGACAGCTGGCATGAACTGTCCACTGGGAAAGCAGCCTGGAGAGTGAGAAAAAAAGGGACAGTTCTTGGTGATAAACTGGTGACAGACTATAAATTATGAAAAGGGGATTTGGCAGAGGATTTAGAGCTTGCTACCTCTGCTTTTCCCTCCCCCCAAAGATTTTAATGCCAGCCCTGTTCACTGAGTCATTCAATTATCTTAGAAAATAAGTGTTAAGAGAAAAGACTCAAAATATATTTTGCTGAGCATGGTGTGTGCACATGTGAGTGGAGCCTTCAGAAACCTTTAAACCAGCACCTTCCTCTCCAAGCAAACCTTTGGACTGATCCCCTTGATGCAAAGCTTACTAATGTTGCTGTGCCTGGTACTCACTTGTGAGATGGTTGAGTCACTCCAGTGCTATTTCAAGGTTCGCAAAATCTTTTGTCATTTTGATCAATTAAACATTTCTTTCCCTGCTCCTTTTCCATAGCAGTTCACTTCAGTCCCAAAGAAAACAGTAGCAATGCAGGAGTGCAGCACCTACCTTTCCATTTTGCTGCATCTAATCAGCAAAGTCAGTGATGTACTTATTCTGAAAAACATTGTCCTTCACTGGAAGGAATCACCAATGTATTCATTACTGGGAAGAACCAGCTCTTTCTGTAATGAAAATAAGACATTCATGTTCTCAAAATTAAAATGTAACACTTCAAGCATGCACTGAAGTGTAATCTATGTATAAAAGACTAACAGATATGCCGAGATAAAAATGCAGGTCTTATTCTTTCTGTTCCTTTTGAATCCACATAAGGATGAGGATTAATTTTTTTTCTGTCTCCTTTTTTGTTCTCAGAGGATTTTAGTTAGAAAAGTCAGGAGGCAACATGAAATTGCTTGCCTTTTTTTTGCCATGTAACTTTTATCCCAATATTGTGATCAGAAAACTAAGAATCTTCAGGTAATTTGTGAGGCCTCATTATAACTGATCAGTATCTGTAGTGGGACTCTTGATGAATTTGTCTGGGTTTTACATTGGTGAAACTGAAATGACTGTGACTACATCAGCAAACCTGGTATTTAACTTGGGCGTGTGCCTACATGTGTGCTTGTATTGGTGGCTCGCTTTCTGTTTCTATGCAATCCAAAATGAAACATAATGAAGGTGCTCAATCACCCAACAGCTACTGAATTAAAATTTATACACATTTATTTTGCAGTGCGTGATGGCCCAGGGCACTCCACCCAAGAATGGGGTCATGGCCCTGTAGTGACTGCTCCAGCTGCCACTGGACCAGGAGCTATGTTGAAGTGTAGGCATAGTAGTTACCGCAGGCTTCTTTTTATTTGCCTTTTGTTTTCTAAGCCAGTATGATTTGCTTGATTCAGTTATGTGTTTTCATGGCCCTGAGGGATAGAAATCTACTTTCTAATGAAAGCTGAGATTCTCACATAATGATTTCCATTCGGGACTTGGGGCTTTAAGGAAAAACATTCATTATCACACGGCATCAGGAAAAATTCTCAGGAGAGTTGACAACATGAAATTTAGGTTAGGTTTGAAAGGCTTTGTGGGAGGTTTGCAGAAAATATGACTCTGTGGTTTACATCAAGTTTAACTAGACCTTTCTGAAACTTCTTTCCAATTGTGTGTGTCAACAGGTAGTTGGAAATGAGCTTGACTGGTACATCAACTTGCAGGGTCTGGGGAAGGATTTCAACTCACTGTGTCCAAGAGCTGGGAGAATGTGTGGAAAAATCCAGGAGTCACCTGGCTCAGGCAGAGCCTCTTCCTCCTTCCCACTCCTTGATATGGCTGATCCTCCCCTTACTGAACTGTCTTCATCTCTTCCCCTCTACAAGACACCAAAACAACCCACTCTGCCACCTCTCATCCACAACAGGGAAGAACAGCTCTCCCAGGGGCTTTGCTGGTTGTTTCACTATTTCTTGTCACCCTTTGTGGGCTGAGCTTTTGCATTTGCACCAGGCGCAGGATCCCACCATCCCTAACCTCAAGCAGCCCTGCACCACAGCCCTTGTGGCCACCACCACAGCCACTGCCACTATCACCACCTGCACTGTGGATTACAATAGTCCAGCAGGAGCTAGAGCCAGCCCACCACTTTCTACCCCAAAATCCATCTTTGGCTGATGGTGTCTTCCCTAGTTCAAATAGGTTTTTAAGAGCGGAGAGTGAGGTATTGCTGCTAAGGCAGATAAGAGGGAGGTGATGTTAATGTCAGATAAGGTGATGCTGTGGGGAGGAATCCTCTCAGACCTGACCTGCCTTCTGCAGTCTCTCCTGACTCTTCCTTTCCCTCTCATGCTCTCTCGCAGTGGTACCCACATGCAGACTGGAGCAGACATGGAGTGTACATGAGAAGTATGCATTGTTCTTGGAGGAAAAGTAATCTACTGATGCTTTCTTTGTGAAGGATGACAGATATCCTTGAATCATCACATAGGGAAATCTGGATCTGGTCATTGGAGATAAATAAGAGGCATGGTTGCAGTCCTGGTTTGGGAAATCCAGCATGTTGGTTTAGTGGCAGAGATATTCTTGAGAAAAAAGCAAGGACGACAGTTTTCAGAGATACTAAGTGAGAAGAGTTCAAGTGCTAAATTTCTAGAGTGGAGCTGACCCAGTTGAATCAATATCTATTTCAAAGATTTCTTTAACAGGGGAAAAAGCCAAGAAGATGTAATGATGGACTCATATCAGAAGATATGTTTCCTAGGAACAATAATTTAAAAAAAAGTGTCTGCCTATGCTGCTTTCAGCCCAGCCTAGCCTGAGTCTCGTTGGTGGCATGGTGAGACAAGCAGCAGACAGTCCAAGAATGGGCAAGTCCCTTTGCAGGACTGTGAGAAGGACTTGAGACAAAAGGAGTGACATTTGTGGCTTGAAGTCATGGCTTGCCAGACATTTTCATGCATCTTTGTGAAAAAGGTGTTTGAGGGAGTTGCATCATTGGAAACTACCAGTGCTGTTGAGGATCCACCAGATGTCCAAGGCATGCTCAACTTCCTAAAACCTGACGGTGTCCTGACCTCGATACTATTTTTTCTCTTATATTTCTGGCAAATTTGTTCTTCAAATGTTATTAAACATTGTTATTCTCTGAAATAATTTAGATAGTCACCTGACCCTACTGATGGGTCTGGTCTGGAGGCTGAGGAATTTCTTGATCAAAAGAGGTAGATGGGGCAATTCTACCTATTGACCACAGTCACAACAGCCCTGACTTCACACTTTGGTTTGCTTCCTCAGGTTGGATTGTTTCTGCTGAGGTGCTTCATGGGATAAGCAGCCCTAGTGCATGTTTTTGGGGTCCACCTGACACATGGGAACAATGACTGTGGTACAGGCACAAGTACCTACTACAGAGAGTGCTGGCAATTAACTACCAGCAGGATTGGGCCATGCTATTTCTTAATAAACTCAGAATCAGTGTTTTAGGGCATACTTATCTAAGGGGTTTTAAGTGTGCCAAAATGCATGCTGGCCTGGTAGCAAATTGGTTTGATTTAATGGAGTAAAAACGCACCCTTGGAGGTGCGCACTCTTGGCTGCAGTGAGCCCTGCAGGGCACCTGCAGCTCTTTGCTAGTACCTAATGTCAGGGTGAGGATGGACTTAATTAGGTGATGTCACGGCCCCAGAGTAATGTAGTGAGATAAAAAGAGACAGATTCAGATCTGACTGGTGTCTTGGCTATGTTTTTTCAGTATAATTGTTGGAGACTGCCTTCTGTTGGCTGCATCCTGTGGCCATTGCTTGTTAAGGGAATCTCTGTGGCTTTCTCTGCTTGGTCTTGGCTGTTTCCTAACTCACCTTATAACAGATTCACCTTCTTCATGTGACAAGTAACATTCAGAATAAGGGAGAGATTTATTAATGAGCCAAGATGTCAGGAAAAAATCCAGCCATTGACTGGTGGCTTCAATAAGAGAGAGGTGTCTGAACAATAGGACAGTCTCTCCCGATAATTTCTGTGGTGGAAATCTCTCATTAGGCATATTCAAAGTAAACTGGAATGTAAATAAGTGGGATAAAGCTGATACTAGTATCAAACAGGCAATATAGGTCTATTATACTGAACGTATAGTTTATTTTTATATGTAATTCAATAAAACCCTCAGGCAGAGCCTTGCTTTAACAGTAGGCCTGGCTTGCAGCAAACTGTCAGAAGTTCAATGAGTCTCTTCCTTGGAAGTGGTCAAACAATCCAAGAGGAGGTGCAAAGCTATTCCAGTAGATAAGGGAATTATTTTCATCATCCAAAGTGCTTTCTCCAATGTCTTTGCTTGAAAATCTCCCCCTCCACCCAGAATAACTCAAAGCCTCTCCAATTGTAGAAGGAAAGCTGCTGAGAGCAGGTTTTCTCTAGGGGCTTCTCCATGTTTCAGGCATTCTCCTATTAGTAAGAAGGAAAAATGTGAAGTGATCCAGAATCTCTGTAACAAGAACTGTGGCAAATATCTGTGCTCCTGAAGGGTTTTACCAAATCTTTCCCCTACTTCCCCCAGAGAAGTGGACGGAGAAGAGCCTTTGGCTGGCAGAAAGTCAGCCAAGAAGTCTACAAAGCTTCCTATCACTTATGTTTTCTTTCATATCCCCAAACTCTGTGGGGTGAAATCAGCCACATACACCCATGACGGCTGTAGTGGCTCTTGTTACTGCTCCGGAGAGTCCTGACAGGCGTCCTACTGGCCAGTCAAGGAGGACAGGGCAACAATACTGTGGCCCAGAGGATATCTCCACCCAGAGACCTGAGCTGATTCCAATCTTAAAACACTAAGGAAACAATTGAAAGCTTTCAGGCTTAGGTAAAAGGACTGGAAAAGGTTCTGAAAAGGTGGAATGGTATGAATTGTGAGCATCCTGAACAGATCCTGTTTAAATGCTGGTACAAAAGACTTCCCCCAACAGGAGCCACCCTCCATGTCCCTAGGGATGTTTTGTAGACGAAAACACAACATAAAGAAAAAAAACCCACCCAAACATTGCCAAAACGATTACTAGCACCAGTTAGTCTCCACCTCCACAGACAGGCTTGTGTGCTCCTGCTCACATCTGAAAGCCCTACCACTTTGGTGTGCTACAAGCAGCCTCACATGCACATGTCTGAAGCTCCCATGGTGGTGATGGCTGTGGGGTCACAAGTCCTGCCACAGCCACTGACCTGGGATGGAGTCTGCAACTGCAGAAGTGGCTCTGAATTTCCTTAGCTCATATACATCCTCTGAGTGACTTCAAGAAACTTTACTTCTGACAGAGGCTTTCCATGCTCAGAGCCAAAATGTGAGGCATTTTGAAGGACTTACTCAAACCCACTATGACTCATACAAAAATAAAGCATTTCTGGATATGAAAAGACCATTTATCCTCTCTACACACAAAACCACTTTTTTTCCACCCTCTCCACATTGTAAGCTCTTTGGGAAATGGGACTTGTTATCGCTCTCCATTCAGGGCTTTATGACCATGTGGTATCTGATTTTCTTCCAAAAAGAAATAATGAAAAAGCATCTTTCTGCCTTATTTTCTCTGCAGTAATTCAGGCTAGAAGATTAAAATTATCTTAGGATTTTCTACTTCATGTTTCCTTATGTAAATACATGAAATACCATGACTGGAAGGGCTGAAAACTTGTCTGTGAAACATCAGCAGCTGATAGATTAAAGCTGTATATCCTGACTTGTCTTCTATTAATGTGTTCATTTACCTAGTATAAAAGACACTTCAAAATATTAATAAAATACAGAGTAAATTTGGCTTATCTCTTTTTTTCTATTTCACTACTTGTCTTTCATTCAGATGAAATTAAAACTTGACAGCCCAGGAAGCATCTCTGTCCTGTGCTGTCCTTTATATTTATTCCTTTAGAGCTCCCACAACCTCTGGCATCTGCAGGAATGAGATGCAAACCTCAGTTTGCTCTACAGGGATGCAGGCATAAGGCCTTTGCTCATCGGACAGTATTGGCAGAGGGAGGTAAGCAGAGGGGGCAATATGCCTGTGTCTGAAAGCCTGATACCAACATGATGGTGCTGCTGTAAGGCACTCTCCAAAGGACTCTATTCAAGATTTTTTTTTTTTTTTTTTTCCTCCTTTAGATATCTTTTAATGTCACTTCTGCTTATTTGTACAGCTTTTCCAGAGTCCTCTTTTCCTGGTGTGTTTATAGCTGGAAGGCCTTCTGCTTATTGCTCACCTTAATCTCTTGCATCTTTACTTAGAAAGACCTGTTGTCCTCATCCTTGTCTCCACTTTGTTACAGTTGATTTTACTTTCTTTATGGATCCTCTCTCCTCTCTCTGTTCCAGGATCACAAACATGATTCCAGGGTTAACTCTTGCCTTGCAGAAGTATCCCTTTTCCTAAGACTAGTGCCAAAGCTCTTTCTAGGTACTTCCCTGTCAATCTTATGTCTGAGGCAGACAATCTCCAATTTGCTCCTGATTAACAGCAGGGTTTCCTCTTCTTTGACCTGTGAAGAGACCACAATGGCACTGGTCCCTGAGAATTAAGTCTCTATTCCTAGCCCTTCCTTCACCTGGCAGCTTCATAAGATGTTGCAGTGCTATATACCATGAAGTTTTCCTTCTTGCTTCCTCCCTCTACTCCTTCCAGCCACAGCAGTTTTCCTGAACCCCTTTTTTGAACATGTTCTTGTTTTTTTTCTAGGAGCTCTTCTGAACCACTGGTACATTTCCACTTTTCCTTTCCACCGAGGTAAAGACTGGCTTTTCTGTGGTAGTAGGTAATTTATTTGTCTCCAGGGATGTAAACTGTTGGCATTTTTATTCATGCTGTTTCATCATTTAAAAAATACTAATTATCTCAGAAATCCTGAGGTTCTTGCCTGATTCCTCATCTTGCCGAAGTTCCTTGTGAAATCTTCCAAATATTAAAAAACTAAAACCTGATTTTAGATTTTAAAAGCATAAGAACATCTCTTACAGAGTTACTTACTAAGAATATCTTGCAGCATAAAATCATACATCATGCATTTATATTATGTCTTTTCTCAGAACACGCCTTTGAACCTTTTAAATTGCCATAATAAGAAGGAGAAAGACATGATATATCAGTGAAATGTATAACCCCAGACATAAAAATACTGCATTTTTCAGCATCTTATCTTCATAGGCTTCCTCCCTAATGAACAGAGAGGTAAAATGAGCACATGAAATTAACCTCCTCTCACTAGTTTCCAAAGTAAGTGATCTGATCTCCATATCTAAACAAGGAATTTGTGCCACTCCTCCAAGTTAAAAACCAGCAAGGTGTAGCACCCTAATGCCATCTCTTTGCTAACTGGACAGCAAAGACAGCTTGAAATTTATGACTCATATGGTGTCTGTGCAAAGAGGGGAAAACTGTCTATACAAAGAAGGAAAGAAGGAAAGAAGGAAAGAAGGAAAGAAGAAAAGGCAGGTCCAAAAATTACATTGTATCCTTGGATAGGTTAATTCCTGTCTGCACTCTTAGATGGAGCTGTACTTCAGCCTTACAAAAGGAGAAAAATTAGTCTGGTTTGCAGATTTGATTGTTTTCTATTAAGTCAGCTCCTGATCCATACCCGTGTGCCAGCAGAGCTTTCTGACTCGTGCTGCCTGCTAACTTTCACTCAAGCCTGTCTTGGCACTCTTCAAAACCAGGGAGTGTCTCCAGTGAGTTCTGGGGAAGTTGGCTCCATTCTGGATTCCTCACTCTCACCACAGATGTTTTCAGAAACATGCTACAGAGCATCAAGACTCTATTTTATTTATTTATTTATTTATTTATTTATTTATGGCTAGAATTAATCAATTTTTTTTTTTTTCCCATGGCTGGAGGAAACCCTGTCTCAAAGTGGCTTGGGGGACAACGTCAAAGGGAGCACGCTGTATTTTCTGCTTTGGAGTAAAATGTTCTCAGGGGCTTTTGGATGGCCCTTCTTTTCACTCCCATCCATGAATTAGGTCGTTGGGCAGAGGCAGCCCAACTCTGTTGTGTTCTGCTCTTTGCTCTTTGCAAAGAGGCTGCAGGTACAAGGCGGTTAAATATGGCCAATACCATCTCTACTGTTTAATGATTCAAACATCATTTCTTATGAGCAAATAGAGGCATTTTTTTTATATTGTTGACACTGATCCTTTAGCTTAGCAAAGGGCACTCGTGCAACATTTTCTGACTCAATTTATCATCTGCCCTAGGCATTCGTTGCACTTTTCTCATCATTAGGGAAGAAATAAAAGCCATTCGCTAATCCCCAAACCACTTTGTTCCTCTATGGCCCTTCAAAGAGCAGGGCCCCTAAATGGTGATTAAGGACTCTGGAGACCTTTCTCAAGAGAGATTCCTTTCCTTCCCCATATCGGGCAGAAGGAATCAAATTCTCAAGCTGGGTAATGTTTTTTTAATAATTACCGAGGGACTGGAAATAAAATAAAATAAATTAAGATAATTATATGGGGCTTTTAACTTTTTTATAGGCTTTTTTATGCTGCCTTTAAATAAAAACAACTCTCTCTGCTTTTCTTATGGATTTAGGGTGATGGTGTTAATACGCAAGGCTGAAGCAGGGATGACTAGAGCAGGGAGTTAGGCTGAGCTTTACCTGGCCTCCCGCTGAAAAAGTAACATCTCCATGTGCCCTCTTGCTCTTGGCCTTGGGACATTGTCTGCACAAAACCAGAGGAGCTTCAGCTCCCCCCAGCAACTGAGGGACAGGGATGAGTTCTGGCCCCACACTTGGGGCTTTGCAGAGGGTTTGCTTCTTCCCCGTGAGCAGCTGCCTGAGGAGCCTTGGGTGTTTGCTGATGGACACAATCCCACAGCACCAGCAGCTGTGGCAAACACTTGGTTTTCTGCCCTCTCGGTGCAAGTTGAATTCTCTCATGTATATGCAAAATGTGGGGGGAAATATTAGCATCTGTGGTCATCTGCATGGGTGTGAGCCAGGTGCTGGGCAGAAGTTCAACAGAAAATATCCACCCTAAAAGTGGGAAAATCCAAAGCCTCAATTTCTGTTTTATAACACTTCTATTTTTTATTTGTGTGTTCTTTCTTCTTCTCTGGAGCCCTTTCCAGTAGCACGTGCCCTGTGAATACTGATTTGAGATGTGAACTCCAGTCAGAAGTTTTCTATCTCCCACCCAGGCTGGATGGTCACATTTCTAATTTTCCTTTGAGCACAGCAAAGCTTTTTATAGCTCAGATGCTGTTGTTAGAGGCCTGGGGACACAGGTGCATGCGTGGGAGAGTGGAGGCACAGGCACAAGTTTAAAACTCTTTGTTTCACTGCTAGAGTACTTTTTTCTTCTACCTCCATCCTCAATCGGAGAAAACACGGGGATTCAGAAAGGGCCCTTGTGTAACACAAATGCAATGTTTCACCTCTTACAGCTGGCCTCGAGAGTTCAGTGTGCTAGAAAATAGTGACGAGTCAGTAATACCCATGAAAAGACAATAATTGTTATGTTTTTCCTCATGGTAAAGTTTCTAGCTCTACATTGCCCTATGCTTCCATTTTAGGAAGCAGTTTTCTGAAAGCCTCATCCTGATAAAAACTCTGATAATCTTGTTTTAAAAGAAATCATTAAGCCACTTCACAGGTAAAGACAACAACAGTACAGGAGTGGTAAGGGGGCTGCAGAGCCCTTCAAACTTACTCTGAAGGGTTTGTAACCTGGGCTACATTTAAAGTGTTAAAGTACTGAGACTTTAAGTGACTGTCCTCAGCCTCCAAGCTGCCTATGTTATACCTTGGGCTGCTGAGGAGGTTCAGCTTTGTCCTCTGAAGTCTAATTATCTCACGCAATCAAGGGCAGCAGATTTCTTTTTGGTTTGAGAAGACTGTTAGACCAGGATTTAAACTTTTAGGGTGGTGCTTACAGCTAGCCAAGTGACGGTACTGAAAGTTTGGGGTTTGTCTATGGCTTGGAGGAGAACTGACTTTGAATTTTAGAAATGAGAAACATTTAGGCTGGACATCAGGAGGAAGTTTTTCATGGAAAGGGTCATTGGGCATTGGAAGAGGCTGCCCAGGGAGGTGGTTGATTCACCTTCCCTGGAGGTGTTTAAGACACGGGTAGATGAGGTGCTGAGGGACATGGTTTAGTATTTGATAGGAATGGTTGGACTGGATGATCCGGTGGGTCTCTTCCAACCTGGTGATTCTAGGATTCTAGGATTCTAGAGCCACCACCACTTCCACTCTGTGGTGCACGAGCTGGAGGCCTTCAGCAGAAGCTTGAGCCCAGTGATGCTGCCTGGTGATTCCCTAAATTCAGCCCAGAGTCCAGCTCAGTCTGTGCCCCAGCCTAAGGATGTGACATGCAGAATGGGTCTTACTGAGGGCTCCAAGCTTTGATATAGCATTCAAGAAGTGACCCCTGGGATCCTCTAGAGTTTGGTGCTTGCAGGGGTAGGAGGACAGTTCTGTGGCAGTAAGAGAGCAGAAAAACTTTGCTGTTATTCATAGTGAAAATCATGGCAGTTTGCCAAACCTTCTACAAGGGAGATGGATTTGTGACTTTTGTACAAACCACCGGCCAGATTGCTAAGCTATATTCCCTTTGGAATCCATGCTCTCTTGTGTAAATCTGGAGTAAGCTGGTGCAAGTGAATGGAGGTTCAGCATTGCTAACCGAGCAGAATTTGACCCTTTGGTTTTTGTTGCCCCTGGCAGATTCATCTGTCACTGGGAAGAAGCAGAAACTTATAATTAATGGAGTAGCAGGAAAGGAAAAGCAGACTTCAAAGCTGCCTGCCAAGAGCAAACAATCCCAGCCGAGTCTCCCATGCTTGTGTCTGGGATGACAGTCGCAACCCAGAGCTTCCAAGGACAGTTTATTGTTGTGCCGTGCTCCCTGTCCTCTGCTGCCTCGTGAGCTGCCAGTTACCAGCCCCAAACCAGGACTCTTCAGGGGCTAAAGGTCAACCAACAGCTTTGCCATCTTTGGAAGGATGCGAGATGTAACGAAATCTGGAGAACAGATCCTATGAGGAGTGGCTGAGAGAGCTGGGGTTGTTTAGCCTGGAGAAGAGGAGGCTGAGAGGAGACCTCATAACTCTCTACAACTACCTGAAAGGAGGTTGTAGAGAGGAGGGAGCTGGCCTCTTCTCCCAAGTGACAGGGGACAGGATGAGAGGGAATGGCCTCAAGCTCCACCAGGGGAGATTTAGGCTGGAGATTAGGAGGAGGTTTTTCACACAGAGGGTCATTGGGCATTGGAATAGGCTGCCCAAGGAGGTGGTTGATTCACCTTCCCTGGAGGTGTTTAGACACGGGTGGATGAGGTCTTGAGGGACTTGGTTTAGTGTAAGATAGGAATGGTTGGACTAGAAGATCTGATGGGTCCCTTCCAACCTGGTTGTTCTGTGATTCTGTGATTCTGTGAAATCATAGAAAAGCATCCAAACGATGAGTACGGAGTCGGCTTAGCGATAAGGAATAGAACAGGATTGGGGGCGACCCATTCCTCTGGGTAAAACACGGGCGCCGGCCTCATTTCATGCGTATAAACCTAACCCGGTTTAACCTATTGAAAAAGGGGTTAAAAGGGGTCATAAATCTGCGCGGGAGCCGAAGATCCGCGGAACAGTCGGCCTGATCTCTTTTACATCTGTTTCAGGTTCTCAGCCTTATCTGCCTCGGCCGCCTCCGCTCTTTGTGGCCGCACACAAGCGCCTCCAAACAACAGCCCTTTGGCTGTTGGGGGTGAGTGGCAGGTATAGGGTGGCCCCGGCCCCTGCTGACTGACAGCGCAGGCCCACAGAGGGTTGTGTGAGGGGAGCCGCAGGACTGACAGCGTCAGTGTGTGCAAGGCGCCCAGCCTGCAGCGAGGAGCCGGCCGGCGGGTGGGAGAGCGCCGGTCACACGGAGATTGAATTACAGCGGCGTCAGATCAGAGCTGTGGGAAACGGCACCTCCCGAGCACACGCACACACACACACACACACACACAGAGAGAGACAGACAAGGGGCGGGAGGAGAGCTTGGCCGCTGTCAGAAACGGAGTGGCCAGCAGGTCCAGGGAGGGTTATTCTCCCTCTGTACTCGCACTGGTGAGACTGCTCCTCGAATCCTGTGTTCAGTTCTGGGCCCCTCATCACAAGAAGGATGTTGAGGCTCTGGTGCGAGTCCAGAGAAGAGCAACGAAGCTGGTGAAGGGGCTGGAGAACAGGCCTTATGAGGAATGGCTGAGAGAGCTGGGGGTGTTTAGCCTGGAGAAGAGGAGGCTGAGGGGAGACCTCATTGCTCTCTACAACTACCTGAAGGGAGGTGTAGAGAGGAGGGAGCTGGCCTCTCCTCCCAAGTGCCAGGGGACAGGACAAGAGGGAATGGCCTCAAGCTCCGCCAGGGGAGGTTCAGGCTGGACATCAGAAAATACATTTTCACAGAAAGGGTCATTAGGCACTGAAACAGGCTGCCCAGGGAAGGTGGTTGATTCACCATCCCCTGGAGGTGTTTAGAAGATGGGTGGATGAGGTGCTGAGCGACATGGTTTAGGGGCAGATGGGAATGGTTGGACTCGATGATCCTGGAGGTCTTTTCCAACCATGTGATTCTGTGATTCTGTCCCGGCTGGAACCGAGAGCCCGAGTTAAAAAAACGAAAATCGAGTGAGAGACAAGGCTGGGAGAGGCGGGATGGCGGCTCCGCAGCTGGAGGGGTCAGACTCCAGCCGGGATTTCGCCGGCTTTATCCGATGCCTTTTAAGATTTGCGGGTTTATAGCGTTTCGCTACCGCTGCGGGGAAGAATTTTAAGACCCTACCGGCCCCCTCAGATACCAATCGCCCTCCTAATCCTTTTGATTTGCCATATATTCCGCTGGCATTTCGGAAACCTGCGGCATTAATGCCTCAGAGCTGAGGTTTGCGGGGAGGGGGTAGTGGGGTGGGGCGGGTGGGGAGGGGAGGGGGGAGGGAAAGGCTGGGGAAGAGAAACATTTTAAGCTCTATTAGAAAGGGCAAGAAGTCAGCTGGCTTTGAAATGAACTCGCTCAGCGGGAGCGGTGGCAGCATTTCCAGGAGACAGCGGGAAGGCATTTGTTTTCTCGGCTGGCACCGGAGCGCCGGCTCGCCGAGCTGCGCACAATGCCGACCTTCTGTGGGGCCCGAGCCCCCACACTCGCCTGCTGCCACCCCCAACCCGCCCGCTGCCCCCCCACTCGCCTACTAGCCCCCTACACTTGCCCGCTGCTCCCCTCACTCGCCCGCTGCCCCCCCAACTCGCCTACTGCCCCCCCCACTCTCCTGCTGCTCCCCCACACTTGCCCACTGTCCCCCCTCCCCCTCGCCCGCTGCTCCCCTCACTCGCCCACTGCTCCCCCACACTCGCCCACTGTCCCCCCTCGCCTGGTGCCCCCCCACTCTCCTACTGTCCCCCTCCACCCGCCTACTGCCCCCCCTCAACTCGCCCGCTGCCCCCCCACCTGCCCGCTGCCCCCCCACCTGCCCACTGCCCCCCCACTCGCCCACTGCCCCCTCACACTCGCCCACTGCTCCCCCCACTCACCCACTGCCTCCCCACTTGCCCGCTGCTCCCCTCACTAGCCCACTGCTCCCCCCAACTCACCCACTGCCTCCCCACTTGCCCGCTGCTCCCCTCACTCGTCCACTGCCCCCCACTCGCCCACTGCCACCCCCACTCACCCGCTGCCACCCCCACTCACCCGCTGCTCCCCCACACTTGCCCGCTGCTCCCCTCACTCGCCCACTGCCTCCCCACACTCGCCCACTGCTCCCCTCACTCGCCCACTGTCCCCCACACTCACCCGCTGCTCCCCTCACTCGCCCACTGCTCCCCTCACTCGCCCGCTGCCCCCACACTCACCCACTGCCCCCCCACTCGCCCGCTGCCCCCCTCACTCGCTCACTGCCCCCCCACACTCGCCCACTGTCCCCCCTCCCCATCGCCCGCTGACCCCCGCTCGCCTACTGCCCCCCCCACACTCGCCCTCTGCTCCCCTCACTCGCCTGCAGCCCTTTTGCATTCCCCTTACCCACCACCTTCTTTATTTTATTTTTTTTCCCCTTTCCGAATTGTTATTATGAAACCCGCTTTTCAGGACGGTATTTTTAATTTGATTCTCCAGTGTCTCCTGCTTTGCATAATCCCTTTTCTCTGCTCGTCCCTGCTCTAGGCAGCCCGTTCGTAATTTCTCGACCTCCTCGTAAATAAAATGTGAGCCAGAAAGCGAGACAATGCCTGACAGTGGAGCCAGGGCTCCGCGGATCCAAAGGGCAGCTTGCCCCCAGCTACGGGGCAGGATCAGACACACTTTCCAGCTCTTGAGCTGTGCAGAAAACCAGAGTGGCTGTCAGCAGGGAGAGGCTGTCTCTAACCTCACACGGTTGTGGGTCCTGAGCTGGGGAAAGACGTCGAGGTACACTCTGATTTGTAGTGAGTGACCCTACAATATAAAATGAGAGGCATCTTTCTCCTGCTTCTTCCCTGGTTTGGAGCCCTACTCTCTCCACTGATAAGACACTCCTGTTAAAGACAGACCTCCAGGACCCTCACGTTTTGTCCCACTGAGCTGCAGATTGGAGCAAACTGCGACTGTGCTCAGCGGGGAGGGCGCAGAGGCCTACTACATGTTCCCTGCCTGCGTGTTGGCCAGAGGGAGCTTGGCTGGCTTCAGGTTGCTTTGCCTCCTATAGACATCGCAGCTGGTTGTAAAATCAGTCCTTATTTCTTGTCTCTCTGGATGAGCCAGATCCTCAAAGAACGTCTTCTGAAAGCCGTTCAAACTCTTCCAGGTTCAGCTGACCTGGCTTGGAGGAATAATTCCCCCAGCTATGGTGGGATGGTGAACACTGAATGGGAACTGCTTCAGATGTCTTAGCTGCAGCCAGACCAGTTTAGGATTACTGTTTACAGCAGTAAACAAGGAACCAGTTCCTTGGTTCCGGGACTTTGAGCTGACATGGTTGCTCTTCTGTGATTGTCCAGGTTGTCTGGTTGCTCACTGGCATGGTTTTAGTCCAGTCTGCCGTGTGCAGAAGGGATGAGGCCACCCTCTTTTGAAGGGAAGGAAAGTTTATCTACACAGATATAAGCTGGGTTGTGACATTCGGCCTCATGAACCCTGGCCTGTTTACATACTAATATAGACATAGTTCAGGTAGAGTAAGCCCAGAGCTTTACAGCAGGGCTTTGGTCCTCCTGCGTCACAGACAACCTGCCGCAGGACAGACACCAGCATTGCTTTGGGTCACAGGAAATTAAACCTCAAGACAGAGCCTGGCAGGCTCTGCAAGGAAAGTGCCCCTGCAGTGTGTTTTCTGCTCAGTTCCCTTGCTCACGTGCCAGCCAAGGTCAGGGAAAGATGCATGAAAATGGGCAGACCTTTATGTCTCCTTCTGTAAGAGATGTCTGCATTACTCAGTCTAACAGGAGCTTTCAGCCTTGGCTGCCTCTAAGCCTTATCCACACAGAGTATCTTAGTCCTTATCCATAGTTCTTTACAATGCTGTCTGCTGCATTATTTGGGGAGGGGGATACATTCAATTTCATGATTGGGGTTTTTTTTCATTTTTTTTTAAAGAGTATAAGGATTGTTCCAGTAATTGTTGGTAGAGAGCAGACCCCATATTCATAGGTTTTGATACTCATACTCTATTACGCTTATAAAATGAGAACTTGAAAGATGCACAGAGCGGTGTTCCCTAGTTCTCTGCCTTCAAGCTCTGGTAGCTGTCTTGGGCACAGCTGTGCTCTCAATGATCAAAACACTGCCTGATCTTGTCATTTTGCCAGGTCTAATCTTGCTGGAATAGATCAAGCCAGCTTTCTGGTGAAGCTGACACAGCCCTGTGGAAGAACGATAGGGTCCAGGTGTCCCACTCTTTGGCCAACGGCCAATGGTCAGGCCTCCTCCAGCTAGCACTAATCACTGGACGGTGTTTCTTCTTCCACACAGATGTTTTTTATTGAAGTCTCCCAGGTCAGCCTGGGACTCCTAGGAGGGAAGCTATTACTCTTTTAGGTTGACCCCATACAAAGGATTAGAAAACCTTGTTCAGTGCTACATTACTCGAAAACCTTGACTGCAAGGAGAGGAGGTACCTTCTCCAGCTTGTTGACTGATTTGGGGTTTGCCACAGCTCACTGGCTGAATAATTCACTGATTCTGGTCCTTGCTGCTGTCACTCAGGGGTCACCCTACACCAGCAGGCACCCCACTGAAAGGGCTGCAGGGCGAAGCAGCCTTCACAGATGTAGCTAAGCAGTTTGTTGTCCTGAAAAGAGAGAAAATTCTTTTGAAGAGTGTCATAGCTGACAGTGAAGCATTACAGAAGACATTTTCTTGTATAAAGTAACAAAGACTATGAAAAAACAGACTTTTACACCATGTAAATTTTAGTGTTGGAAAACTTTTCATGGCTTTATGAGCTTTTTTTCATGTTTTTTTATGAGACATAACCATTGAATGAGGTAGGGAGTTACAGGTACGGATGCATTTGAATTTCAGGCATTTTGTCAGGTTTTGGCATTTGAGTGAGAAGATGCCAATGTGGTGTGGCAGGGCAGGAGGCAGCAGAGGGTCCATTTACAGTTCTGGACAAGCATACAGTGCAAATCGCTTACCTCCTTTGAATTTCCAGTGCTATCAGGGCTGAAATAGTGTAAATCCACAAACTCTAACCACCAGAAGATAGCTGTGGAGTGTTTTCATAGAATCACCAGGTTGAAAGGGACCCATAGGATCATCGAGTCCAACCATTCCCATCAGACACTAACCCATGTCCCTCAGGACCTCATCTACCTATGCCTTAAACACCTCCGGGGAAGGTGAATCAACCACCTCTCTGGGCAGCCTATTCCAATGCCCAATGACCCTTTCTGTGAAAAACTTCCCCCTAATGTCCAGCCTAAATCTCCCCTGGTGGAGCTTGAGGCCATTCCCTCTTGTCCTGTCCCCTGTCACTTGGGAGAAGAGCCTAGCTCCCTCCTCTCCACAACCTCCTTTCAGCTGCACTCACGTGCAGCTACTCTGCAAACTACTCCCTCATCATGAAGAACCTTCGAGATCATCCAGTCTACCTGTCCCCATCCACAACTAAACCAGGTTCCTGAGTGCTTTGTCCACCCTTCTTTTAACCCCCTCAACAACCCCCGGGACACAAACACCTGATAAAGAGAAGGGAGCACAAGTAAAGCACCTGAGAGACAGAAGGGAGCACAAGTAAAACACCTGAGAGAGAGAGGGGAGCACAAGTGAAACACCTGAGAGATAGAGGGGAGAGCACAAACAAACACTTGAGAGCACGCAAATCAAACATCTCAGAACAGGAGCAGAAACACCTGAGAGTGAGCAGGGAGCACAAATAAATACCTGTGAGAGAGCAGAGCATAAACCCCTGTGAACACAGGCACCTGAGAAACAGTGGGAATCACAAATCACAGAATGGTTTCAGTTGGAAGAGACACTTAAAATCATCATATATTTATCCCCAGGTACATCTAAACCCCTTTTAGACCCTTCCAGGGATGCAGACTCAACACCTCCCTGTGCAGCCCCTGCCAGCGCCCCAGAACCTTTTCAGCGAAGAACTCTTTTCCTGATGTCCAGCCTCAACCTCCCCAGGCCGGCGGCCTCGCCTGGCTGAGGTGACTCGTGAGGGGCGGGACAGCAAACAAAAAATCTTCAAAGCACAACTATATCCAGAACAGAATTTTGGATAGAGAAGTGCTTCAACTTCCTTAATAGGTTTGAAATTACTTACTGTGTCAAACTCACAGAAATATAGTTTAGTTTTGATATTTTAGTTAATTTACTCTAAAACTTAATGCAAATAAAATTGCTGCTAAATAAATTTTTATGAATCTTCCTTGTACTTGTCAATATTTTTCAAAATTCTGTTTGGAGTCTCAACGTTTAGTATGGGGGTTCCCCAAAGCTTACCCTATAATTTCAGGGATGACCCAGCAAATAGGCGTATCAAAGAACAGGGTGATGTTTTTCTTCAGACAACTTGAATTTCTCACAATTTGAGCAGATCCTGGCTATTCATTTACCTGGGACAGGTAACTTTTCTCCTTGTTCATTGCATGCTTGCATTGTAATTTCATTCTCATGATACTTTAAGGGTCAGCAATTAGGTTTTGTGTTGGGGCTGCTCCAGAAATGCAACAACCCACTCCTTTGGAGGGCTCTTCTATCTCACATAACCACTGATCCCCTTCTCAGTTGAAAGCAAACCTCCGTGTGAAATGCATTGGTTCAGTCACCTCAGCATACCTCTTTCTTTTCTTTTTTTTTTAACCCGAATTCCTGCTGGCTCCCAATGCAAATAGTTTTGGCCCTTATTCACAAAGGAGCAGGAAGGCTTTCCACTGGGAAAGCATTCAGTTTTGAAAGTGCTTAGGGTGCTGGGGAAGCTCACGGGTTGCATCCAAACAGGGCAAGATCACATTTCCAGGAAAGTATGACTAACCCAATTTCTACATTGACTTAGCACACAGGGTGCCCCAGTAAATACAGCACCTCAGAGGTCAGAGGGACGGGCTGCCATGGGTAGAGTTCAGCTGATTTATGGCCAGGCAGTCTAAATCAGACACATGATTCTGCCCTTTGATGTCAACCCTGTTATCAACACCGTCTTGCTGGGTGCGTGAAATTAGGTAGCGTGCATTATAAGGTTGCAGAGCAGGACATTGTTTCCTGGGCAGACAAAAAGAAATGCTGCAGAAATGGGGCAGAGTGCCCGTCGCAGTCTGTGGGCTGCTGGCAGGGGAAAGCAGGTCTCGGAAGGCAGTGAGGAGGGCGTCACCAATGAAACAGCTTACCAAGGTGGACATCCGCAAATGCACACTCTGTGAGCACTTTAACCCTCCTTGGCCTTCAGAGACCATCTACTGAGTAGCTGCAAATGTGGGCCAGTTCCTCTGCTGTTGACAAGAGCAGCAATGGTCTGTGGTTATTAATACTCATTCTTCTAGAAGTCCTTCCAGATGTTGTCTGGCTAGAGAAGACAAATACCCCTCTTCTGCTGTTTGAACATGCCACACAAACAAGAAGTTTTGCGAAGAGCTGTGGGCACAGGACCCCAAGGGACCTGAGAAGCTGGGTACTGTTGCTCTCACCTACTTCAGTCTTCTCTAATCAGGCTCAGACAGCAATCTCTCCTCATTCATTGCCCCTTTCCTCCTATCAAACCACTCGGCATTTCCTTCTAAAATAGAGTTTCCTCATGCAAGAACTAATAATGATATGTCTCAGTATTTTCAGATAAAACAAAATTAGTATTCTTTAAAATATGTGGCGTGTGCAGAATGCAGGGTTGAGCAATGTCTTTGGACTGCCCCTCCTTGTCGCAACTAACCAATGTCTCCATAGCATCTTCACCAGCAATGAATGAGAACACCTCCACCATCTACTAAAAGTCCCCTGGTGTACCACAAAGCACCTATGGGATCTCTCCTTCATTGACTGCAGCATGTAACATGGGAGCTACCACATCACTGTCATGTGCGCTTTTCTGTAATTTTAATAAAAAAGGAAAGATTTACAGGAACATCAAAAGCATTTTCAGAAAAGATTTCCACACTTCCGAATTCTAATTACTTTCAAAGGAAAGACTACAGGAATTTGTGTCTGAAAGGTTTCACGTATACCTAAAAGAAGCAAACAGCAGCCTTGTCATTTACCAAAACCCACTGGAAACTGGAGAGTGTCCCACTAAAAATTCCAAAAAGAAGAAATCTTGTGCAACGGGTAAAGCAAAGGAAGTGCAATCTAGTGATTAAGGCAGGACCAGGACTGCCAGGAGGTCTTTCTGTCAATAGTTTTATTCCTGGCTTTACCACAGGCTTCCTGTGTGACTGGGAAGACACTGAAGGGCATGGCAGCATAAGCACATCTCGGCACACACCGGGAGCAATGGTCTGGGATTGCAGCCAGGGTGTTTGCAGGGTCAGGAGTTTACTCTTGGAGCAGCTCTTGAAATCCAAATCAAGTTGTGTAAGGTCATTGCACAGCCTGGTCTGGGGCAGGGATCTAGGGAAAAGCCACCATGGGAAGGTTGTCCCATGCTGGTGGGGAGACAGATATTGTCCTGGCCACGCCATTGCTGCCTCCAAGTGGGCTGGCCAGCCTTGCTGGGGCTTTTGCAGCTGGAACAAAGCAGGGGTTTGAGTTATGACTTTCTGAGCACAAATCTCTGATGCTCAGGGGCAACAGAGTAGTGTGCAACATCCTCCTTTGTACTTACAATCCCTCCTCACTTGGTCACAGTAGGGATTACTGGACCTAGGAGACTTTGTAAAGCTGCCCTTGTTGAAGCATGCCTTCTTAGGAGAAAGAAGAAAATGAGATGGAAATGCAGAGGACTATTCATGGTCTAATCAAAGTGGTTTTCACAGAATCACAGAACCACTATGTTGGTTTTCCTTCTGTTCTCATCACTCTCCATGGGTTGAGTTTTCCCTCCATGGGCAGGATAAGCAAGGCGAAAAGGGGAGGGAGATGGATTCAGAGGCATCAGCCGTCCTATTTATACTTATCACACATTAAAGTTGACTGCCTTGGGGTGTCTGTGTGTCCTCCACCAGCCGCTTCACCAGTCTCACATAACAAACACAGCCCTGGCTGCACAGCAGATCTGTCGCGGGGATTATCTACTCGTTTGAAGTGAAATTTAGCTGGTCTTAATCAGAAATCTAACCGCATCAGGTTCACATTAGCTTGTGCGGAGGTAGTAGTTTCACACGCTGACATGGTAGCAATTAAGGGAGTCGCTACTGGTTCTTACCCCAGGGTACAACTTTGTTTTGTTCCTTACAGATTAGCAGGGCTGTGCGAGTTTCCACATAGTTTTCTTTCCTGTAGGCCCTGGCTATTTCATGTTGAACCCTCTGGGACCGTTTATTAGACCACACAAATAGTAATTATTTCCCAAAGAGGCGGATGGTGTTCCAGACCTCTAACACGGACAGTTATAAAAAATGTTATGAATCTGAGCAAGGGAAGGGATTTCACTGAAACCAAAGGGACCTTAAAACTACACAAACACAGCGAATGAAATATTTTTGAATGGCAGGAACAGAGGACAAATATTTCAAAATGCATCATTATTCCTTTCTTGGCATGGTAGGTGAGAGCGAGGGAGAGCTGCTTCTGGGTCCCCCTTCATTTCCTCCCTTGTATCCTCGGCTTGGACAAAGCCAAAAACTTCATCTCCTCTTCATGTAAAACCCTCCTAGGGGACCCAATTATAGCCTCGTTATCCCTCACACAAGCCCACCAAGAGAACCTAACTTTATTTTAAGGCTGAGACTGAAGGCCTGACATGTGGGAGGGGGTTGGATATGTCCCACTCTTGGAAACAGTACTTTGTACAAAAGGAAGAGGTATGCATTGAAAAAAGGGTGAGATTTGTAAGTTCCAGCTGATCAAGGCAAACACACACACACAATCAGTTATCTGAGTTGAAACTGAGCCCCTTGGCACTATAAGAGCAAACACTTTTCACAAGATGAACTGCTCTCAGATGCACTTTCAGCATGTGACAGTTTTATCCGGAGGACCTGTGTGGAAACTAACTTTCCTAAACAATCCTATATCTTGTTGATGCTGTAATCGAAGAAGTGCTGTCCCTTACTTTCTAGAGTTCCTTCCTACAGTATTCTGAGGCAGTTATGCAGGACAGTATCTTATTCCAAAGTCATTGTGTTTCTCTTGGCACCTGCATCAGTCAGGAGTGAATTATTTTTGTGCGAACTAAGGGACAAAATTCACATCCTTAGCCTCAAAAATACAAAATTCCATAACCAAAATTTCTTCCACCTTCTAAACCAAACCATAAAAACACAGGAAGAAATAAAATTAATAAAACGATAATTTGGTGCCTGACCAAAGGCAATAGATGATTGTGTTATCCTGATGTTATCTTGTTAATTTACAGTAAATTAATCTCATTATGCAATTTCTTAACAGTGATGTTTATTGATCTCCAAAATGTAGTCATTTATTGCAAGAGAGGATGAACCTAAGCTAACGTTGCTGTTGGATGACTTGGGCAACTTGCTCTATAGCATTCAAGTCCCGTGAAAGTTTGAAGAGCTGTCATTGCTAATGCACAGACTCCACACTGGCCCCAGCAAGGCTTCTAGATGGAAATCTGCCTACAGTTGACGTTTAGCACTCTCACAAGTATAATGAAGCTGAGAGAGTGGACAGATGCAGGAAGGCTGGTATAAGTTTTCTCAGCTCTGATGCCTGCATTTTGAAGGGGCTACGATATACAAATAACAGATGAAGCAAGAGGTCCAGCATTCCTAACAAGCTCAGCTTGGCTCTTTGCAGCAATTGCTACAACATCTGTTAATTCTGTCGAGCTTTTTAAAGGCAAACATTAACACTGGCAAGCAAAGATGATGGTAAATCCAGCTGTAAGCCACCAGCTGAGGATTTTCTTGAGATAGTGAATGGCCCACTGCCGAGACCTGACTCTTGTCACGTTTGTGGGCTTGGTGAGAGTTCCCACTGCTATTCATGTCTCCTGGTGAAGCTGAAAGGTGAGAAGCAGCCCTGGACCATGTAGATCCCTTATTAGTATATGCTCTTGACAGGCTGTCTTCGGCATCACTTGGATAAGGTATCCATATCAAGGCTGTATTTCTAGATCAGAGATCCAATTCTGGCTCTGTTAACACCTTGTATCATGTAGAGTGGGCTGTGCTCCAGGTCAGGAAGGTCTCAGCTCCAGCAGCTGCAAGCTAGATCTAGCTAAGGATCAGTCCATGGGCTTGTTGTCTAAGAAGATTTACTTTAGCTAGTCTGCATCAAACTCGTCCTGCTTCCAGCAGTGATGTGATGGCATGAATGAGGCTTCTGTGAAACCAGTCACAGTCCTTGGTAGACTTGTCCAAATGCTGATTGGTTCTTCACAGCTGGGGTTACCTGTTAGCACCTCCTGCATGCCTGTACACCTAGGTTCTGTGCTGGGGAGCACTCCTCCTCTTCCAGCTTTATGAGATCCTTTAGGCTGTTCACCTACCTCTGTAATTACAGAATCACAGAATCATTTAGGTTGGAGAAGGTCTTTAAGATCATTGACTCTAATCATAAACCTAATACTGCCAAGTCCACCACTAAACCATGTCCCCAAGTGTCATGTGTACACGTTTTTTAAATACCTCCAGGAATGCTGACTCAATCACTTTCCTGGATTAATAGGACTATCTCTGACATTAGCAGGGTAATGGCTACATTTATTTTGTTGCAGCACTTGAACCACAGAAGTATTCTATATTGCCTCAAGCAAGATGATGCATGTGCCAAGAGATTTCATGGATAACGTAACATGTAAGGTGTTTTAGTGTCCTCTTCCATTGTTTCTCCAACAGAGTGATAAGGGATGTAGAGCATTTTCTGTGATAGGGCCTCCAGATGCAGACTCCTTGTCTTCCTCTTGGCTTAAGTTTAGATGCTGTGTTTCTTTACAGAGACACAAGTGAAAAAGACTCCAATAAGCACAATTTCAATAGCTTTCTAAACTTATCCCATAACAGAACAGGGTTGGTGTATTTTGTAGAGCTTACAGAGTATTAAGGCAAAATCAACTGACAGTTCAGAGGAGGCTGGGAACAGAAACTCTTGTTCCATACGTTATACCATTTCTGATGGCAGCTACTGCTTACTTTTCTTGCTGTTTGCTTTTCAAGAGGTCAACAACCAGTCTCTGCAGGGAGGGTTTGCCTAGGTGTTATAATATTCCAACTGTGTTCCTTGCAGCAGCTCCCATCTTTTACTGGTCCAAGACAATAACTTTCTTTCCATATTATAATTTCTTTTCATTGTATCAGAACTACTCTCTTAAATAATGTATATATATTTCCCATCAGGCAAAGCCTATCCCCTCCCGCCAACAAATATTTATGAAAAAGTATGATAATGAAGATGTCAGCTTCCAGTTTTGAGCCACAAGATTGATATTCCTCCAAAGTAAATACTGGTCTTGGCTGTGCCATGGTCAATATTTACCTTCAGTAAAATAAATCTTACTGAAAACCAAAACCTGAAGTCAATACTGGCTTGCTCTAATCCAGCTGGTATAAAGTAATCAGTTTTCTTTATATTACCTGACAGCTTTACGCAAATATTTTCAATGTAGGTTCTATAGTACTGTAGTTGTAGATGCAGTATTGAAACCATCCCCCTGATTTTCAGATAGCACAAACCTGAGAACTCTCCAAGACAGCATATGAAAGCTCTCCTATCTCAGAAACAATCTGTGGGTGACTGATTAACTATCTAATCTATGTACCTATTACTCTGGTGGCCCATTACTCTGGTATCTAAGAGCCTTCCAAATCCTTAAGAGAGGCTGTTTTGCAAAGAAAGGGAATATCTTTTACCAGGTGATACAGCTAGGAAAGTGGATAAACTAGGCACACAAGGCTTAGATTTAAAGACACTGACTCTTCCTAAAAACCCTGCTTCTTTTATATATTTATTCAGACCGTCAAATCTACAACAGTATAATTTCTACTACTATGTCTAAGGAAAGAAATAATTTCTTCCTCCTAATCCATGGGGAAACATTTTAGTACTTGAAAGAGGGTCTTTTAAAATAGATTTCCTTTGGTAGCCAAGCTTCAGCAACCATCTCATTTACCTGCCTTAATTTTATCTGTCTCTTGATCTGTCATTCCCCTCTCAATAATGTTTAAGCCTGCTGGCCAACACTCACTGCATTTGACAAACAGCAGATTCAAACTATTGAAAATCCTACAGGTTTTATGCAAAAGTGGTGAAGAAGAGGGTATTAGTCTTCCATTGGCCGTGCCAGAGGAGCTGATTTGGGTAGTCACCATGCCGAAGCTTTCACGCTTGCTGCAGCACAGGCTGCCTTCTGCTCATGTGCCAGCTTGTGGGTGCAGGCAGCCACATTGTGGAATAGACTGGCAGGTACAGATACTGGGCTAGTATCAGGATGTAGAGCATCACTACACGGGAGAGAAGATTTGATTAATTCTGCTGACCATAGAAAAGCAGCATTTTTGAAATTTTTGTGTGTAACCAAGTATACTGTACCAGTACATACACAGAGAGAAAGTTGAATTGAGGTTGTTGGCTTAATTTGTAGTTGTAAAAGGGGTAAGCATCTTCAGCAGAGCATTTTGCAATTACTGTGACCAATGCACCCAGAATCCTCACTTTTAGCTGGAGATACGTTGTTCCATTGCAGTGGCTATTGTAGGCAGCTGTGGCCATGAAGTCTGAGTGAAGCTCCCTCAGGCAGCTAAAATAGTCTCGAATAGGCTTTGCATATCAGGGTAGAAATCATAAGCCACTTTCCATATTCAGTGAGCAAACAGGAAAACGAACAGAGAGCGTTCAAATGACTCACTGATGGGCTGGAATGGGGGTTTTTTTTGTCCTTGCTGGAGCTTTTTAATTTCTAAATATAAACAATGAGTTGTAAGAACTAAAAAATCATTAGCTAGATTAAGTCCTGATGAAGTTTTGTAATTGTTAAAGTGTACAGAGTTGCTTTGCTAGATTATTTTTCCTTTGGTTCAGGTTACTTGTGCAAAGATGTTGGTGGTCCTAACAAATCCTTAAAAGGTATCTGAAAACAGCAGTCAACACTCCCTGCAGTGCAATTTTGCTTGAATACCAGTCTCTCTGGGAGGTCAGTAGCTGGAACACTTTGTGAGTTGTATTATAAGAGAAATAAATAATAATAAATAGTAATGTTTAAGGCTAGTGGAAGACCACAGGTACAAAAAGCTGCAGACTCTATAGACTATTAGTTCTACTTTAAAACCTAATTTTTCCCTCAGTGATACTTCAACCATTTCCAAGGAGAGCGATGCTTTCCACCAAGAAAAGGAAGACCACAGGACACTACTCAGAACTATTTCTTTGTCATGGTTGTCAAGAATATAAACCTGGTGCCAAGTCAGGGCTTATTTAATAGAAATAATTAAGTTAATGATGCCCATATGAATGCCCTCTATATTTCTACATGGTGCCTTCCTTGCTGACTACCTGTTTCCTGAGCAAAACAGGCCATGATTCAAGGTGGATTCTGTGGGTCTCTGCCTTATTGAGCTTCCCTGCATTCATGGTTGGTGACCCTGAATCCAAGGCAGCCTGTGCTTTATGACCCACTGGAGCACCTGAAGTGCTCGCTCATCTGCAGAAGACTGAGTCACCAACTACCTGATCACATTTCTCCTGAAATTCTAGTTCCTTATCTCATTGAAATGCAGGCTGCAAATATTTTCCCAATTAACCTATCAAAGCAATTGGAGCTACTGCATGGATGTGAAGTATTTGTAAATGGCAGAAATGTTTATGAACAGAAAGCAGGGTGTGCATGATGGTATGAGGATGCCAGCCCTGAAGCCTCCTTGCTTAGCGATTGTGTAAAACACTTCTCTCTACAGCGGGAATATTACCTAGCCTTGTTCTGAGCCAGGCACCCAGCCTACTTCTTCAGTTACTCAAATTATTTTCCTATACCCTGAGCTGAAGAGGACATCATGAGATAGATAACCCAGAGAAGGGGCCTGCTCTGTAAGAAAAACAGGGTTGGGGAATGACATATTGGACAACCTCCATCTATTAGTGTGACACTCCGAGAGGTGCTCTTTCAAACTGAGCTGACTCACAGGGAAGTGTTTCACTGTTTCCAAAACCCAGGACTTGTTTTCCCCACAGAAAGGACAGGAAAGCCCCAAACCAAACAGACTTAAGATACTTCAGTTCTCCCTGACCCTAGTAAAAGCAAAACAAATGCATAGAAATAGCGGGATTTCCCAGAGGATGGAAATTTTGATTTTTACCTCATTGTGATCCCACAACGGCAGGGCAGACCAATAGGCATTACTTTGGGCTTTTCCTTAGACATTGAGGGAACTATATAGGAAAGCGCAGGCTATACTTATTTGCTCTAAGCTTGACTATAGCTATTGTCAGCAAGTCTCTGCTTTCATATGCTTGTGCCTGTTGAAAGAAAAGCAAATGTAGTCTTAGAACTTCTCCTGTTTCTGGGTGAGCGGTTGGCACTCCCCCTTCAGTGTAATAAGTTGGGACCTGCCTCCTCCTGAGCGCGCCTGTGTCTTTGCAGAGCCTGACTGTGATGTTAACAGAGGCGTTAGGCACTCAAGCCAGTTGTCCATGGTTGGAATGAGAAGAGCTCCAGCTACGAATCTCCCTATGGAGAAACACTGACTGCAGAAGCCCCCTCCCCTGCCTGGTGCAGCTGTGGCATTTGCCCTTGCTTGCATACTCTCAGCCTCCCACTTTTTTTCCTTAGCCTGTGAAATTGGAGAACATCGAGGGTCATTCTAGACCAGTGGGACAAGGACTATTAGTGCCAGAAGAGCACAGCCCCAGGGCTTGCAGCCTGAAAGAGAGGCATGGGTTTCAGCCAAGAGAGCTGATGTGACAACAGGGGTCGGTGGGACAGTGGCAGCTCCCAGCAGAGAGGCTCCAGCCCGGTGCCTGTGTGGGCTGCAAGCAGTGTGTGTGATCCGGGAAGGGTCTGCTGCGCTCCGTTTTTGAGAAAAGCACCAGTGCTATGGGTAGGAAAATTTATTTGGATATCTAAAAGAAGCAAACCAAAACCAAACAGCCCAGTGGTTCAAATGCTGTGTCTAAAACCTGATCCATGCACAGGTACTTGGTCTCGCCACGTGACTTGGCCTTTCTGTCTGACGCCTGCACTAATAAGCAAATGCCATGACTCAGGTAATCCTCTCCTTTCTCTCTCTCTCTCTCTCTCTGGGTCTCATTTAGTTTTGCAAGCCATGGCACGCGCTAGCTTTAGCCTTGCCATAAAAATCTGACTCACTTCCTAAGGGCAGGCTAAAATACCCTGAGGATTTTTTTAAAAACTGCTTTTACCTTCTTAGCCACAACAGAAAGTCATTGGGGATTTCTGGAGGGAAATTAAAAAAAAAAAAAAAATCAGGTTTGTTAAACACAGATGATATGTTCTTTCCAAACCGATTTCCTTTGACTCTCTGAGCTGCTCCTTTTCAGAAGAGAAAATCCATGCCTCTCCCGTGGCTACTGTTTGACAATCAGCACTTCTCTCTCCCCAGAGAGGTAAAGCCAGGGGGGTGGAGGGAGGGAGAGGGCTGAAAGTAAAGCAAAGAATTGTTCAGATTGCCTAGATCCCTCCAGGAAGTGATCTTTCTGCTTTTACTCCAGACACACGCCTCCCAGCTAGCCAGCAGCTCCAACTAATTAGCACACGTGATGGGAATAGGAAACAAAGTCACAAACAATAGTAGCGTGGGAACGCAGTGTAAACTGCAATTACATAGACCCCCCCCTCCTCTCCCCACCCGCTCCCCACTCTGCCCTTCTCCAAATAAATAAATAAAGGCATAAATAAATAAATAAGTGCATAAATCCAAAAGAGCTGATGACAATGCGGCAGATAAGCGTGGGAGGCAGCATAAACTGTGCTGGGCAGAAGGTGCAGCTCGGTGTTTGCAGGCCGAGCAAGGGCCAGCTATTATTTTCATTCCATACTCCAAGTATATCGAGGCTGCTTTGTTGCCTTTTGTTCAGCGTTGGGGCACAACAGAAAAATGTGTTTGGGGGATTTCAGCGCTTGCCAGGTCATGGGGGAGGTCACTCCACTTTTGTTGGGAGAGAGGCAGAAGAAGAAAGAGGGCAATCAAATATCCTCCTTGAGACAGCTTACAAGCAAATGTCTCATGCTGTCAGGGGGCTAGGCTCCAGTGTGACACTTCCAGCTTCTTGTCTTCCTGCCAAGCTGAATATGTTTTGTATACGTTATATATGTGAGAAGTGGTCACCACTTCCCTGGCCAACCACAGCTTTAAGACATATTATAACAGAGCCATTGTGTGTGATTAAACACTTTTGCTGTGGTTTAAGCATTAAGAGCGTGTGACTGTTTGCACTTGCTTTAGAGAGCCATCATTAATACTGGCCATGGAGGCGATCATACAGAGCTCATCATTGTGGCATCGCAAGGCTTAGACAGTTATGTGTTGAGAGCCATGTGCCTCTGATTTGGTTTTGTAACAGGTAAGCACCAGGGATTTTTATCACAGCTACAGCAGTGTGAATCAAAAGATAGACCTGGGTATGCATGGGAAGTTACTGCTATAGCTGTCCTGGTATGCTGCTTTGGTACCTCCAGTTCCCATTTAACTGAGATTATCTAGAACAAATCTTTCAGATGGATGCTATTTTGGAAGAAAACAATTTCTCCTGGAATAATTTTTCTTCTTTAAAAGCAAATGAAATGAAGGTCACTCTAAGAACAGTGGATCCACACAGGGTATTGGTTTTTGCAATGATATACTGGTCAGCTCTGCAGGGTCCACAAGTCCTGACTTTTCTGAAACCCGTAGGAATTCTGCAGGTTTCAAGTACTGTAAGCAAGACTGAAATAAAGCTTTTTGTAGGAAAACAGCCTCAGTGTAACCCCAGGCTGTTGCTATTTTGTACCATGTTCTTGTAGCACTTCAAAATCCACTTGAATCTCAGAATTAGCTGCTTTATGATCCTTCAGTTTGGATTAAAAAAACATTCAGGTCAGATGCTGATATACATCTGGATGATTTAAGAAGCAGAAGTTTCCCTAACAAAAAGTAGGTTCGGTATTTAACTTTGTTCTGGCAAAATCAGGGCGGCGCTTCTCTTCTGTTTATTTTTATCCTGGTATTCCACAATGTAGTAGAAGAGACAACTGCTGATACAATTTGATTTTGATACCCTCCAACATCCAAATACTATACTTGCCTGGAACAAGCTTTCACATTTAAACCAGTCAAGCTTAAATTTTTTTTTAACCCGAAATAGCCAAATCAGGTTACTTTGCCAGGATTTCCATGATGAAACCTCAGCCAAAGTCCTGACTGCCTTGTGGCAATTAAAAATCCCTGGCACTTTCTCACTCTTGTCACACATACTAAACATCCCCTCACAGTTCATTCCTCAGCAGCTGGGGGGTGTCTTATGTTGTGGTTGTTTCCCCAGGTCTAACTTTTTCTCAGGTGGCTGTGGAACAGCAGGTGTTAGTAAATGCCATGGCAGAAAGCTGCGAGGCGAAGAAAAGTTATCCTATGAGTAGAAATATAAAGACACTTTTCTGTGAGTTTGTGCTAGCCACATCAGGCAGGTAATGTGCACCATTTTCATTTATCTTGTGTGTGCAATGGTCATTGAAGCTTTTAATAGCTGGTATCTTCAAAAGCAATAAACTGTAACGTTGATATGCCTTAGTCCAAACTGTACTTACCAGCAGCTCAACTTTTTTTTTTTGTTCGTTTTTTTTTTTGCATGCTGAAATGTAGTTTTAGAAAACTTGCTAGGAAATAAGGGTTTTGATTTGCCAAGAAATCAGGTATAACAGTTTGTGTGGCAGAACAGAGAATTCAGGAGTTGCTTGTTTCCTAGTAAGAATGAATAGCACACACATTTTTCTCAAAGCTGTGTCTTACTGGCAAAGAAAACTCAAAGTAGGTCTCAGTCTGTAAATTCTCTGGAGCAGGGACTCCCATGTATCACTGTACAACACCAAGGATGGTTTGAACATTGCTCTTAAAACGTTCAAGTTGCAAACGCGTACAGGAAAAATGGCTAGTCAGACTGTTCTTTGATGGGCTGTGAGGGTTTAGACAGCAGGAAACCAGAGCAAGTTTCTGTATGATTATTCCTCGGTCCAATTATGAGGAAAAGTACTGCAGGAACAGAAAAAAAAATCTATTTTGGTAAACTACAGAGGGTTTACTTGAAAAGAGGTCAGCAAAAAGAAAAACATTGCTTTACTCTGCAATATCTAGTGCAAACTGTACTGTGTGATACTGAGGAGGAATGAACACAGGGATAAATAGCCAAGATATGCTAAAATTGTCACCTTGGAAGGATGATGTCTGTAGGTGACAGACATCTGTGACCACTGCCTGCCCTTCCATTTGGCAATGCTGATAGAGCCAATAGCATGTTATTGAATTTCTTGTGTGATTTTACACACAAGGTACACTCTTACACACATGGACATTACGTCATTTTCCTGCAATTAAGAGCAAAGGTGGCTGCAAATCAAATCAGAATTTTCCACACAGTGACATGCCAAGTCAGACCCCTTTTGCATATACTACAAGGCAGCTTTTAATTAACATGACCTAGTGTCATTTCTACTGTAGGGTCTTGGCCTCCTCCAGTGCACAGGACAGAATGTGTTTTGAGAGTGAAGTAAGGGATGTCTAGTGGGAGGAACTGCTGTTTTTCAGAACCTGTGCTCAGAGGGAGGCTTGCATAAGAAGAATAAAGAGGTTGAGTTGATTGGAAAAGAAACTAGGTAACAAAATACCTAACTTGCCTGTTCTCAACTGAATCAGAGGGCTGACTGAATAGGAGGTAGCTTTACCTGTCAAATGGCTTGAATGTGTGCTCACAGATTAGCCCTATATGCAGTAGCAGCCTAGGTCTGGGCTTGGAGATCAGCTGAAGCCTGCCCAGGTAAATGCAAAGACTATCTGCATTGTCCATAGCCATCCAGAAGAGAAATCTGTCTGCAATGCTGCTGTTGATATGCTGACAGTGCTAGTCTTGCTTATTTATAGCTGTACAAAGTTATACGCTTCTTCCAAAATATGAGAGCTAAAACCTATGCTGCAGCAGAAGTGTTGCAGCTGAGGCATTCTGCTGACAGTAAGGACTTCAATGTAAAAATTATCACTGTCCTTGGCCAGCCTGAAGACAGAAATGTCTTAATGACCTGGACATCAGTACAGATGCACGTGAGTGTGAATGTGTAATGTTTGTTCTGCTGCTGCAGAGGTTGCATAAAGACGCACAGCATCTGCACGGCAGAACGTGGGGCAAGCCGTGCTTAGAGAGCACTCCAGCCTAACTTTACCTGGACCTCAGAGATATGCAGAGGTGAATTTCAGTGTTCAGTTCCTGAGAAAATACCTCTACAGTGATAGCACTGTTAATAGATCATGCAAAAACTCTAACACCCCTCCCCACACACACTTCTGTCATTCCTGTTTATCAAGTGCTTGCATTTGATCTGTGACATCTCGTTTTGAACTGTGTCAGTGACACCCAAGAATTGACACATTCAGCCAGAAGTCAGTGAAGAAAAAGAAAAGATTTGGAGCAGCAACTTCATGCTTGCGGAGCTGATGCTGCAGCTTGATATATGCTGTGGGGTGGTGGGAGGAATTGATGTTTTTGCCTGGCTGCACTGCGAGTGCCAGAGCCACCGGTTGAATTGGGCACAGTAACCATAGTAACAGCGGCTTTCCGGGCCTCAGGGTGACAGGTTGATGGGATTACTCTTCAAAGCACTTGCTTCTTTGGGAGAGAAGACCCAAAGGAAGGGGATGGGAGTTAATTTAGTGTGCACACCAGAGCAAGGGTCAGCAGTGGCAGGTCTCTGCTGGAGGGAAGCCTGTAGCAGCAATAAACAACTCCCTTTCACTGGTTCTTTGACTAGCACTGAAATTGCTGTAGGAGGCATTCAAAAAAGAAAAATGGGGGGGTGCACACAAAAAGCAGCACTAGTCCTTTCTAAGGGACAGTCGCGACCAACAGTTCCTGCATGTTTCAAACCTCAGTCTCTGCTTTGCTGTAACGGCTTTACCGTCTTGTGTTGCTTCTGCCAGCTGCGGCTGCAGAGCCTGTGCCTGGAAACACTGAATCCTGCCAGACCTGGAAGTGATGGGGAAGCGGAGCTGGGGAGGCAAGCGGGCCAGTGGCTATGTTTGGAAAGGGTGCGGGGTGCAGCTATGGGGTGAAATGTTTGGGTGGTGAGGAAACTGAGGCATGGGCAAGGCTGTAGGAAGAAGCAAGCAGGTAGAAGGCAGGAGGGTGCTTGCACTGTAGAGTGAAGCAGGGAGAAGGGAGGCATCATGGCAGTGTAGGAGATAGGAGAGAAGGCAGTCATGTCCCAAGGTTCACTGTCGTGAATGTATTAGTGGGGTCTGAAACTAAGCTCTTAGAAGTGTCTTCTTCTTTTGCACTGTCATTTTAATTTCCTTGGACTCTGACATGCAAAACGTTGCTCACCTGTCTGCCCTTCTGGCAAGAGGTGCATGACAGCACTGTCTCAACATGTTGGTAATGTCTGGGTAATAAAACTGCCTTTTGAGCCACAGTTAACAATTAGACCAATGTTGAATATCAGGCTCTGCCCAGAATCAGAAAAAGCACAAGAGTAATTTAAAGCCAGTTTTGCTGCCTGTTCCTCCTAGGGCTGGACAGGAATATTGAAACCACACATGGGCAAACGTTTCTAATCTTCCCACGGCAGCTGATAGCCGACTGCAACTGCTCACACTGAGGCTCAGCTACACTCTACTTGCCTGTTCCTGCAAATCGTTTCAGAGAAGTCAGTGTCTCCACAAGCTCTGAAAGCATCTTTGGAGGCTGCCTGTTCCCACTGGTTCACAGAGCTAAGGGCTGGGGCTCAGACCCAGCATCTGACTGCTGGGAACCTGGGTGGCCAGACCTCTACTCACAAGTAACAAATGCTTAATGCCAAGTAACTTCTTTTACAATATTTTCTCCCCCATATTATGAAGAAGACGTATGCATGGGTGGGAAAAGTCAAACATGTAGTCTGAGGACAAAAAGGCATAATGTCACTGCACACTCTACGGACCTGCTTTTGGTCCTGTGAAAGCAAGTGGTGCACAGAGATGTTTTATAACAAAAACACAGAGGCTGGAGAGATGGATGTAATACAAGTGCTGACACAAGCTTAATTATACCACTGCAAAAGGACAGATTTATGAAAAATGTGATGTGGGAACAGAATATTTCTGTTGTCTCCCGTTAGCTACTTAGAGGTGGCAGCAGGACAGTGTCTATCTTCTTATCTACAGCTTTTACTGCATTTAGCCTGGTCTTTGCTACATACCCCTTCCCAACAGAGACACTTGGGAAAAATAAAGGCAACCCCATGAAACCTGGAGGAACTCTGTGCCAGGAACTTTAACCTAAATCAGTGGGAGGTTGAAAGCAGCTATTCCAGGGTCTTCAAATGGGGAAACCTGGGTTAGTCGACTCTTTGCTGTCACACTGTACACATCTTAGTTTTCCTCCAGCCCCTTGGATTGTGCAACACAAAAGAATCAACTTGGAAAAGGAGCCTTAGTTGAAAGGCTTCATGTAAATGAAAATTTAATTATTATGAAACCAACTCAACAAGTACACCCTCATTTCACCTGTCTCATTTAGCCAGTCCCTCAGCCTGAGTAAGCTGGCAAATTGAGGAGGACTTGTGCTGGGGAACGCAGCAGTTTGGGGGAACATGGCATCTAGGCTCAGGGCCCTGCTCGGTGCAAAGTCAAGAGTTCTCACTGCCAGCAACGCCTGCCAGAACTCTGCATCTGCCACATGCAACACTGACCCTTCCTGTCATTCTGTCTTCCTCACCGGCAACTGCACAACAAAGCACATTTGCTTTTAGGTGCTTAAAAACAGCTCCTGCTTCATCTCCCCATCTCCAAAGTACAGGAGGGGTGAGAGGCAAGGAAAGGATTTTCCTGACAGATTTACAGTTTACACAGTCAAGAGGGATGCCTTGATTTCCTTTGCACTACTAATGAAGGAAAACCCCTAGGTTTAGGTCTCCTCAACTTTAGGGTTTTAGCCACCCGTTCAGCTCATTTTTTCTAAGGAGGGCAAGAGGATCCAGCTGAGGCTTCCCTGCTCCCCATGCTGCCTGCCTGGGCGAAGTGCTTCAGATCCACTCCAGCCTCAGGAGAGGCAATCACCCTGTGACCCGCAGGGTTTAGGGTACCGGTGACCCGGTGCTGCCCTCCCCTCTGCACCACCTGCTTCCCCAGCCTGGGACATGTCCCATCCCATCCCTTTTCCCATCCCTGTTCCCATCACACCGCATTGCATCCCATCCGTTCCCATCCCATCCTATCCCATCCCATCCCTTTTCCCATGCCATCCCATGCCATGCCATGCCATGCCATGCCATGCCATGCCATGCCATGCCATCCCATGCCATGCCATGCCATGCCATCCCATCCCATCCCATCCCATCCCATCCCATCCATCTCTTTGCATCGCATTGCATCGCATTGCATCCCGTCACATTCCCTCCCATTCCTTCCAACCCCATCACTTACGCATCCCCATGACTTCCGCCTTCCCTTCCCTTCCCTTCCCTTCCCTTGCCTTGCCTTGCCTTGCCTTGCCTGCCTTCCTCTTCCCAATCCCATCCTTTCCCATCCCATCCCTTTTCCCTATCCTATCCCATCCCATCCTTTCCCATCCCATCCCGTCCCATCCCATCTCTTTGCATCGCATTGCATCCTGTCACATTCCCTCCCATTACTTCCAACCCCATCACTTACGCATCCCCATGACTTCCCCCTTCCCTTCCCTTCCCTTCCCTTCCCTTCCCTTCCCTTCCCTTCCCTTCCCTTCCCTTCCCTTCCCTTCCCTTCCCTTCCCTTCCCTTCCCTTCCTTCCTCTTCCCAATCCTATTCTTTCCCATCCCGTCCCTTTTCCCTATCCTATCCTATCCTATCCTATCCTATCCTATCCTATCCTATCCTATCCTATCCTATCCCTTCCCTTCCCTTCCCTTCCCATCCCATCCCTTTCCCCCATCCTATTCTTTCCCATCCCTTTTTCTATTCCATCCCGTTTTCTATCCCATCCCCACCTCACCCCATTCCATCCCATCTCCTTTCCATTCCATCCCCATCTCATCCCAACCCATCCCCATCTCATCCCATCCCCATCCCATTTCCACCCCATCCCATTTCCATTCCCATCCCATTTCCCACTTCCATCCCATCCCATCCCCATCCCATTTCCCATTTCCCATTTCCATCCCCATCCCATTTCTCATTTCCCATTTCCATCCCATCCCATCCCCATCCCATTTCCCATTTCCATCCCATCCTGATCCCATTTCCCACTTCCATCCCATCCCATCCCATCCCCATCCCCATCCCCATCCCCATCCCCATCCCCATCCCATTCCCCATCCCCATCCCCATTCCCATCCCCATCCCATTTCCCATCCCCATCCCCATCCCATTTCCCATCCCCATCCCATTTCCCATTTCATAGAATCATAGAATAACCAGGTTGGAAAAGACCCACCGGATCATCGAGTCCAACCATTCCCATCAATCACTAACCCATGTCCCTCAGCACCTCGTCCACCTGTCCCTTAAACCCCTCCAGGGAAGGGGACTCAACCCCCTCCCTGGGCAGCCTCTGACAGTGACCAATCACCCTTTCCATGAAAAAAAATTTCCTAATCCCCATCCCATTTCCCATTTCCATTCCCATTTCCCATTTCCATCCCATCCCCATCCCATTTCCCATTTCCACCCCATCCCATTTCCCATATCCATCCCATCCCATCCCCATCCCCATCCCATTTCTCATTTCCATCCCATCCTGATCCCATTTCCCACTTCCATCCCATCCCCATCCCATTTCCCATTTCCATCCCATCCCCATCCCATTACCCATTTCCCATCCCCATCCCATTTCCCATTTCCATCCCACCCCATCCCCATCCCATTTCCCACTTCCATCCCATCCCCATCCCATTTCCCACTTCCATCCCATCCCCATCCCATTTCCATCCCATCCCCATCTGCAATCCCCATCCCCATCCCATTTCCCATTTCCATCCCACCCCATCCCCATCCCATTTCCCACTTCCATCCCATCCCATCCCTATCCCATCCCCATCCCATTTCCCACTTCCATCCCCATCCCCATCTGCAATCCCCATCCCATTCCCATCCCCATCTGCAATCCCCATTCCCATCCCATTTCCATCCCATCCCTATCCCATTTCCATCCCATCCTGATCCCATTTCCATCCCATCCTGATCCCATTTCCCATTTCCATCCCGATCCCATTTCCCATTTCCATCCCGTCCCTATCCCATTTCCCATTTCCCATTTCCCATTTCCCATTTCCATCCCATCCCATTCCATCTCCATCCCCATCCCATTTCCATCCCATCCCATCCTATCCCGATCCCATTTCCCATTTCCATCCCGTCCCTATCCCATTTCCCATTTCCCATTTCCCATTTCCCATTTCCATCCCATCCCATTCCATCTCCATCCCCATCCCATTTCCATCCCATCCCATCCTATCCTGATCCCATTTCCCATTTCCATCCCGATCCCATTTCCCATTTCCATCCCGTCCCTATCCCATTTCCCATTTCCCTCCCATCCCATCCCATTCCATCTCCATCCCCATCCCCATCCCATTTCCATTCCATCCCATCCCATCCTGATCCCATTTCCCACTTCCATCCCATCCCCATCCCATTTCCCATTTCCATCCCACCCCCATCCCATTTCCCACTTCCCATTTCCATCCCACCCCCACCCCATTTCCCACTTCCCATTTCCATCCCACCCCCATCCCATTTCCCATTTCCCGTTCCACCCCCCCGCCCGCCGCCGCTCTCCCCTCTCGTCTTTCCCACGGCCGGCGGCGGCGCCTCCCGTCTCGCACCCGCGGGGGGGTGTGTGTTGGTGCGGGTAAGGGGGGGGGGGTAGAGGCGGGGCAGGGCGCTCCGGGCGGCCATTGGCTGCGGCGGCTGCTGGGCGGCCAATGGGGTCGGCGGGGCCGGGCGCGCGCCCCCGTGCCGGTCGGTCGGTGGGTGCAGCCGGCGGCCCGCGGGGTGCGGGGCTGTGCGCTCGGAGCCGCCATGGGGGACGCGGGACCGGGGCGAGCGCCGCCCGCCCGCCGCCTCCCCGCCGGCCGCCCGCGCCCGCACGCCAAGCGCCCGCACCCCGAGTACAGCTCGTCCGACAGCGAGGAGCTGGACGAAGCCGTCGAGGTGGAGAAGGAGAGCGCGGACGAGAACGGGTGAGCCGCGGGCGCCCCTTCCCTCCCCCGCCGAGCCCCGAAACCCGCGTCCCCCCCGAGGCGGCGTCGCCCGCGGTCACCGCTGACACCTTCCCCTCCCCGTACTCCCCGCAGGAACCTGAGCTCGGCCGCCGGCTCCGCGTCTCCCTGCGCCGCCTCGCAGATCCTGGCCAGGAAGAGGCGCCGAGGGGTGAGTGCTCCCGGGCGGCCGCGGCGGCGAGTGCTCCCCCGGCCCGGCCCGCAGCCCCCTCACCGACCGCTTCTTTCCGCCCTAGATCATCGAGAAGCGCCGCCGCGACCGCATCAACAACAGCCTCTCCGAGCTGCGCAGGCTGGTGCCCAGCGCCTTCGAGAAGCAGGTAGCGCCCGGGGGGCCCCGCGCCGCCTCCAGCCCACCCCCTCCTCGGCCCGAGAATCGTGGGATGCTCGGCTCCGAGGGGACCGGGAACGTCGTCTGCTTCCGACTTAAAGATCGCCCGGTGACGTCTCTTGTTCTGCCTTCAAACTTCTCCTTTCCCCCTTCTCTCCTAGGGATCGGCCAAGCTGGAAAAAGCAGAGATTCTTCAGATGACCGTTGACCACCTGAAGATGCTGCATACGGCAGGAGGGAAAGGTGAGGGTTGGTGCCTGTCAGAGGGTTGGCAGCTCCGCGGAGAGGCTGCCAAGAGAGGAGTGCGTTCCCTAGAACTGACTGCGCATTCCATAAGATTTGGTGCACGTTCCCTACCATTCAGCACTGGTGAGGCCACTCCTTGAATATTGTGTCCAGTTCTGGGCCCCTCACCACAAGAAGGATGTTGAGGCTCTGGAGCGAGTCCAGAGAAGAGTGACGAGGCTGGTGAAGGGGCTGGAGAACAGAACCTATGAGGAGTGTCTGAGAGAGCTGGGGTTGTTTAGCCTGGAGAAGAGGAGGCTGAGAGGAGACCTCATTACTCTCTACAAGTACCTGAAAGGAGGTTGTAGAGAGGAGGGAGCTGGCCTCTTCTCCCAAGTGACAGGGGACAGGATGAGAGGGAATGGCCTCAGGCTCCGCCAGGGGAGATTTAGGCTGGACATTAGGAGGAGGTTTTTCACACAGAGGGTCATTGGGCATTGGAATAGGCTGCCCAGGGAGGTGGTTGATTCACCTTCCCTGGAGGTGTTTAAGGCACAGGTGGATGAGGTCTTGAGGGACTTGGTTTAGTGTTAGATAGGAATGGTTGGACTAGAAGATCCGATGGGTCCCTTCCAACCTGGTTGTTCTGTGATTCTGTGATTCTGTGCATCGTGTTGCTGTGGGAGCACTGGGAGAACGTGAAGGGAAACTCTTGCTTCTGTTGCATCCAGAATCTGGGACTTTCTTCTACTTGGAAAAGATTTGTGGCGTTGGCAGCACTGAAACACTTTACAGCGCTAGCTCTGGGTTCTGGAAGGGAGTGACTACAAGTATCTCTAGCAGTGTGTCAGCTCTGGGAAGGGAATTGGCTTTTGGCACCTTTCAGCAAAGTTTTTGTTGCTGTCAGCTGTTTGTTTCTCTAACTTTCTGAAAGTTCAGAAGAGAAACTAGTTAAACCAGGAGGGAGCTGGCCTCTTCTCCCAAGTGACAGGGGACAGGACGAGAGGGAATGGCCTCAAGATCCGCCAGGGGAGATTTAGGCTGGAGATTAGGAGGAGGTTTTTCACAGAAAGGGTCATTGGGCATTGGAATAGGCTGCCCAGGGAGGTGGTTGAGTCACCTTCCCTGGAGGTGTTTAAGGCACGGGTGGATGAGGTCTTGAGGGACTTGGTTTAGTGTTAGATAGGAATGGTTGGACTAGAAGATCCGATGGGTCCCTTTCAACCTGGTTGTTCTGTGATTCTGTGAAAAAAAATACAGGATGAAAAGTATTAGCACTATGAGGAAAAAAAATATGTTGCTCGCAGAAGTCCCTTCTGATAAGTTAAGACTTGTGTTTCTAATGAATTTCACTGCACTGTGGTTTTGTCTGCACTGGGGAGACATGAAAAGAACAAAAGTACTTTCCTCCAGTGGCAGTGTACAATTTCAGTTTAAAAATGGCAGTCTCTGACTGGTCTTGGGACTTGCAGCATCACAGCACAGATATAAAAGAAAAGCTTGTTAGACAAAAAAAGAGGAGGGGAAAAAAAAAAAGCTTGGCAGCTAATCTATGGCTGGGAATACTAACCACATCCAAGTGAAATATGCTTATAGGGGAGGGTGGAGCGGGAAGGCTATGTGTATACAACGACTAGAAAACAACATCTTGAAACTCCATTCTTTGTTCTGTTCTCTTAGGTTATTTTGATGCTCATGCTTTGGCTATGGACTATCGGAGTCTAGGGTTTCGAGAGTGCCTGGCTGAAGTTGCTCGATACCTTAGTATTATAGAGGGTCTGGATGCCTCTGATCCTCTGCGAGTTCGACTTGTGTCTCACCTCAATAACTATGCCTCTCAACGGGAAGCAGCAAGTAGTGCACACACTGGCATTGGACACATTCCTTGGGGCGCTGCCTTTGGACATCACCCTCACATATCTCACCCGTTGCTGCTGGCTCAAAACGGGCACGGTAATACCAGTACTACGACATCTTCCACAGAACCACATCACCAGACCAGAATTGCGGCCCCACATGCTGAGACTTCCTCACTCAGAGTGCCCCCAAATGGCAGCGTTGGACCAGTGCTCCCCATGGTCACATCTACTACCAAACTTTCTCCTCCTCTTCTCTCCTCCATGGCATCTCTGTCTGCGTTCCCTTTTTCATTAGGCTCCTTCCATCTGCTGTCCCCCAACATGCTGAGCCCATCGGCACCAACGCAGTCAGCAACCCTTGGCAAACCGTACAGACCCTGGGGGACTGAGATTGGAGCCTTTTAAGAACTAACTGTTTAGTAAGGGTGGGGAAGCCTACAAACCTAGCTGAGCTGGGTTATGCCACGCTTAAAGTTGAAGTTCTTAATAACTGGGACAAAGGTACAGCTTCACCTTAACTAAGTTTGTCTAAAAACTGCCTCTGAATTTTTTGTTTTGTTTTCATTTTTGTATTAGCAATTTTTTTTAAATAGTTACTGAAGTTGTCCAAAAATAAAATTACAATAGAGGTTGTTAACACTTGTGTTAGATCTGTGCCAAGCATTTAAATCACTTTTGTAAACAGTTTTGTTTCAAATGTTTCATTTCTCCTAAGTATGTAAGACCATCTTTTTATGAAAAGATCTCACCTACTATTGTTAGCAATGGCCTTGTTTAGTTATTAATTTTTCCAAGACCACTCTTCTCAGCATTAACAAGCTGTGTTTTTGATAGTATTTTGAAATTGAAATTTTCTATAAAAATTACTCTTTTTGTAAACTATATTTGAGTCTTATATTTCTGAACAAAGCGTTGACAAATCAGATGGACCAGCTTGTCCAGCTTTTATCTAAGAGCCCAATTTCTGTTCCTTCTGTAGCGGTTTGATACATTTGGTGGTTTATCCTAGTCCCTAGTGGACGTTCACTCATATCACAGAACCACTGTGCTATTTCTTCTCCCAAAAGGAGCAGTATCTGCTTTACAGCAAACTCTGTAGAGTGGGAAGGGTCCAAAAGCCCAATTACACGCTGTATTGGTGATGGGTTTAGTTGTTGGGGAAGTGGAGGGAAAAGGTAAGTTGTCACTTGCAGTACTCTTCCAGCCTGAGCAGGTCATATGCATGTTCATTTCATAGGGCCAGATTCTACTTTTGAGTTACAGTGGAGTAGTTGTTCTATTATCCTGTATTCCTGGATAACTGGCATCAGACTCTCCCTCTGTAAGCTTCAAATTTGCACCTGAAATGACTAATGGTGGTATTTAAATAGCAAATGGAATGGTAAAGTGGTAAGCCATTGAGTGCACAGCCTTGTTGCTTAACAGATGTATCCTACCCATTTAATTTTTCTGTTGTGTTTTAAATGCAGTTCAGTTCTACTCCTCATTTTGTAAGGGCTCTGCTGCATTCTTGTGTGTGTGAGAGTGTGTGCGTGTACATATATAGTTTGGTTGATTTCATGAGAATCTTAATCTGAAGAGGTCTATCTAGTGAGTTCCACTGGATGGGGTTTGACTGCTCTTGTATTTGTGTTGTGGCTAAATAAAGGAGAAAGAACAAAGTATTTTAAATTACACGCTTGTCTGATATGTATCAGTGGAGAATTCTGTGCCTCTGGGTATCATGGGAGGTATTGAACAATTGCTACTTAATCCTGTTGTGAATATTTACTTTTTTTTCTCAGATATGGCATACTTGGCTGTATCAGCTGAGTACGTAAAGAACTGCAGTGCCTCAGAATAACAGTCAAGGAAAGGAAAACGTAGGATGCATTTTGCATGTCACTTTTACTTGCTTGGCAGCATGTAGGCAGGCAGGGAAGACACCAGGGTTACTACTAAAGAAAGAGGTTAAAGCTGTAGTGCACCTGAATGTTCTTAATAATTTGTATTAGTATTAGTATTAGTATTAAAAAGTGATCATCTTTACAAATGTAGAACCCTTTCCTGACTAACTCATGAAATCTTTATCTGACCTACAGCTCTGTAACATAAAGTTTTGTACCTACGTTTGTATTAGCTCATGTTCAGTGCCTTAGCGCAGAAGCTACCTAAGGTCTCCAACTGATCCCGTGTTTGTTACTGAGCAGTGTTACTAGTGTCTTGCACTTTTTCTTGAAGTAACAACCTGACAGGCTTATGTGTAGGTAGAAGGTTTTCTCCAGTTGTGGTCTGTCCTAACTGCAAATACCTACCTGCAGAACACCAACAGTTTTTCCTGGAAATATCTCCCTTCTTTTCTGTGCAACTGAATTTATAGTACACTTGTGTCGGTAAATGGCACATCCTTGTCTGGATTTAGCTCTGCCAGAATAGCAGAAAGAGCTCGGCCCTGTGGGAGACGAGACCTTTGTTTAAAGAGGGGCTCTTGGGCCAATTAGGGAGTGGCATTGATGAGAGGCTTTCTTGGAAGGATTGCCATGAGGCTGGAAAGAGGGGGAGGGCGTTCAAGTGCATAACCTTGTTTTACCTTCCTCCCTAGGCTATAGCGGAGCATTGCTAGAAATGAAACACAAAACACCGTGGGAGATAGACATACATAGGTGTTACCGAGGACAGACTGTAGAGCATAGTATTTTGTGTAGAAACATGAAATAACAGGCTGTAAAATTCTAAAGCCAATTTTCTTTTCACAGTGTGTATTGTGTCCTGTTTAATTGTGCTCTGCCCTGCCCCTAAGAAGTTTTTATACCAAATTAACGGCTCCCACCTAGAAGACTGCTATAGTGCATGCAACTATTCTTTAGATCTTTTAATAAATGACAATGCTTCTCAGCTTTTTATTGGTTATTTCATTGACATTCAAATGACTTTGCCTGCCTCTGAATAGCTGGCTCTTTTGTGTAGAAAGACCCCTATAATTATTTTTGTCCCACTGTCCTACTCCTGGACAGACCTCAGAAGCAGAAAGTGCAATAAAATTTTATCTGCTCGTATTTGTCTCCGTATTCTCTGTCTTCCCTTTCCATTGCTAATAGCAAAGGTATTAATGAAAAGTACTAATTTTATCAAACTTTTGCAGTCAGTCTATAATAATTTTTAGAGACTCAAAATCTACCAATGGTCATTATAGAAAGAGATGCATAAAGGAGATGAGAGTTGAGAGTTCAGAACTGGAAATAACCTCATCTGAACTGAAAGCAGCATATGAAGAACATTGCACTTAGATGGATACACGGAATGTTACAGAAAATAGAAAGAATTGACATATGAGCGTGTAAGATTCATAGCAAGGACTTCGAAGGCAGCTATTATCTTGTAGGTTTGGACCTTGAGACCAAATAATAACAAATAAAAGAAAAGTCTTTGAGACGTGTGTGGTGGAAGGATGGGTGTTATAACAAGGTTCATGTATTTGGCCTTCTAGACGCGGTTTGTCTTAGAATAACAAAAAGCATAAAGTAAGTGAAAACAGTGTAAAATATGGCTTGATTTTGCTGAAGATGTCCCACAGTACACTGAATTCACATCTTTGTTAAGGAATTGATTTTACAGATTAGAGATATTACATTTTGTTATTCAGTCTTGTCTTTAGTGTGATGTCAGACATGAAACTATTAGTTAAAATGTAGGAGGTACAGCTTTTAGAGAAGAATTATAAGATTAGTAAGGAAAGAAAAACTAGATAGGGAGCTTCAGATAGTGCTAAAGAGCATCTGTCTGGCTGTAGAGTGATTATTCCTCAAGATTCAGTCTTGAGACAGAACTCATTAAATATTTTTTATAAATAGCCTTGACATCAAAAATGGCAGTGTGCTAAATGTGTTGTTAACAAGCACTTGCAAGGTATTGATGATATTCGGGGAGAGTTAGAATATCATTCAGGGTACACCTTGGAATATCACTGACAACTGGAGTGGCACAAATAACATTCAATACAGTAGCTGGAAATGGGATTGGGAATGAATAACAGATTTCATCAATAAATTTGGAATATGCCAACTCATAAAAAATGATGAGGATAAAAAATTGGAAGTATCAATCTATCATGGGAATATATGAGTCATCAGTTTGAAATACATAGACTCTAAAATATATGAGAAAGTTTAAGATGTAGCAACTACCCCATCTCCCCCCATCTTCCCCCATCTCCCCATGGATTGGACTCCGTGGTCTGGTGGGTCTCTTCCAGCCTGGTGATTCTGTGGTTCTCCGGTTCTAAGCTGCAGGGCACCTGGGCTCTCTTGGAGACTCCTCCCTCCCCAGGTGTTGCTGCTTTGCCCTCTCCAAGGGATCCCTTTTTCTTCCCGGGGGGGACCAACAGCCTCTAGCTGTGCCCGGCCGGGCTGTGGGCAAGGAATGCATCTCCTGGCATCACTGCTGCCCTGGCATCACCGGTGAGTCCCCATGGCACACCCTGCATCCCACGGGAGCGTGGCGGGCAGTGGGGGGAAGAAAGGCTGGGGGGCCTGGTGGGCCCCCCAGCCAGGTAGGCAGGTAGGGATAATTGGGAGGGTTAGTGGCTGCTCCAATCTCACCTCTCAACAGGACTGACCCCTCTGTGTGCCCGAGGGAGGAGTTATCACTCTGGGGTGGGTGATGGGTCAGTGGTGGGACAGAAGCCCTTTGGATTGGGTCTCCTTGCTTGGTGAACTGGGGGTCCCCATTGTGTGCCTGCTGAGGGACGTGGGTTAGTGATTGACAGGGATGGTTGGGCTCAATCATAGAATCATAGAACAACTAGGTTGGAAGGGACCCATTGGATCTTCTAGTCCAACCATTCCTATCAAACACTAAACCAAGTCCCTCAAGACCTCATCCACCTGTGCCTTAAACACCTCCAGGGAAGGTGACTCAACCACCTCCCTGGGCAGCCTATTCCAATGCCCAATGACCCTTTCTGTGAAAAACTTCCTCCTAATCTCCGGCCTAAATCTCCCCTGGTGGAGCTCTCTTCCAACCTGCTGATTCTATGATTCTGTATTCTAAGAACTCACAAAAACTAATAATTCAAATGGGAAAATCATGGTCCAGAAGTTGAAGCAGCGGGGTTGCAAGTGCAGGGCTGTGTTACTACTTGCGATACTAAATTAGTAAATTATACTTGGCAATCACTTAATCCAGATCTATTTCATCAGCTGTGAAAAAGGGATGGCAGTGCTCATTCTCCTTTCATCAAGAGACAGTGGGAGTTGGAAATTTTCTGTATGAACAACGAATGCTGTTTTTTTCCTCAGAAATTGCAATTCTGAGACATTCTACTACTTTTCTGTCCTGCAGGATGCTAGGCTCCCATAGACAAACTGAGGAAGGCAAAATAAGATTGCTCCTATAGATGACAGATATCTCCTAAGCCCAGGACATTTACTTGTTTACCCTATTGCAAAAGAGCAATTCAGGAGCACGAGCTTAACTGGAGGGATAACAGAGAAGAAAGGAAATACATGTGTGACTTGATCCCATGAACCCCCAACTACCTTCAGTTGCTCTGGATGAAGTGTCCGGAAATCCTCAGGCTAAAGCTTTGTGTGGAATGTAAGATGATGCAGTATTTCATATAAGCTAACGTTATCTTCCTTTATCAAGGAAGCTGAATTTGAGTGCAGAATGAATTTAAGAGGCTGGTAAATACTGAAGAAAACCGTTCTGTGGAAATCCATTCTGTGTTTTGACATAAAGGAATAGCTCAGGAAAACGACATGTTTTAGCTTTTGGAAAGAAGCTGTCAGTAGTTCTTAGGACAGTTTCTGTTCACTGCTCCTGTCTTAACACTAGTAGCATGACAGAGTTTATTAGGATCATGCTGAAAACCCCCTGAATCCTGGCTGTTGCTCTCTTCGCTCACACATCAGCATGTGAGTCCCCAGGTGACAGGAGCCTTCCTAGACAATTGCATAGTGGTGGGAAGGCTGCCAGTTTTTCTTATTTTCCCCAAGCAACTAACAAGCCCAAGTGAGCACAGACAAACTGAAATCCTTCTTCCTGTTTTATATTGTGGTGCATATTCACAAGCGCATCTTGCCAGAAACTCCCACATTGGATCGTAACATACTCTATGTGGAGCTGAAGCCGTTGCAGTGAAAAATGTGGAGATTATGGGCTTTGAACTGGAAGGCAAAAAAAATTATTTACAAAGCCCTTTTCTGAATCCTTACATGAAAGGCTGCAGAGATGGGCTGTGGTACTTGTGACTCAGGATGCTAAGGGATGAATATGTCGATTTATTAACCAGCCTGACCTTGTAGAGCCGTGTGCACTTTGCCTGTAACCGAATGCCTGTCTCTCTACTTGCCCAGCTTATAAATAAGAATTACAGTCCCTTTCTTCTGGAGCCAGAGATGCAGGCATTGACTCATGCTTGCAATATAGGAGCTTGACTGCAGTAATAAGTGTTGAAACGCCAATACCTAGTAAGATACTGATACTTGTAGGTGTCTTTTGGGAGTTGGCAGAGTTCATTTGGTAAAAGGTTTTATTAAAGAAGTGCTTGATTATTGTATGTTGTTCTCTCTCCTCCCACACAGCTTTTTCTCTGGCAAATTCTGCTAATTATTCCTACAGCTTGAAGAAGTGGACCAAACTGCCTTGCTTTGACCTGTGCTATGCAGCCTGCCCAAGCCTTCCCAGCAGAGCAGACTTCATGGACAGACGTTCTTTTCCAGCTGCTTTTTCTTTTTCTTTTATTCAATACATCACAGAACACAGCTGCATAATACAGGAGGTGCTTATTTAAATGCTCAAAACAGGTGAGCATTAGAGGCTTATTGAGCCCTTAACCACATTATGTTACTTGGACCTTTTCAGAGTCTTTTACCAGGCTGCTTTTCCCAGGAGAAGCCTCCTGGAAAGAAAGTCAAGGGTAGCTGGAGCCAGCTCTGCACAACTTCTGCTCACCTTCTGCACTCTGGCTCGTTGAGGCAACCTCAGCACCCTCAGACCTGTGGAGATTTTCAGGTGACTTGTATTTCTCTAAGATGCAGACAGTAGTAACAGGTTAAACACTGACAGTGTGTGCATTTCTCTGGCTTGCTTTGCTTTCACAGAAGAAAGGATGTTGGAGTAAAAAAGCTGGTGGAACAGCTCTGTGAGAGAATGGCAGGGAGAGAACAGGAAGGAAGGCTGATGTGTAGGATCAGAGGAAAACTGAGCCTGTGAACAGATGGATGAAGAGCTGCATTGTTCACATTACCCATTGCAAAGATACGGAAGCAGGTGATGTCAGAAGACAAAATAAACTGTGTGCAAGTATGTAATGGATTCAAAGTGGGGAAGGTACTACTCTTAGTATTCATAATTTTGCTCAGGAAGCCAGAGTCAGATAAGCAACATGCAAAGATAGAGGCACATAATTTAAAACCAGTAAGATACTGAAACTTAAGTGTGTGACTGCATTCATTGAATTTGATGGGTCATCTCACTGGCTAGGGAGCAACCAGGGCTCAGATGGATCATTGCTGACCTTAAGAATGCATCACAGCATGAGTTACTGGTCGCATTTGTACAACCTGATCAAGCGAGTATAAAGAGGTCAAGGAATTAAAGCACAGTCTGTGCATGAAAGGGGGCTTGTGACCCAACTTGACAGAGAATTTGAAACCTCAGGATAACTGATATGAGCTCCAAATGACTGGCAGCCATTTCCACAAACAACTTAGCCTTTATCAGCAGCTGATACCTAGATGTGGGAGCAGCTGCTTAGCTCCAGGATTTTAGTGTAGAGATTTTGGGTATGTGTTAGCCATCTATGTAGGTATGTGGTCTTCACCATCAGGTGAGTGGGGCAGGTGTGTGTTCAGACCTGTAGTTAAAAACTAGCTCTTCTAGTGAAAGCCTGCTTCTGAGATAAGGAACATCTGGTAGAGAGAACGCGGAGTTGGTAACTTGCTTCTTAGTCTATATGTGCTATTGATAGTGCAGATAATAACTTGGTAATAGTGCTTCTTACTATCACGTAGCCTGTCCTCTTTAACAGACACTATTTCAGAGGTAGATTTCAATACCAAAAGATGAAATGAGAATAATTGTCAACTGTTGTTGTTCAGTGATGGTTATGTAAAATTTTGCGGGATCGGATAGGGATTGAAAATCACAGAATCAGAATCACAGAACAACCAGGTTGGAAGGGACCCATCGGATCTTCTAGTCCAACCATTCCTATCTAACACTAAACCAAGTCCCTCAAGACCTCATCCACCGGTGCCTTAAACACTTCCAGGGAAGGTGACTCAACCACCTCCCTGGGCAGCCTATTCCAATGCCCAATGACCCTCTGTGTGAAAAACCTCCTCCTAATCTCCAGCCTAAATCTCCCCTGGCGGAGCTTGAGGCCATTCCCTCTCATCCTGTCCCCTGTCACTTGGGAGAAGAGGCCAGCTCCCTTCTCTCTACAACCTCCTTTCAGGTAGTTGTAGAGAGTAATGAGGTCTCCTCTCAGCCTCCTCTTTTCCAGGCTAAACACCCCCAGCTCTCTCAGCCGCAACTCATAGCAAATGTAGCAAATAGAAATAGAAAATGTAGCAAAAGGAACAGAAGTGTGTGCTGTAGGAACTTTCACAGGCTACACAGCAGGTAGATCTATTTTTCACTTCATCAGGAAAACATCAATTTGATTGAACAATGTTCCCCTTGTAATGTAGATGCCTAACTGTCTGTAGATTGCCCCTTTGAATTTCTCTGGGATTCATTGCATCTTCTATTAAGAGGAAATTATCAACAACAAGAGGAAATCCTGTACTAGTACTGAATAGTCCTTATTTTAAAGGTACTTCCCTTCTTGTGGGAATTGTATATAATCAGAACAACACTCCATAAAACAGAGGAATTATTTTAGAAGGAGACGGGTCAGCCTTTTATTTAAAAGGTCTGACGTTATTGTACATAAGAAAATCAATTGTTAGAGTGGATGACATTCTTCCACGAGTTGCATGTACTTGACAAAGGTGGGGCAAAGTTGAAGGCATTGGTAACAGGAAGTTTGGGCTCCTCAGAGATTTTCATGTTTTCTGGAGCACGCAATGACAAAATTGCTCTTTTTCTTCCAAAAGTAGCACCAGGAGTAATAATGATTAAACTTTATCCTATTAGGAATTGGAATAGGTGGAGATGTAAATGGTGCACATACTTGCTGGACAAAGTCAAATATCCATTAAGTTGTTGTGAGCAATGGTAAAGTGCATTAGTCAGTGGTGTGTTGTAAAAGGAATACGAGCAGGAAAAGCAGCTCTTTTCAAGACAAATCCTTCCCTTCCATTTGGTTTCCATGATCTGGCCATCTGTGCTTCGGTTTCATCTGCATAGATCTTTTTCTCTGCATAAACCAGTATGGGGTAAGTAAGCGGCAGGTGCAGCCCCCACCTGAAGCCAGGGACTGAACTACCTACTCCATGGCCACAACTGTGTCTGGAGATTTAGGGCACCAAATCAACTAAGCACTCCAAGAGGTGTGATTGGAAGTGTTTAAGGCACGGGTGGATGAGGTCTTGAGGGACTTGGTTTAGTGTTAGATAGGAATGGTTGGACTAGAAGATCCGATGGGTCCCTTCCAACCTGGTTGTTCTGTGATTCTATGATTCTAAAACTAAATGATTGCCACTCCACGACGTGTTAAATCTGTGCGTGTTTCAAAGAGGTTTGAAATCCCACATACTCACCCTGGCCCAAACAGCTGTGAAGCTGTGAGATCCCTGAGTGAGTCAGATATTCTTTGAAATAAGTTAAAGCAAACTCTGTTTGGGGGCTTTAAAAATTGTTGTTGTTGTTTTAGGCAAAGTTTGACTAATTGTTATCTCCTCTCTGGGCAGTAAGAAGGCTTCCTCCTTCTCCATGGTGCTGCCAGAGGTCTGCTGGCCTTTTTACACAGCCCCTTCAGGTCTGGCCTCATCCTGCCACTTAATAGACTGAAGCCTCATTTTCTACCCCTGCAGCACAGCAACATCCCAGGCACAACTTCAGTGACACAGCTGGATGAGAGCCACAGGGGCCCAAGGCTGGGAATTCCCATGGTCTGTCCCCAGGGACAAAGCCGAAGGAGTGATGCATCAGATTTCCGGATAGAGAAGTTCCTGCATAAATATCCTCAGAATGTGCTAGCCAGGCACTCTGGCTTCACACATTTTTTTAAGCAAAAAGGGAGCAGTAATGAAATTGTTCTTTAGCTTTCATTTTGTCTGTACATTTTCTCATTCATAACCAAAAGAAGGAAGTTCAAAATTCCTCCTCATTGCAAATTCCTCTGCTAGAAAGCTGAGCTTCCCTCCATTCTATTTTCATTGCCTTGTGCGAGATAGAAACTCACTCTGTATGAAACAGTTGCTGAGAAAGTAATTCAAACTTTATATAATAAACACTTTTTACACCAGTCTATTGGGAAACAGCCTATTCAGCTCAGCTATCTGCATGACATTAACTTTTATAACCCAAAACTCCCATCAGAAAGGAGATTTTTATGAGATTGTATTTGACAGATCACAAACAAATTTCTTATAACAACTATGTCTGACTGACTGAAAAAGACCAGAGAAGACTTTGCCAGGGGCTAGTGCCACCTCAGATTTAATTTTTTGTTGACAGTGTCTGCTCCTCACTTGTTTGTACTAGCAGAACTGTTGCAACAGTACTGTTAATCCTATGGGACAGTGAGAGATGATGAAGATAAATTTGTATACAGAACTTGTACCCAGCATCTAGCCCTGTTTTGTTCCAAGATCACAGAAGCTGCAGAATGAAATGTGTTCCAGGGTGGTAGGTAGGGTACAGGGGAAAAGTTGAGACCTCTTTTATGTTGAAGCCTGACTCTAAAGAGAAGGTTTTTATTAATAAGCTTCCTTTTCCCTGTCCCTGGGGCTTTTCAGTCTCAACGCTATTATTTGCTCACTGCAACTTAAGTGATATTTGCAATGTCCCGTGGAGGCATAGCCAAATGTTCTGGGTAGGGAGTTGGGACTCAGAAAATTGAAAATCAAATTGTTGATGGAGTTGTTTGGCTGAGGTGTTTTAAACTGTTTTCGGTTTGTGTTGGTTTTTTTTGTTGTTGTTGTGTGGGGTTTTTTTTTTTTTTTTTGTTGAAGACTTCTGCCACAGTTCCTGGATTCAAAGCACTGCTGCTCTTGACTTTCTGGGAGACACAGAGGAAGTACTTCTTCACATCAGTCTGAGCTACTTCCCATGTCAGCATTTCAGGCAATGAGGAGCACTGGGAACCCTTAAGTAACCTTTTACTAGTCTCCCATGGCATTTATATAAAGGGAAGAGAAAAAAAATATAGAATCCAGCTCTTAAAGTACTTTTCAGTAAGCTTAACTGTAGGAGTTACACTCAAAAGCTCCCTAGCATATTCAACTATTTCAGCAACAACTAGACGGCTTCACTACTCCCTGATGGAAGATAATCCAGCCAGCGGTTGGAAGGAAACAGACCTCTTAGGCAAAATTAATACTCCCTTTATATGTATTTTGGTATGTTTGACTTCAGAACTCCACATTGCTTTTTTAACTCAGTCTTTCGTGCATAATGTACTAGGTCTTAAATAAATTATTTGAAGGCACAGCTTCCCTTAAGATGTTTCAGATCATCAAGCATAAAGGTCATCACCGTGGCTGAAGGTCTTGGATCTGCTACTCAGACTTCCTCAGCTGGAAGGGATAATTGATGACACATGTAGGTTATCTTCATGTGGACCAGACCTAGATAAGAGTGGGTTTAACAGGGAGAAAATTATCCATGTGAGCTCTGCATGGGTGTGGTGGGGGATGCACAGTTGAAGGCTCTGTTGAGGTGGCACAGATTGCCAGTGTGGCATTGGGTTGTGGTAGGGGTATGGGGAAGTGCAAACTGAGATCCTAGTGGAAAATCTTGCAGTGACAAAAATGTCTAGGAGGTGAAAACTGGCAGTCAGAGTGCAGCTTTGGGGGGAGTTAAAGGCATGAAAGGAAACTGGCTGGGACTATGTAAAGAGGTTAAGCTTGAGGAAAGGCTAGTGTTTGAAGGGAGAGGGGATGCTCTCATTTGCCAGAAAGGTCATGACTGTTACCTGCCCTGTGTTACTCATCAGCAACTTGGACATGAGAAGGAGGACACCATCAGCTGGGCTGGACCTTTATTCCAGCTGAAGTTGCTTCTATTAATGAAATGAACATGATTACCTGGATGAGAAGCTGGCAATAAAACTTTGCTCCTTTTGCACAAGGTAGCCTAGAATATGACTTGCCACAGATACAGTTGTGTTCTTACAGTCTTCCCTGGGCACAAGCAATAGCATAGTACTATTTTTTTTCCCTAATTACATTTTTTTCCTTCTCTTGCCTCTCTAGTTTTACTGCCTGATACCAGGAACAATCACAAATGCTAGCACTAAGTAAAGAATTAGATGCTTCAGCAAAACATTCGTTCTACACGTGGTTCAGTTGCTTCAAACGGCCAACCTGTACCTTGGAGGGATGGCAAGAACCTAGTCAAGAAATGAACAAAGGGACCTTATAACCTTGGCAAGTGGTCTCCTCGTGATGATGTCAGGAAAAAATGGTCTTTGCACAGGAAACTTGTTTAAGGATCCTTCATAAGAAGAAAAAGATTGAATTTCCTTAGAGCAGGTTTGAAAACTGTCTTCTGAAGGATATACAAAAATGTTACATCTCCACTTAGGGAGTGTACAGAAAACACATTGGAGGTTAGTGTCTCTGGAAGAATTTTGGTTTATACTCTGGCTTTCACAGGGCTGGAGGAGGAAGGCTGTGAGGCAGCAGAGCAAGTGCTGTGTTTAGTGGTGGTCCAAGGGAGAGAAGGAGTGCAGTTTGGAGTTGGGGGGTTTGCTGCACAATAGCAGTGGAGCTGTTTGGGAAACGCTTTCATACAATTTTATGAGAGAGAGAGAAAAGAGCCTTCTATAGAAATAACTTTTACAACTCAGTTGATTTAAAAGAGAATGAGAGTGCAATGAGGGTGCTTTTGTTCCAGCAGAGGACTTTATAGTATGTATTGTCTTCTGATGTCTCTGTGGTTTTCTGCAGGTTGAGGTATAGTGGGCTGATTCCCCTTCGTTTTCCTTCCTGTCCCTGTAAGGCCAGCAACCATGGCTGGACTCAGTTCTAACATATAGGGTATATGGGAAGGTGGATTTTTTTCAAAAAAGAAAACCAACAAACATGCAGAGGCTTGGCGCCATGAGTAGTAATTAAGATTTACTCTGGTGCTTTCATGAGGATAGTTGTATAATCTTTTCATAACAGATGCTTCATTCAGGACAATTTGTTGAAGAAGTGAGATATAATTCAAACTACATACACAGAGCAATAGATCACACAAGAACACATCACAGAATCACTAAGTTTGGAAAAGACCTTTAAGATCATTGAGTCCAACCATTAACACTGCCACATCCACCACTAAACCAAGTCACTAACCACCACATCTATGCATCTTGTAGATCATGTCTCCAGGGGTGGTGACCAAGCCACTTCCCTTGGCAGCCTATTCCAAAGCTTGACAGCCCTTTTGGTAAAGTATTATTTCCTAATATCCAATCTAAACCTCCCTTGGCAAAACTTGAGGCCATTTCTTCTCATCCTATTTCTTGTTACTTGGGAGAAGAAACCAACTCCCAGCTTGCTACAACTTCCTTTTAGGTAGTGGTAGAGAGCAATAAGTTCTCCCCTGGAGAAAACTGATCTTACCATTAAAGACTGAGAGAAGAGAAGAGAAAGAAGGGTGAGATTCCAGTAGTCTGTGTCTCTCTTAGAGTCCCTGATACTCCTTAAACTCTTCACCTCCTTCCAGAGCTCTGCCACTAAGTGGATGCATTCCTCTGCCTGGATGTACCACTAAGCAGACACATTCCTCTACCTGGGTGTACCTCCCACAGGTGTGCTCACTACTGCCACCCGACTACCACAAGACTTTGACTTTTAAGAGAGTTGACTAGATGCCTTGGTTAGACAGGAAACCTGAGAGCAAAACCTGGCTGCAGGTAAAAACCTCTTGTCACTGAGCTGCCAGAAAGTAAGCACACACTTCTGGGAGGGAATGTTTGCCATCTACTTCCCTCTGTTGACAGAACTACTGCAGTTCACTAAACTTGGGTAAACTGGAGGTCAATCTCACAGACTATAAAGTGGGGTTGAAAGGCAGACAGCTGACCAGTTTCTTGTCAGCTGGTGGAACTTTACTCAAAATATTCCAGTGGCTGAGGACTGGCCTACTTTGCTCTTAGTTTATGCAGCCCACTTTATATAAGATCATGCTTTCAAAAGGAAAAGACATGTCTTATATGAACACACTTTTGCAGGTGCTACCTCTTTTTTATGTCTAAATTATAACACCCCAACCTAAATTTTTATTTGCATCGAACTATCAGACACTGCTGGCACTGGGTAGAAAATCAGGGAGGAAAATGAAGCAGAACTGCAGTTTTCATATTCCAATGCTGGTTTTAAAACAACAGCTTCATATTAGTCACCACAGCTATGAAATGCAGGCAGGGGTTCAGGAGAGCTTTCCAAGAGTATTGCTTTCTGTTACTGAAATATTGGTAAACTCATACTGGTTGGAAGGCTCTATTTCCAATCCTTCATGGAGTGCTATGGAAATGTAATGTGCATTATAGAAAGATACCTTTATTAAGCCCCAACAGCTCATTTTTGCACTGGAGTAAAACTGCACAATATTTATCATCCTTCTCTGCTCTGCCTTGACCACACAGTATATATTTCCCTCTTTTGAACTGGCAGCAGTGACTCATGTTTGACACTTACATCATTTGACATGGAAACCATTTCCACTGGAGACTTGCAAGACCCTGGCTTGCAGTTTCTTTTGTTTTCTCATTGCTTCTCTGGCATCCTTCTCTGTCACATTGTGTTTGAAAATGCTAAAAGGGATGTTCAGTTGGCACAATATCCATATAATTAATTTTCTGCTGGCAGAAGAGTGTTACTCAAAGGGACTTCGGCACCCCTCAAATTTGAACAGATTTATGTTTGCGCTAGTTGCCTGAGACATACTACAAAACAGTATGTCTGTGCCCAGAAACAGACTTCACTCAGGCAAAGGCACCTTCATGGCCTTGTCACAGTCCTTCCTCTGGGCACACGTTTGAGGTGTCCCGTGAATTGGTTAAAAGCACTATAAGCTCTGTGTCATCTTTTGGTAAGTGAGCTGAAGTGCCCCATCACCTAACAGACACTTTGTTGTGGCTTACTCTGTGCTGAGATGCTACTGCCTGTGAGACAGCTTAGAAACACCATGGATGTCTTTAAGAGAGTAAATCTCTTAAAGCTTTTGGCAGCAAGATGTGATCATCTGCCCATCTCCAGAATGAATTGGCTGGCACCACATGGGAGTTGTCAAAAATAGCCATGGGATCTCCTGAATATGCCAAGGAATTACTCGGTGACCTTTGATCAGAGACACAAGCTAATGATTTGTTTGGCTCTGTTCAGGAGATATATGTTTTAGGACTATGGTTTTAACTGTCATCACAAGGCATTATTTATTGTAATCTTTCTTTCAGACCAGCTCTGGAACATACAACTACCAGTGGATTTGCTGAAAGGTCAGTCATTTTTTTAACATTCAGATGAACAAGATTCTTCCCCTATTTGGCTCCTACATTGTGCTGTGCTTGCTTAGCATATCCTGTCAGAATCCTCAAGAATTCTAAATGATCATAAAATCATAGAATCACTAGATTGGAAAAGACCCACAGGATCAAGCCCAACCATTCCTACCAAACACTAGATCATGCCCCTCAGCACCTAATCCACCCTTCTTTTAAACATCTCCATGGATGGTGACTCAACTACCGTCCTGGGCAGCCTGTTCCAGTGTCCAACGACCCTTTCCATGAATTTTTTTTTCCCTAATGTACAGCCTGAACCTCTCCTGGTGGAGCTTGTGGCCATTAAAATGTAGTAGTGATGGAGCATCATTACCGAGCTCTCCTACTACTAGCAGTTTCTTCTGGTTCCCTCAAATGTACTGGGTGATGGGCCACTGAGAGCACACCCAAACGGATTAAAATAGATCTAAGCAATTTTTGCAGTCATCCTCACAGATGACAACCTACACTTCCTGTCCTTGACTACAGCTTTAGCATCTAACATGATGTGAGAATTAGGGTGCATAGGGCTGTGGCCAGATTTCCTGTTTTGAGGATAGGTTAGTTTGTAATTGGGAGTTATGGTAAAGCAGATGAGCTCTTCCATGTATTTCTTCTTGCTCTCAGTGCGAGACCGGTGTTGCCTGCATCCATACATGAGGGCTTGCTCTTAATGCATGCCACTGATTAGGTTCTTTATTGAGATATGGAGTCCGTTATTGTCTGTAGGTCTTATCCAAAAACTACCTTTCTGATGGTTTTATTAGTAGCACAACAAGGACTGATAAACTCATGATAGATCTGGCATGTAGCAATGTTGGAAGCTAGCTTGCCTGGAAAGCACATCTGTGTCAGAGAATGGAGAGGTGCAGCCCCTGAGCTGAGTCCCATGCAAAGTCAGAGGTTCTTAGCTGGGTAACTTTTTCTTTCTTTGTAGGAAGCCAAAGTGTGATTTTATACTTTTCTATGAAGTTCATGGTTAATTTTAAATTGTGGGGTTTTTTTTTCAAGTATGGTTAAAATACAAAGGTTTAAATATATACTTTACTTTGAGGAGGTATTTAATTGTGACTGTCATAGCACCATCAATTTTTCCTTACAGTAATAAAAACTGAGATAATATTTCAATACCAAAAATTAATTCAGTATTTTCTCATGGATGAAAACATGAATGATCAAAACAAATGAAATGCTAATGTAAAACAAAACATTAGCAATACTTACTAGTGATTTCCTGTTAAAGAATTCCATAAATGTTCATAATGCCACAGCCATTTCATTGTAATCTGTTCTCTTTTAAGAATCCATGAAAGTGGTGCGAGTTTAAGTAAATTGGGTAAATCAGATTGTGATTAATGGGAAAAGAATGGAAAGAAATTTATGCTTAAGTAAATTTGCTGTTTGAGAGGCAAAGTTAATTCTTCACAACGCGAAACACTTCTTCAGCTTGACAACAAGTATTGGATTCTGTGCAATTCCTTGTGTGTGACTTAAACAGGTTTCCATACAGTAAGTACTGCACTGTTTCAAGACGTGCACATGAATTGATGAGGACCAAACATTCAAAATGATGTGTTACTTATTATTTATGTTGTTTCATCCACTTGTGCAAATCCCAAAGAATGACCTGCATTTGCCGTGAAACGTTTTTACCAGAACTTGTATTATCTCATTTTATGCTATGATGGACAAAATACGTAAGATGGGGTAAAACAGAGATATTATAGAAACTGTCTGCCTTCTCCTTTATGTATATTTTCTATACCATAGCCTCCAAGACCTCTTTTAACAGAAAATATTAAGCAGTTTGTAGTGAGAGAGAGTGTTTTTCTAAGACATTCGATAGCACTTGAGAAGTTTTTGGGCTCACTTTCTTTTATGACAGCTGTGCTAAATGAAGCCCAGAGCCATACACAGGCTGACCCAGAGGATGGGTAGCTTGTAAGAGTAACTAGGGTAGTTGCCTGGACAGCTTGTGTAATGAGAGAGCCCCACTCATGATCCGGTGGGTCTTTTCCAACCTGGCGATTCTATGACTCTATGTAGGCAGCATGAAAGTCATGCAAAGTGTGGGTGAGAGGACAAAATCAGAGAAACTTTAATTTCTGTTTTGAGTTGCCTTGAATTTAATACTATTTATAGGAACAATGTCTGTGGTTCCAGGAACTTTCCAAAGGCAGCTTCAAATCTGTCAGTGGTAATTGCAGCTACCTGAAAGCAAGACAGTTTCACCATAGCCATGTTCTTATTCGGCCTTACATATACAGGACTGGCCTTTCTGTGCCTTGCATGTGGCCTCTGCTTCACCAGGAGGTAGTGATAGGACTAGGGGGAATGAGTATAAACTGGAGAGGGCCAGATTTAGACTAGGAGGAATTTCTTCACAATGAGACTGGTGAGGCACTGGAACATGTTGCCCAGGGAAGTTGTGGCTGCCCCATCCCTGGAGGTGTTCAAGGCCAGGTTGGATGGAGCTTTGGGAAGCCTGAGCTAGTGGGAGGTGTCCCTGTGCCCCCTCCCTGGCAGGGGGTTTGGAACTGGATGATCTTTAAGTTCCCTTCCAACTTAAACTATTCTATGATTCAATTTTTCCACTTTGGCACGAAGGATCATTCTTGCTTGTCCCTTGTCAGGAGGTGTTTTTTTCTGAAGCTTTTTTTCATAATTTTGTGAAAAGAATTTTCCAATTCTATATGAGGTTAATGCTTTATAGATTTAATTACTTTAGTGGCATATTTACCCGGGAAACAGAGGAGCAATATGAGGCTCCCATAGTCCAAGAGGAGGTGGTCAGAGCCCTGCTTGGCCAGCTGGACACCCACAAGTCCATGGGGCCAGATGGGATACATCCTAGGGTTTTGAGGGAGCTGGCGGATGTATTGGCCAAACCCCTTTCCATCATCTTCCAGCAGTCCTGGAAGACTGGGGAGGTACCTCTGGACTGGAGACTGGCTGATGTAGTTCCCATTTACAAGAAGGGTAGCAGGGAGGATCCGGGGAACTACAGGCCAGTCAGTCTGACCTCAGTGCCAGGGAAAGTCATGGAACAGGTGATCTTGAGTGCTCTCATGAAACACATCCCAGAGAACCGCGTGATCAGACCCAGTCAACATGGGTTCACAAAAGGCAGGTCCTGCCAAACCAACCTGATCGCCTTCTATGACAAAGTCACTCGGCTGCTGGATGAAGGAAAGGCTGTGGATGTGGTCTTTCTGGACTTCAGTAAAGCCTTTGACACAGTTTCTCACAGCATTCTGCTGCGGAAACTGTCAGCCTCTGGCCTGGACAGACGCACACTCTCCAGGGTAGAAAACTGGCTGGCTGGCCGGGCCCAGAGAGTGGTGGTAAATGGTGTTAAGTCCAGCTGGAGGCCAGTGACAAGTGGTGTCCCCCAGGACTCAGTGCTAGGTCCAGTCCTGTTCAATGTCTTCATCAATGACCTGGATGAGGGCATTGAGGGTACCCTTAGCAAGTTTGCAGATGACACAAAGCTGTGTGGAAGTGTCGATCTGCTGGAGGGTAGGGAGGCTTTGCAAAGGGACCTGGACAGGCTGGACCGCTGGGCAGTGTCCAACGGCATGAGGTTTAACACGGCCAAATGCCGGGTCCTGCACTTGGGGCACAACAACCCTATGCAGAGCTACAGACTGGGAGAAGCCTGGCTGGAAAACTGCCAGGAGGAGAGGGACCTGGGGGTGTTGGTCGACAGCCGACTGAACATGAGCCAGCAGTGTGCCCAGGTGGCCAAGAAGGCCAATGGCATCCTGGCTTGTATCAGAAACGGTGTGACCAGCAGGTCCAGGGAGGTGATTCTCCCTCTGTATTCAGCACTGGTGAGGCCGCTCCTTGAATATTGTGTCCAGTTCTGGGCCCCTCAGCACAAGAAGGATGTTGAGGCTCTGGAGCAAGTCCAGAGAAGAGCGACGAGGCTGGTGAAGGGGCTGGAGAACAGGCCCTATGAGGAGCGTCTGAGAGAGCTGGGGTTGTTTAGCCTGGAGAAGAGGAGGCTGAGAGGAGACCTCATTACTCTCTACCACTACCTGAAAGGATGTTGTAGAGAGGCGGGAGCTGGCCTTTTCTCCCAAGTGACAGGGGACAGGACGAGAGGGAATGGCCTCAAGCTCCGCCAGGGTAGGTTTAGGCTGGAGATTAGGAGGAGGTTTTTCACACAGAGGGTCATTGGGCATTGGAACAGGCTGCCCAGGGAGGTGGTTGAGTCACCTTCCCTGGAGGTGTTTAAGACACGGGTGGATGAGGTCTTGAGGGACTTGGTTTAGTATTAGATAGGAATGGTTGGACTAGAAGATCCGATGGGTCCCTTCCAACCTGGTTGTTCTGTGATTCTGTGATATTACATGCTTTAGTGTTTGATAGGAATGGTTGGACTAGATGATCCAATGGGTCTCTTCCAACCTGGTGATTCTATGATTCTACGATTATATATCATACCCTGAAGACATGTAGTTAAGTGGCAGGTGATAGAACAAGGGGCAATGCCCTCAAGCTGCACCAGGACTGGCTCAGATTTGACATTAGAAAAAAAATTTTCACTGAAGGGGTCATCAGGCACTGGAACAGGATGTCTAGGGAGGTGGTTGACTCACTATCCCCAGAGGTATTTATAAGATGGGTTTATGAAGTTCTTAAGGGTATGATTTAATGGTAGATGGGTACGCTTGGCCTTGATGATCTCAGAGGTCTTTTCCAACCTGGTGATTCTATGATTCTGTAATGGTTTCTCCAGCAGCAGGATGATTGCTAAACTTATTATTGAAAGAACCATATGTGTAATTACACAGTGGAGCTGTTCCCCAGATGTAAGTGAAATATCAGCCATTACTGACAAGATTGCCTCTGTTGACATGTAGCAGCTACCTCATGCAATACAATGGAATGAATTGATAGTATGAATATTTATAGTAACACCCACATACCCATTCCTTTTGTCTTCTTGAAGTCAGTTGTTTCATTGATGCTATGTTCACCTCCAGTCATTTTCTTAGAAATATCTCTAAAGATGGTAAGTCTTACCTAATTCTAAGAAAAAGTGGAGTTATTCCAGCTCTTCCTTAGGTGTTGCGATATCTAAAATTCATAGTATTTTTCTAAGACCAGCTGCTGACTAAAATTGTAACTGCTCTAGCTAGTTGAATTTGTCTTTTCAGGCAGTCTGTTTCTGGTCAAATGTAGGTAATTTCATATTTAATTTCTGTCTGCTTTCCTTTAAGGCTGCTGTAAACAGTGGTCATTTGAAGAACAATACTGTCTTCATAGTGATGCAAATATGCGAAAGAATGTTTTAAGCCTTTTTCTTAGTGAGATAATATGCACCACGCAAAAGATTTTCTGTGTTTTCAGTCAACTATAGCTTCTATGAACAGTCCAGTGGAAAGAAAATAAGTCATTGTTAATGCTAGAATATCAAACAAATCACTGAGTAGAATAAGGAGGAAAATACTATTTTCCTATGTTACACGAACCAAGAAAAATTAAGTTTATGGGGATAAGGATACTGAGATTCAGTATCAGAGTATTTGTGCTTCATTTCCACTTCAGAAATCAGTATACTGATTAGAAATGTGGTGTCTTTCTTTTTTAACCACTTTTTTATTTACACTCCTGATCTGTACATCATCCTGCGCCAGGCATAGGACTTGAGAGCTACAAAATGCGTACAGAGCTCTTCAGAAAGCGCGATTATTTGGTTGAATTCTTGTTTTGTCCTACCTTTAAGTCCACTGGAAGATAGTCTGAAGTGTGGTGGAAAAAAGGAGAGATAGAGGCTACATCTGTGCGCTTTATTCCCCTGAGAAGCAATTATCTTTGGTTTAGAAACCTCTTGCTTTTTTGGTTTTTGCCTGGAGAATCTGTAGAAGGCTACAGGTGAAAGAGTATCTGACTGCATGATGATCCCCCTGTGTTACAGGACAGGGGAAAGCAGGGACCCCCTTCCAGGGTAGGGAGTTATTCTCCTCCTAACTAAGAAAAACCTACTTTCTCTCATAGAAGAGTAAAATATGAAGACGAGAAAATATTTCCCAAATTTTATTGGTCCAAATAAAATAGGGATTTTTTTTCCAGCATTAAAACATTGAAAAAATTTCCAGTGTTCTATATAATCTAGGACAATGCTCCATATTTACAGTAGTAAGCAGTAGCATCTCTGGGTGACCTATGCTAGCTAGGAGGCTTTCCATGTACCAGCTTTTCACTCTGAGCCAGAAGCTTTGAAAGTACAGGTGTCCATTTCCAGTGAGTCAGAAGAACCACTCCACTTCTGGGACCCAGTATGGAGAGATACCCTCTCCTTAGAGGAAGGACTACTACTTTCTGGTCAGTGACTGCCCAGAACAGGAGCTGGCTTGTGCATGCCAGGAAGGCAAATCTGTACATCCATTATATAGAATCATACAATCATAGAATAATCAGGTTGGAAGAGACCCACCGGATCATCGAGTCTAACCATTCCTATCAAACACTAAACCATGTCCCTTAGCACCTCGTCCATCCGTGCCTTAAACACTTCCAGGGAAGGTGACTCAATCACCTCCCTGGGCAGCCTGTTCCACTGCCCAATGACCCTTTCCATGAAAAATATTTTCCTAATGTCCATATAATACTGTAGAGCATCTCTTTTAAAACAGACCAATCCTCAAGAGTTACACGGCTTATACTGAGTAACGATAGAATAATTTGGGAACATACAGCCAAGTAAACTGTACTTGTGTACATTTGTAGGCTTGTGTACATTTGTGAAGGTTTCCTGGTAGGAACATGGGAATCCCCAGACCTGCCTGGGACCTGCTACGCAGAGCAGCAGCTGCCCTGACCTTAAGTGTACTTGGCAATCCTGTAATCTCTGCATGTTCCAGACCTCTGGAAGTCCAGGCTGCTGACTTCCTGGTAAAATAATTAGATAGGGAAAAACAATATTAGATGACTTTTTTAACTGTCTTGTCCTACACTTTCACAAATATATAACTTTGAAAGGAAAAAAAATATGCCTTTGACTTCGCTATGGAGAGACTGACCACCTTGGATAATGGAAAATAATGAAGAAGAATCTCTCTGAATTCAGTGTTGCAAACTGCCTCTTAGTTTGCTGATGAGCAGTATAAAAACTATGGAGGTAGCCTCCTGAGAGAACAGACTCCTGCCTGCCTTCAAAAGTCATCATGAATCCTTTCACAGGAAAATTACTAACTTTTTTTGAAACTAGCCCAAGCGTTTGATTACTGCATGAAGTAGGAGGTTAAAAATACACTGAAGAATAAAAGAAAGTAGTGTAACTTCCACAGTCAACTATAATATGGAGTCATCACCTGACCAGGACATTCAGGTAATGCCCAAGGCTGATGAATTGCTGTGAGCTGACGAGCACAACCGCAGGGTGATATCAGGGCTGGAGAACATTGGGTGGCTCCAGACTGCATCTCCCAGAACCTTGTGAGTCTGCACACAACACACTTTGCCCCAGGACCCCTCCTGAGGTCCTAGAGATGGGGAGGAACTCAAAGCAGAAGCAGCACCCCAAACTTTGCCCTTGCCCTCCCCCAATCTGGTTGCTGCTACCAATTTTCTGCTGTCTCCCTGGGGCAGCTGGCAGCCTCCTCCTTCTCTGCATCTCCCAGGGGATGCCTTCTCTGCTTTCAGCTCTGCTGCAGGCTGTGGCTGGGCAGGCTGGCATCCAAGCTGACACACTAGGCTGGGAGTCAGGCTTCTTCTAATGTAGGTAGGGTGTCCTAGGAGCATGGCACAAAGAAAAACAATCTGGCCCTTCATGAGGACATTTAAAGGTCTAACATACCCAGGGAGGTGGTTGATTCACATTCCCTGGAGGTGTTTAAGGGACGAGTGGACAAGGTGCTGAGGGACATGGGTTAGTGTTTGATAGGAAAGGTTGGACTCGATGATCCGATGGGTCTCTTCCAACCTGGTTGTTCTATGATTCTATGATTCTATAATAAACTGTTAATTGAAGCACAGGGAGTATTTTGTAAGCAAGCAGCTATGCAGCTTCCAGACCTTTGCCTGGGCACAGAAGATGTGCATTTATCCAGTGCTACTCCTGTGATTACACCTATTTTGGGGATAATCTGCAGTCTGGGTAACAGGTTCCTGGTGCATTGTGAGATAGTCATATGCCACAGTGCTCGACCAGTTTTTTCACCATTTTCAAATACCTTAGTGTAAAATATAGTGCAGGAAAGGATGTTCCAGCTGTTGAGACTGGTTTCTTCTGCAATGAGCATCATCCTTTCCTAGCCTGCTTGAATTACAGCTGAAAAGCAGCAAAGTATTCATGCCTCAGTCCTGAACTCAGAAGAGGTGGTTCAGAATCCCTGGGGGCAGGAACCAGCTAATGCTGAGCTATCCTCAGACTAATGGCACAGTTAGTTTTTACCTCTTTATTCATATGGTTACTTTATCCTTTAGGTCTTACAGTGCTGTATTAAGGAAATCTAGCCGAAGTAATGATTTTTGCCCAAAGAAAAAAGTACTATCTTTTGGGTTGTATATAAATCCAAATCCAGATTTTAGGGTAAATATAAAATATCAATCTCCACGATGCTCCAAAGTAGGATTTCAGGATAGAGTACAGCTCGATAGGCTTTTCTAAGTAATACTTACAATCTGTAGTTGTCTGTTAACTAATCAGAGCTTGCCCTCTTCTGGTCACCAGCAGTTGTACATGGGGATTTTTTTGTGACCTGTCAACCTGTGGAAATCATTATCCAAAAGACTCTTTGATTAATTGTATGTTTTAAGAGTTAATGTTCTAAAAATTATTTTATCATGGTATACTTGTTTTCAAAAGGTTGCTTAAAAGTCTATTGCAACTATATATAGGTAAAAAACCCTTAAGTTGCAGCTTGGCTGTTTCCCAGTATCACACTTGTCTGGACTGTACTGTGGATAATCTCTTTCATGTCTTCCATTTTCAGGATCCTCCCAGGTGCTTCCTTTTCTGGGACATGTTTGACCGAAGATAACCTGTTACAGTGTGAATACATTTTCCAGTAGCTATTTACTGCCACCCGGAAGAAAGGGAAGCTGTCATCGCATTCTAAACTTGAAGAAAGAGAATGTTTCTCTGAATTGTGAATTATATGCATTCCTATGGTCTATGTGGATATTTGAATAGAAAAAGGAATTTCCATTTATTTCCCTAGAGGAAAACTTAAAGTTTTACACAGAGCATCTGTGTAAAGCTGAATTTATGAATGGCTGAAACAGGAATTTTATGGTACTTTGGAGAACCCCCTAATCCACGAGAAGTCCATAGAAGACTCTTGTTTCTGCTGCTTACAGAGCTATAGGTCACATTTACAAATGTACTGCAGGACCCTCTGTCTTGTCCCCTAGTTCCAAGTATTGGGATGGAGGTGGAGAAAGAGTTCAGTGTTTTCCAAGGATGACAGCTTCAAGAGTGGCCATCCTCTATCTTCTGCTGGGAGATGAAGCCAACTTTTCCAGTGGGAGAGTTTTTCCATGATTTATTTGGCCCTTGATCTGTCATGGTTTTTGATGCTAGCTTTGGAGTCTTCAGATTTCAGAGCTACTATGAGCCTTATAAGAACTAGTGTAATCTGTGCAGCAGACTAAATATCCTTCAGACAAAATCTTTGCAGTCCTTGGTGTAGAGATGCTCCCCGGTATTAAGACTGACCACTGCACGGCACTATCGTACCGGCATCACTGTGGCACCAGCTTTCCCATGCAACATCCTTTCTGTGGAGGGCTGCCTCCTTCCACCCCTGAAAGATGCTCAGAATGGGGTATGTGCTGCAAGACAGCCGTAGGACTTGCCTCTTCTTGTGCAGTCTTCTCTTCTTTCCACCAAACCCATTTGACAGGATGGGTTCTGGGAACTGTTGGGTGAGAAAGAAGGTGATTACGCTGCCCTAAATGTAGGTTTTAAACCATGTTCTCCTTCTGGGAGATGAGAGAGAAATACTTCTCCATATGGTTTAAGGTGGTGCGAGTAAAGCTCTTCCCTGCACTGATCCATTCTGAAAGGACTGTTGAAAGGCAGACACATAGACAGCTTTGTGTGAGTGTTCATGGGGTGTTGTTGTACATTAGTGACATGTTTGGGGATTCTTGAGTGAAGGAAAAATCCTGGACATTGATATTTGGCTATAAAAGGTTTTGGATTTTGCTCCAGTCATCCACATGTGATAACAAAGGGGAAAAAAACCCCATTGTTTCCCAATTTTGGATCAGTGATAGATTTAAACCCTACATCCAAACCCCTGTCTTTGGAAATGTTTTACTTGGTTTGAGCATAAAATTTGTGGCTTCAGTAGGACCATACATAGTGTAAACAGGTTTGAATTATTCCTGCTTGACTATCTGGGCAGCCTCTTCATGACAGCCTTGAAATAAATGATGGGTTAATTAATAGGAAAATGAGCCCCGCCCACCCTCGGTGGGGCAGCCCTAGGACCTGCGGAGGACACAGGTCAGAAGTGCCTTTTTGATGTTTTGCACAGCTCTGTCCTGCTGCTGAGCCATCTATATCTCAGTGAGAGGAAGGAGCATCAGTGTGGGGCAGTGCAGGTGCTCCAGGAGCCCTCCTGTCCTGCGGGAGGTTTCAGGCAGCCTACGGAAAATGCTCTGCCTTGCAACACCAGCTCCCAACTGCTCACAGCACATAGTTGGACATCTACGGTTAATCAAACAAGTGCACTAATTTATTTTTATTTACAAGTCCTGAGCGCTCTGCTTGCTTTTAACTTAAAAAAAAGAAACTGAGATATTTCAATTAGCCAGAATGCTAAGACTTAGAAAACAGATGTTTTGAAAATTTCATTACTCTCCAAGGAGATCCTTAATCTGTAACTTCACGTGAGAGAACCCATGACACCAATATGCTTTTGCTTACAGAAGCAGAGGAGCTAGGATTGTAGTACTAAAGCAAAATATAAGGAACAGTAGTGATATAGAGAAATGGCAATGCTGCAGCTCATTTGCTATTATATATCAAATATGCAATGTTTTTGCAAACAGATTTTCAACATATAGTTATACCTTGAATAAAATGAATCCTAGGCCCACAACTCTTTGAAGATCCAAGAGAGTAGAAGCCGAGCATGGACTCTGATATGGGTCTACAGTGTGCACACTGTCTCGCTCTTTACTTGTCTCACTGATGCAGTCGTGGTACCTGTTGAAAAGAATTTCCCAGGCAATGCCCAGGACTGTGTTGGGGGAAGCATGTGCCAGGGACCATTCCAATGGGCACCCTGGATGTAGGCATCTTTGTGCGGGGAGAGCTCTTAGCCCCATGGAGGCAGGTTGCCCTGCTTGATCTCAGCACACGATATTTGTCCTTGGCATGTTCTCTGAGCAAGTTTAGCCAGCAGGACAAACAGGAAAAGGGCTTGAAGAACAATCAGGTCTCTGTCAAGTCAATAGACAGGGAAAACTGTAAGTGACTTGCCACTAAGGAATGAAACCAAAATCCAGGAGCCCTCAAACCAAGATCCTGGATCTGAAATTGAAATAGAAGCTTGACATTTTTACTGGGTCTTAAAGCGATATACAAACTTTGAAGGCTTGGCAACATTAAAGCTCATACATCCAGATTAAAAGATTGAATGCTGTTTGGCTTCTCTGGCAGATTTACTTCTGGTAATTTTGCCAGAAAGACAAGGAATTTAGGCAAGGAAATTCAGCTACCATAACAAGTTGCAGTACTCCTGTCATTCCGTGATACAGAGTTCATTGCACACAGAGCTGAATTTCCAGCCTTGTGCCTGAATTGTCTTCTACTTCTATTTGACTGCAGGCCAAGCCTTTCACAGACATAGCTTGTCTCTGAAATAAAACAGGCTGCATAGGTCAGAAACGGACTGTTGCAGATCTGGATATTTGGTCCTTCTTTCAAAAAAACCCAAATAAATGATGTCACTTTCATGACTTTAAATCAGAAAAATAATCCCAGAGGTAATTCTTGATCATCTGTCCAGTTCTAAATGGGGTCCAATCCAATTTTATATCCTGGCTCTGCAGCTCAGCAACTTCCCTAGTGGTTTTCTATTTTTCAATAAATCCTGTAAATGAATCCATTTTATCCTGAAAATCAGTGTGTTAACAGCCAGAATCTTGCTGCAGCTATTCATGTATGTACCCAGAATTACATTATTCACTTTTCTTTCCCAAAATTCCATTTGTTCACTGGTATTGAGTCAGGATTAAGGGGTCCATGTGCACATGTGTATAACTAGTCCTTTTTTTTAATAGACTCAGTGCTAGAGGTCACATTTATTGGCTCAATTTAAATGGTAATCATTAAATCCAGTCAGTCTAAGCACTGGAAAACACATAGCAGGGATTAGTCCTGTATCAGCAGAGGCAGGGACTTGTTTTTTTAATAGGTCTTAAATTTAATTCTCATTTCCATGATTTTATGTCTACATTAGTTTTTCACCTCACATGGGAACATATCAGAGAAGTAATGGAGCGAGAGAAGAGACAAGCCCTTTTTCAGTTCACAGAACCCCAATTCTTTATTAATCACAGCTTGCTCACAATGACATACAGGAAAATAGCACTAATGAAGAGTAGAATATGCAGGCAGCAACCTCCAGGGGGGCAGGGACAACTTCAAAACTGCAGCTATTTTGGGGATGATGTGTTTGGTTTGGTAATAGTGTACTTGGCACAAGCACCCTGTCTAGTCATTCTCCTGCTTCAGCCCTCTTAGTACTAGATGTCTGTCACTAGGTAGGGTTGGATAACACTGAAGAGTAGAAGTCATGATGAATGGAAGTCAGCAGTGTCAAAATAAAAAAAAGGTACCAACTGGCTCATGGGTTCCAGGTGAAATATTTGGTAGCCTCTTGTACTGTTACACACGTAATGTGGTAGCATCAGATAAGTATCACAGATCATGGCACCTACAGATAAAGCCACTTGATGTTATCTATTAGTTGCTCCATCGATAATTTTTTAAAGTGGTGAATTAAGCTCACTTTACAATTAGCATTTGTATGGCTGTTTGGCATCACCAGGTATTTGTCGTAGCTTGATGGTTACAATCTGCCTTTTAAATTTGCTTCAAACTGTCTGGTCTCTAGCACCATAGAACTACTACTGACCTCGTGGTGGGTTGGAATGAAAGTCGCAGGGAATGGAATTAGACGTGAGGTGCTTCAAATGAACAGACCCAGCAAATTCTGTCGAGTGGAAATAGACAACATCAGAAGCCTGTTACAGGACATGTAAGATTATGAAATAACTTGCATAATGCAATACTTGTATTTTTTAACAAAAATGTAAGTATTTACAAAATAAGATCCAAGTTTTTTAAACATCAAGCAAATCATTCTGCAAAGAGACCACATTGGTTTTGTTTTTACTTTTGTTTCTTTTTAAAGTTTTTTATTGAGTTCTTGATTTTTTTTTTAAACCATGTCATACATTTCCCATATTGATATCGCATGATCCATAATAATATAGGCAGGGGGAGTTTATTAATGGTGGGGATGGGTCACATCCACCATCGCTGTTTTCAGCCAGACAGTTCCACCTGGAGCTCCTTGTTTCTACGAACCTCTGCAGCATGCCTCTCCTGGAAAACATCAAGAAAGGAAAAAATCAATCCTCTTTCTCATTCCAGGGACCCTACTGATGGCAGTGTGTTTATGTTGTGCATTTGATGCTTGTGCAAAACTTGTTTCACAACAAAACCATCTTCCAGGGATGCAATGTAGGAGAGATGTCATTCACCAGACCAGCCTGAAGCATGTTTGATGCTTACATTCTACTTATGCTTTCAGGCTCAGTCTTTCATCTGATATGGCCTTATAATCCTCAGCACCTCACAGAGCTTCCTCAGAAGAGGAAAGAGAGGTGCTGCTTGCACCATGTGTCTTGTGTTCACATTTACCCTTCAAATTCCTAGATGTTAAACTAAGTATAGGGAAGGATGCGTGGGTTTGAATTAACTGCTTGCACACTGTGTGCAGAAGAAGTGTTAGTTATTGTGCTATCTGTAGCACTTAGGCACCATAAATAAAGCTCCAAGAATTTAATTCCACCAAGAAGGGTAAATCTGAACATCTTGAACATTCCCTTAAACTGAACTATGAAGCTAGGTGTCCTCTCCCTTCTTTCTCTGGTTATGATGGAGAGGGGACACAGTTAACAAAAGTCAGTGCTAAACCCTTCTGTTCACTTTCAGCCATGCTTTCTTCCCTTTTACAAGTGCAGTAATAATTAATTAAGACTTATTTGAGCCACTGTATATTCATTTGCTTCTTTGGAAATGGGCCTGTGGTCAGGAAAAACAATTGCCAAATGAATTTAGGAATGTTCAACTTGGGATGTTTATAAAAATGCTATTTTTGGCAGCTTCTGGGTTTTAAGGTTTTTGTTTGATACCTCTCTCCTTTCAATCGTCAAACTATCAGACTTCTGTCTCTTGCATTTGATCACTGAAAAAAACCCCAGGCAAACAAGTGACAAGCACAAGGCAAATACAGAAGCAAATACCCATTCCCTGCTGCTTTCAATTTAAAACACTCCCTAGGTATCTCCATGTATTAGAGGGCTTTTTATGCTCAGCAACTCAATTAAGTCATCAGTAATCTTTTTATTGTCCAAACTGGACTACGGATCACAGGCCGAGACAGCTCATTGTATCAACCGACTGTGTAAATTATAGCTTCTTATGAGATCTATAATTCTGAATGCTAGACCTTAAATGGTACTTGTGCCTTGCTCCTGTTAATTGCAGCACACAGAGATTATTTTGATTGCAGGAACTTCTAGACACCAAACACCAGGGTGTCCACAGTTCTGTATAACTTGAAAATTTGGACCCAGATATCTTTTTCTTTTCTGGTATATTTAGGGTTCACTCCAGTATTGGCGAAACTCCATTGTCATGCAATTTTTCATTACTGGTCTGTACAAGTGCTCCTAAATGTGTTATCTTTGTTCAGAAGCCTTCTTTGGATTTTGTGCACATATGACATCGTATTGCTGTGGAAATGGCACTTAACAGTCTGTTAATGTAAACCCAGGACAGAGAGATGCTTCAGCTGTCTTTCTTATTTCCTTTTGGATCTCAAAGATGGCTAATAACCATTTTCCTTTGTTTTCATAAGCTCTGGGATATGTGCCTGTAAACCAATCTAATGCAAAAATATTAAGCAATCTGGGTACAGTTCTTAAGCTTGAGAACTATCCCATTTGCGTAATCACTTGTAACACCACCCTCTGATTTCTTTTGTCTCCATCAAAGTAGAGGTGCTTATGGGAAAGGCCCCACTGACACCCACTGAGAGCTATTTGCTTTTTGTTAATTTACTAACATAGTAGAAAGTTCATCATTGAGAACAAGAAGAGAACATTCAAGCAGAAATAATTAATTTTTTTAACACTTCTAAATCATTTTTTATAAGTTCCTTCTCTTGTTGTTTTGAAGACAGGCACACTTGATCCTTCTTGGTGCAGCTAATGATTTAGCTGCTTCTTTTGACTGTACCAAAGATCTCCAAAAGAAAATTTTACTCTATTTTTGTTGCAAGAGTTCTGGAAGAACTGGTCCCTTTTGATGTATAAGATTTTTTTATGTTATTTTTTCATCTTTCTCCTCTGAGAAACTATGAACTGCAGACATAGGACAACTGTTTGATTTAATCAATGACATTTCTTGAAAGCTGAAATCTAAACACCAGTGACCTTTCTTTTGTTTACTGCATTTCTTAAAAGCTAGGAAATCAGCCTTTCTCTTGAGAGGGTCCAGCAAAAGACCATGAAGATTAAGGTACTAGAATGTATCTCAGTTTCTCCTATGAGAAAAAGCTGAGAGAGCTGGAACTGTTCAGCCTGGTGAAGAGAAGCCTCAGGAGGACCTCATTAATGTGCATAAATTCCTGAATGGAGGGTACAAAAAGCCAGGCTCTTTTCAGTGGTGCCCAGTGACAGGACCAGAGGCCATGGGCACAAGGGCAGAAGGATACCTCTAAACATCAGAGAACACTTTTTTCACTGGGAGGGTGACTGAGCACTGACACAGGTTGCCCAGGGAGGTTGTGGAGTCTCCTCCCTTAGAGCTATTCAAAAGCCACCTGAGTATAGCCTTGGGCAGCCAGTGCTGGGTGGCTTTTCTTAAGCAGACGACCTCTAGAGGCCTCTTCCATCCTCAGCTATACTGTGATTGTGTGATTATAGAAGTTCAGTCTTTTTCAAAAGCAAGTGGTTATTTAGAAAGGTAGGGGCTCTGACTTAAAAATTGCTCAACTGTAGCAACTAAGGTGAGAGCTACCCACAACATTTCTTCAAGACAGTGTTTAGATTTTCCTCTCTAATCTAGGATGAGGAACGATGGTGTGGTTACCTTTTCTTGGAGACGTTCAATAAGAGCAGCTAAATTAGCTTCACGGTTTTCTTTGATCTGTTCCATTTTCAGTATCAGCTTTTCCTCTGCCATTTTGCTGAAGTTATTATTCTCCTCCAAAGCCTTTTGGAGCACTTCTCGCTCATGTTCTCTCTTCTCCGCCAGATGTTTCAGCACCTGGGCCTCCTGGGACTGGAAACAGAAAGACATGCGGTTGAAATAAAACATTCACAAGGAGAAAAATATACAAACCATAGGGTAAAAGTTGTTGCTTTGTTGTTACATGCCCTGTTTGGAAAGATCATTTCTGTTTATAAACCAGATTAGCTTCAATAACAAGGGCTTAGAGGCACTGGCTAAATGTGGGGTATACACCTTAAGCAGCAGTAGAGAAGTGTCTGAAGCTCTTCTGTTAAGAAGAAATGCTGTCATGTGTTACTGACCTGGGTTGCTGGGGTTACTGCGGCAGTTGCTCAAGCTTTGACAGCTGCAGTCTTTTAACTACGAGCATTTCAGTTGTAGAGATATGGGATTAGGGGCTGAAAGTATATACAATGCTAAAACGGAGGCTGCCAACAAAGGAACAGTGCATTTCCCCCCCAGTTTAGACTATCTGTTAATGTGTTTTAATAGCTATTTTAAGCTAAAAATTCAAATTTTGCAAGGAGGATGAAAACTGAATTAAGCAGATGCAGCCTATGCACAACACTGTGTTATTCTTCTTCATAAACTCATTGTTCAGAAAGTAAGCTTTGTTATTTATTTTAAATCAAATTACTAACATGAAACCACTAAACCTAGGAGAGAAGCCAAAGAACTTGCAGCACTGGGCCCATCCTCCAGGCAATTATAGTCAAAGAGACAGTATGTTTCAGATGGGTTATTTGGAAATAATAAACAACCTTGTATGCTTTTGGATAAAATAAATTAGCGAGAGCTCAAGAAGCAAAGAGAATTCAGGGAATGAAATATGGTTATGGGGAGAGAAGTGTGTATTTCAGTGCAGATCACAATGCCCAGTTGCCATCATTATCCATAAAAATGAATTAGATTTAGAACTAAATTAAGGGTTTTAACCAATACTTACAATTAGTGGTAATGAATCCTATTAAACTCTACCATGTGGCTTTAAATGGAGTGAAATAGGCTGCAATACTTTTATATGAGTGAGATCCAGCTAGGAGGAGGTAGGATACACATAAAGCCAAATGCACTGACGAGGCAAATTAAGCAGATTCTAGAAAAATCTGCAAAACCCAGGCAGAACATCTTACAGTAAAACACTTGACTAAAACACATCTGTCTTTGCAAGGCTGTAATGGCTTGCTTGAGATCAGAGGAAAAAGCTGCTTTCATCCGTCTTGGCCACTTATCGTATTTGCTTTCACCTCTGGCCTGGTTGCTGTTAAGGACTTATTTCTCCAACTCTCATCCCTGGAGCACTTGTCTATGGGAATGGACTAGTGAAATGCTTGGTACATTACAAAAGCTCTTCCTTGCTTTTACTGCCATTATAGCATACACTGAACAGACAGAAACAGCAAGCATTTAGAAGGTCTTTAACTCAGAGAAAAATAACTGTTGTGCAGGCCAAAAGATGTTGCAAAGGGGAACAAAAAGACCCCAGACAGGTGCAGCCAAAAGCAGAGGGAGTTTCACTGGTGGAGAATGGGTGGAAGATGAGTCTAAAGGAAAAAGAGCTGAGCAAAGAAGGAATTTTGTAGCTTAATAAAAAAAATCATAAAAGCTCCATAAGTTTAACAAAAGCATCCATAACTTTAATAATCATAGAATAAACCTGTGTTATTTTGAAATAAAATCTTTGATTTCAGGTACTAAGTATTAAGCATTTCTTTAACTGTAGGCTATTTAAAAATATAAAAGAATAATTCTGAAAATTTAGTGCAATGTAAAACAAATAATTGAACATCTTCATCTTTCTTTACCATTTTGGACCAGCATGAGTGACTCAGTTTCACCAGTGCTGGTGAAGTTATTCTGTTTTCTATTTAATTTACTGTTTAATGGCAACCTTTCATCTAATTTTGGAAGAGCTATCATCATTAAATTTTGGTTACTGGCATGAATGTTCTGAACCCTTTGCTCAAGTGATGTAAAATTAACTTTTATAATCTAAAAATCTAGTTCCCTTCCTGTTGGGAGTTTGAATAGAAATGATAATATGATACTAATAGCAATACCCCTTCCCATGAAACATTTAAGAAGCAACTTGCTAATTTGGATGGCTAACATTTCATGGTGTTAAAAATATGTATACACAATGTGCTACAGAATCAAGCATTTTCAGATTTGGAAAACAGACATTTCCAAGACCATATCCAGGACCTACAGAGATGGTGTAATAAAAAAGTAAGATTTAGAATGTGCCCATAGGCAGCATTTTTTAAAAGACCATTGGCTTTCAATGTGATGTACCAAAATGCCTTTGAGACTCTGGGGCACTTGCCAATTTTTCAGGATTTCTTTTCTTCCATTCAAACTCTTTGTCTTCTGAAACTACTTCTTATCGTAACACCAGGAGAACAGTGAAAAAATAGAGTTCCACATCAAAGTGCACACAGTTCTGGAGGCGACATCAGCAGACAACACATGCAGAAGTAATTTGTCCAGTAATGCAAGATAATGAAGAAAATCCTTATAGTCTAATTGAGTATTTACTGGATGCAAATTGCATTGGCACCAGTACATCTGAGAAAACTAAATTAGGCCTCAGGAACTGACTGCATAGAACTGACATCCCTAATGCAATTTTCCTTTACAATATACCATAAACTGCATTAATTTTCCTCACTCAAAATGTTCAAGGTAGCCAGCCAGGACTGGTTCAAAATAAAGGGACAGCCCTCCCTGCCACAAAACATCCATGAGTCAAGTCTCATTGAGATGGATGCCCCTCTTTCAATGCCATTGTACACCAGCTGTGAGTCTGCTTGTTTCCCTGACATTTAGACCATTTCTGAAATTCCCTTACGACAATTTTGGAAGGCTGTTGGTATGTTTTTTTGTACTGGATTGTCCAACGATTTTCAGATTCCAACACATTTGGCAAAAGAACTTGGCCACCCTTTCTGTTCAAAGTCTACACATCCAGAAATGGCTAAATAATGAATGATCCCAGATACCTCGTGGGGCTGGGATTAATAGACTCCTTTTGTTGTTTGCGTTGGCTTTTAACCACTGCATTTGGACTCCCATGGTCTTGATACAGGATTCCAACACACGAGGGAAGTTTTTATTCCAAGTTTATTTTCAACATTGTATTATTTGAAGTGCTGGAAAGGGTATTTTCAAATCCTTGACAGATGAGATATTAACACACTTGTAAATGGCTTGCAATAAGTGCGTCTGGTACAGTTGTGAGAAAATAAGTAGAAAAGTCTAGAAATAGGATGAAAGATAAATAAGGAGGAAAAATCATGGAATGATGGAGAAAGGAAAAAGCAACACTCAACAGGGAATATTTAGAAGACTGCTTAAATATAACAAGGATTTATCAATGCATCTATAGCTGAAGTGTCTGGTGCTAGGTGTGAGGGAATAAATATGTTTTAAGACAGATAGTTTTGCTCCTAGAAAAGTACTACTCTACTAAAAAGACCACTAATAGAGCAAACTTCTATGACATTCATGTCATATTTCTAAAGGATCGCGTGCACCCTGTTTTCAGAGATTAGTGCTGCAAAAGGAAATCTGCATCTCATGTTTATCTGGCCAGAGATAGATGAACACAACTAAATATTCACTTTATAAGCAAAACTGTTTATGGAAACCGGCTTTGGAGATACATGGATTTCTTAATTGCGACTTACAGGAAGAAAATTCTGCTTATCTGAGTAACAGGTATTTTGTTTTCTCACATTTATCTATTTTTGACATGTACAAACAAATACTGAAGTCATTTAAGCAGAGAGAAAAATAAGAAATTGCTTTTAAGTGAAGAATTGGGCTCAGGTAACTGCTTTTAAAGAGGAAATTTCATCTTGAAGGCATTCACCCAATCATCCTGGTTACTAGAATGTATGAAGCACACTACCAGTGATGAGAGTCCCACTTTCATAACACATTCATTCACTGGCTGGTTTTTTTAAAACTGAATTGTTCATTAGAAGCTGCATTAACCTTGGTATTCCTTAGTCTATTGTGTATTTAAGAGACACTATTAACAGAGCAGGCTGCGAAGACAGGATTAAAGGCTCCTACTGCAATATAAATACTAAGGTACAGCCTTGGTATTAATCAAAAAGAAATGGTGAGCTGAAGTAGTGATGTTTTCAGATGAAGCAACTGAGGCTGGGATTTTTCCATGTAAAAGCAAGGGAACTGGCTCAAATTAGACCTCATTATGGCACTGGCTTCCTCTAATTTCCTCACTGGGAGTACTACCATTTGTACTACTTTAACACCTGTTCTGGCTGTTGTGAGCATTCACTTTCCTGGGGAGTGTGCAAATATACAAGGAGAGGCAGTTCCTCTCCCAAAGAGAGGTCAGTCTAAAGAGAAATATAGAAGAGGGTGTTGATTGGGGTCCACGGGGTCACAGAAAAGAGGAATGAAATGGCCATATGGCAGGAGACCAAGAAACAACTGAATTGGAACCACAGGTGAAGTCCTGCTTGTGTTAAAAACAAATGGTGTAAAATTCTGCTTGAATTTACATGAAAATCCTTTTGTTGTCCAGTCTTCCAAGGGACCTTTGGGTCAGGGCTACTGAGAACATGGAGTAAAAATAAAAGATACCAAAAGAACCCATCTAGAGTGTCATTTAAGAAAACTCACTGTCTTTTCCTCAGCTTGGCACAAAATTGCTGCTCTCAGATTTGTGACCCATGAGAGTGAATGAGTCATGTTGGAGGGATGCAGATGTCACCTGAGCCCTCTACCTGATCTTCCCCTACCTACTCATGAGGCATTACTTGATCTGCTGCTGTCTGAAGCCTGATATTTTAAAGTTAATGAATATCAGTATCAGTTTGTCTTATGATTGTTCATTAACAGCAAATGCCACGGTAGACTGCAGGGAGAAGGTTTGCTAGCACTGGGATAGGTAGCAAATATCTTTCTGTGGGTACTTATGTTAGAGTCCTCAGCACACAAAGGACATGGATCTGTTAGAGCAAGTTCATAGGAGGTCCACAAAGATGATCAGAGGGCTGGAACATCTCCTGTATGGGGATAGGCTGACAGAGTTGGGCTTGCTTAGCCTAGAGAAAAGAATGATCCTGTGAGACCTGATAGCAGCCTTCCAACACTTGAAGAGGGCCTACAGGAAAGCTGGAGAGGGGCTCTTTATCAGGGAGAGTAGTGGTAGGAAGAGTAACACTTCTAAGCTGCAAGAGGCTAGATTTAGATTAGATATTAGGAAGATTTTTTTTCCTATAAAGGTGATGAGGCACTGGCACAGGTTGCCCACAAAAACTGTGGGTGTCTCATCTCTGGGAGGTGTTCAAGGCCAGGTTGGATGAGGCTTTTAGCAACCTGATAAAGTGCCCATGTCAGGGGGTTGGAACTGGATGATCTTTAAGGTACCTTCCAGCCCATACCGTTCTAGATTCTGTAACCCACAGGCTTACACTTTTTGGATGAGGAGCTGTGGATTAGTTTGCAGTTTTGGCTCTCCATTGTGAATTTCTAGGAGGCAGTACTTGTCCTCCAGCTCCATTGCCTTCCCCTTCTCAGTGAAGCCTTTTCCCCCAACAGCCTGTGGCACTGTGCAGTAAGGCACAAATGACTTTTTAAATGCCAAAGGAGAAAGGGCCCAAGATTATTAAGGGTGACTCTAGGTGGGCTGTGGGATTGGCTCAAAGGAGCAGTGAGTTGGGTGCTGAAGCACAATGCAGAGTGTGACCACAAAGCTAGCAGAGATGCCCTGGGCTGCTGCAGGGAGCACAGAAAGCCCTGCCTGGCTTTGGCTGCACAAGGGGCTTATCTTGGAGGATTTCCTGGGAAAGGTATTATAAACTCATGTAGCTGTAAGTCTATATCCAACAGCGTGGAAGTTAAAAAGTGCAATTATTCTCCTGCAGTCTTTACAGTGCTAAGCACTAGTGATGACCCCAATTCAATTTCATCCCATTACAAAACCATTAAAAGGATGTAATTGCATGCAATTTCTTTTCCATAATCCAAAGTCTAGTAGAAATGTGCAACCCTTTAGTAACTAATTTTTTATGCCAGTAAGTTGAATATGGGCAGTAAAGGTACCTGATTTGACACATAGTTCTTGAAGTCTATACATCAAGTGTAATAATAGTTGAACATTCAAGGCCAGTGGGTAAAAACTGATAAATACTAAAGATTCTGTGAGAAACATACTTCTGCTGCAGACAATCTCACTGTGCTCTAATTTCTGAAGTGACAAGATTTTTCTGATTATCCACCAAAATGGAAACATATATCATACATATACCAAAAAAAAGGGGGGGGGGGGGGGTAATAATGACATGCTTTAAAGAGGATTCTATAAGTGGAAAGGACAAATCTGTAATTAGCCCAAATGGGTCTCGTGTGATGCACCTCCCAGAGAGAGGGCTGAGTCACCTTCCCTGGAGGTGTTTAAGGCTCGGGTGGATGAGGTGCTAAGGGTCATGGTTTAGTGTTTGATAGGAATGGTTGGACTTGATGATCCGGTGGGTTTCTTCCAACCTGATTATTCTATGATTCTGTAAAAAGGAAAATATTATTCAGGTGAAATTCTCAGTTTGGTCTGAGAGTATGAGGTCACAGAGACTGTTAAGTGAAGTAGACAAAGAGGGGGAGAAAAGGAAAAAAGCCTTTTAAAAGCTTATAAGGAAATAAACAAGAAAAATAACCAGGAAACAGCATAAGTGGGAGCCTGGTGAAGTGCATGTATAGCTATATATGTTCTCCTGAGTTTGAAAATTTATTTATGAATGCTGTCTAATTAACAGAGCAGAACCTAATTCCTAAACAGTGTGAAATCTATTAGCATATTTTCTGAAAAGGGAATTCTTGTCCATTAGTTATACTTGGTTTTAATTAGAATGGTGCTGGAAGGACGTGATCTAGAATGGTCATACCTGATAGCTGTTGTACATAGATTGAAAAGTATGATAACAGCAGCCATGCTGGATGCCAGAAAAATGTTTGCCTGGTTTGTCTAGCAGCAGAAAGCAGAAGATACTTAGGGAAAGTGTAGAATAGTATCTATACGTACATATATATATCTGCATAGCTTCGTAGTTTCAGCAGCCACCAGGTTACATATTTTCAGAGACAGACAAAATGATAAATAAATGACAAATAATTTTCTACAAGGAAGTGCTCTATAATTTTTTCTATTCTCTTTTTGAAATAAATTTAAAGATTACTTGATTATACAATATGTGACAAGGTGATTCTCTCTCTCTGATTTGAAATTGCTCTCTGATGATTTCGTGGATTTTGTGAAGCAGAATATAATTATTCCTATTCATCTTATTACCATTCACGACTTTGTAGGTGTCTATCTTAACTTCCATCTGTCGCCTCTTTCCAAGTTGGAAAGTGGACTCTTTAATTTATCTTCTTATAGAAGATGTTCTCTTCCTCTGGTAACTTTTTATTTTTCTCTGCAATATGCTCTTTTTCAGGCCAAAAATAAAGACAGTAGTTGAGTTGTAGGAGCACAGGGGATTTTAACAGTGAGGCAATGAACTCTTCTGCTCTGTTCTCTGTTCTTTCCCTAGCAATTTCTTCTGCAATTCTAATGTGGAGGATCTTGTCTATTAAAATATCTCAGTTATATGTTCATTCAAAATGAATGTAATACCAAGGGGAAGAAATGGCAGGTGTCTATATTGCTATCACTGATTACTGGTTTATTGCATAATGAGTTTTTCTTTAGGAAGAAATGAACAGTAATGAAATCAATTACATTAAATCTCTGGGACATTCAATTTCTATTTCCCTCTAAGTATATACATACTATCAGCCTTCTTAATTGTTGCCATTTCATTCTGTGTCCATATCTTTACTTGACTATTTGTACTTGGTACAGAGACACTTCACAGAGTGAGTCTTTGGGGCATATAATCATTTGGGTGTATGAAATCTCAAACTTCTGAGCAGGTGCTAATGCAAATGCCTATTTCTTTCACATAAAGTCATGCCCTTTTTCTGAAATGAACACTCTAGCAGAATTAATTCTTTGAAAGAAGCAATAGTGGTAATATGTTTGCGCTAGAAGAGGAAGGTCTTGTGTTAGCAAGGCAGCAGAAATGGCAAGTGTGGCAACACTTCAGTGTCTGCCTAAAACAATTGTTTAAAGTAGTGAGGTCCAGTGGTTTCACTAGAAATCAGAGCTGAAGGTGAGCTTTTAAGGACCTGTCAGTAATCCAGATTTATTGATCTCAATGGACTTGAATCTCACTGTAGACCTATATAATCACTCCATGGGGTTTCTTCAAAGTGACCCTGGCCTAGTCTGACAGGAGTGAAGGGATAATGCAGCTGCTTTTGTTAGACATGCTCTATGTGCTCTCTGTGTCATACCTGATGTCCCTGGACTTCTCTATACAATTTTGTCCTTATCTGGAAATGATTCTGCAAACACCAGTTTTTGTAAAAAGTCACATTATAAGTGATATAAATGAAAGGCTTACAGACTTATAAGCTTGTTTCATTTTCAGATACAGGATACCAGGGACTCCATGAGCAGATGGAGGGGTTTCTGACTCCAACTTAACTGGTGCAAGCAAATTTGCCACAAAACAACATAGATCCCATGACTGAAGGACACAGAAAGTCCTTCTATGGCTCCTGCGGCTTCTCTGAGTTCTGTGGCTCTCCTTTCATGCCATAGCAAAAGGAAACATGGGTTAATCAAGACAATATATTACTACATTTTGAGTTTTCTGTTTTCATTGCTGCCAGCCATGACTTTCCAGGAATGGCGTAACATGGCACAAGTACTGCTCCAGTACAGAATACTGCAAATTTTCAGACTGACAATTCAGGTTGGCAATGGTATCTCACCTATTTCATCAAGAATTCAGCCTCCTATCTTCTGCAGAAAAGTAAAAGCGATCTGAGGTAGCTCTGACTTACAGCAAATAGAGATCTCTTCAACACATCAGTCATGATTAAAGCCAAATAAACAGTTAATGTGTACTTCCTGCTGCATGTGCCCTGCATTTGTGCTAACCTTTATGAAGGAGGTATAAGAAGCCTTTGAAACCCTATGTGACAAATAATGATTATGAAACAGGGTTTTACTGTTGTGGGTAAGGTCACAAAGGAGGGAAGCCTTAATCTGTAGGTAATCCTACAAGGCAAACTTCTAGCATGATTGAGACTGCTTGCTAGAAATGCCTGTCGTTAGTAGCTGTGTTATGCTAGTGTATTCATCCAAGTGTGTGGTGAATGATCCAGAATGCTTGTAATTCAGGGTTTATATGCCTCCATACTGCATAAATAAGACAGTTGCTTCAGGAAGGCCTTGTGAGTAATTTCCATAGGCCCTATGAGGAGTCAAGACCTGTTAGCCTAGACAGTGGCTGTTTGAATTGTGCATGCATCTCTTGGACACCATAAAAAGTGTACTAGTTTCCAGCAGCTATTATAGATGCTCTGAAACAATCACTTATATTTACACAGTAAGCATGCATGTTTGCATCCAACTTGGTCCTTCTATCCCAAGCTATCTATATTCTGTGGTGCATACTTCCCAAGCATCAAAACCAGCAAGGTGTGTTTGCAAGTTGCTGAAAGAAAGTAAACTAATTCGTTTCTTTAAATATGTTAACAATTTTTGCCCGTGCAGGTAACTGAGTCAGTGATGGCAATGGAAAACATACCAATAGACAGGAAAGCTGTCACTCTGCACACTAAGACAGGTCTAAGTACTAGCATTTAGGAAATATACCTTCCTCCTCTCCTCTGCAGCCTCCAGCTTCTTCTGGATCTCCTCAAGAGACAGTTCTTTCTTCTTTGGAGAAGCTAAAGTTCGTGGTGCTTCTGAGACCGGAGATGGTGGCTTTAGGATCAGTTCAAAGGCCTGGCCTGAGGCACGTTTGTTGATTTGTTTCACTTCCATGTCTGCACAATAAAGTGAGAAATGGTGAGTCCTTCAATACCACAGCACTATTGAGGAGAGAAGCAGCGCAAGTGTTAGTGTAGAACCAGAAGGACAGACAGAAGATTTACCATCTTTGCCTTGGGCATTTTACATGCAACAGTAGATTATGGGCTGAAAACTGTTCTCAGAAGTGCATTCCATTTTATCTTTAATAGCTTAATTATATATTAATATGGTAAAGATAAAAACGTATAGCAGTTTTAGAAGCTTATTGGGGTTCTGTGTCATTTCACACCCCTTGCAGGCAATTCCCAAGTTGATTCTTTTTTTTAAACTTGCTTTCATATTTTCTTGGTTTCCTTGGTAATAATGTCAACTGTGAAGGGCTGTAATATTTAAAAGGGTAGTAGGAGCTCAATGTTAGAAGGTTATCTTTAAGAGTTTAGATAGCTACTATTAGGGACAGTATCCAACATCGTGGGTAATGCACTATCAATAAAGATTGATAGTCAACACCAGCAAATGAATTGTTAAATCAGAAAAACATCCGTTATGGACTGGGACGGTGAACTGAGTAATTTCCCAGCAGTAGCATATTATCTGGATGATTTCCAGTGAAAGTCACTCACCATCATATTTATAGATGTTCATGTTGCGAGGTTCAGGGTAAAAACAGGAGCAGATCAGAGAAAGCATGGACAGCTCCTTCATCTTTTCCTTGTAAGCTGAAATGAGAGACTTTGTTAGCGTGTTTCACTTCCCCAGCTCCTCCTTAGTGAATCTCTGACTGAGGTGACTGGCTGGGAACCAGAAAATCTGCTCCATCACCCACATATCAGATTTCTCTAGAATGTTTACTTTCAACTATTTCTTCTGAACATTAACCCTTCATGAAATCACACACCAGATACTCAGTACTGCAGAAGGTGCTTCTGATCTCCTACACAATCTCAGCCTCTAGTGTAGTGCCGACAGCCCTCTCTGGTTTATAGAAAGTTACTCTAGCCACCACTGTATGAATTGGAGTGGTGCCATGACTCCTCTCTCTCCCGGCAGGCAGAGAGAAATAAAGCTTTTACAAATTCCCTGACGTACCCAAATGCAATTGAGAACAACTCTGAAACACTGCCTTGTGTTGCTATAGACAGATGCTAAAGACATTATCTGTTACAAATGAAAATATAATTCAAATAATTAAAAATAAAACCAGGAATAAGGATATATATAAAAGTACCTGATTATATATAAAACTACCTGAAATGAGGCTGTAGAGAGGAGGGAGCTGGCCTCTTCTCCCAAGTGACAGGGGACAGGACAAGAGGGAATGGCCTCAAGCTCCGCCAGGGAAGATTTACGCTGGAGATTAGGAGGAAGTTTTTCACACAGAGGGTCATTGGGCATTGGAATAGGCTGCCCAGGGAGGTGGTTGATTCCCCTTCCCTGGAGGTGTTTAAGGCACGGGTGGATGAGGTCTTGAGGGACTTGGTTTAGTGTTAGATAGGAATGGTTGGACTAGAAGATCCGATGGGTCCCTTCCAACCTGGTTGTTCTGTGATTCTGTTCTGTGATTCTGTGAAATCTTTTGCATATTGTCCTTAGTGTGTGTAACTACTTGAAATAACACTTTTCTTTCCTCCCTTACTGGCCAAAATACATTGCTTTCATACTCAAGACTAATGTGTATCAGTTGACACAGTAAATGCCCTTGTGATTTACCCCTACGGTGTCATGTTTACTGACTTTTTAATGTCTTTGTACCTCAGTCACGGGCAGAGCAGAGGTCGGTCTACAAATGGTGATACCAATACCTAACCATTAAACGATGTTCTGTGTTCACCCTTCCTAATTACTATCGCCTGTAAGTAGGAAAACAGTCTTGTATCTGGTCACTTGGTAGGTCAGTGACAGAGCTCAGACTTACAACCAATTCCTGAGTCTTGGGTCAATAACCTCCCCACTGTCCACACAGCACAAGATATCTGTTGAGGTGGAGTTGCTTCAAAATTCATCATGGCACACACAAATCCCTCATACTATCAAAATAATTTCTAGAGAGGTAGACACACTTTTGCCACCAGCATGTGAAAAGATGGCCTAAAATATAACTGTGGCTGAAAGTATTGTACTCAACCGATTAGACCAAATTAATCCTTGATGTTGCTAAAGGAAAATCAGACAGCCCTTTGATATTCAAATTGTGGATGGATGCTCTTGTGCTTTTTAAATATGATTTTTCCTACTCAGAAAAGCCCCTGAAGTTGATGAGGCCTTAAGAGCCTTTGTGTGCTGCTCAGAGTGGTTGAATTTGAATGACTGATCCATTCTGGATCAAACTTCTAACTGCAAGTGGATGATTAATTAATGTAATTAAGCTTTGCATGGGGTCCCTCATTAGTGGACACTAAATAGCCTACCTAAAGGGCAAAGAGCTTTTCAGAAACTGCAGGTAAAAGCCAGTATCTCAGGTCAAGAATATACTGAAGACATTGCTTTCTGTAAACTGAGGTTTTCAAGGAAGCTTACAAGATTTTTTAGTTCAAAACGTAAGTACCAACTTGCAAGAAATCCTCTGAAGAGACAAATCCCATCCAATTGATATTTGTTAATAATCAAACACGATGATATGTTCATTTAGGCTTCCATCCAATAAAGCATTTAACTGCACACCTAATTCTAAGCACACAGGTGTGGCTGTCAAGACTGTCCTTTGAAGAGGGCTTTCCTAGTTGGCTGCCAACATCACCAAAATTGCGTCCATTTCAGCACAGAGATTGTAGAGTGGGAGCACAGGAAACCCTGCATGCTGCATGGGAGGCTGCTGAACATACAGAAAAGGAATGCTGAGTTGTGTGGTAAAGACATGGCTGTTGATGACACATGCTGAAAGCTAGGACCTTCTTGTACAAGGTCTGCTGAATCACTGCCATAGTGTATAACTTGAAATATATTTCTAGAGAGGGGCATGCAAAGCAGTGTTTTAGAAATCCTGCCTTTTGGGGCTCTTCATCTTTGCTTGACACTGAAAATACCTTGTTTTCTAACACATTTAAAAGAATTAGAAAAAGGCGTTCATTCTTCCGGCTTCTTATCTGCAAACCATAGCTGGAGAAAGATAAGAACGTGCTCAGCTCTCCTTTCATCAAAATAGCTGCATTGAAAGCATGCTGGCACAACAATTGTCCTGTTTAATTCTGGCCAATGACAGAACTAGGATGGCTTTCAATGCTTTACAAGCATTGCATTTTCTTTTTATATTGTATTGATTTAGTCTTCGTTTGCCCTATAAGGTTCTTCAACTAGTTAGAGCTTGGGTTGAATACTCATAGCAAGTCCTGGATGCTGCTGCAACTCTGGGAACCAAACAACCTGCTGTTATGACCAGTTCCATTTTTCCTGTTGGAGACTTAAGGGCTGAGGGCCCTAGCAAATGGTACAAAAGCTTTGATAGGGAAATTTCTAGGAAAGAACAATGTTGACAAAAGACGGTAACAGAATCTTCTTAGTTATGCGCAGTAAGATTTAAATATTTAGACACATTAAAACCTTCAAAGTTGGGCAAGGGCAGGACACTGATTTTTGCTAAAACCCAAAGGAGTTTTTACATTAGCAATTCTTGCAGTTTTGCTGTGACTATCCTAGTATTTACAGGTTGTCTTAATTTTTGAAGCTCTCGGATTATTTCAAAACCTCTTCTATTCTCTTAAAAATAAGTCCTTATATTCAGAGTTGCAGAAGAGCCTTAGAAATAATACCTAATGTCCTTAAAAGATCTGACAGCTTTAGAGAAGAAATTCAGATAGCTTCGAAACTCAAGAACACACAGTATTTTTATGAATAGGTCCCAAATATATATTAATGTCATTGTTTTCATAGAATCATAGAACAACCAGGTTGGAAGAGACCCATTAGATCATCAAGTCCAAACATTCCTATCAAACACTAAAACATGTCCCTCAGGACCTCATCCACCTGTGCCTTAAACACCTCCAAGGAAGGTGAATCAACCACCTCCCTGGGCAGCCTATTCCAATGCCCAATGACCCTCTGTGTGAAAAACTTCCTCCTAATGTCTAGCCTAAATCTCCCCTGGCGGAGCTTGAGGCCATTCCCTCTTGTCCTGTCCCCTGTCACTTGGGAGAAGAGGCCAGCTCTCTCTTAATTGTTTTAAGACAATCTCATAATTTTCTCAAACTTCGTGCATGATTTTTGTTTGGAAATAGATTATCTTTAAGGTGCCTTCCAACCAAAACCATTCTGTGATTCTATGATTTTTAACAGCTATGTTTAAAAACTGTGAAAGCACTCCCTGTGTTGGGTGAAAATTTCCATGCTCTTTCTTTGTGTGCTCTAAGAACTCCTGGAGGCTTTCAAAAGTGCCAGTGCTACATCTGCATGAGCAAGCAGGGTTGCACAGCAGGACTCTGGACAGAAACAATTCTAAGGACTCTATGCCCATGCTCTATGTCTTTTGAAAGTCTTTTGTTTAGACTAGTTTGGTCCCATGGTCCGAACAACCAATAATGCCTGAAGCATAACAAATGTACATACCAACACACATCTTCCAGTTTCATTACCTATCAAGTAAGCCGGTTTCTGCAGTCTGAGATTGCTCTGCAATGTGAATCAAATCATAGTCAGCTAGGGTATTTTGATGACTCTCTTCTAAAGTGCTCTCCTGATCTCAGATAACATGTTTATTCAGAAACAAACCATATTCCTCCACAAGCAACAGCACTTCTGCTCCAGCAGCTCACTTGCCCATTGAGTGGAGCTTATGAGGAAGACTGCTATGGCTGCCATTTGAAGTCAGCATCCACTTCTTTGTTGCTGGGGGAAATAGGAATATTAGGGGAAACACTGGTAAAACCACCCTGTCTGTTCTCATCTGTTATCCAATAGCTATAAGGAATCTTTTACAGTTTAAACTGTAAAATGGAAATCTGTCTTGACTGACAGGCCATGGGCAATTTGGGTCACATTCAGGTCCTTGGCAAAGCACAGCTACAACAGATTGCTGTGTCACAGCAGAGACCATTATTCATAAGCAAGACTATTTTTAACATATAAAAGCAGAGAGATAAGTGTAAATGTTACTTATAATTAACATCTGATGAAGGCAAATCTGTTGGTTCCTTTTGCCTTACTGAATCCAGTCTACGTATAATGAAGAGCTACTCATTTTTGACACTTTTCTCTAGTCCCACTAACCAACTAGTTCTTGAAGTTCTGTGCACCTGGAAGGACAGAGAAACTGGCAGGTTGCCTGTGGTCAAAATGTGCAACCCATAACATGGCTCAGCCCTGTGTTCCCTTGCCAGGCATCTGTGAGATGATCAGCTCTCTGAGATGCAACTGAATTCCTCTTTTTTTTTTTGTTTTTTTTTTTTTTTTTTGCTTTGGAAGAGACTATAGAAGAAAGTAAGACTAGGTGACATGTGTAATACAGGGTACAGAAGACCACCCACAGCCATCCTTTACATCAGTTTCTCACGGATGTTACTGACAAAGCAGTTTCTTACAAATTTCACTTTATAAATGCTCCTTTTGAGATGCTAGAATTTTTGGTTTGTCAAGACAATTATTTAAATCATGAAAAGTCACGTCATTTCCTGACCACAGGCACATTCTGTGGTCCAGTAATTTTTTTCTTTTGTTTTGATAATGAATTTTAGAAGTATGTTTTTTCCTGTCAAAGGAAATGATGTTTTATGACCATAAGTGCAATTGTTTCCCCATAGCTGCTGGTGGTATCTGAAGAAAGCTACATGATGAGTACAGATAAAGTGGTGAACTAGGATTGGGAGTAGTGCATGGGACTTGGGAAAGTAAAACTCAAGGTGGGGCATGAGTGTTAGGGATTCTACATATTTAATTTCTGGAACTTGTCTGAGGTGTTTAAGGCACAGGTGGATGAGGTGCTGAAGGACATGGTTTAGTGTTTGATAGGAATGGTTGGACTCGATGATCCAGTGGGTCTCTTCCAACCTGGTGATTCTATGATTCTATATATGAGTCTGAGATTCACTTTAATTCACTGGCCATCCAATATTTAAGACTGCTAGTTTGCAGCAGTCATGAATTTTTTTTTTCAGTCAATGGAGAGATAAGCACCATCATAGATTGATTGGTCCCATTCCAAAAGAGATGCCTGAGATAAATGAAATAGGTTGTCTTAAAGCCAATGAATGTCCTTGCGTTGTCAGAAAACCTTAAACTGTTTCTAGGCTTATGGAGTCACCAGCGATGAAGTGGATGAAAGCAAAAGCCCCTGCAGTGCATACATCTTATCCATCCCTTATGCTCCGTCAAGACTGACATCTCATTTTGGTGGTTCACACAGGTGGAACTAATTTTGTGACTATCTCTCTGAATATAAAACATCACTCAACAGAATATTTGCTGTGAATCCATCTTGCAACTTTATGTAAGTGTGCTTTTCCAGTTTCCCTAACAAAAATAAGATTACTTTAAATTGTACTAGCAGCTCAAAGCAAAGGCTCTTGAGTTGAACTAGACAGAATGGCAATACAGTTTAATACAGAGGGGAACAGAGTGTTTTGGTCATGTTGCCTGCCTCTTGATTTTGTGATACTTCTGTACCTAGACAACAAAGGAATTAGGTAGTATGAAACCGAAAAAGAAAACAGACAATGAGGAAAAGAAATTGTGAATTGTTGAGCTGTTTCTGTGAACAGTGACCAGCATTTCCTATCATATGCACAGATAATGAGGAAGAATGAGCTTGGACAGATCTAATCTGCTTTTCTGGCAAATGACTGTTTTAAAAAGTAATTTTTAGACATTAATTTCTGTAATGCTCATGACCCCTAGTTATCTAGGTTTTGGCAGAAGAACTAGCAATTTTATTCTCTCTAACCAGAGATTCTTTTAACAAATGACTTTAAAATGGATTGGGATGGAATCAGGCATTAGTATTGTTCATCAAAGCACAAGGTGTCAATGAAATCAGGGAGCACTGTAGCATCAGTTCTTCAAAACAAAAAAGATGATGCATGTGACAGATCTGATCCTTCAGCTCTGCAACCCTCCTGAAATCCATTTGAACTTCAGAGAATTTCAATGAGGATAAAACCAAAAATTCCATAGCTTTTTTTTTTTTTTTTTCCTTGAGGGAAGAAGACCTCTTTGTCTTCACAATTTTTTCAAGGCATGCCCTCCATATTTTCCTCCTTATGTCTGCACTCCATCTCCATTACCTCAGCTTTCTTCCCATAGAGCTTTTTATGTAGGAAAGGATGTGAGGTACAAAACCTGACTTTGAAGGTAATGGAGAGGATGAACAGTGAGGAATGAACTTAAAGGTTACAGTACTCCTAAGACAGCTCTATTTCCTGCTGGCTAACTGAAAACAGCTGTTGAATTTTTTTGCGGTGAGAAGTTCTACTCCTGTTCTTTGGATGCTTTGGCAGGATGCTGATGGTTAAGCTGCTGAATTTAGGCCTCCTTCATCAGAGACCTCCACAACCAGAGATAGCTCCTGTTACACAATTACCAAGTAAGTCTTCTAAGCATCAGTAGTTTGCAAGTATTCAAGGCAGCCCCATCCAGTAACCATTCTGCTATGGCCTGTCCCCCACGTTCTGTGCAAGCATGAAAGACCATGGAAATTCAGTTATGGGATGTTGTAAATGAAAGATTTTCCTGAAGGAGAACTTGATGGAAAAAGAAAATGGTACTAGGCTGTAGAAACTGCATCAGGAGGAAATTACCCTCCTTACTTAGCTTACCTTACCTGCCTGAGAATTGTTGTTGGTTTTGTAACATACCTACACAAAGGGAAAATAGTCTCTTGTGACTTGTATGAAAAATCCTGAATTTCACTTTTAGTTTAGGAATACTCATAGAGTAGTAGTAATTATTTTGCGTGTATCATTCTGGGTCTGATCCTGTCATTAATTTTCCTGTTCTCAAGAAAAATCCCTGTCCCTTGAACTATCACTCAGAGTCTTATATGAACGACTTAAGAATCAAAACCTTAAGCCCTAGAATTTTTGAATGGGTGGATTTGTTTTCCATGATTTAATACTCACTCTGTATGTAATGTGTTTCCTTTGCATCATATGCTTGAAGGGTTGTGACATGCTCTTTCACCAGCACTCCAAGCCATTAAAACTCTTCTGCTTCTGACAAAGGTTACATACAAAATTGCTTAAAATGCCATACATTTCACTCAGATATTCCACTAACTTTGAAGATTCCACCCTGGTAAGCAGCACTGCATTGGAATCTGTCTCCACAAAGGCTAAAAACACTATTTTCAGGGGTGCTAATGTTCACGTGTGAAGGCTGGAGAAGCAGGAGGCTTGTCAGAGACTCTCCCCAACACACCCACCCAGCCCTGCTGCACACAGATTGTCTTGCCTCAGCATTTCTGAGATTGGGGATAGCCGCAACAGCAGTAGAGTTTGCTTCAAGACTTTCCTGCAGAAGAATCCCTCTCAGATTTATGATCCTTCCCTCAGAAGTGACTACAATCTTATAAGTAGTGCTTATGAGCCCCCTGAGTCTTGCGGTTTCCTGGGTGCAAAGCTGTGGTGCTTGGCTTGGTCCCATATCATTGCTGGAAGCTGAAGCACCAAGAAAAGATGTGCAAAGGAGGTGACACTGCTTCAGTGTCCTGCTTCAGTGTCCTTGTGACAGACAATAAATGTGGGGTGGACTGAGTCACAGTTTGGAAGGACAGAAGTCGCAGATCCTTCAGGAGCCTCTTTCCCTTGACAGGCCTGGGATGCTGATACCAGTCACCACAACAGCAATGTACCTACAGCTTTCTGCTCGCTGGTGACCCAGGGTCTGTGTGGGAAGTGCAGTTCTGAGTCCTTGCACTGAGCACACTACTTTCTCCTGGAGCACCCAGCAGTCAGGGAGTAGGCTATTGGAGATGGCTGCTGCTTCCCAGCATCCTTGAGGTCATCTCATTATTATATTATGGGAAGCACATGGAGGTCCAGCTGAGATCTGCACTGCTTTCTCTAAACATCCTGTGCCAAAGAGGTTATGATGTAAGTGACAAAGACCGGCAATAAATGACACAGAGGTGAAAAAATGCCTCAGGGCAGGTCACAGACCCTCTGTGTAGGAAAGCTACAGGTTTCTTGATTTCTGGATGAATGACACCTCCACTGGCACAGGTTGTCTCCCTGAGAGTGCTGCAGATAATATGAGTGCTGGCTAGTGAAACAGCCCCTAGAATGAGGATGCAAATCAAGTATGATGAAACATAACAGAAGAGATTAGTGACACAGCCTGCTATGATCAAACAGCATCTTCCCAAGGTATGGATCTTGCTGTTGTTTCTGTTGTAACACAGTAAGACTGGGTTACTAGAGCAGAATGTGACAGAGCTGGTTACCGGTGTTTTTTTAGTTTTCTGAATCTTGCTCTCAGTCACGTGTGTTTGGAAGAGTGACATTTGTTCAGTTTTTCCTAATGATCTTTCAGAAGCTTCCACTGGCTGAATTCTGCATCAACTTGATTCCTTCAAGCAGATATGACAAACTCTTCCTGTTCTTGCATCACTCAGCCATGCATCACCTACTGACAGTGGATGTAATTTTATTCTATAGTAGCTGTATAATATCATGCCAAGAAATTAATGACATAATCCTGGCATATTCTCGGTCTTCACCACTGAAATAAGAGTCCTGCTACTGTTTCTTTTCATCTGGATGCAGTAGACCTTTTCTGGACTTGTACTGGTATCATTCCAATGATGTTGTGAACTCTCTCCTCCTTATCTTTGGACTGAGATTGCAGTCAAATTATTTTGAAAGTCATATTGAGCTGCTCAACAGAACAAGTTTTAGGAATTACCCATATTTTCTGAAAGCGAGACATTGACAGAGCAGGCAGTTTAAGAAAGAATAGGTAAAGAATCCAACTTATCCCATTTTCATCATTCAGGAATTCTCAGCTGTTGTGGAGTAGCCCAATAAAGGCAACAAAAGCTGCATTACTGCTGGTCTCTGTTAACAGAGTCTGGTCTTAGACATTTTTTTCTGGGATCTGATATACATGTTCTTTTGATAGAACTGTACATCAGACATAAAATGTGACTTTTTAAAATAACTCATATAGGAGTTGTAACCACAACCTTCATCAAATCACATGCTGTGCCATTGCAAAGTGTAGATATCCTTGATGTCTTCCAATATTTTTAAAATTGCACATTGAACTAAGGAAAGCCAAAATATTATTTAGTCATAACTTAAGACTCTAAAACCAGTAAGAAAATTCAATTGTAAGATGCATTTTTTTGCTTTTGGCAAAGAAAATACTGAGGCAAATCAGCTAAGTATAAATGTGGGTTTATGTTACATGGGGTAAATGCAATTATAATTAGCAGTAGAATTGGGTTCTTGATCTTTGTATTCCAGTACTTAAATTCCTTGCTTGCTGAGTCATTTCACTGAATGCAAAATCTATTGCAATTATTTTCACACCATAATTGCTGGGAGAACCCCCATTTTAGATACAATTTGCTGCTTTAAGGACTGTAGAAGGTACCATCCAAATCAATAATTCCATATAGCCTAGGAAACCCATTTTATAGTGTCTGAATAGAAAATAAATAGAAGCATTAATTAATTACTTTATACATATGTGTATACATTAAAAAAAAAATATAAAAAGTCTTTTTTTACAGAAATTTATTGGTTGATTTTGAGCAGTCTACATGTATTTAATGTACCTCACTCAAAGCCAAATATGTGTAACTACATCTTTGTGCTACACAATCGCTCTTCCTGGCTGCCATGACTACCGACTACATGTCAAAATGCAAAAGACAATGAAAGGAGACAGTTCGAAAAATCCAATTTTCTTCTGGCTTTTGAGGGGAATTTTAATTTTGTGGGATGTGTTAAAATAAGATTGTCTCACCAGTTTGAATGGAGGCATTATTTTCCTTTCTGTACACAATTGCAAATGACATATGTAAGTAGATTACTTAAAAATGAAGGGTTCCTATCCTTGCAATAATACAAACAATGGCATACATATTGTAATTGTGTTAATTAACAATACTATTTTAATGCCAGAACAAAATAAGCTCTTAGTAAATGACTTCTAAGTTTCTGTATAAAACTGTTTGGTATTAGAGTTTGTCTGCTGATATTATTCATATTTGTGAAGGACTTTGCTTTAAATCCAGGGAGGTATGATGATATAAGCTGTATTGCAGATGCACTGACACTATAGTTTATACTATGTTGCTTTACATCCTATAGCTTAATTCTCCTTTTTTCAAAACAAAGACTACAGAAATGTAAAAGCTTTTATACAAATTTACAAGTCTACTCAATTTGGTATACATGGGAGCAAGGGACTGTATTTACTAAATTACAAGATATTCCAAAGGACTGAATATCTGGGTTTAGAGAAATCTAGTCCCTAGTTTAAGAAAGTCTCCTGTGTAGGAAGCCTGTCAAGGCTGTATTTATCCTTGAAGAAATGCTTTGGTTAAGAAATAATGTCTTTAGGGTTTGAAGAAGTTTGAAAGCCATGCACAGAGTAAGCAAAAATGACAGCAACTATCAACTATGTTGATACAGAGCAGATTTTATAAAACTCATCTTTTCGTTTGGCCTTACCTCCTTAACAAGTGGGCATCAGAATGACTTGGAAAAGTATCTTTTGGCAGGTTCAAATCTAGAAACTTGGGCTACTTGTAGGCATCTCAGTGTTCAACATATTCATTGTGAAAATCTATTTTTACAGCATTTAAAGACATAAGATAATTTTCTGCTTGTCTTCTACACAGTCCTGAAGATTACAAATGCCTAAATGAGATTTCAGGTGATGGTTCAGTGTGTGCCTATGATGTGTGATGTAAACCTACAACTGTAAATGCTGAAAGATGAAGTCTAAGTGCCAAAATAGGAATGGATACTGTGGCAGGACTTTTCTTTTTACAATGAATTTTTGGGAATAAACTTAGCATATGTAGTCTGGTTCTGAAAATCTCACAATGAAGAGGTATTTTTACTATTTCTTGTGCCTTTCTTTTAAAGTAGTTAGACTGGAAAAATGGGAGAGCAGGAACTGGAACAGGGTAGAAGCAGAGATGGGTGTGAATCAATGGGAGGGGAGGTTGGATTCATCACTGGTTGAAGGTATTTGGAGTTGTGCAGCTGCACCTGAGGTAGTGCATCCAGTTTTGGGTCCACTAATTTAAGAGACCATGAAAGAACAGGTGATGGTCCAATGGAGAGGTACCAGGAAAGCGAGGAACCTGAAACATGTGGTCTGTGAGGGATGGTGGAGAGGGACAGGTCTGTTTAGTTGTGCAAACAGGTAGTTAAGGTACAACGTGTTAGCTGCTTACAGCTCTTTGAAGGAAAGACCACTGAAATGACAATACCAAACTCTTCTAGATAACAGAAGACAGAACAACAGCCATAAATCACAGCTTAGAAAGTTGTGAGATCATCCATTCAGGAGCTGGCTAGACAAAGTGGTGATGATTCTTTAAGCAGGAGGACAGACTAGGTAACCTCTGGATATCCTTCCAATCAGCTTCTCTGTAGTTGAATTCCTGGACTGAGCTCGTTTTTATGTGCACCATGGTGGGAGGAAGGGCTTGCTAACAATTTACAGCCCCAACTCCATTCCTTTTTCTTATTCACATCTTTTAGTGTTTGCTGTCTCTATAAAAATGCATCTCATCTCACTGGACCTCTGCACTATTGCTACCATTCAACATTTTTCCATTAGCTGCAGACTCTCAGAGAGCTCATTCCCAGCACATTAGAGAAAGAAATCCCTCTGGATCTGTTCCTGGCTTTTTCCCCAGCTACTCACTCACTCACTGCCCTCCATCCTATTTCCTTTCATGCCAAAGAACCTCACAGTTTCCTTTTGTGAAGACCCAAGAGCACCTTGTTGAGGCAGCATCAGGAAGAGACACCAGCTGTTCAGTTTCTGTGCTTCAGATGTGGCCATCACCACAGACCACTTTGTCAGCCATCCTACCTCTTTTCTGAAATAAAGTCTTGCAAGTACTCTTTCAGATTTGGTAAAAAAAAATTCTCAGCACTTAAGCTTGCTTGCAAAGTAAGCAACAAGCCATACCGAATAGACACAGGCATTAGAAAGATACACAAAAGCAAATAAAGAGGATTATTACCACTATTCTTTTAAATTTTGGCTTTGCTTCGCTGGGAAGATTTTGTATAGCTTGCAGAGTCTAAATGATCATTTCATTTTTGAAACTGTTGCAAATAAAATTGCAGTGTGGTCATCAGTGAGTATTAACTAGCATAGCAAAACAAATCTTGGGTCTTTGCAAGTTTTCTTATTCAGTAAAACCAAAAAATCACATTGGAAATAGAGCACAAAGACATTTTAATCAGAAATTGGCACAGCTGAAAACATTAATATAGGTGAAACTTACGATGTAATCCAGACCATAAAATAAATCTGAGACAATTACTTGACTTGACATTCTTTGCTTCATTTAGTAAAATTGAGTTGGGCAGTGACAACAAGCAATGAAGTGATGGGTGAAATCTTAAATGATATTGACTGCTGCTAGGTGATAAGCATTTTCTAGTTTGCCGCATCCTTTCTTAGCCCGAGGAAAAAAATACACAAAAAATATATATGCTAAAATAAAGCTTCAGCTTGAGCACCCACTGAGCCATGGCCATTTAACAGAGGTCTTCTACAAGCCTATCTACAATATATGGCCCATGTCCTCAATCATTCCACTGTCGTGAACTCCTAACTCCCAGTAAGATTAGTTATAGCAGTTTGAATTTTCTGTCAGTCCTAAACTTGAACTGACTGATACTCTTTCACTAGCAATCAGGTAACTAATGGATGAAATTCCAGTCATGTTTTAAGTCAACCAAAAATTTCTCTTTGACTTTGGTGCATTTAAGTTTTATCTAATAGATGCTTTTAGTGAGGGATTCTATGATTAAATTTTTGAACCATTCATCACATCTCTGTTATTCTGACTTTCAGATATTACTGTATGATCTTTAACTAAACTATCTATGCATCTATTACTACTAATTACCCAATTTATACTTCTGCTATTGTATCCTGTCATGTCTTTATGCATATATTCAAACATTTGATTACCTCCATTAAGGAAATAATGATACCACTTCGCTACATATTGCTAAAATTTATCATAATTTGGCATAAATTATAAATATTATTAAGTACTTTAATCAGGGGATGTATAAAATGAGAAAAAAAGAAAAGAATGACAGCCTCTTCTTTGAAACTATGCTGATTGTTCAAAGAAATTAGTATATTATTCAGAATTGATTAAACTGGCTGAGACAGAACAATTGCTAATGGGATTTTTTTGTTATAATGGACACTACAATAGAACTAGAACAATAATCACCTGTCAGAGAAATTGACCTGTGTTTCAAGTAGCTTTACTCAGATTTTCATAATAGGAGTACATTGATTTTTGAAGATGTAAATTTAATGCATAAATGTCAATGTTATAGCAATTTATATATACTTTTCGTAACGTGACTGCTTCTAGTTATCTTTCATGATCCACTTCTGTTTGTCATCTTTCTCTTCTTTTTTGGTGCTTTAAACTGTTTTTCAATTTAGTGATTTTTTCCTCTTCTAAAATGTTATGAAGACTTCTAGAATTCATTTACTCTGTCAGTCTATTTATCTCTACATCTATCTACCTGTCGGTCTATCTGTCTCTCTGTACTTATTTTTCTGCAGTATTGGTCCCCCAGTACACAGATGAGGATCTTGATGAATTCAGAGACACTGCTCTGCTACTAAATTAACCATGTGAGGAGTCAATCCCTGCAGAGACGCTCCATTGATTTTGGTGGGGCTCTGCTGTGACGGTGCTTGGATCATTTTATACAGAAAAGGATCCTCACTTGCAACACCTAGATTTTCAGGGCACTGTGCACCAGTATATTCCAGCATCAACAGCTTGTTGTTAAAGACAAATTGGAGCTACTTCTGTGTTGTTCAGCCTGTTCTTTATAACAGATTTATCAAACTTCCAGGACTGGCTTGGCTGTCACATTTTTCAATACATTCTAAAAGTGATGGGAGCTTGAAATATCCAAATGTCAAATTATAACGGTCTGTTTTTTCTCTTTTGTTGTATAATCAGATTTTTTTTTTCCTGTATAAAAAAAAAAGTCTCTCTTTTCCTGTATAATCAATTTCTCCTTTATTAGCGTAGCTGGCTTTTATATGGCTTTTCAAATAATAAAGGAGATGTTTCCTTCCTAAGCTGCTGCTTCGGAAGATTTAAGGGTGAAAAACAATGGGTTCATCAGACATAACTTAACACGCATCTTCTGCCACAGATTTGCACTGCTTTAGGATCTAATTCCAGCAAGGTGAGTATTCCTTGCCTTTGCCTATCTTAGCTCCTTAAATATGTGGTGCACACACCACAGTGAGACATTGCTATTTCCCACTAGTGTTACTTTTTTTACTTCCACTGCATCAGAAAATATGAGAGTCCTCCTTCCACTGAGTATCACTTTGTTAAATTACAACAATTTGACTTAGTTTTCTTGGTTGGAGGGCTGCCTACTGCTGAAGTTTGGAGGATCTTTTAGCAAAAATAATTCCACTGTTTCTGGGAAGCTGACTAGGGAAAAATACATAGCCTGCATGTGACAAACTAAACAAGTGCTTATTTTATTTGTTTGAAAGGCTCTAGCACTTGGTGCCAGGAAATAATTCTTTGTTTGAAAATTCTGCCCAGGTCTTGCTGTGGAATAAGTCACTGAAATATCTGATTTCAGGCTTTATCCGTGACTAGGAGAGAAATGACCAAGTTTTACAGCCAATTTCTCTGAAGACACTTTGTGCTGGACATGACTGATTCCACATGGACTGAGAGTGATGCTCCAAACAGTGCTCCCCCTGGTCACTGTGAAGTAAAGGAATGCTGGGAACTGGAAACAGAAGAGGAATAAATTACCCTGTGGTCTTATTTCCTCCCCTTCTGGTCCTGCAGAATTGTGAAAAATTATCAGAAGAAATGGGCTGTGTGAAGGGATGGACGTTGAATATACCTGGTGGAAGAAGTTGCTGAGAGCAGGTTAATTTAAAAAAAAAAAAAAAAAAAAAAAAAAAAAAAAAGAAGAAGAAAAAACCTCCAACTCTGAAATGTAAAGTCAGTCAAAGATGGGATGACTGAAACTAGACCAGGAACAAGATGACACGATGAGGGAAATTTTATAAAGGAAATGGATTGACACTGGAACTCAGTAGGTGGTGGAGATAGAGCAGATGGGAAGCTCTGATTAGGATGGCAGAGTGTTTGCAAGAAAGTTCAGAGTAATCTGAAATAGAAATCTTCCTGACTGCTAGCTCAGACTTTCCTCTAATATATAAAAGACTCTAAAAGACCGTAAATTTATTTGTATGTATGAGTTCATAGACAGATTGAGGTTTATCTGATCCAATATTCTGTTTCCAGGATACTCTTTCTTAGTTGTTGTTTTGATCTAGGAATTTATACCTGTATAACTATACAGACATGTACTAAATGTAATTTTGTAACCTTAGTATTCTAGATAGCTCCTATTCATTTCTTTAAATGCCTTGAATTTTCTACCACGGCTCAGTACTTATTCATATTCCAATTTTTCACCCTCAACAACACTGTTGACATCTTCCTGCAGATATCAGTACTCTAGCGCAGCTGAGACCTCTGGAATAGCTTTGGCAAGGTATGTAAGCTGATAATTACAGTTTTGCAGAGCACTTAAAAGTAACTGTCACGTTTAATCCTGTTTTTCAGGCCTCCCACCACTAGAAGGAGAAACTCTTTACACTTGTTATCTACGCACTGCAAAAAAAAAAAAGTGAATGCACTTCAAATGTGAAGATCTTGAATCCTTAAGGCAGACTAAAATAAAAATCTTACTTTTCTCAAGAAATTCTTCTTGGTATTTTACTTAGAAAATACTGTGTTTAGCAGCAAAACATCATTTCCCCAGCAAGAAGCTATTTACCTAGAGAATAAGTGTCCTATTGATAAATATTAAACATTTATCTTTTTAAGCCACAAAGAGTATAGGCTTCTTTCCACAATATGTAATATAGATTTAATATTAAAGGTTCCCTGACTGCAACCTTGACAGTATCAAAAAGCACATAGAAAAGATATTTGCTTAGAAATCGTCTTTTGTGTTACATCTACATAATACATTGAATAAATGCCAGTACCTGGAAACAAAGACTGTGTATTCAAGTGACTATAAACATGAGTGACATCAGTTGCTCTTTCTTTTCACAGGAATGATGTAAGAAACAAAGATATCAAAATAGTTAGATATGCTATTTAGTAAAGGTTAACAAAACAATTACAGAAGTGAGTTATGCTTTCAAAAAATGTCTTTGAAGAACTATAGAACTTGATTCATGCATTCATTTCATTTTCAAAGATTTCCCTGGAGTATCCAAATATCTCTTAGAGCTCCATTCAAGTAACTGGAGAATTTGCAGTATAAAAATACCAGTAAACAAACAAACAAACAAATTGCTAAATTTCTATATAATATGTGTGATTTTATATAATTATATAATTTTATATAATTCTGTTATAAGTAAAAATTTTTGCGCATTTTTGACCTGGCTATGGTCACTACAGTCTCTTGAAAAATTAAAAATAGTAACCATAATTATATTTGACACTTCAGGGAGCCCTGCCAATGGAATCCCATTAGGAGCCATCCTAGTAGAAACCAGACGATGAATTTGAACATGTATATACCAGAAATCTTAGGTCAACAGGACAATTGTGTTTTCAATAACTTTGGACAGAATAAAAAGTAGTATCTAGATGAAAAAATATGGCTATGTAGTCACATAGTATCTACTGAATATATTTAAATGTAAAATACTTAAAAATTAAAAGGTACCTCAGCTAGCTTCAGGTAAAACATCCTTTAGCTTGAGGTAAATTCCCCATTTGCAGACTTCTACGCCAGTCAGTAGAATAAACTATACACATAATTCTTCTTCTTTATCTAAGAAACTCCCTAAACTTTATAAAAAGTACCTGAATAGCACAGAAAGCTAATCCATCTTTAGAAGGTAAATTGCTCTGTTTACTAATCTGATCAGTATGTACTTTAAAAACTTCTATAACATTAAGGCATTATTATACATTTCCAAGTAATGTGGAACACAACCTCATGTCACAGTTCTGAGGGTAGTATATTATTCCCATCTTAATGAAGAGAAAATCAGGTCATAAAATGATTAATGGACAAATCCAATAAAGGAGCTGGATGCCTAAAATGGTATTTAAGAAAAATTCAGGCCTCTCAATCCAAAATGTAGATTCTTAAATTCTTTCACAGTTGCAGAGAAGCCATGGAAGTCTATAAATACCATAATTTGTGCTATTCTAATTGGTGCTGCACTGTAGGGTGACACTTTTTTGTACAAGTAAGTGTGGTTCAGACTCGAGATGTTTAATCCCCTAACATCGGGAACTGAGTGTTCTTCCAGATGAGTCTTCTTTCGTTGATGAAATCTGTGTAGCCTATTTCCTAACTGTACATGGCTCACACAGAGAGCATAAGGTCCTTCATAAACTCAGGGACAGCCACTGCTTTATTTCAAAATATTGCTAATGGGAAACATTGCTGGCTTTTACTTCTGCCCTTTGGGACAACTGTCTACAGTGAGCACCTTGGACTGGGAATGGCAGAACTGGCTACAGTCTCTTTCAGAAATGAGAAGATTCAAGCTGAAGAGTCTTAATTGGCACTCAAAGAAACTCAAATTTATTATACGCTCCCACAACTGCTCCTTTTTGCTGTATCATGCAAAATCAAGCAATGGTCCTGTAAACCATGACTAGATAGAGGTTGTGGTCCCTCTGTGTGCTCTCTTGTTTGTTCTTCAGCATGATGTTACTCCCATGGAAGTGTGGCAGGGGCCTCAGTTTGGTGGCTTTGATGTTCTACAGGGATGGAGGAAACATAGGAATGAGGGCTTCTACAGGGATGGAGGAAACATAGGAATGAGGGCCACCACATCCCAGAGCCACATTTGGAGGCCAACCACCAGCTGTTTGACTGAGAGCGGACAACTGTACTGATTGTGGCTTTTTTTTTCCTCTTGCCACAAACATGAAGACTGAATCAGGGCTTCTCTGTGACTGTAGGTGAGGTGTCCAAGGGTCGGTTGAAGTTTCTATCTTGGTGACTATTCGACGAGTACTTCTTCTCTGGGCAGACCTCAGCAATGTGCTGTTTTACCATGGCCAGAGGCTCTGATCTCTTCCCATGTGTCATGGAGATACAGTCACACCTATGTCCCACCACAGGTGCCTTAGAGCTTTACTAACTATCTCAGTCTAAAACTAAAATAAACCACGTGCATGGGGCAAAACTGATGAATAAAACTCCCATAAAACACCAACAATCCCGTTTTGTGACTGGGTATGGGAAGAATCACAATTTCTCCACTCAATAACTACTACGACAGTGATGGGTTTTGTGTATTAGAATGAGTGCATAAATGTTCAGTTTTGGGACCCTCACTGCAAGAAGGACATTGAGATGCTGGAGCATGTCCAGAGAAGGACAATGAAGCTGGTGAAAGGCAGGGTGAACAAGCTAGCTGAGGGAACTGGGGTTGTTCAGCCTAGAGAAAAGGTGGCTGAGGGGAGACCTTATTACTGTCTACAACCACTTGAAACGTCTGTAGTGAGGTGAGTGTTGGTCTTTTCTCCTAAGAAACCAGTGATAGGATGAGAGGAAATGGCCTCAAGTTGTAGCAGGAGAGGTTTAGATTAGGCATCAGAATAAATTTCTTCACCAAAAGTGTTATCAGGCACTGGAACAGGCTGCCCAAGGAAGTGGTTGAGTCCCCATCCCTGGAGGTATTTAAAAGACGTGTAGATGAAGTGCTTGGGGACATGGTTTAGTAGTGCACAGGTACACTTGGACTCGATGATCTCAAATGTCTTTTCCAACTAAATGATTCTGTGATTCTATGATAATTTATTCATGAATTTCTTGGATTAGACAGATATACCTTAAAAAAAATCAACATTTTAAAATGCCTTCAGCAAAGCCCAAAGTTTTGTGTAGATACTGTATATCTGTTTAACTGCACATCCTGGCAGAAAGAGCTAAAATTCATTTCCTTTGTTAAATTATGCATTAGTAGACAGGAAAAAGAAACACATAATAAGTAGAAGAGAAAATGAAATAATTGCAGAGCAGCCTTGTATGCTGGTATTGCCCAGACATACAAAGTCTTGAGTATTTTGTTCCCAGGGTCCAGCTTTTCTGCATTATTCTAATTTTTTTTTACTGAGGTTGCAGATCTATGCAGATTGGCGTCTCCAAAGTAATTGTTTGCAGTTTTGAAAAGCGCTGAGCAACCAGAACAATAGATATTGCCTGCACTGTAGTCATGGGTGCCCAGCACCTTGCAGAATTGAGGTTTGTGTCCCACGTAGAATTACTGGCTGATGTTTGCAGAGTGACTCATACTTCCAAGTGGGATCAATATTAGTTTTAAACAGAATGAAACCCACCACACCTCAGAGCTCACATCCTGTGTCCACAGAATCCATAGCATGAGGATTGTGTGTAGCCTAGAAAGAACTGTGAATAGCAGCCATTCCTCCAAATCATCTACCAGTTCCTGTGTCCTTATGTGCTAAGGATCAGCTGATTGTGCTGAGGCCAGTGACTGAAAAACATTGACTCCAGTGAGGCAAAACTCATTGCAAAGTTCATACATCTAACATCCACTTTAAGAGTACTGCTGAAGAAGACATTCTGATGAGAGCAACAGTTTTTATTTATAAAGGTGACTTGTATGTAGAACTAATGTTGAATCTTTGAAGGTAGTTTCTGTAGAAGTAAGTAAGCACTACTAGTTCATGATGTGACATTTGCTCCTCCTTAAAGCATTAGGAGGTACTACTGAGCATGCCAAGACAAAGGGGTTTGAAGCCTGATAAGCTGAAAGACAAATGTACTAAATATATATACAACCTGTGGGGAGCACACCCTGTGAGAAGACCTGTTGGAGGACTTCACTTCCACCTGTGTTGCTGCCCATTAGTCATTGGTTATGAGCCACCTTCAGCCCCTTAAGTTCAACTGGTGGCTGTATAAAAGCTTCTAGTGAAATAATTTTCCCATTATATCAATGACTTGGAGTGACGCCATTTTACGATGCCTACTTTAAGACACCTAGGGCTTGATGTTTTTCAGGAGCATTGAATGTATTTTGTCCCTTTTGAGTATGAACTAATGAGGTAGTTAAATTAGACCTACACAGAAATGCTGCATGGGTCAATTATTGCCCTGACCTACTTGTCATGGGAAGCCTCTGATCTGTATGTTTCAGGCTACGTAATAATACACTCTTCTCACAGAATGCTCTTAGGAGAATTAATTGCTTAATTTTGTACAGTATTTGAAGGATAAAATACTATCTAAATATGTAGCTGGATATAAGTCTCATATCTCTTTTGCAATGAGGGGTTTTTTTTAATTAATGCTGTTAATTTGAAAATGGAGAATTCTAAAGAAATGAATATAAATGTCACCTGAGGAAAATCTAACTGTGAGGTTAGATTGCACATATATTTATAGTAAAGAATATGTGTGCAACGTGACTTAGAGAAATGTACTATTGTAGTACAACTACCAAAGAAATGAAAAAAAAAATCCCATGTTTAATTAATTAATTAAAGGGAATTAAAATTGACAAAATCAATGTGAATGAATTGCAGGAACACATCATTAAACAGGGAAGCCTTTAGTCTAAATAGGGCTTATGTTGGGACAAAGAAGTGGTGGAGGTGGAGGTGAGAGAACATTTTGGAAGTGTTCAAGCTGTTGATTTTTATTTTTATTTCCTCAGCATGTTGTGGGATCTCTTCCATAAGATGATGGAATAGATGACGCTTCATCCTTCTGCCTGTACACTTCACAGGGTAAGTAAAGATCTGCTATGTGGCAATATAAATTCTCAGCCATATGGACTGATTTGGTAATTATTATTGCCTGAACAATTAATTGGAGGAAGAATCTATTCTTTAAAAACACAAAAAGTATGGGAATGGGTTTTAACTTTCAGTTCTCTAATGAATTGTACTTGACAACAACTTCATATTAGCTTAGTAATCAAAATTCTCGGAAAAATAAAAAAATTGAAATGTTTCTTCTGTTAGATCTTGACAAAATTTGGAATAATGGTGTCTCAGTCAAATCATATTTCTCCTAACATCATGAGACATTAAGATTTTTTTCTGAATCTTGTCTATGCTCATTCTCATCTTAAAGTAATTTCCTGTTTGTCTACACAGATACATAATTTTCTGATAACTGAAAAAAATTAAGCACTGACTTGTGCTCATTTATTTTAAAAGGGGATGAACCACATTTATTGACATTAGGGGAAAGTTAAACCCTTCTACTAAAAACTGCAAAATATAGAAAGGAGCGAAAAAAAAATTCAGTCTGGCACTTAGCCATATGTTGTTTAACTTGAAGCTTGTCACGGTCATCAGTGTCCAGACGCCTACTGATGTGCAATTGTTGAAAATCAAGCAATTGTTTAAGTGCACTGGCAGGCCAGAGACAGAATGGAAAAGCCTAGTTATTAAAGCAATTGAACTAGTTAAACTCAACAACCATACACTTATTTATGACTTCATATGTTTGCACACCTGATAAAGCAATAATGTAGTACTCAGTTAACAAACACAGCAGTGACATTGCATCCATCAAGTATTGTATCAAGGTCTGAGCTTATAGCTAAAATGCAAATGACAAAATAGAAGAACAAATCTGAAGCACTTTCATGAGTTTAATCAGTCTCACTGAGATATGCAAAGGAGGCAGCATGGAGCTGCCTGAATTCCCCGTATCATCATAATCCCACCCATTTATCACCTCAGTTTCTGACTATCTCAAAAGGAGTCTGAATTAAAACACTTCTTTAACACATTATTCACACGTCCCCTGTGTTTCCATTCAATCACTTCCTATAAAATAAACAAGAACCACAATTGGGACTGAGATTTTCTGTATGATAGTCGTCTGAAGATATTTTCATAGTAAGTATTCTTTAAATTAAACACCTCAAGGAAACAATGAACTAATGGTTTTGGACACCTTTTTTAGTTCCATTGGAATCCCTGGCTGCTTCACCCTCACACTTCCACATTCATACCCTAAGAAAGTATCCAATCAGCTACATTGCCCACCAGATCTATAGCGACCCCACCTGCAAAAGCAGCTGATTTATGTAGTACACATCCTGCCAGGCATGGAGCACAAGGTCTGAAGGAGTCCACCCATGCAATACAGATTTCATATAGAAGATGCCATTAAGGGGAGGATGCAAGTTAGAGGACCCTCCCGAATTTCTGTACAATTGTATTATGTGAAATTTTACAATAAGGCACACTTAAGTATAAGTAATTAAATAGATATGCATGTGTGCACCCAGTGTGCATGGCTCATATGCTATGTAGACTAAACAGAAGGAAGAATTTTATAAGCATTAAGGGTGCAGCAAGCTCCAGGAGTTATTGTGGCTATTGAAATTCCCATGTAAGTCAAAGGAGCTTTCCTTGAGAAGCTTTTATTTAACAGAGCCTAAGAGAAAATGCGGCTTAATTTTGCTTTCTATGGCAGAATATAAGCACATTTATTTAGAAATCTGAGTGAAGAGTTCAGTCCAAAGCCAGTAGGGCTATTCACATGCTCAAACTCAGCCACCTGCTTAAGTGCCTTGCTGGGCCGGGGCCAGAAACATAATAGTGGGCCAGCTTAAACTGATTAGAAATGTTCCGTTGGCTCCAGTGGCAGCAGGATCTAGCCTTTATTGCCACTTTGCAAAATACTGTGCTCAACATGGGAAAAAAATCAGGCACTTTGTAGTTCTCAGTGGTCTATCGGGTAAAGCTTGAGTACAAAACAAATGTAGTTTATTTAGCACTAACTGGAAATGCCTATGACTGAGACTGCATCTGTTCTTCCACCTGAGAACAAAATCTGTTGCTTTGAAGAAACTCTTGAAATAAAGTGGCTTATTTCTAATAAGCCGTCTAGATCCAAATTTTCTCTACGAAGAGCTACAACAAGGAAGGGTCAGGTTTAAGGAAACAGTGAAAGGAATCCTTAACTTGTGAGCTGAAAGAGGAAAGATGCTTTTAATAGTGTATCTTTCATTTTTCAATTGAATGCTGTTGTGTTTTTAGAAACATGGCTAGTTACACTGCTTTTTATTGCTCGTGTATGTAGCTTGTTAACCAGATATTAATGGGCAAACAGACACGACACAGTCATGGGGCAAGCCTAATGATTCCCAGCATCTCTCTTGCTGCAGAAACCTTTATATTTGTGTGCTGCGAGATCATTAATCAAAGGCTGAAGAGCCTTTTCTTCCCTAGTGACAGGATTCCTCACAGGGCCTTCTGCAGTGATAAGTCTCCGTCTGACTACAAATTATCAATACTGATTACTGGATTGCTGCAGTGGGGAGGGGACGGCGTGCTCGGCACTGCAGGGCTGGCCAGCCTCCTGCAGCCCTTGTCTCCCTCCTCTATTTTCATAGAATCATAGAACAACCAGGTTGGAAGGGACCCATTGGATCATTGAGTCCAACCATTCCCATCAAACACTAAACCATGTCCCTCAGGACCTCATCTACCTGTGCCTTAAACACCTCCAGGGAAGGTGAATCAACCACAGCCACTGTGTGCTTTGGTCCCATGGGTGCCACAGCCAGGTTTAAGATGCTTTCAATCTGCCCTGATGATTCCTCAGGATCGGAACATCAGCATTCATATCAATACACGCCTAATGTGGTGGTTACGGGCAGCACCGGGAGGTTTTGGAATGGTTGGACTAGATGATCCGATGGGTCCCTTCCAACCTGGTTGTTCTATGATTCTATGATTCTATGATTCTATGAACTTTGTGCGGCGTGATTAAGAGCGATAACAGAGCCTGCAGCGAATGGGGATTTGAATGGGATTTGCTTCTTGGGGAAGAACAGTAACCCGATGGGTCCCTTCCAACCTGGTTGTTCTATGATTCTATGTGAGCTTTCTATTCTTCTTTTCTGGGGTCTGTGCGGGCACGACTTTAACGGTGAATGACTGTGAAAACTTGAATTGGAACGCTTCGAACGTAGCTCCTGCCTCATCCCAAAGAAAGGGAAAGGAAAAAAAACGCGAAAGAAAGAGAAAAATCAAGGAGTATCACAGAATCACAGAACAACCAGATTGGAAGGGACCCATCGGATCTTCTAATCCAACCATTCCTATCTAACACTAAACCAAGTCCTTCAAGACCTCATCCACCCGTGCCTTAAACACCTCCAGGGAAGGTGAATCAGCCACTTCCCTGGATTTCTATTGTATCATCTCTGTATCTGGCAAGTAACAGGTCCTGTCTCATCCCAAAGGAAGGGGGAAAAAAAAAAAAAAAAAAAAAAAAAGCGAAAGAAAGAGAAAAATCAGGGAGTAACGGGGTGTGGGTGCTCTCAGCATCCCGATCCCAGGGTTTTTCTCCACCTCCCCGCAGCATCCTGGCTGGAACAAAGGGTGCGGGGTGCGGCCGGGAGGGGCCGCCGGGCGGAGCGCTGCCCGAGGCCCCTAGGGCCGCTGCGGAGTAGGGGGGGGGGGGGGGGGGCGGGGCGCGGCTCCGAGGAGGATGCTTTGACTGCGGATGAAAAAAAAAAAAAAAAACCCGCCATGCGGTGACCTACTTCAGCTCCCCCCACCCTATCCCTCCCCACCGTTCAGACTGCAGGTGCCCCCCTCCTCCTCCTCCTCCTCCTCCTCCTCTGTGTCTGTCCGTGTGTCCGTCCCGCAGCCCCTCCAGCCGGGCTGGGCGCGGCCGCCCCGCAGTGCGCTCCGCTGCAGTCCCCACCCCCACCCCCCGCACCCCAAACCCTCTGCTCCCCCCCTCCCTGAGGCTTATTTATAGCGGGGACAACGCTGAGGTTCGTTTTCTTCAATAAATTTTTTTTTTTCCTTAAATGCCATAATATATATGGGAGGTTTAGGCTAAATATTAGGAAAAAATTTTTCACAGAAAGGGTCATTGGGGCACTGGCAGAGGCTGCCCAAGGAGGTGGTTGATTTTCCTTCCCTGGAGGGGTTTAAGGGACGGGTAGACGAGGTGCTGAGGGCATCGTTTAGTGATTGATGGGAATGGTTGGACTTCATGATCCAGTGGGTCTCTTCCAACATGGTGATTCTATGATTCTATGAGTCTATGATTCTATGATTCTATGATTCTATGATTCTATATCTATTCATCTTTAAAATGAAGCCGTTTCAACATGAAGCTGTGCCGACCTCACCCACAGTAAATAACCTGATCTCAGGTTAGAATGTTAAAAGAGCCCCAGGATTTCACACGCCCTCCCCACCCCACTCCCCCTTTTTCCTTTTAACTGATCAAAGGAATTAAAAGTATGTTCGATTTTTTCCCCCCCCCTAAACTTTAGGGACACTGAGAAAAGCACCCAGCATAGGTAGCAGTCTTAGGAAATAGTGGCTGTTGTACTGGCTGAAGAAAAAGAGATGTGTTTTCTTACCCATTGCTGTTTTAGCCATGGTGGGATGTGCAGGCTCTCAGAGGTGGTGAAGGCAAAAGGGTCCAGCTACACCAGTGAAGAGAGGGAGAAGACTGAATAAGGCACTGAGTCAGCAGAGTGGGGCTGTGCAAGAGAAGGAGCAAGAGGCAGGAGCCCATGAATAATTATCACTCTTCTACACAAGCAGATTGGCTCTAGAGGTCCCCTGACATGACTCCTGCAGAGCCAGAATCTCTGGGCATTAAATATTGATCCACCAATGGTGCTAGAGTACAAAGTGCCAGAATGCAGTTTGAAGTGGAAATCAGTCCTTGAATGCCTCTCCCCCCCTTGGTCTGCCTTTAGTAGTACATTCCATGTCAAGTGTTTTATGTCTTACATGAAAAAAGCCTATTGGTGTTGAAGGCGCTGCTGTTGCTACCTGTAAAACATGCACAAATTCGTTTTAACACATTTGATTCCAAAGATATGACCAAAAAAAAAAAGGGACAAGTGCAGGCGATTTTATAAGCCATTTCAGTAAAGCAGCTGCTCACATTATTTTCACCTCTGCATCCCGTTTTCTGCTTATGCATACACATGAAATATACAATTGTTTTATACTGAATGTTCCTACATTCCTGTATTTATTGTAGAATCACCAAACCCAGCCCTGGACTTGGACCTACCAAAACTTGGGGTGTGGTAGCTGGACCTGTTTGCAGTCTCAAAAGGCTCTGGAAAGCCAAAACCAGGATAAATGTGAAAAGAACTGTTAATAACCACTTCCTTGATGTACTAAAACAAGATCCACTGTGAAGCTGTGAGTTCAAATCACTTGATACAGGGTGCAGAATGGGACTTGATATGATTATTACATGAAAACGGATGGACATATTCTGATGAAGATACTCTACATTAATTTTAAGGATTCTCTGTCCCCAGCAGAGAAAAGACGGTGACATGACTGACAGCCACCAAACAAATGTGTGTGGTTGTCTGAAATTCTTGCTAGAAATGTGGCAGCGATTGGACCTGTTTGTACACATCCTAAGGGCTGGAAGCTGTTGCTGGCCTAGAGGAGATAGTATCCAAGATGGTGGTACAAAGAGAAGGACACTCCATCTTTACCTTCTTGTCCTTACACTGTCCAGATGGAACTCATCTGCCTCTCCCAGGGGAAAAGCAGCCTTGTTGTCAGAAGCCTGCGGTTATAACAGACACTGTTTGCAGATAGATGAGCATAGAATGAATTTTCAGCTCGGAATCTGGAAGACAATGCTCATGGAATTGTTTCGTGGTGTGCACGGGTGAGTGAGAAAAGCAGTAGAGTGGGCAGAGGTCTCCAGGTTGGAGGTGTGTTTCCCCAGGGCAAACAGGGCATTGGCACCATTCCCCTCCCTTCAGTGGTGCCATTTGCAGCTGCACAGTCTACACAGCCAGCACTAACTGCAATTCATTTCCTTTGTGTGTGCTTCCCTAGGCCAGGAAATGCAGGATTATGCTTTTTGAGCTTCCTCGAGGTCAGTGAACAGCATCTTTGAATAAAGAAGGGCCCAGAGCATAAGGTCGACTTTCTCTCTTGAGTCCCTGTTGATGATTTCTGAATTGCAGGAACTCTCTGTTTTCTTTAAACGAGAATAGTGAAGTCTGGAAGTGAGTTAGGGGAAGGAATCATTCCTAAACCCTACAGCGTGCACAGAGACACACGTGTGAGTCACCAGCGTGTACGCTGCAGCACGGCAGATGCTTTGATGGCCGAGGGGGATGATACAGGTTTGTTTGTGGGAATGCAGGGGGTGATGTGCCTTCCTGGAAGGCCTCGCCTTGACCAAGAGTAGGAAGGGAGCCCCGGGGGCCTTTTGGGGTGACGCATTTCTGGGCCTTAAGCTCTGTGGCTGCGCGTGGGGGAGAGGGTGATTGGCATATCTATAGTGAGAAGAGCTTAGCCCTGAAAGAAAAAGCTGAGAAACGACTGAGTGCTGCACATTAAAGGTCGGAGAGAGGGAGATGCCTCACAGGGCTAAAAAACCTCGCTCTAACCTGGGGACACCCGCCCCAGCCCCCAGTTCTCCGGCAGGGGTGGCTCTGCCCTGGGCAGCGGGTAGAGGGCTCGGCTCGGGGAGCGAGGGCGGGGTCGGGGCGCTCTCCGTGGTGCTGGAGGCGCCGCTCTCCGTGGTGCTGGAGGAGCCGCCGCTCCCCTTGGGCAGCTCCCGGCCGTCGGGGAGGGTCGGCGGGAGCGGGGGACGGGTAGGCAGGGAGGCGACAGGCAGGGAGACGGACTCGGGACAGAAGACGGGCAGGGAGGCAGGCGCGGAGGGGACGAGGAGGGGACAGTCCGTTCAGGAGGCAGGCGGGGCGGTGGCCGCGGGCGCTGCGCCAGCCGCAGCGCGGAGCGGGTGAGGGGCTGCGGTGCCGGCTCCGCCCGCCCTGCCTTCCCGGAACGAGGCGGCATCGGAGGGCGCGGGGGACAGCAGGGCTGAGCTGCTCCTATGCAACCGTCCTCGCCGCAGCACCCGGCACGCCCAAACACGCCCTGCCATCTTTTTTTTTTTTTTTTTTTTTTTTTTTTTTTTAAATTCTGTTTTTCCTATCCTCCCAGCTTAACCGTCAGCAAAGGGCAGCAGGTGGAGCGGGAGGGTTCCCGCAGCCCCCTGGAGAAGGCAACTTCCCTCCACCCCTTCCCAGGGAGCCGGCTCGGTGCTGTCAGACCGAGGGTGGGACGGGGAGCACTGCTTCCCACCAGGATGGGGTATGGGGCTCTTGGTTGGGGAGGGGGGGGTGGTGCCGAGAAAGTGGTGCAAGAAATTGCCTGGCAATCACTGTCATGTCAAACCTCTGACATGTAGACAAGTGGTTATTAGACACTCCACGTGTCATTCCTGATCCATTACCACTTTTGGATGGTGTGCTTCATGTACAAGGCGGCACCTTACAACCCCGGGGGTCTCCTGGCGAGGGGCGCCTCGCTGCTGAGGAGGCCAAGTGCTGCGGAGTGTGCTCCTCTCAGTAACAAAGCCCTTGGGGGAGAATGCCCGCGACTAGAGGTGTTTCAAGGGTGGGGGTCTCGCTCCTTCATCGAGAAGGAGGCACCTGGAAGAGGGTTCTGTGCGCTGACTAGGGAGGACACAAGACCTGTGAGGTGACAGCAAAGGCTGCAGTGTAGGCTGTTGTGTTCTAGTACTGGGAAAAGAATAATAAATCCCCCACCCTGCTCTTGGTGTCTCTGTGTTGCTGAGGAGGACAGAAGTGACTGGGGTGTGTGCTCAGTTCTATGGAAATCATTCCTTTTTTTTATTCACAGAAAGAGTCATTGGGCACTGTCAGAGGCTGCCCAGGGAGGGTGTTGATTCAACTTCCCTGAAGGTGTTTAAGGGACAGGTGGACGATGTGCTGAGGGGCATGGTTTAGTGTTTGATAGGAATGGTTGGATTTGATGATCCGGTGGGTCTCTTCCAACCTAGTGATTCTATGATTCTATGATTCTACATTTTAGGGTACTATGAGTCCTCAGCATAAGGATAGAATCCTTGACATAAGAAGGATATGGAGCTGTTAGAACTGGTCCAGAGGGGGGCTACAAAGATGATCTGAGGGCTAGAGCACCACCCACATGAGGACAGGCTGAGAAAGTTGGGTTTGTTCAGCCTGGAGAAGAGAAGTCTCCAAGGAGACCTTATAGCGACCTTCCTGTACCTGAAGGGGCTTCCTGTACCTTCTGGGGAGGGGCTGTTCACAAAGACGTGTAGTGATAGGACTAGGTACAATGGGTATAAACCAGAAAGGGACAGATTTAGACTAGGAATAAGGAGGAATATCTTCACCATGAGAGTGGTGAGGCACTGGAACACGTTGCCCAGGGAAGGTGTGGCTGCTCCATCCCTAGAGGTGCTCAAGGTCAGGTTTGATGGGGCCTTGGGTAGCCCAATCTAGTGGGAGGTGCCCCTCCCCATGGCAGGGGGATTTGAACTAGGTGATCTTTTAGTTCCCTTTTAACCCAAACTATTCTGTGTTTCTGTGTCTGAGCAAGGCTAGGACTTGTTCCATTTCACAAGCAGAGCCCTCTCTTGATTCATGTTAAAATATATTTGCAGCCCACGCTACCTCTAGGCCTGTGCATGTACGGGCTGTAAGGAGATGCTGTTGAGCAAAGCACTCCTTAACTGCTTCTAGATAGTAGTGGGATATAACTGTGACTTGCATCCCAATTTTATAATACATTTCTTCTATGGCCTTGACCAGACTGCTGAAAAGCTTTTGTTCTTTCCCCCCCCCTCCACCCCCCCCCCCCGCCCGTTTGTTCTTTTCTCCATTCATTAATGAGGATCTTACTTTTTACCTCCTTGGAGAAAAGGGAGAAGGGAAGATAATGCCTCAAAAATAAATGTTTATGCAGCACTTTGTAGACTGTTGCTGTTAGGTGAATGAACTAAATTGGCACTGAAATAAAACAAATGGCAGAGATGGGAGTTGGCCATGAATCTTTCAGTCTCTGCTTGTGCTTTGCGGCTCTGTTGCATAGGTGGGGAGACTGTGCAGCCTTGTTTAGCTTTCTTAAATAACTTGAAAAAATCAACTTTATCTTATTGACTTTTGGGAGGCTTATTTGCACTTAGTCTTTGGCATTAGGAAATATAACAAGCTTAATTAGAGAAGCTGTTTTTTTCCTTTGGTCACACATTTTTAGGCCTAAAGAGTGCTTTCACTTTCTGTCTATGCAATTTTAGAAAATTGATTAGTAATTTGTTCATGATTAGCTTCTTTTAATCTCTACTGCTTCCAGACCTTCAGCAAAACTTATGGTAGAATCTGTTATTCAAACTGTATGATGAAGTCCTCAAAAGTCGGAGAAGAGTGGTGCCCATGCAATCTTAATTACAATTTCTTAATCCATGATATAATTTTTAATTATATACTCTCATACTACTTTTTCCCACCAGATTCTCCCTACAACCATAACAAGAGGGATGGTACTCCCTTAGTGAGCATTAGTTTTATAATTTATTTTCATTCTCTTCTCATAAAACAGAACCTTGACACAGACCAGCATGGCCTTGAGAGCAGGGGTACAATGAAGGTTTTCTTGCAGGAATACTTGATAGAATATTTTCCTAGTACGAGTGAAAAAATCTTCCATCCAGTCTTATTTTTCACAGCAGGTTAAGTATAGACGAGAAGATGTTAGCACAGTTTGCATTTCAGTAAGCAATTAACCCCTGTGTATTTTAATGTGAAATTTAGTGAGAGAAGACCACAAACATATGCATGTGTGATTTTGTAATTTTTCTAATGTTTCTGCTTTTTTTGTATTTTTTTCCTGAAATTTTATGCAGAACATATAAATACATCAAGCAGATTAAAAGATTAGCTGTATACTGAAAGCATAGGGAGAAAGAACAAGTACTGATATGAGTAACTGTATCTTAGATCTGAAGCATGGTCACCTTCCTCTTATTGAATTACTCTTTCTTATTCTTTCATTTTTGTATGTAACATTTCAGTTATAAAACAGTAACTTGCTGTGACGTTTCTGTTAGCATTTATCTGCTTCTGAATTTGTGCTTTTTTGCTGAACATAGCCTATCTAAAAATCATCTTGTTAAACTTTGCTAGTGGTTTGATAAGGCCGCTGCAAACAATGTCACCATTAGTAATTTCAGTTGCTGCTCATTCCATATACACGTTGCGGCTTTAGGGCTTGCCTGGTTTCCTGCAGGCTTTTATACTTGCACAGCTGCACATGGTGTTCCTTTCGGCAGCATTCAGGATCTCAGTGGGGAAGCTGAATAATGGCATTATGGTATTTGTGGATTTTTTTTTCCCTAGAAATCTGCAAGCAATGGCTTAAAGCTAACATGAGGATTGTACACAATGAGATCTTGTCAGCCTTGTCCATGAGATGTGAGCTAGAGCTGTGCAGGGTTGTGTGATGGGAGCGACCTGGTTGCATCTGGACTCTGTTCTGTGCCACAAATACATAAAATGTTGTATGTCTGGTGGTGGAAAATAGGAGAATTAGGGGTGGAAACTAGTTGTGTAATTCTCAATGAGCAACACATGTTCCTTACACTATGGGAACTGTTGTGTGGGACCAGACCAAAGGGTCATCTGTCCAGTATCCTGTATATTGCATATTCTCCCCTTCCAAGGCCCCACCAGATAACAGGATTTTATTTTCTTGGATGAACGTCTCATCGCAGCTCTTAGAGAAGGCAACTTGGAGGTGAATCTGAATGCCTGTGGATTGATTTTGGTTTTCTCCTCCTGACCTGTCTCTGGGTAGATTGCCACTGGGCAGCCACCACAGGTCATTGCATATGTTCAGAGTGGGCAACAGAAATGTTGTTTGAGATGATCAGCTTGATGTACCCCTGTGAATCCTTTTGTTCTTGTTTCCACTTCCGTATTCCCTTGCATTTGTTTCCCTTATTTCTTTCCTCTTTAGTTCAATGTAAGACTAGGAGTAGGAGAAGCAAATTCCATACTGTCCCAGGGACCTTTCCAGCCATTGACAGCTCCTAGGAGGTTCCTGGCCTTGGTACAGTTTTCCTGCTCTATTAGCCTTGATAGATCTTTCTTCTACAATGTCCACAATGTCCTGTGGCAGTCAGTCCCACAGACTGGCTCTTCGCTGTGTAAGAGGCATCTTCTTTTGCTTATTTTAATTGTGCACCCTACCAAGACTTATTATGTTTCTCTCTAGATGTGGGATACTAAATACACTTTCAATTCCAGAATCAGAGGGTTCTTCCCTCTTTAAAGTGAAAAGCAATGGAGGGAAGATTACCAGATCTTATTTTCCCTTCAAAATGAGAGATGACAAGTAGATGATGCAGAAGGAATTTCATTAGACAGGTGGGGAGAATGCTATCCAGTGCACCTCAGAGGTTCACAATGAAATTTTCCTGGAAAAACAGAAGTGCCAATATTCAGCAGATCTAAATCACAAGTCATTCCAAGGCCAAGGGGCCTAGTTTGAAAGCATCCTGCAAGTATCCTATTGAAATGAGGTATATGCTGGCATGTTTCTAATGTGGTTTGTTGACTGTAGTTTTCCGAACAGTAAAATAAAGTATAACAAGAAAGAGACAATAAAAGTATGCTGTAAAGGTCCTAATTCCCTCTACTCTGTTTGCAGTGACATGCACGTCATTATTTTAACTTGATTTTGCTATTTTTGTTGTTCTTTGGGTCGACAAAACTTATTGTGACTGTTTGCTGGTGATCAGCTGTTTTATTATGGCTTTTGCCTCACAGCTCTTGGAGAAGACCACGGACCATTTTTCTCTATATAGTCAATCATACCCATAGGTATGACTCTATTATTTCCAGTCTTGCTTTTAGCCCATTGAAAAGTTTAAAGAAAGCTGTTTTGCTCACAGCTTTGTCAGACTTTATTATCTTCATCTGACATTTTCAGTGTTGCGTGCCTGTTGATTATTGTTTGTGTGAAAAAGTCAACTGAGATGTTTTATGTGGCTTTGAGGATAAACTTTATGCAATATGACAATGCTTCGTTTATTCTGGCATTCTTTTCTTGGAGATACAGTATCATGTCCTATTCTCCAGTAGACAATTGAAATCTCTGAGGTGGTTGTTTTGGTAGCGGAGAGGTGGACTGTCTTTTTGATATAAAAATTCACTTAAACTTGGCAATATTTTAATGCTTTAGAAAAAGCTGTCCTTTATACTGCTTCTGGAGATACTTGCTAAAATCTCAACAACTAAAATTCTTTGCTCGCTGAACATGTTTTATTTTTGTTAAACAGTACCTGTCTCATTTTTTGGGACTGAGACTTGGTCAGGGAAATCGGAAATGGAGTGGAGTAAATGCTAAAGAACACAAAGAGAATAACAGCTGGAGTAATGAGGGAAGACTGGTACTGGATGGACAAAGAAGCTGTAATGAAGAAGCCTTTGGGAGCTGGGGTAATTAGGGTCGCAGAAGCAGGCTAGGGAAAGACTAGGTTTGAGAGACAGGGCCTGACATTTGTTTACTGAAGAGATGAAGGGCAAAGATTTGTGTCATAGTGTGGGGAGGTTCTTACTTGGCAACCTTAATTCGGTCCCCTACTGATACATGTGTGATCACACATTGTTTTTATGCAGGATTTCTGGCTCAAGCTTTGTGCAGGATGGGCTTACTCTAGGGAGCTACTAGGGCTGCACCACAAACACAAGTGATGCCCATGTGACTCCTGCCTCAATTATTGCTTGAGATGGGAAGTCATTAACGAATGAAGCAAGGGAGAGTAAAAGAAGGTCATGTGACTGAAATAATACACTGTTGCACTGGACTTTTCATCTAGTGCTAATACAGCCACTTAAACCTGTTCTGTGATCTCTCTATGTGGAACTTCTAATAGTCTAAAAGCTTCTAATTATCTAATTTTTAATGACCACCTTTTGTGTTCTAAATCCAATTTGCTTAGCAGTCACACCTGCAACGGATGTTGCAACCTCTATATTTGAAATGTTAAATATTTTTAGATTATACCTGTGACAACTCAGACACTACATCTGAAATCAGTGAATTGCTCTGACTTTAATTTTTCTGTGCCTCCACGTCCTGTATTTTAGACAGCAGCTCTACCTTTCCTTTGCCACTGCAAATTTTTGTGAAACTAGATAATGAGTGTTTGTGCAGTACTGAGATATTGGAGTGAAGAGCACCATTGAGAAACCCAGGTGGAAATTAATACTTCTACCATCAAACCACTATTGAATAATGGGCAACAAAAAAAGCATGGACCACACACTGAGTTATGAGGTGAAAGCAAAATATTGATAAGTTGTTTGGTGAATAAAACAGTGGTTCTCTGCAAAGATATAGATTAAAGACTGTACATAGATTTAAGATGTTATTATCACCCTAGTACAGGAGAGATTTCCAAGAGGGGGATTAAACAATGTACTGATGCCCCATGTGCCTTTTTCTGTCTCCAGGGGAGACTCGGTTGTTTGGCTAGCATGGAATTTCAGGTTTGTGGCAAGTATTTCAATGCCTGTATCCTATTTTAAATATGTAGTGTTTGTGAGAGCACTTTGTGCTGAGATTACAAGGTGGTAGAGTTTTTGGAGGTTCTTGTCTTTTGTGGGAATTTGCTCCACATTACGCCCCATATAGTCACTTCCTCCAAGTAATATGGCTGGGTACAGTGAGGGTAGCTACTGCTTCCATGGATATTTAATCGGTGCCATGGAAGATAGTGGCAATGCGTTAACAGCTTGGGCCTAGGTGGAGATCAGATAAATGTCCTTAATGCTACTGTTTGCAAGGAAAAAGGTGTTATAGTAAGATTTCATGCAGATAGGGCGCTACTGGCTTAGCAACTCACAACAAAAATCATTCAAAAAGAATTCCTTTTGTAGGGACCTTTCATTTTGATTATCGATACATACAAAGTGGGTTTTGGTAGTGTCTGCTCATTGGTACTGTAGGTACAGGGCTCAATAAGCATCTATTTACAAAATTTCTCCCCACTTTTGTTGGCCCAGCTCTGTAGTTACAAAAACCGAAGTACTACCTGTGTTCCCGCTCTGTGACATCAGTGATGGTTCTGCTGACTGGCATACATCTGTTCTGTCCCTTCTTGCCTTTTCATGTTCTTATTTTTATTGCCCCTCATTTTTGCCTTTTTTTTCCTCTGTAGCCTAATTAAAACAGACCTTTCTTTGTGTTTACCACATGGAGAAAAAGGTGGTAAAAAAACCAGTGTGACTAGGACATTATACTATTTATGTTTATTGCTTTGCATAGTTGTTTCTTTTTTAATGTCTGGAGTTTGAATGTAATCACTAAGTCCAGAAGAAGTGCATCTTTTCCAGTAAACTGTCAGACAAAGAAGTAAAAGCAAATCTTATTAAACCACAGAACTGAAAAGACCATGAGCTAGTATTCCTACGAGCTAATTCAACGACCAATTAAAGCAGCAGCTCATTTTTCTCTTTCCTAGGCCTAAAACCCCCATGTCTGACTTCTGATTTCCTATTCAGTCAAATACTATTAGAGTCAAGTGATGTAAGGGCTCTTAACTTCAGCCAGAAAATGAAAAAAATAGGAAAAGCCACCTTTCTTTGTCAGTGACTCCATGGTACCTAGCTATTGCAATAACCAAACATGGAAAATCATATTAAATGGAAACTTCCAGTTCAGCAGCCTAATGGGACTGGTTAGGAGTGAATTTCATCTTGTATTTTAAACTTAAATTAGAATTGTTGAGAAGTTCTTTGAAGTGTGGGGTTTTGGAATGGATTTCTTGTATTCAGAGAAGCCGTTAGATGAAGTATGGATGGGTCATAGTGTTGGTAACCTACAGATTACAGCTCCTCTAAACACATGAAAGATGTTTTTATCTGAAAGGTGAAAAGGAGAGAAGACTGAGGGATGTTCTTGGGGAACAAATGAGCTTGTAAGCTGAAAGGTGAACTACATCCTTTCTGGAGAAGATTCTAGTAGGAATCTACACTGACAGGTGAATATGCACTGCTATTGCCAGCCACAGTTGTATTCTGCAGATTATTATAGTGGATCAGCTTCCAAAGGCTGGTAGCTTTTAAAATTAAGTTAAGTTTAGAATTAGAAATATTTAATGACCTAACATTTCAGAATTGACAATACCACTTTTATATTATGGTTTGCAGTAGAAATCCAGCTGCTAACCCAAAGAGTTTTGCTGTTCTGGGTATTCTAACATGTCTCTAAAGCATTTTGATGCTGACTGAAACTCACAAAACAAGAAAACTAAGACTGTAAATTCATCTCCTTTTGAGGCTGCTGTGTTAAAATATTGCAGTGTATATTCACAATAAACTCATGTAATTTGAAGAGATGTAACAATATGACTTTCAGGATAACAACTTTGAGCTCTTGGGTTTATAGATTAGAACCGTATTCCCTTCTTTTATGATGTATATCTGGAATTACTTCATTAGATGCCTGGTTGACAGTGAAATTCTGGCAATAAGATTAATTGAGCCAGAAAACTTTGATAACCTTTAACTGAAATTCTTGCTCCACTGACCTTTGCACGTTTGCAGGTGGACAGAACAGAATAGTAAATCATGAAGTCTCTTTCTTTCCTTTATTGAACAAATACACAGTTACTCTTGCATTCTAACAAATATTTGGAGAAATGACTCATATTTTCCTAGAAATTTTCTAGAAGGGTATCTTCACCTTAAGGTTCTGAGAGACCAAAATACCATGAATCTTTGTCAAAAATGATGTCTAGTTTTGAATCTGAATTTCTCTGCCTTCTAAGTCCATCTTCTGGTTTTCCTTGTGTCTTTTTCTATTTTAGTTTTCAGTCTCTTCAGAGTCCTTTTCCCCATAAAGCAAGATGATTGGACCCTGTATGTTTCTTTCTTGAAGCCATTATCTTATGCCTGATCTTTATGGCTTTTTTTATTTCTTTTCTGTCCATCTTTTTTAACATCTTTTTAAAAAGAGCAGTAGTAGACAGGAGTATATTATTCTATAATGATCTCATCAAGAAGCAGAAGCTCTTTTCTTTTAACATGTTAAAAAATTGTATTAGCCTTTTTTTGCCATAATGTATCTGCTTAGGATTCCATTTCCCCACTGGCACCTACAGATCCCTTTCAGACTCTGCTGGGCAAGATACTTAAAACAAATAAGAAATAACCACTGACTTCACTAGGAGAAACAGTAGGTTCCTCAGTAGGCCACTGCATGAGCATGAAATTGTTTGAATGTGGAGATCTTTGCAAAGAACGGGAGCATAATGTCATCCTGCTAAATACTATGTTTAATTCTGTGAACACTTTCATTAATTAGATATATAGAAGGTGCCATAAATGCTCCAGTCAATAAAGTATCATCTGTTCATAAATTTTCAAGTCTGGAAAGGGCTGTTACTTTCTCTGGATTATTCTGCAAATTCTTATTTATGAAGTCACAAAATTTTTAGTATTTTCTTATTTACTAGCGTCAGTTTAAAAGTCCCATTTAGATTACTGACAAATGCTGCTTTCACATCCGATTTAAAGTAGATACTTTTTTGAGAACCTGGCTAAAAAATACCTCTTTACATGAAGATGCTCTGCTTGCAATTGCTTTCTTTAGTCTCTTCAGTTAATCAGTCCTTAGACATTTAATATGGTCACATTTACTTAGGGCATTCCCAGCAATCAAGACATCAAATTAATTCAAGTTTAAGTGTTTCTTACAGAACTCACTCATAGCAATATAACAAATGTATATACCTCCTAGCTTTTTCCTGGTATTTCTCAAGTACTACTTCCTAAAATTAAGTAAATATCATTATTTTAATGGGATTCTTGGGTTTAATATGTGTCAGTGAAGTATTCCTGTGTTGCCAAAACCATTCTGATTCCAGTTATTGGGTTTTGCTTGCAGTCCTTTCTCTGGTAATAGATTTTACAAATGGAAGAAATTAAATTGTCTGAAAGCATGATAAGAATCCTGAGCAGAAAAAGGAATGCAGTGTCTGTCACTTATGAGAAACCACGTGTCTCTGTTGCTATAAAGGAATAATTTCAAAAATAAATAAGGCACGTTTTGGAGAGCTCAAATTTTCAATTCAGCGATGCATTTACATTGGCATTATTAAACATCAGTAAGGATAAGAATCAACATTTGCAAAATTCAGTAGATTTGAACTAACAACACAGCCCATTCCCTTTTTTATCTCAGTACTTATCTATCTCACAACTGTAGCTATAGAATAATATTTTTCCTATGCCTATGGTGGTTCTAAGGGCTATGAATTTGCTTTGATTAGCCCCTGGAGAAGAAAGGACTGTATCATGAAATTAATTTTTTTGACATTAAAATGAAACAATTATTTGAAAATTTAAGTTTTGGTAATGAATGGAATTGCTATGGCAGTAATGCAGCAAGCAATCTTTTTCCTTGTGTATCAGGGTTAAAAAAGGTTTTATTCTACTTTATAGTTACAGGAGGTGGGGTCAGATGATAATGCAACTTTCAAAAGGCCACAGACTGACAGTCAGCATATTTCACGAAGAAATTTTTTCTTTACTTGGGAATCTGGATATTCAATGAATCCTTTGTATGTTAAAGATGCCCTCATGTAGTAACTGTTAGTCTTCTATGATTTTATTTCATTCAAAGGAATCTAGCTTGTGTGCTCCAATCAATAGTAAAATGTCGACTGATAAACAGATTCATGATCGGATTGTGGAGATGTCTTCTCTGCACAGAAAGGAAATATTGTACTTGGTTCATATTCGCATTTAAAAAAACCTGTTGAAAGATTTGAAAGGGCAAGGGAAAGAAATACCAAAATGATTCATGAACTGTAAGGAATACCTCATCCCATGAGAAATAAAGAAATTGGCACGTTGCTGAATTAAAAACAAGACTCAGAGGTGACCTCAGTCAAATGTGTGAGCATATTCACACTAAGAAAATTCTGAGTACTAACAAAGCAATGGCTGGAAGCTGTCACCAGCCAAATTCAAATTAGTAATTCTATGCTTGTTTTCAACAGAAGGAGTGATTAATCATTGAAATACATGATGAAGGAGACAAATGGATTCCCCATCTCTCATTTTCATATTAAGACGGGATGTATTTAAGTCAAACACAAAGTTATTGGGCTCAGTACAAAGGTAATGGCCTGTGATAAGTAGATCAGATTAGGTGATCACAAAGGACACTTCTGAATTTAAGCACTGTGACTGCACGAGATCATGCCTCTACAAGGATCTGGATGAATAGCTGGTTTTTCTTGTGTGGTTCATAAATTGCATCACTTATAAATGCAGATTTCCCAGCACCTATTCTATTATTATTCAGGTGCATGGACTAGGATTTAGAAGACTTTCTCTATGATAATCCTGGAAGAATAAACTAGATCAGTCCAATGGCCAGAGAAGCTACTGAAGACATATAACTTTAATGTAGCTTGGATCAGGTGACGCAGCTTTGTCTATTAACACTATGTAAAAAATTAATAATAAATCAAGTGTAGCCCTTTAAGTTGTTTCTGATACCAGCTAGGATCTTAACAGTGTAAGAAAAGAGCATCCATAGAGGAATGTAGCACAATTCATATTGTAAGACAGCTCAGTAGGTCTCTGGTACGATGTGCTGCCACAGCAGGGCCAGACTGAAGGGTGCTCAGGGCTTTCCGGCTTCCGGCAATCATTGGTTGAAAGATACCTTAAGCAGCGCCTGTAATGCTGTGTTTAATCTTCTATCCCTCAGATTTATCTAGGGCTATTTATGTGTTGACTGCATCAAGATTCAGTGATAATGGATTCCACAATTCAGTAGCACACCCTACAAAAATCCATTTCCCCTAGCCTTAAACCTTCTCTTTACCTGTGTCTTATGCTACGAGAAATAATGAATAATCGTTTTCCTTGTCCCATGGTACACATTTTACTAAAAATCCACCATGGTCTTCTTTCAGCCTGGCAATAAAATGCAAATATATCTTTGTGCTCTTCACACTTTAATACATGAGATTAAAATGTGATGTTGATGACATTAAAAATAATGGAGCAAGCACACGTTGTTCCTAAAGGTCTTAGCTATAATGAGTTTTGGCTTCACTCAATAAAAAATCTTCTTTAAGTCAGAGCCTATTCAAGACTGAGTAAGCTGTGGAAAACCAATTTTCCATGGCTGCTTTGGCCTTGTGCAAACCCTTAGTGGTTTTTATAGTGAACCAAGCCTTTTGTTTTATGATTTGTTCTGCTTGTAAATTGTGAGGACTTAGCTGCTTGTTTACAAAGGGCAAACAAATCTTGTGTGATAGTTTAATCACCTAATTAATATCTTAAGTCAGAAGATTTATTGTATTTCGTTGCATATGTAGGATTTTGCACGTTAGCACCTGAGCAGGAACATGTAGTAAAATGTATCATGAATTTATCAGATGTCAAAACCCATGACACAGCTTAAGACTATAATTTTTACAATGAAATGATATTTGAATAATTACCACGTTGTAAAACTGCAGCCCTGTGGAGACTAATGAAAACTACATTTCAGTATAGTTCCTGAGGACTGCTCCCAATGCATTAATTAGGAAAATTACCACTAGCTTTGTCGGAATGAGATTAGGTCCCGTTTCTTGGAATAACAATCTGATTCTGTTATGCATGCTCATGTGCCATAAATCCTCTGCACATTAGGGTGCCAACTTTCAAGCCGTGTTCATCATGAATAAGCTTGGGTTCAGTCCTGTGGGCTGCAGATATTAGCACAGAGAGTCAAGGCCTGAGCAGGGAGGGCATATTATTTGCTTAGCAGGAGTGAAGTCACATTTCTGCATTCTGCAAAAGAACTGGAAACACACACAACCCCAACAGGAGTCTTTGAACAGGAACAGGCAGCAGAGGCAGGGAAAGAGGAGAGACCTGGCTATGCTGCAGTTCATTCTCTGCAGTTGATGGGCACAGTTGCCAGCTCTCAGGATTTGATTTGATCCCCAGTAGGGGTGGAAGTAACGGTTTCCTTGGCCAAGGTTTGGCAGAGCTGATCTCTGAAGGATTTTGGCTTAGAAGGATTTCAGTAGCAGCATTCCAAAAAACTAGCTGCTGAATATCCCAAGGCACATACTAGGCTTAGTTTTCACAAGTCTTCTCTATTTATGCCCTTCATCTTGTTGAACTGGAAAAAATTGTGCTCAGCATCTTCACTGATGTATCACTAGAGATTTTTAGAGACAGTTTGTTGACTCCATGAATTACAATTATAAAGTCATATATGATTGTTCTGACCAACTTCAGTTAGCAGACCTATTTCTGTAAGTGTCCTCTGGATTTATATCAAACATTACGCTTCACAATGGTATTTTCAGCTTAGGGCATAGTGATAACGATTTTGCGAACATTCAGTCAACTTTCCTGAAATCTTCACTCAAGTTTACCAGACTATGGGGTTCATACCTCAGGGTTTTTTTCTTCAAAGCAAACCCAGCTGAAATTCAGTGCTTCCCTGGGTATTGCTTTGAAATTTGCAGTTCATTTGAAACCTTTTGCAGATACTTTGGAAATTCATTAGTGTGGAAGCAATGGGAGTGACACACATTCAAGTAATAGCAGTGGGAGCCACCCAACATCCTCCTTGCCTTGGATGGGTGATATTATACTTTCCCAAAGAGTTAGGAGCAGTCTGTATTTTTCAAATTAGATATTCAGGTGCCAATCCAACTCCCTTCACTGCAGTGGTGCAGCAGTCTCCTCTGTGATTCATTCTGTAGTGTGCCTCAGAGCAGCATTTGTGCTTGAGTGAGAGAAATGTAAAAAAAAAGAATACTGTTTAAGGCTGAAAATATCTGCTTTTATATTTTTATATCCCCTAGATCCCAAGCGCATCATTCTTTTTATGGGATAACACCAGGTAACATCTTTATACACATGCATAACTTTAACGGTGAAGGAAAATAAAAATATTTGGTCCGGTTAGTGCTTTGTCTCAGATGATTTTGAATTTAAGATGGAAGACTGTGATGTGTATTTATACAATCATCTACCAGGTTTTGTACCTGAGATTGTCACTTAATGCGTTCATCCCATTCACATAACGATGATTGCTGTAGCTCTGTCAGGGATCACAGAAGTAATTGTGGGCCTGTTACCATGGTGTGCCCTGCTTCAGCTGCTAAAATAATAAGCACAGTTCAAGTGAACTATTATGTAAATGTCCTTGAGGAAACATCAAGTGGTGAAAACATCAACAGCTGTAAGGACAGGACCCACTTATTAAAATAATAAGGACGACTAATCCATTGAGATCTCTAAGGAGTAAGAAAAATTACTTCAGGGTAGCTTTACATGAGGAACCAAAGTTTGATAATAAGATCTTCATTTTAGAATACCCAAGTTTAAAAAAAACCCAGAGACTGGAAGCTGAAAAATTATTTCAGGTTATAAGTTTGGCTTACATTTTTAATTATGCTGGTTAGTAATCAGCTGAATTATTTCTCGAAGTTTGTGATATTTTTACCGTAACTGGCACCTTTACAAGTCAATGTCTTCTTAGAGAGATGTTCTTATCCAAAGAGAAATTAATTCAGGAAACTTCTGTGGTCGTAGAGAAGATCACATTATTCTATCCCAGTACTTCTTATCTTGGCAATTGCTGAATAGCTCATATTTTTTGGTAACAAAAGGCACAATGACATTATATGAATTAATTTGTATATGGTCGCTCTAAGCACTGTCACAGTACAGGCATGGATACTTCACTTAGTTAAAGCCAGTCATGTACAGAAGGACAGTTTCTTGTGCTGCTTGGATCCCCAATAATTATTGTTTTGCACACTTTCTTGTGCCAGGGCCATCTCTCTCTGCACTTTTTTCTATTTTGTTGTCCCCCACTGCCACCTGATTCTGAGGTCACCGTAGCCCCAGGCTGGGTAGTAGGGGAGAAGGAGGGCAAGGTGATTCCAGTGTGTGGTGGGGGACTTATTTCTCTTCATACTGCTGGGATTAGGACACCACTCTGCAGCTGTGATATGTCATCTCTGTTCCCATTCTTTGAATTGGGAAAGTAATAACTCAGAAATCCTAAGTGTCCTTGAATTTTGTTTTATTGCAAAGCATATACTATTAAAAATGTATTGTTTTATTCCAGGTTACACTGCAAGTTTTAACAAATAGCTGGACATTTGTTTATTTAAATTTATTTGTTTGGGTGGTTGAGAAGACCGTACTTGGCAATTGTTGTTGTCAATATAGAAATATTAAATCCTCTAGATGGATAAAAAGAAAACATTTCTGATAGTGAGGATGAGAAATGCTGGAATAGTTACCTAGAAAAGTTGTTGAGTTGCCATTCTTGGAGATACTCGAAACTTTCTTGGAAAAGTCCCTGAGCAACCTCATTAAACTGGAAGCTGGCCCTGCTGTGGGAGGTCCACCTCAATGATCGAAATTCCTTCCAACCTGAATTATTATGTGATTCTTTAAGAAACTTATAGAACAGAGGTAGTTCTTGGAGTTACAGAATTATGACTAGATTTCCTGGTAATAAATCTGCTTTCTGATTTTTGTTTTCAACATCTGCATCATGGAGTGCATAAATAAAGAAAAAACTCCATAGGATCTTCTGTTGTTTTCAATCATACAATTTTATGAGAAACAATCACAGGAGCCACAGCAAAAAGAACTGCTCACTGGTGACCACAGCCTTGGTGCAGCATGTCATACGTGTATGTCCACACTGGAAAGCTCTATGAGAGGCAACATATCATTCCTTACCTTGCTCTAATGAGTATCCCTACTCACTGGGAGAAGATTGACACCCAACCAAAGCATTTACTACTTTCTTTTACTCAGGTACATCTTTCAGTTTTAATTACTAGTAAATATTCTGCTTACAATGTACAATATTACATACCAAATACGGAGGAATATGTTTTTTCCCTGCACAAGAGAAATAGTAAGGTTTCAATGCCCATGTGTTCGACCTTCAGCTACAAAGATAATGTAATAACAATGATTGAATGTTCAGCCTATTTAAATTAGTGACAGCAATGAGAGATGTGCATTAGTCCACAATTGGCTTGATGGTACCCAGCAGAATATTCTTCCCTTACAAGTTCTTTTTCATCTGACATGCTTGCTTTCCCTTTCTGTTCTGCAGGGACCTCCAGACCTGCTGGGCCTAGAATTAGTCCCATTAGTCTATTATTTTTCCTTTCAGCAATGACAGCCTCTTTTAAACAGGCCCCTTTTATAAGCTTTTTAAAGGTTTTTTGTGGCTTTCACTGAAACCTGACAATAGCTAAACCATCAGCAAATTAGCCCTGTTGCTCTTCAAGTCGGTGTGTGGTTCTAAGGATTTTACGTTCTCTCCAAGGTCTTTCAGGAATGACTTCTCTTGCTCCCTTGACCCCCTTTCAGTCATACTAAGCATTAGTTATTGCTGTAAACCTAATGACATTTTCAGTCCAAATGCTTCATAGGCCCTCATGAACACATAAAGATACCTCCTCTCAGCTGTGAGACCACAGTGACAAGGGATCTTTTGCTGTAAGTCATAAAGTGCAATGTAAATATACATCGTTATATGGATTTTAATAGCTATAAGCCCAGAACTAAAAAATCAAACCTTTTTGGCAAGGGAGGGAATGAGTAAAAGCCGAGAGTCCTGAGTTTAATATCAACATCAAATCATTGACAGATAGTTTGTAGGCTGTTTGAGCTGGCTGGCTGGTTTTATCTTTGTTTCTGCTGCATTTTCCTGTTTATTAAGTCTTTATTAGTTACTTGAACCTTGATAGATCCTCTAACTTAAGTTTTTATAGAAACATAGAATCAGTTAGTTGAGTCCATAGAATCAGACAGTTGAGTCCAACCACAAAACTAACAGTGCCAAGTTCACCACTAAACGAGGTCCCTAAGTGCCATATCTACACTATTCTGCTTGTGGTCTTAGTCTTTTACATTATTTTACAGTATGGTGCCCCTTATTCTATTTTGTGAACTTTTTCACTGTTTAATATGTGGAAATGGATTTCAAAATTATATTCAAGCTTCTTTTGAAATGTTTTTGAGGGCTTACCAATATTTCTGATTTTCTCCTTTCTATTCCTCCCTCCATTTGATATCAGATGGTGCATCTCTTTACAGATTCAGCCTCTGTTTGTGTTCAGTTTTTCTCCTAATGTCACAGTGGGATCCTGATTTTCATAGAATCATAGAAGAGCCCAGGTTGTTCTGCCCTCATCCTTTCACTTCACAGGGGATAGTCTGTTCTTGTGCTTCCAGGAGGCTATTCTTGAATAATTTTGCAAAATGTGGACATGTGGTGATGCCAGGAAGTAGGAGGTCATGAGATTTCTTGGAGACATCAAATTAAACATAGTTTCCCTCCCTGACTTGCACCGTTATCCTTTATTCTTCTACTAAAGACTGTGATCCTTGACATTTAGTCAAAAATGTTTCTGTAGAAGGACACAGAGAGTTAGCCTTCCTGTATGCTTTTGTAGATAAGTAGGAAAACAGGAGGAAAAATGCTTATTTTTTTCAAAAGCAACATAAAAGACTTCTGATTTGTAGGTCCTCATTGGCTATTTGACAAGGAGTGAGGCAATAGATATTAAGGCTTCCTTGGGGATCTGCTGAAATGTATATAGCCATGAGTGTCAGGGAGCTGCAGCTTGCAACTGTACCTTTATTACTGAATCTGTTGAAATCTTGATCCATTATTTTCTTTTTCCTGTCTTCGATTCTTTTTTGATAAAAAGATGGGATAAACAAAACATCACATAAATGTTGTGAACAGTAATTAGGGACTGTTGATTAAATACTGGCTTTTTACCATGGAGACTGATAAATACACATACCTTTTTCATATTAGCAGTAGAGGTAAGTGATCACCCCAGAGGAGAAACCTATGGTAATTATAAAATATAAGTAAACTGGAATTAGGGATTATCAGAAAATCTTGAATGTATTTTGCCAGAACCGTCAATAACGAAGCAGAAACATCATCTGGCCTGAAAAACTTTAACTTTCAAAATAGTTTATTTTACTATTTTAAAAAACAATAACTCTTACCAATGCTTATGGGCTGTGAAATGTTATTCCGGTCGTTTATTCAATATCCCTGATGGAGCAAAGGAAAGCAGGTGCAAAAATAAGTCTTTATCATACGTACCATGGAATTTTCCAAGAAACTCATCAGATGGGATGAGATTTTATTGAAAATGCTTTCTCAGCATTTCCCGGGAATCAGTTCCCACGGGAGAGAAATACACAACTGCTTTAAGTTTACTGTAAAAATAAAAACATAAAAATGAGTTCATGCAATTTATTCAGCAAGTTTATTTGGTTCAGTATGGTCTTATTTCATGTGAGGAAGGTGCCTGTGAAGTGAGTGAAGAGAGGTTTATTTTTCTGTCAACTACAGTAGCATTTTCAGGGTTTATTTTTACTCTCTGAGGATGGTGCTTGTTTGCTAAAATACAGTATGATAAGCTGTTATCTTTTCATCCTGTAAGGCATTATTTTTGCCTTTTCTGAAGACTGTCTTCTGATTCAGAAGAATTTGTACTCAGTGTCATATGAAGTCCAATTCTGTGCCAGTACTAGGTGCAAGGTGCATCTTGTAACTATTGGTGAATCCCTGGAATACTGGCACAACATGACAGCATGTTGTTCCCTTTATGCATGTATTTAAGAAGCGTGCCTGTTCGGAGGGACAAAACGTTTCATTGTTTAGATCAAATTCATAACATCAGTGCACACTTCAGAGTCACTTTGGTTACTCAGCTAATTATGTTGCCAGCTGTAGCCTAGACTAGCATCCTCCAAGAGTCACATTAGAAAAAAAAAGGACACTACTAGGAGTTCCTTCAAAAATTATGTTTCTGAGAGAAGGACAATAATTAATTTGATCATTAGATAAATAACTATGTTTTCAACTGCAGTTTGATAGAGTGTTGTATAGTGCAATCTTTGGGTATCTCCATTTAGTGTCTCCGTAAATGATATGGTACCCTAGGAAAAAAGAAACCATCTCTATAATTGAAATGAATTGTCTTGTTTTTAATGATCTTCTAAGTCTCAGCTCTAATTAAAAAAAAAAAAACAAACAACCACAACAAAAAGTGAATACATCACATTAGAAGTAACCCATAATCCATCTTGCTCTGCATCCTTTTTGTAAGATGATCTTGTCACTCTTTCTTCTAATATTTTAACATGTCAATCAACTGGTAATATATCCATTTCCTAAATAATTTTATATCACCCGTTCTCATCTGTGCTATGCAGTCCTCAGTACTTCATGACAGAAAACATATTTCATTATAACAGCTCAAGTGGGATATTGCTATGAAAACATTAAAAGAGAGTTTCTATTTGCAGTTGTAATGGAAATTACAATAAAAATTACTTACAGAAATTGCCTGTGGAATACTTCGCAGTTGCACTTCTGTATACAATAAAGATTGATTGAATTCATTGTAATGAATATTCAGGGCTTTGAAATCTGCATGCAAGATGGCTCAGACACTTAGGTGAAGCACCTGAGGGACTCTAAGGCTTTCTGTTGTGCTAGCTAGTATGCTTACATTAGCCAGTACTGTGGTCCAGAGAGAGCAGGTCTGTATGATGAAATGTCATGAGACCCGGTGTCCACACTGAATGCATCTCAAGAGGTTTTACTTTGGACTAATACTTACCTGGCTATGAGCACTGAAATTATGTTTCTGCGAGCTGAATTGGTGCTTTCCTGGAGCATATCCTCTCATTTAATTTCATCCAGAAATAATTAAATTCAAATGCATTTCAGTTTTATGTTCAGAATTTCAGCTCCAAGGCCCCTCTGTGGTGCAAACCGAAGTGAGAGGGGTGGTAGATATCAAGATATTTGTGGTTAGAAACATAATCCTGAGCAAAAACACCAAGGGAGGGGTACCATTTCAGGGGTACCATTACTTGCAGGAAGCATGTGGTGCAGAAAGGGTGTGCAGCATAAGAGTGGGTGTCATGCTAGAAGGGATTTAATTCTCAGTAGTCCTGTGTTGCCATTTTTGCTTTGGATCAATTCCTTGTTTCTCTGTACTCCTGCTGACAAGTCCTGTTCAGTCTCACCTCTGTTGGAAAATATTCTGAGGTGTAGATAGATATCGTGAAAATATCGTAGAAAATATCGTGAGGTGTAAATAGATATTTGCTGTATTATGTGAGTTTCCTGAACAGTCTTGACTCCTACCATTGTCTGCAGTTATCACTAGCAATTTTTTAGCAGGGACTGGATTGAGTGAAGCGAGTTGCAGAAGTGCCCAGGACTGGTTAAAGTTTGTTAGTGAGGGTGCAGTACTGTATAAATTTAGATATTTTGCATATAGCCTGAGCTGCCTTCCCCACTGCCAGATACTCCAGGAAAAACACAGGGAAAAAAATGAAAATAGGTGTATTAGTATTAGTGAGGTTCATCTTTACTGTATCTATGTCTCTTTTAATATTTTTTTCTAAGTTTGCTAAATGTCAAGATGTCAAATCATATATAGTGAGGTTCACACTATTGGCACACACTCCTTGGCCAACCCATCTGGGGTGAAATTTCAATCCCAATGAGAATTTTGCACTTTTAAAGAGTGGAATGAAGTTTATTTCTGGCATATTGTTCTCAATTTCCTGCTTGTATTTTCATTTATGCTAAGGAAAGAAAGGACTGCAAAGTACTATAGACTGCTTCTGGTGATATTTTTGCCAGATTTCACGTTTTCATGACCTAAACATGCTAAAAAGCAAAGTCAGGCTCTTTTTGACTCCGCCCTACATTAGGGAAATCTGGATGGTAATTGTCCTTGTCTCCTCTCCTGCCCCAAACCCGAATGAGTGGAATTGGAACCTGTGTAGGAGAGAGGGAAATGAACTGTTGAGGTAAGAGACATACACCAACTCAGCATCCAGCCAATGAACAGGAGCGTGTGTCCCCTATTTTTATGTCAAATGTGGCTTTTCCTTCCCATCTAATGGATGATACAGATTGGTTGCTTTTTATCTGCCTTTTATCTTTGTCTTAAACTGTGTATTCTATCTTTTTGAGGGCTGTAACATGTCTGTGCGAGTAATTGATTACTTTTTTTATTGAGTTTGGTTGAGTTGAAAAAATAAAAGAGTGGCAAGGAACAGGTAATTCAGGTCATCCCTAATTGACAACATTAATTTAGAGTGCTTTGTTTTTTTTCTTTAAACAAACAAATACAAACCAAAGCAGGTCAAATAAATCAAACAGAACCTTTCAGCAAGGCAATGGAATTTTAGCTTTTCCTATCCTCCTTTTTAAATGCACAAAAAGATTTTATATATGTATATATAAGAAGTCTAAATGATCCTTTTTGTAAAGGTTGAACTAAATGCATCTGGGAAGGTAAAATTATTTTTCAAATTAATTTTTAATGTGCAAGTTGTTCCAGTGTCCCTCATGAAAATCTGTATTAGTTGTTTCTCTTTCCACCTTTTCTTTCTTTAGTCTCCAGTCCAAGCTATTGTTATAATAAGCAACTATCATAATTGTTTAAGCTTTTGTTGAAGTCTGTCAAAACTACAGGCTCAAAATTCTTATACAATAAATTAGTCACATTTAGCAAATGTAGCTTGTTCATCAGTATCTTAATGTATTTTAAATAAAATAAGTTAATAAAGACTAAGGTGACATTTGAAGGATGGAGAGTAAGGTTGCGTTTAAATAGCTTTGGTGTAACTCAAAATATTTAACTGTTCACCTTCATCTGCTCAGATCTGCTACAGCAGGTAAATTCAGAAGGAAGTGTATTGGAAAGAGCTTCATAGGTGGAACTAATGGAGGAGCACCAAGTCTCTGAGTCCTGATAAGAGTTAAGCAGGTGTAACAGCTGGGGATTAAATAATTCAGTATCATTTACACTTAGATAATTCCAGGCAGAGATAGTCAGGCAACAAGAGAATTTTCATTTAGAAAATTAAACACCCAATGCTGACATTTTCCAGCTCTGCTTTACATACTCTGGGGAATCCCTGCATTATTCTGAGGGTCTTAATGGAAGTGGCCGTACAACAATCACACAGCCGTGTTTATGACATTCACTGAAAAATATCGTGGGTTCCACAAACTGAAGAGATGCGATAATCTGCTGAAGAAAATTTGGATGCCTGTCTGATTAGGTGTCAGTTGTGTGCAGTTCAGTTTAGCCTTAGTTTCCATTTTGCATGCAATGGTTATTGGGAGAATGTAAAATTTGATTCAAAATACAACTAGGCAATTATGTCTTCTTCTTTCTTACACTGGTCTTCATTTGTAAAGCAGACAATAACCTCCAGTATAAATCTTGACCTTGTTTTCTTTGACATGAAAGGTAAACATTCCTTTTGGGTTCAGTGAGGAAGCATCAGGCTTAATAACAGTGCTGCTGGCACTCAGCAGCTACAGGATCAGTTTGTCTCAAGGACTGTCATCTGCCTAGTAAACAATTAAATATGAATTACTGCCATTCCCTAAAAAGGATGGGTTTCCAAGCCTTTGGCCAAATAGCCCTATAATTTTTTAATTTTTGTTGTCTATTTTGACATGTGAGAATTTTCTTTTGGGGAGCGCAATGGTAGGAAAAATGATGAAAATGAGGGTTTTTTAACAGTGATATGTTCTTAGTAATCCTCCTTACGTATTACTCGATTTGCTTTACATACGAATGACTCTAATCACCTCTGGGATGGTTTCTAATCACATATTTCTATTTTTCATTAGGTAGGAAAAGGTATAAATAAAACTCCAGAAGGTGGAGAAAGGTTAAAATTTGAACTAAATAATGGAAGAATGAGCACTGTGGACAAGGAACAAATAAAATACAGAAAAAGAATATTAAATCAGAGATTATGCCATGATAAACACATAGAACTTTTACATTTTATTATTCATCACATACTGTTATGGAAATATATGCAATGGCTCCACTATGATGCATGCAAATCCTTGACCCATTCTTCTGACATTCACCATCTGCATTTCATTAACCCCACCTTTTTAGGTCAACATGAGGTTCTTCTGTATTCTTATTTAAAGTTAAAAAAAAATAGAGAGTGAAAGAGAAGTATTCCTAGTGTAATGTACCATCATGGTAATGATTAGCAGAAAAATATGCATGGAGGAAGTGAGATCTACTGATATGTGTCCAAGCCTCCTGATGATATGGTAAGAAGGCATGAAACTGATGCTGTATATAATTGGTGTGTAATTAATTTCTTTGCTCTATTGTCTCCCAACTCCCTGGTCACATAGCTGCTTATACTTGGAGGTGTGGAGGGGAAAGGTCGCTGATAAGCACTATCAGCTCCCCTCTGCACAATTTTTCTGTGTATCTCTGTTAGAAGAACAGACCTTCCTCTGCTGCCTTGTTCCATGAAGCAAGGAATTTAACCTGTCAGCTCTAGGGACATTACCCAGAAGTACAATTCATGGCTATTTCTGCTGAGGTCCTGGCAACATGGGCTTTTTCCTGAATTCAGACTGTTTTGAATATTAAATAGTTTAGGCTTATGCTTGATTTTGAACAGAACTCATGCACATCCCCTGGCGATGAAATGCTTTATTGAATCAGTACAATGGAAAGAGGCACTGCATGAAAATGAATCACAGTGCCACAATGATGAACCTCTCCAAAAGAATTTGTCTTAGGACTTGCTCTATGATTTTGTCACTAGTCTGTTACTACCCTTCTCTGATACAAAAGTCCACATATTTTCATTCTTTCCAGCCTATAATACATACTGCCACATAGCTGCTTGTAGAAGTAATTGTTAATTTTGACCAGGAACATTCTAAATATGGTACAGGACCAATGGCATTTCCAAAAGACTTAAAACTGCTCATATCTTTTAGACCAAAGGCACACTACAGCACAGTGATGGAGCTGTGCGTGAGACCGAAGTTTCTGGAGAATGTTGCATCAGTAGGGTGGTCAAAGCAGTGAAATCCTGTCCTAAAGGAGATGCTGAAATGTCAGAAATTTGGCCTCACCCTGAATTAGGATGAAAAATCAACATTTTGGGACTCTTCACAAATCTGAATATTCTACAAGCCTTGCTCTGATGAACCACACCCTTTTGACAATCATATAGGTAACTGAAAGGTTGTACTGATGAATTTGAAATAGAGTATTTTAGTGATTTCATGAGGAAATGTCTGGATTTTGCACAGATTCCTGGAGACTGCATCATCTGAGAACTAGAGACTTGTGGCAAACACTAAAATAGGTGCTAGAAATATGGTTTATTTAAAATTTAGATTTTTTGGGGGAGGGAGTGTTAATTGGATAATGCTTGTTGGTGCTAAGTGTGACGTATTATTAGTGCTAGAAATCTGAGCAGTTCAGGGTGTACCTAAATATTTTAAAGCTGATAATTAATTTATGAATAAGGAAATTATATTGCCATATATGTGTAATGCAACTGTATTATCTTTCCCAGCTCTGCTGCTTGAAAAAGAAGATAGAACTGAATTGTATCATCTGCAGTACAGGGTATGCTCCTGATGCAGTCCCAGGAGTGCCAGCTGGTGGTGATTTGTTCAGGAGCATATTCCCAGCAGACTGTGATTACTGGTCTGAGTGAATGGCCTCCTTTAGCATCATGATAGCTTTCTGTTTCTGAGGAGAAGAGTAGGTGAGCAGTAAACTTGCTTTAGATAGAACATTACTCCAGATCAATTACTGATTGGCTGATGTTTTCTAAACATGATCTTTGACTTTGTGAGAAAGTTGTACTGATGCTTCTTCAAGCTATATATTATGTCCAGAGCTTAAAGTTTCATTTAGTGTTTGGACCTAAAGTTGTTATGAAACATTTGTTTTCTAATGCTGCTAACACAAATAAGCAGAATTAACTGTCTAACATTGTCATTATTTTCCCTTGGGAAGAGGCAGAACTGTGTCTTACAATGACTCAGACAAAAGCTGGGAGCTGCATCTACATAACAGGGGATGACCACAGCCCTCTGACTCTTCCCATGATCTCAGAACCATTCTGCTTTTCCAGTGTGGCTTCATTGCTGACAGAGTCATGTAAACTGCTCAGTCAGAGCTGAGAGTTAAGCATTTTTAGTATAAAGAGTGTAATCTGATTGTGCTTAGCTGTATACCCCATTACTTTAGGATCCATCATTTCTGTAAGATCACTATTTTCGTAAATATTTTGGTTGACCAGTTGAACAATAGTAGAAAAATACTTCCATGCAACTAACCTCCTAAGACAGAGGAGAAACTCCTGTGGGAGTTAGTTCTAGAAATGGAAAACAAGAGAGCAGAGTTTGGGATGTGACACCTACGATGGTTGTACTGGTGTGGAGACATGTCCTCTACAATACAAAAGCTGAAGGGGGTTTAGATTATCCCTCTGCTAGAGTGAAAAAGCAACTAGACAACTACAATAGAGCAGCAAGGCGCTGGTTTTATGTAAAAGGTATGTTACACAGGTATCTATGTGGTTGCTGTAGCTACTGGTGGCTGCTGGAAGTAGGAGGAAACTATTGCTCAAGACAGTGAAGCCAAAAGCAAACCTGCTTTGAATCCTCCTTAGCTTAATTGTTATTAGCTAGTGACTCGTTGAAACTCATTTTAGAGAGGAGGGAGCTGGCCTCTTCTCCCAAGTGGCAGGGAACAGGACATGGGGGAATGGCCTTAAGCTCCACCAGGAGATGTTCAGGCTGGACGTCAGAAAATAAAAATTCACAGAAAGGGTCACTGGGCACTGGAACAGGCTGCCCAGGGAGGTGGTTGAGTCATCTTCCCTGGAGGTATTTAAAAGATAGGTAGACAAGGTGGTCAGGGACAGGGTTTAGTGCTTGATAGGAATGGTTGGACTAGATGATTCTTGAGGTCTTTTCTAGGCTGGTGATTCTATAGATCTGTATCTCTGTTCTGTCACTGAATGGTTGGAGTTGGATCCATCTAACACTTGCTCCTTGTGAAACCTGTATATGTATTGCCGCTACTGTTGCCCTGATTAGGGTTTAGTATCTCTTGCCAGTCTTCACAAATACCAACACCTAACTGTTATCACACTTTCCACAGAACAGGTGAACTGCTGTGGGTTGCCAGTGCCCCTGCAGGGAGCAATTCCACAGCACAGCACACAGGCAACCTGACTAAAACCACACTTGAAAGAGTCACTAGGAAACCAGATGAGACGATAGGATCACTGACATGCCATTTCTTTATCTTAAACACATAAACATTTTTATTTTTTTAAAATAATACATTCTTAATGTCTTTGCTTTGCTTTAGATATAAATAATTAACTTAAGAGATGTTTTACCTCTTACTTCTGATACATAAAAACATGCCAAATGACTATCTTTGAGAAATTGTTCCAAGAACAACATTTAGATTATAGGAAATTTTAGAACACTAAGGGCCTGACAATCAAACATATTTCTTACCTAAATTAGGAAATATATTCTAATAAGAACAGTCTTTCCAATGCATGTGAATTCAAGCAGGACAAATTTTTTTCTTGCTATGCACCATGTGGGATCAGCTTTGTGCTGTCCTACGTACACATGCAAAGACCTGCCTCATGTCAATTCACTGACAGCCTCTCAGATGCACACTGGCAGGGTAACAATAAGAGGAATGAAATTTGAAGAGTAAGGCAGAGCTAGCCCAAGATAGCTGTTCTGAGCAAAGAATACAAAAATCTTGGTTAAAGTGAAGCAGGTTTAGTGAATTTAGGAATACAATAGAAATACAACTATGAGACCAACTGCCATTTCAGCCTCATACAAAAAAGCAGACCATTAAAAAAAAGGCAAGATATCTCCTGTAAAAGCAAACTCGTTGAATGATATAGCAAGGCACCTTGTGAACCTGATAATATGACTGAATTCCCATTAAGAGTCTTAAAGGAAGAGAAAGAATTTGAAGAAAACTGGACAGTGATTTCCTGGCCTTCTGTATTGTTCCAATGTTTCAGCAATTACAATGACCCCATTTCTTCACCATGCACCTTTAATAAAATATAGATCAAAGTGGGTATTGATCACATGGACTTCAATCTGATGGATCGAAGACATTTCACTGTTTCTTTATAAACCCTTTTTGGTTACATAACTGGATGCCCATGAGGGTATCTACAGTGCATTATTGGTTAAAGGTAGCTGTCCATAAAGCTGTTACTAACGTATTATTGGCTAAACTACTGCACATGCTAAAAAACCAAGTTACATTAAAATTAACTATGTTGATAGTTTTCTTTAATTGTTTTTATTTCAGCTGGTACTTGTTCCCACTGAACTAGCTGTTGTATTACTCCCAGCTGCTTCTCAGAAGGCTGACTTTTCTCCTGACTGAACTGGCCTTTGTTTATCTTTCAGTTCTCTGTTGCAAGGCCTTCTTCTCTGTAAAATGTTCCCACATCAAAGCATATATTATTTTGTAGGAATATTAAATGTGCTTATTGTCTCCACTCTAAAACGGTTGTGACACTTATGTTGGTAGGAGTGTTGTCAGTCTTGTTGGTTTTATCAGACTAAAGGACAAAACTCCCATTGAGGTGTCCCATTCACTGACAAAGCATTTTAGGAACTTCACTTTTCCCTTGATCTGTACCAGTGAGAGTTGTCCAGCTACTTTTAGAATCAAGTGTGGTTTTTCAGATGGATTGGCTGATTTTGCTCATCTGTGAACCAAAAAAATGATGTGATTTGCTTTCAGTTGTCATTAGATTTAAAGAGAGAATTATGCCTATATTTCTTCAGTGCAATCTCTGCTGGGCCTCAGTCTTTGAAGCTTTGGTGTTTTCCTCTGAGATTGTTTAAAGAGCAAAACCATCTTTGCAACTGAAGCTGTTCCTTGGCAAATTTTAATGTTGACTCATTGCCTGTCTAACTTCTCCTGCTACCAGAAAAAAATGTCGTTGCATACGGAGACTACTGCTGAAAAAAGATCTTCTGTATTTGTGCTTGAGGTGTCAATAGAATCTGCTTTGTTCTAGCACATAGCCACTGAAACGTTAGACTAGTGGGTTTGGTCATCAAATACTCTTTGAATTTTGACAAATTCACCTTTATTAGTTTCTCAGATGTGGCTTGTTAGCAAAGGGAAATAAAATAAAAGGGAGTTTTTATATTTAGATAGTTCAGCTGATAGATGCAAGGGGCCAGTTTCTACTTGTCTGCACACAACAGCATTTTTCACTATATCCCTTTGTACTGTGTACAGTAAGTGTATCAGGGATATCGAAGTCCTAGTGAATTACATATACTATACAGTGTAATATGAATGTTATATATAGTCTAATTTACTTCTACCAGTCGCCTTTATTGCTCTAGTATGCTGTTGAAGGGCAGTAGAAGTATGTGTGAAAATATTTGTCAGCTACTGTACACAGCCAAATCAAGTCCCTGGTCATAGACCTGGCAGTATCTCAACCCTGTATTCTAATGGGTGCTGTTAAACAGAGTATTGCTTATATATATATACACACACATATATATACATACACCTAATATACACCTAATTCTACATACTTATGTATTTCATAATTAGCATAGGTTCTTCTTGCGTCGTGATTGGTTTGTCAATCAATTTAGTTTATCTTTGTTGTGATACAGAGACATGTAATTCATTTTGTAGAATCATGAAATATTTTGTGCATTGGTTCTGAATAGGTTAATTTCCATTTGATTTACTGGTTAAACTAGAGGAAATACTGCTTTGTTCTCTCTTATATATTAATAACTTCTATGTTAATGTTGATTGAGAAGACATGCCCGTAGTTTCTTAGGCTGTCTTTGTAATTTGTAATTGAGAAAGCTGCAGGTTAGAGATGCAATATGAATCTATGTTTGAAGGATTGTGTTAGGTTCTTCTACTGTGGTGTAAGGATTGGTCAAAGGATTGATTTCTGCTTCCACATTTTCTCATCAGGTGCTAAGCCTCAGAACTTAACTGTATAAATCACAGATGCAGACCTTATGAAAACGGCCAAAACTGGTACGGAACGAATGCATTGTACCTATCAAAGCTGGTATAAAATGAATGTTTTGTGCCTATCTACCCATACCTCCCTCCTTACCTCAAAAATGTTTTGTACCTGTCTTTAAGCCTCCCTGCTCCCTACCGTTGTGAAAGATCCATGAAGCAAGGAGGAAAAAGATGGGAAAATCAATGATGGGACTTACTACAGACACATACCCCAACAGAGCATGCGAGAATCAAAATTCAACCAGAGTTCAAGGTTATGAAAAACCTTGGAACAGTAGTAATGGCATTTTAAGGAGAAGTGACTCTTCTGGCTCTGCTCCCTGAGGCTGACTCTATGAATAAGAGGCAGGAGTGAATTAGCAGCTTTGGCTTTTGATTGTAGTGAAACAGAAGAGGGAAAGTGTGAAACAGGTTGTGGCATGAAGCTAATAGAGAAAATGTTGGAAGCGTGAAAGCATACACAAAGACCAGAGAATTAGAGGGCTGAGGAGCTGAAACTATACAGATGCGGTTGAAATATCATAGTCACAGAACAGCGCACAAATACAGTGTATGAGAAAGCACTGTGATGGCTTTTTATTGTTTTTCCCACAATGGAAAAAAGCTGGTTCGTGAAAGCTATGGCAGGTTGAGATAGTGACAGTTTTGATCGAGACAGTGACAGTTTTGATCAAGACTCAGTGAAAATGGATGGAAACACAAGTGATTATTCTTTAATGACAATGAGAAACACAGTTGATGACACAGGCTCAGATCTACTGACTTAAGAGCAGGCCCAAAGTGGTGGGAGACAGGCCCATGAATAAACATCCTTGACATGCTGGGGGAACAGTAACAAGACAGCTACTGGTGATTATCTTTAGGTGCATATTGAGTGGTTCAGAGCTGTGAATCAGTTGTCAGATATGTGACCATGAATGCAGGTACTGATAAATTATGCTGCATGTTATCCCAGAATATGAATAGCAAAACTAAGCTATTTCCTGAGTTTGATTGCACAAAGGAATGTTTACTGACTGATGCACTAACTGTGTATGACGCCTAATAAAAGAGGTGCCTGCTATTCTAAAGAGCATCCTTCTCTTTATGTGCCAAGGACATCAACTTATCATCCACAACTGGTGAGTGGGTAGAGAGGTTTAGTCAGATACCAAGAGACATGATAGAGCATTTCTTAATTAGACCACTACCCCGGGTCATTTGTTGACATCCTTCTCTTTGTCTAGGAAGCAGCAGCAAGGTTGCAAAACCTGCAGCCAACAAGAATATATGGGTTGTAAGACTGGAGTGACGAGGAAGAAGAGAAATTTCCAAGTGGCTTTGCTGAACACGGGCTATACCTTGAGGGTGTGGTCGAAGAACAAAGGACAGAATTCCAACAGAGTTATCACAGGGAGGTCTGGAATACAAGAAATCTGCAAAATGGCAAGGATCCATGTGAAATACTTTGAATTAGAGTCTGAGTGAGCCACAGATGGAAGAAATAGGTTTGCTTGGAGATGGAAGAAAAGCACTTTATCACTGTAAAGCTGAGCTGAGCCTAATCACACAAGTTATCAGAGGAAGTGGAAATAGGAAATCAAAGGACGGTACAACACCAGACCTTTAGATTGTGTAGTAGAGAAGTCAAGGGATGTGTCCTCTCAAGGATGAAGCAAATGCAACTGTTATCATATCTAGACATTTCCAAAAAATAAAAATAAAAATAAAAATAAAAATAAAAAAAATTGAGTTGAACCCCAGAGAAGCTGCTAGTCAGAAACAAGAGCTAAGTGAGATATGAAAACAGGAGATGACAAAGGAATCCCCATATCCTGAGGGAAATACAGGTAGCGATTTTGCAACTCAGATGGATTTCTAGTAAGTAAATTTGCATCCAAAACAAAGGCATATTTGTTGAAGTGCAGAATTTGCCAATTTGCCATGTGTATATCCTCACTGTTTTTAACCAAGGGACCCTAATGTGTCTCTCTGACCAGAAGAGTAAAGTTGGGTAGCAGGGAATTTGGTTCTTCCACACATGGAGTTCAGGATAATGTCATCTGGTCAGTGGATATAATTGGTTTTTTAGGATTTAATTTCTCTGGCCATATCAGGAGTGTATAAGGACATATTTAAATGACACTGATTTTCAGTGAAGAGTGGGAAGAACAGGTACTTATGATCAAGATTATTTTTCTGAATTTAGAGTTTGATTAGGAAGAAGGCCCGCAAGAGGTCCTTGGGTAGTGTGTGCAGACTATAAATGAGTTTTGTTCTTCGGGCTTCTAGGCAAGAGGCATATAAAACACATCATGGGATAATGTCCGTATGCAATGTAGACAGACTATCAGAAATTCAGAAAGAAGACAGATATATGCTTTTTGTGTGCATGTTTGGCTAGATATCTTGGACGGTTTGTATGTAGGTTCTCGGACATGGTGTCACTACTTTCAGAATAAAGAAGAACATCACCACTGCTGATGGTGCCAGATTTTCCAAGTAATTTATGTTCCAGACAGATGCCTCCATGAAGGTGAAGGAACTGCATTATATTGGCATAATGTTAAGTATACTTTTAAGTATAATATTAGCATTATAGAAAAAGATATCAGTGTGAGAGAAAGCATACTCAGCCATTGAGAGGGCATCCTTGCCAGCTGGTGGCAAATTACAAACATGACTGTGTGTCTACTAAACACTTACTTGTCTTTACTGGATACTGTGAACACTATCATCCTGGGTAGAGTTATAATTATAAATTACTGCCATCATCCCTCACTCTTCAGCTCTATTCCTTTCCATTTGAATATTACCTTGAGTTGGTACAAACACAGATTTCTCCTTGACATGTTTAGGGACATGGGGAAAGTTGTAGTGGTAGATTAGGAAGCCTGTATTAATGCTCATACTACTACCAGTGGAACTGAGCATCTCTTTGATCTATCCCCTGGGGGACACTACTTGAAGTGAAAAAGGACCTCTGGGAGAAGGAGAAAGTAGAGATCTCCTAAAAGCTTGCCATGGCCAACAAGCAAAAGGACAGGGACAGATAGAAGAGGCAGCCTCCTGGGAAACAAAGCCTGGAAAATACAACCAAAAATGCTTGTGATGGGCTCAGCCATGTGTGATGTGAAGAAAGATTTTGTGACAGTGGTATGAAATATCAGCTGGGTTCCACAGAGGTGGTACTGTGGATACAAACCCCAGATCTTCTCAGGGTCCTCCTTTAATGGGTAATTTACAATGCTGATGTTATCTAGATGAAAGAGGGCAGTAATCTGTGTGCTCTCTCTGTGCTTACATAAGGCAGATGCCCAGATACTGTCACAGAGCATTTGCATGAGCCTGTGTGGGTCTGATTTTCAAACATGGTCATTCATCGACAGTTGAAACTAAACTGTGAACAAATTGCAACTGGAAATTTGACCATGGCATGCTATGTACTTACAAAGCTAAAAACAATACTCTGCCTTGGGCACAAGAATAACAGTGCATTCCTCATAGCCAATCTCAGTGTCACAGAGAAAGGTAAAAGCAGAGATGAAAAGAGAACATATGATGCCTCAAGAAATGAAAAAGAATTAAATTGGACATTATGCAAAACCACTCTTGTCATGGAACATGATAGGTGGTGGGAAAAGATCATAAAATGAGAGGTAACAGCAAAGGCCAGCAAGGTGCTGCTAAAAGGCAACAGATCTACTATTCCTTTAAAAATAATCTGCTACCTCATCTACCAGACCCCAGTGCATATCAGGCCTATTTATAGGCTAGAATTGTAGTGGAGACCCATGATCAACCAGCTTAATGTTAAACTTACATGGCAGAGTTCTGGAGTGTCCTGTATTATTAATGCTACTGAAAGCATTAGATACAGGTGTTGGTCATTGCAGAGTTAAAGCTGCTTTGGCATCTACACATGGTCTTTGCTAACAAACCATCTGGCTTGGTAAGAGAGGTTGTTCAGCCACAAATCAGCAGTTTTCTTGCAGATGTTTGCTGTTTGCTGCTTCTTATTCCCTTACTCCCAGTTCCTCCTTTTGCCTTGCACAGCTCTCCCTTTGCCATTAATCTCTATTCTTTCTGCAGAGGTAGCTTTCAATGCAAAGATAGTAATGTCTGGAACTGTCATTATAACTATTTATTTCTAGGTTCAGAACACCAAGTTTTACAATTGTGGAGGTATAGATTTTCTGTCTGAAATGGAAGTATGACGTCTTCTGCAGACTCTGCTGGGATACAGTTCTGTTCTGGACGTACAGAGTTAATTAGGATAAATATCATAGCCTACTTTCCTCTTTGAATTTCAGTTCAAAGGCTAAGTGTTTAAGGTTTTGGATAGCATAATTAAAATGATCATACAGTTAATTTGCTATAGAAGAAGACACAAAAAATGTGCTACATTCTACACTTTTCTAAATTCTGGACAAATATGTCTACAGAAAGAAAAAATAAACACTAAGGGAATTGGGCATTGCCCTTGGAAGGAGATGAATTTTGGGATCAGAATCTGGACTTTGACATTGGTGTAGAAGAGAAATATGCAAAAGATAGATACGTCTAATGATGTCCGGAGCATTTTTATAAACTACATCACCCTCCTTCATTTCTCCCCTTTATTATCTCCAATGATACCATTCAGTGCATTTTCTTTTACTTGCCTCCTCTTTGGCCTTGGAGGTGTCAATCTATTTTCCATACAATTTACATCAAAGTTAACCTTTCACATTTGTTCCAGTCCATGTGGGTGGAAATAATGGGGTTTGTATAATTCCCTGTAATCAGAGGTTTTTGAGCAGACCCTGAAAACATTCAATAACAACTAATTTACCATGTTTTCTGTGGTAGTGTTTCCTTTCCTAAAGCTGTTATCCTGCAAGTTGTTGCTGTGCTGAGTCAGCATGGATTTTAAGATATTATTACATGGTATCTGTACATTTAGAAAATTTCTATCTGAATGAGAGCTAATAATTTAAAAACATTAGGCAAGCAGGAAAATGTGAAAGAAAGCCCAGGGCCTTAATCAATATCTGTGTGGAAGACGACAATGTCTGCAGCAGATAGCAGCTTCCTTAGGGATTGCTCTTACACATTTTCTTTCTTCCTTCGAGTAGTGAGTTTAATGGATAGGCTCCCTCCAGGTGGGCAATCACAAAGCTATAATTTTTATTTTCCTGACAGAAAATTGCATCTCTTTTCCCTAGCAGAAAACGACATTTTACCTAGAAAATTCTGATGCTTTTGCATAAATGGTTTTCCTTGTCAGAGTATCTCTTTGAAACAACATTTCCCACTGGTTTTAACAATCTAGGCAAATTCTTGAGCAAATTTTTTTCTTTGCTCATTTATTTTTAGTTAGCATGCTGCTTTGGCAGCACAATCTCTCCCTAGGTAGCTACAGGAACAGGCGGAGACCATAGTGCCTCTCTGTTCAGCACTACCAGATTATTCTGACGGTGAGAGATGATCTGAAGAAGATTTTGGTCTCTGCCTGCTTTGGAAAATTTTCTAACAATTCATTAGGAAGAATAAACCCTTTGTCTGCTCAGAGTAAAGGCTGAAGGTGCTGGAGGTGGGAAGGCAGTAATGTTCTAGCCCTCATTTCTACAGATGCAACCACCTGTTCTTACTGGCACAAGAAGAACTCAACTAAAGACATCAAGATTATCGTGTTGCAACTGTCTAAGCTTTCCATGCCACAACTAGAAGAGACTTCATTAGACTCTGTCCTGTCCAGGGGTCCATCCATAATCTGTGAAATGCTCTACCATTTGTTAACTACTTTTCTCCATTAAAATGTCAGTATTAGCAGTGTTTACTCAGTGCATTTGAGACTCTGTTTTACTTTGATATATTGGGCATTTCAGAGATATGTATTTCTGGAGTCGTTATTACAGACAGCTTTTAAGAGGATATTCTTCTCTCTTGTACAGTGTGCAGCCTTGTGAATAACAGAGGTGCTATACCACGTGCTGTCTGTTGCTTCTCATCATTCTTGCAGAGACTATTTCACCCTCTGAGCAGAGGTTGATGGTTGGTCATAATCCTCAACTCATAATATGAGGGAAGTTTTTGAAAAAGGCCATATGTTCACACCTGAAATCTAAAATGAAATACAGCATGAGTATTGGTTTATGCCACAGAAAATGATGGAAGTTATAGCTATTGCTAGAATCTTAAACTTTATTCCCAGAGCAGTCCTCAGAATTTTTGTTCTTACATTCCCAGTCATAAAACAAAGCCAAACTGAATGCGGATGTCAGCAACCAAGAGCACCAAGGTGTTAACTTTGATATAATTTAATATTTTCAGTTAAGTTTATATCAGACTCTTAGTGTTACTTAAGTAGATGTTTTAAAATTGTTTATACTGTGATGCACAGGTTTGACACTTAATAGGTCACTTAATGGAACTTGAAATCAGCTAAAGAACATTATTAATCTAAGTTTTTTTAGACAACATCTTTTGGTATTTACTGTCCTTGAATCTTTAAATATTATCCTGTTGTCAAGAAAATTTGTTGTGGAATCTGAATTCATTAATAAGAAAGATCCTCACAACCATTTGTGAGCTACTCAGGGACAAGTGTTTCACTGATGCTTTGGAGTACACAGACGTTTCCAATGCCCTGTCAGACAATCCCATCAGGTTGCAGGTGATAGGTGACCCCATTTGCTTTCACTAATTGAATTGCACTTGGATTTCCCCTGGGTTTGGCAAGAAAAGAATCTCTGATAAGGATTTATGAGAAGAATAAACTTCACATGCTAGTATCAGCTGTTCTGAGAGAGAAAGAAATTTTCTGTACACCCTGAACCTGGAGCTAGGCTGAGAAAACACAAGCATTATTACTTATGGCCCTGATTACAGTGGTGAATGATATTGTACAGAAAATTTTCTTCTATACCCTAACTGAAACATAATGTAGACTTCCCTGACCTTTTTCTGCCTAGAAATTAATCTTTCTGTGGATATTGGAGGCCTTCTTTTTCTCCATGCATAGCACATCTACCTTGTCTGTTGAGAGAAGCTGGGTGGGCTCTATTAAAAATAGTCTGGCTGCTGTCACCTTGTAAAAAGAGAGTTCACAGAAGGGCTTAATGGGATTTATGCGTGTTCCTGAATTTTAACTCAGCTTTTAGCCAGTCAGACTGTTCTGTGCTGGGAGTATTGTCAACGGGAATGCTGCTAAATATTCAGGTAACTGCTTGTGGCTGCTGTGGAACCAGAGAACAGACTTACATCGTCTTGGTTTGTGGGGCATTCATTTTACAAGTACAGTCATCCCTTTCTAATCACAATTAGAGAGAAATACTCACAAAGGCTCATTCTGCACCACTCTCTAATCACTGCCTGTGGCAGCAGCTTAATGTTATCAGAATCCTAATTAAATTTAAAGTGAACATGGGCTGAACCTGGCCGGCTTCTGAAACAGTGGTGAGGAATGAAGATGCCTTGCCAAATGTCTCCTGAATGGCAAATGCTAATGACTTAATCTTCCAGTTTCCCAGAATGCAAAACTTGCTGCATCAAGAGCATCAGCTACTGGGAACACATCCACAGTTCTCCTGCAACACTAGGTTTAAATTGAGACTCTGTTACAGCCATACAGGAAGTCTAGAATACTTTTTCCCACCACAAGTTTCAGCTTTATCATGAATTAGTTTCCTCAGGAATTATAAGATCACTACTAAAAGGCAATTTCAGTGGAGAGGAAGCTTTCCTGTTAGCTGGCTCAGGATTATAGACGTTAGGATGGAGTAATTTGGTGACACTTCCAGTGGACGTGAGAGAAGATTCCCATGTGTGTTGGCTTTTGCATAAATGCAACCCAATCAACAATGTCTGAGAAAAACGAATAAGAGGGGGTTTAAATCCTCACTTGATGCAAGACAACAGTAAGGCAGGTTTGCAGACAAAAACTTTGTTATTAATGTACCCTGTTTAGTATAAAGTGAATTTTGAGCTTTTTAGGCTTTTTTAGGTGTTCTCAAAGCAGTTTCCTCATATAAAATACATGTAAAATACATGTTTAACTGTTATGCTTAACATAATTTTCACACAGTTTTCATTTTTCTTTGACTACTCTTTCACATCTACCTCCTGCTATTGGAAATGTGTTCTGCTACAGACCGAGGAGACAAAAGTTTACTGGTGTCTGGAAGCCTGAAGATGAGTAATGCAGATGTGCTGTCCTTTATCTATATGCACTGGCTTATGAAGCTGGAAACCTATTTGCTGTTGCTGACATTTTGTTAAAAATCAGAAACAACTGCAAATATTATTTATAAGTAAATTATTCTCTGTTCTTCAAAAGCAGTTCCTTTTGATTCTATAGTTGCGTTTCTGCCTCTTGGAAACAGAGAGAACGTCCAAAATTCTCCACCTCTGCACTGAGTTCCTTCTCCTAGGTAAATAAATTCTTGAATGAGAATGTGGTACAACCAAGACCTGCCATTTAGAAAAAGATGGTTCCAGTTGCTTGCTAAGATTTTCAGTTGCCCTGTGTCAAATCAGACAAACTGTATAAAAGTTTGCTATCACATACAGTTTGACCACACAGATGGCTTATTCCTTCAGCTGGGGATGGCTACGTTTAGGCAGCTTTCTCAAGTGGGGGATGTGTCCATTCAGGTTTCTGTCACAGAATATGCACACTACACTGTCTTAGCTCCATTATCAAAACCAGACTCACTGTTTCTGCACACTCAGACCTGTATTCTTTCTCACATTAAATAGTCTGTATCTGAGGACTTTTTTTGATATACTTCAGCTAAATTTATAGTAAAGAGAACTGACAAAAATCCCAAACAAAAAGATTCTTCCTTCTCCATTTGTTTTTTAGGTGGTTTCTAGGCAAACACTTGCTTAGCCTGTGAGTTTTAACATTCAACCAACATACAGATAGCTATAATAAATAGCAATAGACAGCTTTTTCTCAAGGATCTTGAAGTACAGTTCCACCTCTGTGTGTAACGATAGAGACTCAAAGAGCAAAAATCAGATGCAGAGTAAATGGGAGAGGCATAGCTGGTCTCATGTGCACACAAACATACAGATAGATACACATGCATACATAATCAAAATTTAGTTTTTAACTCACTTTCCTCGCAGGATATGAATTCTGTCTTGGTCCTGCTTAATATACTTTTTTTAGTTTAGTCCTTTTCACGAAGCTATTCTTTTTACTCTATAAATACTTATAGTTCCTAATCTATGAAGTGGATTCTCAGAAGAGGTAGAGAACTGTTCACTGCATTATTTCTTTCAATACTCTGAGATTTTTAGGAAAATAAATATGTTTGAAGGAACCTGGATGCCTCTGAGTGTTCTTGTGCTGTTCTGTAGATATCAGATTGATTTGTAGAGAAACACTGCATTTAAAATTATCTTCTCTGGCAATATTTGATTTTTAAGGATTTCAGAAAGTGGGATCAATGAAAGAACTGTTTAGAATATGCTAAGCAGTTGGAGGACAAAAGTGCCAAGCCCTTGAAATTCTGAAAGCTGCAAAAATTATAGACTGTTATTGTTAGAAAAAAACACTTGCTCTCATAGCGATCTGTCCTTTTCATCTGGCAAATATTTTCAATGAAAATAATACACTGAAGAGAAATCTAGTATGCTTTTGAGCACAATGCACAATTACAGTGATCAGAGCTGCTGATACTGTGAATAACTTGCTTTGAGTTTCAGTTCAAGGTAGAAATGACAATGCAGCCCAGAAGATGCATGACATTTCATTTTCTATTACCATTTGTCATACTGAATATTCACAGGCTTAAACATATTCACGAAAGATTAAATGAAAGATATTCTGGATTTTCATCTTGGAAGTGTGTTCCCAGCATTCATACATGCCTGTTTTAAATGTTTGCACACAATGTCTGGGTCCAGCTTTGAGGCTGAAGTTTTGCTGGAGAGCTTTCAGGGATCCCTTCTCTCTCCTTTACGCTTTGGTCTTTCTGTTAGAAACCTCTCCTGGTGCACAATCCCTACTTCTCTTTTACCAGCCTAATATTTCCATACCTTTCCTGTCTTTGTTCAATAAAGAAGACATTTCCTCTCTCATGCTTCGCATTATCCCAATATATTTTGGACTATATTCCTTAAGTGAATTTACATCTCTGTAATCCAAGATGGTTGATTCTTTAACATTTTTCTCATAATTCATGCTTTTCTATCCTTTGCATTGCTGGACCTTCCATCCAGTCCAATAGTTTTTATAATTCTGTTTTGCAAAACCATGTCAATAAAACCATCATGCCTGGGAAGTTTTCAGGAAATCCATGCCAAAAGTCACCTCTACTGAAAGACTAACTACAGGATGCTGGTATTATCAGCCAGTAATGTAAATTCCTGTAAAAGAACCAGAGGCTGCCTTTGTTTCAAAATATATTTTTATTCTGATGGAATCATAATCCGATAAAACTATTTATAATTAATTAGTTTACATATACCTGATGAATCATTTGGTGTCTTGAACTCCTTATTTAAATATATTTACATAATAGACCTAGAAAGAGAGGAGTCATAGAATCATAGACTCATAAAATGGTTTGGGTCGGAAGGTTGAACCTTAAAAATCATTCAGTTCCAACACCCCCGCCATGGGCAGGGACACCTCCCACTAGACTAGGCTGCTGAAGGTCCCATCTAACCTGGCCTTGAACACTTCCAGGAAGGGGACATCCACAAATTTCCTGGGCCTTCTGAAAGACAGATATGAAACGATTCCTACCAGTGAAGGATACAGGAGAATGAGCAACAACCAATCCCTTTGGATGACTCTATTTCTTTACCAGTCAAGTTAGATACACACTGAAGAATAAACCAAAATGGAACAGTTGTGTGCTACAAATTAAATTTAGTGAGAAGTGGAGTAGATCAATTTGAAAATATTTAGGTCAGTTTAGGCTTTAAGATTAAACTTTTAAAGACAAGCAGCAATGTCTACAAGCAGTGTAACTCATGCATTTTTATTGAATTAGGTGTAAATATGGAAATTTACACTGGAATGGATCCAGCCCTCAGTGTTACCCATAGTATATTCCTTATTCACAGAATGCCCTCTAAAGGACAAATGTAATATGTAATCTTATATGATAATATACATTCATGTCTCAGAATATTCTGGGGAATTATTAGTCTTTGACAGACTTCCTTTTGGCTTTAGAAATTATCAGATATTGAACTCTTTAAGATTAAATTTGTCCTTTGGACCATACATAATCTTAAGAGTTTTTCTATAACCCCATAAAACAATGAAAGAAGCCAAGAAATGAATTTAAAAAATATTGTGAAGTGATTTACCCAGCTCCTATTGAAGCTGTTCAAACTATGAAAATGACTTATAAGAACATGAATTTCCTGGCCTTTAGAGCTTCTTTGAAAAGTATGCCCTCTTTCCCTAGCATCTGAAAATAGCATGAGAGCATTGGGAATTGTTGAAAATGGAGAGGGGAACAAGGCTTTGTGGCATTGTTTAAATTATTACTCACATATGTCTTGAGTTAGATTGAACGTATCTTAAACATTAAGAAAATATAATTCTTTTAGTACTGGGAAAGCGAAATTACTGTAAAATGCAGTGCTGCAACCCTTCAGAGGAATGCCAAGGGTCTGTGCCTTATTAACCATGGTTATTGATGCGGGTAAATGAAATGAAAGTCAGTAAATCACTGAAGAAATGAAGCTCAGTGAATTGTTTAGTCCATTCAGTTCTGTATTGGTCTCTACTATACAATATTGTCTGCGCTGCCCACCTCAGTTTTAAATAATGGGACTCCTGACAGTTCCTTGTTACATTTACAAAAGTAATGGCATCCTCTTTCTATTCATTTGACAGACTAAAACATATCTAAATGGGAAAAAATTCCTGATGGCAGACCTGCATTTGTCTGAACTGCACATAGGATTCATCAGAACAGCAACTGCTGGTGAAAATTTAATTAATATGTAAAGGTAGCTTGAGGTTAGTCTGGATCCTCAGTAGAAGATGAGTGGAAGTATCTATTGTGGGATGAATTTGATGCAGCAGCAGCTTGTCATGACTACAACATTGGATGTAGCAGTCATAGGAAAATACTTGATCCTACTTGTCACAAAACCTTATTTCCATGACACAAGAGGAAGAAACATAGAACAAAACAAAGGAGAACTGAAGATCTGTATCATAAAGAGTCTGAAGTCAATTGACTCAAGGAAATCCTTATGGACAAATCCACTGACTACTGGAATTTTTACATAGTTTAACATTTTCTACCTTGGTTAAAAGAGATCAGAGATAGAATTTTCTACTTTGTAAAAATATCCTCAGTAAGTAGTCAAGAATCCTGCTGCTATTGAATAGTAACAGAGCTTTCACAAATCTGTTTCAATGGCCAGGCAGTGCAGGGCTCTGGAGAGCTGGAGCCCAGCCTTGCTGCAGCATCACTGAGGCAGGGACTGATGGTTTGTCAGCTGCCAGTCACACTGGATTAAATGGGTTGTGCCTACCCTAACCACAAGAGCTATGAACCAGAATGAATCCAGCTTCATCTCAGCAAGAAAAGCAACAGTGGGGAGATTGTAGAAACCAATGCTAGAGCACTGCATCCCTATGGTAACAGATTTCTTTAAATCCTTGGTGAAGGACCACAAAATAGGTCCCCGGCCCACTGGTTGCTGCATGAAATTAGAAATAAAGGCCTAAATGCATAATTGCTTTGGAGATGTTTAGGGTGTGCATTTGTCCTGAGGAAACTAGACACTGAGGCATGTGAAGGCATTTGAAGGATGAGGTGATGGTTACTGTCTCAGGTTACCTACTACTTGTAGAGCAATCAGAAGTTATGAAATATTTTAAAAAACTCGCCTAAGTATTATTTCTTTGAGTGGCTATCAAAGCCTAAGTAGCATGGGTGACAGACTTTTAAGCAAGAAGTAGTGAGCTATCTAGAAAAGGATTGTATTTCCCTTTCCTGGAGTATTCTTATTTCAGTCCAGCTGGCAAAGCCTTGGCTGATGTCGCAACATCTGGAGGACTGTCTGAATTCTTACATGCTGTACAAAAAGGCCAGAAGATGAAGAACCTTAGCTGAAGAAACTTCAAAAGAGTGTCAGTGTTCACATGGGCTGTGCACTGAGTCACCAGTATAGGTCGGGTTTCACCCAGAGTGAGATAGAAAGCTCAGCACAATCCACCAGTTATTCCCTGGCACTTGCAAAGCAGCCTGGCAGCAAAAGCCCCTTGGCCAGACTAATTCCCAGCACTGTGTCACGTCAGCCCCTTCCTTGTGTTGAGAAAGGCTTGACAAGTCAGCATATCGGAAGCTTGCTTAGTCTAAGAAAGCCATTCCTCCTTTTCTGCATCAGTCTTTTCCCAGCACTGGGATCTTTCCTCACCAGCAATGGGAAGGACAGTGTGTGTAATCAAGCACCACCTGCCTGTGGGATATGCCAAAGCATGTTCATGCTGAAGACAGGCAATCAAAGAGCTTAGCAAAGTACATTATCCTCTGCCTCAGCTCAGGGAGGGCCAGGGAGACTGGTTACATTGACACATGACACGAAGAAGGCCAGCGAATCTGGGTTAGCATTTTTCTAATTAATGTTTTTATCATCTTTTTTTCAGCCCAGAGTAAATCTATTTAAGGTTCCCTGCTGATTTCAAAGAAGGAAAGAAAAAGGTTTTTAATTAGAGCTGTACGGTTCATGTACCTAATGAATCAATAGTAATTGAATATAGTGGAAGCTTCTTCAAAGCACATCCGTGGAGTATATTAAACCCATCCTTTGGCAGGTTTAATTCTATGCCAAGTGGTCTTTTAAGAGGATTCTCCATTAATATTGTCCTGAATGTACGTTTCTTTCGTGTATTCTCTTGAGTTGAACCAGGTACTAAATATCTGGTTTTCCAATGGTATTAATTGTGGGTATTTATTGAGGATGAGGTTATTAGACACAGTCATAGACATACTTGTTGATTAATACACTTGCTAAAATACTGATATTCTCAGTATGTAGTTTTAGGAAGTGTCTCTAAATGGATTAAATTAGTTTATTTTATACGCTGCTTTATTTAAAAGTTAAGGCTACAAACTATCTTCAGTCAACAGGTCAGAAATGAACAAATTGAGACTATCAGAAGGAGAGATCTTCTTGAGTAAATGATACCTTAACATTATTTCAATCACATGTCCTTAGGGAACAGAGAGACACACATAAAGGAGTACAATTTTCCAGATCGAGGTATCATTGTATATTACTGAGGTTTTGAAGATACTTCCTTAAATATTTCCCTACAGCTACTCCTTCAAATAAAACCCCTCAGGTGTGGATGCAGACCTGGACCTCCAGAACTTGTGCACACTTTTTTTTGTAGACATTTTGAGGACACAACAATACCAGGCCTAGGATACAATAGTTAAATTAGTACCACCACATTGATGAGGACAACTTCTCAGGTCACACAAAAGTGCCTTTACAGTCTCTAGCCCATTTTGTTACAGTCACTGATATAATCTGTATTGACTTAACTGTCTTTATCTTACTGTGACTTCATCTGCACTAGTAGTGCAGTGATGTACCTGCATGGTTCACAGAGCAGAGGACTTTAGCAGATCTGTGCTAGTCCTGCTCAGTCCCCCTCCTGTGGGTGTATGTCAGCCACGGTGAAGAAGGTTGTGCAGGAAGAGCTCAGCAGACTTTGATTTCTCCAGTAATAATGTTTTTTTTTCAAGAATTTCATTGATGCCCATAAAATTTCTGACTTGTGAAAACCTTGTTCTGTCTTGTTTCAGGATATTATGTGAGGTCTTCTCATTGTAGTCAAAGATAGACGAGCCTTTCAACTGAGAATCTAAAACACACTGACCATGACAGAAGGAAGCTCACATATACATACATCAAAAGTGTGTGTGCTTTAGACATGCACCTCAAGGTTGTTCATCCACATTTCCAAGCTTCATCTCTTATCACACACAGTAAAATTCCTCATCTTGACAAGAGCCAAGCACAAAGGCATTTACCTCAAAAAGGACTGCTTTCATAGAGTCATAGAATTGTTTGCATTGGAAGGGACCTTAAAGATCATCCAGGTCCAAATTCCCTGCCTTGGGGTACCTCCCACTAGATCAGGTTGCTCATAACCTTATCCAGTCTGGTCTTGAACAGCTCCAGGGATGGGGCATCCATGACTTCTCTGGGCAACCTCTTCGAGTGCCTCACCACCTTCGCAGTAAAAAAAATCTTCATAATATCTAGTCTAAATCTACTGTCTTTCGTCTTAAAGACTGTTTTGTATGAGCTTTCATTTTCTATATGCTCTCATATCTTCATTATTATGAGTATAATGCAACCTGATGGCGAACCAAGACCAGAAGGTATATATATGATACATATATATATAATATTGTAATTACGTAACATAATGCATGTGGTCTGTGTAAAAAGAATATATTAAATATATATAATCTCATGCTTTTTAGATTAATATCCTCCTTCTCAAGGATCTCAGTACCAATTCTGGAATAATGATAGATATCAACCTTAAGAAAGTTTTATTAAGAAATAAAATTAAAAAAAACCCACAAAGGAAGTTTTTAGTACAAGTAATTGGAAATATGAAATAAAAATTCAAGCTTATAGTTAAGCTGTACCCATAAAAAACATAATGTATTGGCTTGGTAAGATCTATGTTATGTCCTGACAGGAGTTAGATCCCTGCTGCAATATCCTTTTAATCCTTTTATTCTTCATTTTCAAGAACTGGCTTTCTAGAGTTCATCTTCTGGTGTTATGTATTAATATTCATAAAATAAAAAAACACTTTGTATTACATATAGGAAACATTTAAACAATTTAACTGTCAGAAGGGTCTTGATAAGGAATCTAGAAACCTTTAATAAATCAATGTGAAAAAGAAGGAGCTTAGGTCTGCTTATTTGAACTTGGATTGTTGTTAGAGAATGCTGGTACCTGCAGCACCCAAATGCCCTTCTAAAGGTAGCTGCTGGTAAGTGATGAGGAACAGCCAAGTAATTAAAAAATATAATTAACTTTTGGAGACTCTTTTCTGACATGATATCCCAAGGTTATAATATGCACTTTAGGTGACAGTGATACTCCCAAATTGCATTTTGGCTGGAAAGATCTGTGCTGGAAGGAGTTGTACCAGAAGGCATTTTCAAGGATTCCTTCCTATTATAGTTGTGGCAATTTTCTTATCTATTAGAAGCTGAATAAATGTAGTGGGAATTCCTTGCTCCAATGATGAAAAAACTCCCTTTCACTTGAGTTGGTTTGTCCAAGTGGGTTTGTCTCTCAAAAAATTGATGTGATAGTGTATAAGTGTATAAGTTATAATGATGCTTACATACCTTGAGAGAGCACTGTGGGGCAGAACAAGGTGATTAATTGCCTTTTGTGCTATGCACGATGTTTCTATCAATTCTTAGATTTCATATGTGTGTGTCAAAAATCAGATCACTAGATAAATGTGAAGTGATGCATACAGGGAAAAGCAATTTTAACTTCACATATAAAATGTTGTTTTCTGAGAGACCATTACCACCGAGGAGTGAGACCTTGAAGAGATTATAGATAACACCATGAAATTGTCTGTTCAGTGTTTAGCAGCTGTCTGAAAAGTAAACAAATATTCAGGAATATTAGGAAAGGAATAAAAGGGAAAACCAGAAGACATCTTTATGACAAGAAATACACATTGACAACTGTGTGGAATTCTGATCCTCACCTCTTTAAAAGTATGTCCTTAAAGGGGGGAAGGTTCAGAGAATGATGAAAAGTATGATTCAGAGGTATGGAAGGGCTTCTGTATGAGGAAATCCAAGGCACACTTACCAGGTTCATTTAAGATCAAGCATCTGCTTTTGAAACAAATCTACAGATTATACTCACTAATCACAGAATCACAGAATCACAGAACAACCAGGTTGGAAGGGACCCATCGGATCTTCTAGTCCAACCATTCCTATCTAACTCTAAACGAAGTCCCTCAAGACCTCATCCACCCGTGCCTTAAACACCTTCAGGGAAGGTCACTCAACCACCTCCCTGGGCAGCCTATTCCAATGCCCAATGACCCTCTGTGTGAAAAACCTCCTCCTAATCTCCAGCCTAAATCTACCCTGGCGGAGCTTGAGGCCATTCCCTCACTAACTGCACTTTGGTTCAAGCACAGTATGGAGCACCTGAACTGGATTCCTTTTGGAAGCAATAAAACCAGATCATGTCCTGGAACATACCTCATATAGTTCTGGAACGTGCCTAGTGCAATCCAAATGCTAATGAGTATACAGTCAGCAGGACTAATTTTATGCTAGTTTTTACAAAAATGTGTCTCCCTGACCCCGCCCAGGGACTCTGCATCAGTAGTTTTCTTTTACAAATGCACCTCTATTACCTGTTATAAAATGTGACCATAGACAGACTAGGATAGATAACCTGATGAAAATTTGATTTATTCAAGATACAAGAGAGGTCAACACAATTCTAAGTGGTATTAAGAGCCATTCTAGAAATCAGTGAGTTGGTATATTTTTCAGATACAGTTCCCATAGAATTAGATATGATGCTAATTCAGATCGGGTTCAAAACAAAGAAAAAGATGTGGTTCTTTACGTGACATGCAGTGTTCCTGTGGGACTTCTGGCCAAAGAGTAGTGTGTATAGATGAAGTTTTGATGGGTTTGAAGGCATACTGGACAAACATTTTGAAGAGAGATCTGCTTACATTTAGTAAATGGGTTACCAGGATCAGAAAATCTCTTTGGCTGAAAGTGGGTAGATCACATGCTCCCTTTTTTCCTCATCTGCATGTGCCTGATTGTGGCCTCTGCTGGAAACAGAACATTAACCTAGGAAGGCCCTTGCTCTGAACCCTTGTTATGTTCTTTTCTATGTTATATTACCATATACTTCTTTTTTTGAAGGAGTGCTGTAGAAATGATCTTTGAATAGATGACTAGGCTTGAATTTTACCTTTGTGGTTGGTGCCAGTGATTTCCATTTTGAAATACTTCTCAGAAGCCTGTGCATGTTAAATTAAAGTGCATTTTACTAAAGAAGTTTTAAATGAGTCATTTAGATAATTTTCAGCATCACAGGCTCTAGACTCTAAATGACTGCAATGATAAAGGGTATTCAAGACAGATAAAATTTCCTGTTGATATTTCATGTTCATTTTGATTTACACTTTATCATTGTAATATTGTGTAATTTCATGAGTGTATAGAAAAGCTGGTTGTGTTAAATGTGTGGCTGGAAAGGAGGAGGGGACATAACTAAAGGAGACCCTATCTTCCTAGTTTCAATGTTTACGTAATTTATGGCCAAAGGAACATTTTTTAACTTACATATATATGAATGGCTGTGTGTAGTGGTAGAAAAAAATCCACCTTTGGGTTGAACAGGACAGTTTATAAAAATAAACAGCAATAATGCATTGGACATTTATGGCAAAAGGGATGCAATGTCTGATTGCAGTTGTAAAAGGTTAGAAACATTCTCCTTAGAGAGATGGTATAGATGCTGTACCAAAACCATAAGAGGATTGTCAGTCAAATGAAGAGCAGTTGGTTTAGAGTGAAGAGTTAAAGCTCTGTGCTTTGGGAGAAAGAGCTACACCATTTTCCCCACTTTTCTTCTTGGAGACAGTGTTGGTTATGGAGGGGCAGCTGTCCCCAGTGGTGCATGCCTGTCCTCACCTCACTTCTTTGGTGACAGCAGGGGGCACCCTGACTGGCAGGCATGGCCTTGGGTGTGGAGTGTGCTGAGACCACAGCCTGGGCTGGCACAGCTGCAGGGAATACTTTTTATTACAGCTGAATGACTGAACTAACCAATGACAGTAAATATTTAATGTGAGTCAGGCAAGCTTTATGAGTCAACACTTCACGGTATTACAGAATACATTTTCTTAATAGTTGAGGACCCTGAATTCCTGTAACCACATTCTGCTGGTAATGATCTCAGACTACACTATGGCAAGATGTAACTGTGTAGCTCTGTCAGCGGCCAGGTCATTTGGGTGTTGGGCAGAACTCTGACTCCCAATTGCTTGTGTGATATTAACTGTGCTTAATAGGAGAGCAAAGCACCATGGGAGATAGAAAAGTCACCAGAAAAGGACATATCTCCACTCTGGCTTCTCGCCGAGTATACCAAAAAGACTTGTCATTTAAGAGAAATGTAATCATTAGGAGTTATATAAAATGCTTTTTAAAGATAGATGGTCTGTAACTTATTTTTGGGTACAATTTACCATATAGTGGCAAAACCATTTATACAGATTTTGGTTATCAGCACCATGCAGTGGTCAGTTTTGAAACTTGCAGAGGGAAGAGAGACCCATAGAACCTGTAGGTGAATTAGAGAGAGCTGAGCCTCAAGTGATTGCTATATTCCTGCTATTCAAGTTATCTTTTGATTGTGATAAGAAAGACTTCTTCACTAGCATCCTGCTCACGTAGCTGTAAATACTTGCTTTGCTCTAGGAAAAGCTTATGCCAGAGTTATTATCAATGCACATGATACCATGCACCAGCTGTTTTCAGTGTGAAAAATGTCTTCATAATAGCTCAGTAGGAGCATAATTTCAGGAGTTATTTTGTTTATTCTCATTAGGCCTTGTGTGTATGCAACAGGGAGTGCACATGCATTTTAGTGTAGACAACTAGAAATGAGAAAACTGCTAAAATGCAAGAAATGCCATGATGCAGCACCCATGCAAAAGCAATTAAGAAGAAATCAAGATCAGGTAACCCATTTCTATTTCCCAAAAAAAATTTTAAATTGAGACATGGTATGAAATGGAGAAACCTAACCTTTGACTCTACTTTCATTCAGAGGTTTGTTTTTTTGACTTTCCCTTCTAATGCAACAAAGAATTTCCTTCGATCATGGGATATTTCTGTCTCTGAAGGTAGTGGAAAGGGTTAAGGCTCTACCAATTCCTCCTTTTACAAGCTGGGCAAATGTATGGGAAGGTCTATCAGCATTGCATTTTTGTATTTTAATACTTTTCCATTAAATTCTAATGACCGGTTGCTAAACGATGTCATGCATTTCCTGTTTCTTTTATAGGGAGCTGTTTTATCAAGCAGCAGCTTGGAAGTGCGCAGGAAGCAGTCATCTCTGGAATTGATTGCATTTCTGATAGAGCACTTCTGTACTGTATCCCTAGAGAAACGCTGCAGGTCATAATGGCTTATGTTATCCTTGTAGCTGCAGCATAATAATTCACAGAAGTAGAATAAAGATGGAAACAAGATCTATCATCTTTAAAAGTCTTACTAGACTCATTTCACTCAGGGATTTTGTTCTGTTTTTAAAGAAAGCAGATCGTTATTATTAGTGAAGGAGAGTGAAGGACTATGTACAATACAATGAAAACGTCTGGCTCTGAAACAGCTGATGGGGTTGGGAGTGAGATCTGCAAGAAACATGTCCAATCTAATCGAGTGATGTGGAAAGGGCAGCTGAACAAAAGCAATATTTGCATACATTGGGATGGCAGTAATGATTGTATCCCTTCTGTCTGTCACATGGATTCATTAGAAATGGGTGTCAGCCATTAAGCTTTGATTTTCAGCACAGATAAGTAATGAACAAGCAAATGAAGGAAACAAAGGATGGTCACATTGCAGACCAGTGTGATGATCTGATTATTCCAAGAGACTGACTGCCACTTTCTTGGCTGGCTGTTCAGTATAAGGGGATGCTTCCCTTGATTTCTGTTTCCATAATTCTGTCCTCAGTCAAATGTTGGTGAGAAAGTGTGGGCCTTACATGTGTCTTCCCTGGAAAAATGCCTTCCTCAGTTCCTGATAGAAGTCAACATGACAGTCCCCTGAGTGAATTCTTTCTGATGTTCCAGATTTAGTGAGAGCTCAGATGTGCAGAAAGAATGCAGAAAAGAGCTTTTGAGGTTTATAAAACACACAGAATTTCCTGTGGTTTCTTTTTTTCACATTTGCAAGTGCGTTGGTCCTGAAGAATATATAAAGATAGAGATGGTTTTTACTCTTTATTTCTGGAGATGTCTGGAATTTTAACATGGGACTAAAGACCTGTGCCAAATAGAAATTGGCACTGAATATCAATCATTCTCCTAGTACCAGGCTGTCACAAGCAATTTTTAATGACTGAACTGGTATTAGCCTGAGCAGATGTCCCATAGAATCATAGAATCACCAGGTCAGAAGAGACCCACCGGATCACCGAGTCCAACCATTCCTATCAAACACTCAACCATGCCCCTCAGGACCTTGTCCACCCATGCCTTAAACACCTCCAGGGAAGGTGAATCAACTACCTCCCTGGGTAGCCTGTTCCAGTGTCCAATGACCCTTTCTGTGGAAAAACTTCCTCCTAATCTCTAGCCTAAATCTCCCCTGGTGGAACTTGAGGCCATTCCCTCTTGTCCTGTCCCCTGTCACTTGGGAGAAGAGGCCATTACCCTCCTCTCTACAACCTCCTTTCAGGTACTTGTAGAGAGCAATGAGGTCTCCTCTCAGCCTCCTCTTCTCCAGGATAAACAACCCCAGCTCTCTCAGCCGTTCCTCATAGGCCCTGTTCTCCAGCCCCTTCACCAGCCTTGTTGCTCTTCTCTGGACTCGCTCCAGAGCCTCAACATCCTTCTTGTGCTGAGGGGTCCAGAACTGGACACAATATTCAAGGAGCGGCCTCACCAGTGCTGAGTCCAGAGGGAGAATCACCTCCCTGGACCTGCTGGTCACACCATTTCTGATACAAGCCAGGATGCCATTGGCCTTCTTGGCCACCTGGGCACACTGCTGGCTCATGTTCAGTCAGCTGTCGATCAATACCCCCTGATCCATCTCCTCCAGGCAGCTCTCTAGACAGACTTCTCCCAGTCTGTAGCTCTGCATAGGGTTGTTGTGCCCCAAGTGCAGGACCCAGCATTTGGCCTTGTTAAACTTCATCCCATTGGCTTCTGCCCAGCAGTCCAGCCTGTTCAGATCCCTTTGCAGAGCCTCCCTACCCTCCAGCAGATTGACACTTCCACCCAGCTTAGTGTCGCCTGCAAACTTGCTAAGAGAGCACTCAATGCCTTCATCCAGGTCATTGATGAAGACATTGAACAGGGCTGGACCCAGCACTGAGCCCTGGGGAACACCACTTGGAACTGGCCTCCAGCTGGATTTAACACCATTTACCACCACTCTCTGGGCCCGGACATCCAACCAGTTTTCCACCCAGGAGAGTGTGTGCCTGTCCAGGCCAGAGGCTGACAGTTTCCATAGCAGAATGCTGTGAGAAACTCTGTCAAAGACTTTGCTGAAGTCCAGCAAGACCACATCCACAGCCTTTCCCTCATCCAGCAGCTGAGTCACTTTGTCATAGAAGGTGATCAGGTTAGTTTTGCTGGACCTGCCTTTTGTGAACCCATGTTGACTGGGTCTGATCACGCGGTTCTCTGGGATGTGTTTCATGATAGCACTCAAGATCACCTGTTCCATGACTTTACCTGGGACTGAGGTCAGACTGACTGGCCTGTAGTTCCCTGGATCCTCCCTGTGACCCTTGTAGATGGGCAGTACATCAGCCAGCCTCCAGTCCAGTGGAACTTCCCCATTCAACCAGGACTGTTGGAAGATGATGTAAAGGGGTTTGGCCAGTACATCCACCAGCTCCCTCAATATCCTTGGGTGAATGCTATCTGGCCCCATAGACTTGTGGGTTTCTAGTTGGGCAAGCAAGGCTCTGACCACCTCCTCTTGGACCATGGGAGCCTCATTTTGCTCCTCTAGTTCTGGGGTTTGTACACAGGGTGAACAACTTTCTTTACAGTTAAAGACTGAGGCAAAGAAGGCACTAAGTACCTCAGCCTTTTCCTTATCTCCTGTCACTGTTGTTCCTTCTGTGTCCAATAGGGACTGTATGGTCTCCCTAGTTCTCCTTTTATTATTTCTAGTTCAGCCTTAGCCCCTCTGATTTTTTCTCTACACAATCTCACTTCCCTCCTGTAGTCAACCCAAAAGGGCTGTCGCCTCTTCCAGAGCCCATAAACATTCCTCTTCTTCTTAATGTCACTCAAGATCTCTCTGTTCAACCAAGCTGGTTTTTTTCCCTGCTGGCTTTTTTTTTCCAGAACATGGGGATGGATTTCTCCTGAGCTGCTGGATTTCCCTTTTGAAGAGCTCCCAGCCCTCATGGGCTCCCTTGCTCTTAAGTACTCTCTTCCAAGAGACTTTGCCAACCAGCCTTCTGAAGAGTTTGAAGTCTGCCCTCTGGAAATTTAATGTTACTGTCCTGCTTATGATACATGATACACTTACACAGTAGCTCAGACCATGTTTTTTTAATACCCCAATAAACTGCATGTTCACCAAACTACTTTGCCACCAAATTTGCAGGTGGACAAAGAAGATGTACTGCTGTGAGTAGGGAAGGGTAAGGACAACTAAAATATGCTAGTAAATGTACCACTGACTCCCACTATAACATTAGACAGATCACATACCTTCTCGTTATTTCAACTTGCCCATTTATGAAATGATGAAAATACAACATCACTGAGTGCAATGGAAGTTAACAAATAAATATTTGCAAGGCATATGGAGTTTTCACATAAAAGGTCTTGCAATAACAATGCCTGAGAAGACTACAAAATCTTGCCAGTGAAGTCCATATTGGTCACCCTGAGATGAGACTGCTCTTGAAAACACTCATGGAGAAAGCAGTGGAAAATGGGGCCTCAGGCTACTAAATGTAAAAAAAAAGTGGAGGCAACAACCTTAATGTCAGGCTTGAGGCTTTTTGCTCCTTTCCCTCCTTTTTTTGTGTGTACTGAGTAACAGCATTGTGAGTGAATCCATTATTTCCCAAGCTTCTCATGTAGGTGAAGCTAGCCTGCTCTTTTTCCCAGAATTATAGAAATAAACATATAACAGGGATGGTAGGAGGGAAAGTGCAGTATATGACTAACTGGAACTTGATATATGATCCTTACTAATGATGTCACTAGTTCCTAATAATGTGCAATCATCTTTTCATTAAGGGGAAAAATTTAAAAAAAAATAAATACAGCTAACCCAAGCCTTGAGTTTGCGTGGTAGTGGAAAAGTTACAGGTAGAAAAGTATTTGAGATTTTGTTTTTACCTTTTTAGCAAGATGATCTGAAAACTCACATACATGATGTATATTATGTTCTGTCAAGTATTTTGCTTCTTGCAGTGGGCACTGGGCTAAGAAGATAAGGGCTTGAGGAAAGCTAGATCTGAAATTCCTGCTAGATGTGAATGGTAAGGACCTTCTCCTTTTTTCTGGTGCTCTTTCTTGGATGGTTTTTCAGTATGTTGAATTCGATAACTTATTCTGTAGAACTGACTAATCAAATAATAGTCCAGGAGTATGTGACAACACCAGGACAAGATGGGGAAAGAGTGGGAAAATGGTAGAAACCTCAGAAACCTGGCCGAATGTCAGCTCCGAAAGCACAGTACTAACTGTGCAAGGAATATGAGTGGTAGTGATGGATTAGTGATTTTCATTCTTTCTCTCTCTCTTTTCCTCTATACTGAAAAAAATAATTTATTGAAGAACTTGTTACTAGTTGTTATTCATGTTTGAGAGATGAATGATACTGGAAAACATAATGTTCATGCATCATTAATACGATACGATACAATACAATATGATTGATGATAAGATTTAAGTCGCAAAGCAATAAGAAAAAGACTACTCTCTAGTTTTGAACTTACTTTTAACTCTTTATTTTATTTTATTTTTATTTTTATAAAATATATATATTTATTTTATATTTTTATGTGGTGGACAAATAGTCCTGGAGAGACACATGCCTGTTTTGGTGATTTTCCCACTTGTATGCCTGGGCTATTAGGAAATAAAATTTCATTATATTCCCTTACATTTGAGTGAAGCTGCACTCTTTCTGGGCAATGTAAGAAAGAGGAATTGTCACTATTAATATATCTATTTTCCAGGGGTCAGTTAGTTCGGTCTTTTATCATCTTTATACCAGCAAAATGACCGTATGATGACTGTGAAGGCTCAGGAATAAGACTTTTCTCCTGTGAAAAGCAGAGAAAAGTGTGGAATTAGGCTTTTGCCCATGCAGGTCAGGGAGGTTTGTTTTGCCAGTTTAAAGTTTGTTATCAGAAACTTCTCATATGAATACTTGTAGACTGTAAGCAAGTTGCCTTGTCTTATGAACAAGCTGAATAGGGCAACCCTTTGAACTTTTTTCAGAACTAGTCATGTTTTCAACAGATTTTTTGGCAGTTCAACTGGCTAATATTGGTGTGTTATTAGTAGTCTCACTTATGTGCTAAACAAAGCAAATATTCCCTCAAATACCTGTTTCTATACACCTGTTTCTGCTTAGACACCTAGTTATGACAGGATACAGATATGACTTGTCTAATGCTTATGTGTTGGGACTCTGAGATTCTCCTTATTGTCACTGTTTTCAGTAATTCTTTAGGCAAAGCCCATAAATGTTTGACCCTCCATCTGGCTGTATTAAAATGTGGTGTTAGAAGATATTCTGTTGTCTTAATTTTCTGAAAGGTAAACTGTAATGGCCTCTGTCACTTTGTAAATATGACTATGGCAAGTAGGACATACAAGTAGTCTCTCTTCTGAACATATTCTGATTTGGGTTATTTTATTCTCTCCATCAATTGCAATTTCAGGTCTCCTAGTCAATCATCTAAGCCTGTGGCAGAATGGTGCTCCTGTATTCTGCTCCAGCTCAGCAATATGCAGGTTGTAAAGTTTCTTACATAACTTCTCTCAATCCACCACTTACCTGAATCTGCTGTCAATTATGCCCTGTTATTAAAATCCACTGGAAGGAAGAGGAATAGACTAGAAATTACCCCATTTCCTGGAAATGGAAAAAGGTTGTACATTATTGCACTATACCTACTGCAACCTTCCTTGCACATTCACCTGTATTCCCTTCCAAATCAGTATTTCTTTTTCCTGTAGTAATTTATGTTAAAATATTTTTCCATATTTTTTAACTTATGCCTGATTCTTATAGTTTAGTGTTGATTTTGGATACATTTTCCTATTGTAAATAACGTATCCATTAAGCTGAATGTTCAAGAATGCTCAGTTTCCTGTTAGTATTTATCCTGAAGTGATCTTCAGCAACAGAATAGTGAAAGATTGTATTTATCATTTGGTATTCATTTATTATTAATATAAGATCTGACAGACTCCAATAGTCATACGTACTGATGTTTTTCCAAATACACTGCCTGCTAAAGGAGACCATTGTTGTGATCTTTTCTGCTAATTTTAAAAATGAGAGGGAAACAATAAAAACACATCATAAAAGTGTTAGATTGTTTTTCAAAAAGAAAATGTCTTGTGATAAACAATTCAGTCAATATATTTTTTCATGCTCGCTAACACTGAGGGTAGTATAACACATAAATGTGTTGTGGTTTTGGTAAATTTATTAGTAAATTTATAAATTCCCATATTTTTCTTGCATCAGAATTCTTATTCGGGAGAATATATTTCTAATTATTATCCCCAATGCTGTTTTCAAAAGTAAGGTCAGTTCCTAAATTTGGATCCAGCTACCATTGCTACTCTAAGGGAAATAAAAAAATATGCCTCCATGATAAATGATAACACTTAGCTGCTGTTGGGAGTGGGTATTCCAGATCTCCAGTGCAACCAGAAACAGCTACTTTATGTACACTGTGCTTTCTGTATATTGTCTCTGTGTCAGACCTTCTGTTGTTTCAAACTGCAGTTATCCTCCTGCTGTTTCATTCTGAATGTGTCTTAGTAAGATGTGTGTTACTCATACAGATAATATCCATTTACCAATCAGCCCTGAATACGCTTGGAATCTTTCAGTCTATAATCAAAGCTGTCCACTGCTTAGATTCCTTACTGATACTTGTCTTTAGGTTTATTTGACCTTTTGAGATAGCAGTGTCAGGTCTGAAAAGCTTTTCATCTATTTAGTGATTAACATCTAGCAAGACACATAGAAAGAAAATATATAATTTGACAGGTGGCAAGGAAAGCCAAAGTGGTAAATTTAGATCGATTCATGGGTTGCATTCTTGGAAATGGCTTTAGTCTTTAGTGGGTTTAAAATTGATGCAAAACAGTTATGGGAATAAAGGTAAAGATTTATCAGACATCTGTTCATAGTTAAATATAGTAAGAGTATTTGGGAAGGTATGTACTAACATGCCATTTTTCTAACCAGTTTTACTTTGAAACAGTTGTAGAATTAATAGCTGAGGTTATACAAATTATGAATACTGCAAAACTTAAGAGAAACCTGAGAAATTGAGTAAATAGGAACTAGAAGTAAAATTCTGAGACTTTCGGAGTCCACAGAAGTCTGACAATAATTACTATGTCAATAGAAATTGAATAATTCATGTCTGACCTGTATATACCAGCTAAACTAAAACCTGACAAGCAGAATTATATCTTTTCCATTATCAGACAAATAAGTTCTGTAGATGCAAAATACACAGGGTGGTTAGTATACATCCTTCTGTGAGTGAGTGAGGCAGTAAGGTTTCCTACTTCATTCTCTGTGTACCCCTACCAGAGGAAACCTGCAAAAAAATCTGTTGTCATTCTTCTCCAGGGATCAGCATGCTGTGAAAGTTAGACGGCTTTAATGATAAGGTACAGCCCAATGGAAGTGTGGGGATCTGAATTGTAATCAAAGTATACTTGCAGCAATCAGAAAAGACCCAAGAAAGCAGAAGGGAAACAGTTCTTTAAACCTTTCTTAAACTTCCTCATGTCGTCACAGGTAGGTGCATGGGCAGGCATTGAATATACAGACATGTGCCTGCAACAGCACCACTCACAGCTCTACAGTTATATGCATGTGTGTGCACTTTTGCTCCCAATCTAAAGTCTGGCTTGGATTTTGAAATGGCAACGGCAGGAAAGAGGAAAAGAATGGTACTGGAATTTGAAACACAGGTTAATGCATCCCAATGATCTCATAATCCTAAAAATGTTAGCCTGATTCCGTAGTATGATTTGATTATTGGGGAACCTAAGATCACCCTGTACATGATCACAGTCTTCCTTGCCTGTAAATAAAACAATGAAGGAAGAAGAACATTAAGGCCTAATGCTTTTCCTAGATCAGTTTTGAGTAGTGAACATATATCAAAAGCATATTACTCTGTGGTGATAAGGAGTTGACTTTCATGTTCATTGTTATATTTTTGTACTCATTTATACCCTTCAGGGAATCTCATCTGAGTCCCAGCCACCAACTGAGGAGGCAATGGGTCTGCTGCAGGACCAACCACATCTTCCATCTTCTTTTGCTTATCCTGGATTCTAAATATCACCCTGGAACGGAAGTTAAATTGGTTTTACTGCCACTGTATGGTACTGTTTTATGGACATCAACAGACAAGTTATGACATGAGGTTTGATTACTCTTCCTGCCTTTATAATCATGGTTGTCAGGAGAAATCCGTGACCACTGTGAAGGTAAGTTTAATGGGGATTCGCATCAGAGCACTGGTAGGTAGGTAGATGTCACTTGTAGATGGTAAATCATGAATGATTTATTCAAACTGTGTATCCTATAACACTATTAGAAAATATCATTCTGACAGATTCACATCATGTCTGATAAGGAGTTTTTAATTTTCATTCTTTCAAATCTAGTATTAGTAGGAAATAACTAAACATTTACTGAGTCTTCCCCCAACATGTCTGTTAGCATCTTCATTAATTTCTACTGTAGCAAGTGGTGGCTTGACAGCCTTTAGAACATAATTTGGGTTTTTTCCTTCTTTTTTTCTTTTTTTCCTGGAACAGCAAGAACACAGTTTGATATGTGCTCTTCAGCCTATTGGGTTGTGTCTGTAATGTAAATCAGTTTTGCCTGACTTGACCACAAGTTAGTTGACTTGCTATTGCATATCTACACTGAGACTTCACAATCATTAAATCACTAAACGTATAAAACCTAGGTTGTTTATTTCAAGGCAAACTTAACATGAGGCTGCATGGTAACTGTAACACTGAAATGATTCACTAAATGCACATCTATGCTCCTAATGTTTACAGAGTTTATAAATCTGACACTTCCAGGAGATGCATGTGCATGTGATGTGGAGGAGATCAATTCCTTGGTGGTAGGAGATTATCTTTTTGTTATTCTGGGAGGCTAGCATCTTTGCAATACAGGGGCCAGGACTCATTGTTGTTTTATGACTGAATTGCCTTATGTTTTTTCCCTGGTAGTCAGGTATTTCTGTTGTACATTTTGTTTGGTATGCACCTTAAGGACATCCTAAACTAAAAGTAATAATGGTCTGGTCTCCTGCCTGCATAGATTTCCTCTCTGTCTGTTAAGAAACCATGGCAGAAAATCCCATTTCAGAAGATTTGCACTGAATTTGCAAGTTCCTTATAGGGAATCAAATAGAAATTTCCTAAAAAAAAAAAAAAACCAGCCACATCTTTGATACATTTTAACATATAAAACTATGAAATTTGCTGGTTTATGTGTGTAGTGAAGACAATCAGAAGAATAGGTTAGAGACTGTGGAACTAGTGTTACTAGTACATATATGGATTTAGCTATGAGATTTAGGTTACAGGGGTCTGCCCTTGTCTGATATGTGATACAGGGTAAGGTATTATCCTCTCTATGCTTCTCTTTATTAGTCTTTAAAGTAAGTATAAAAATGCTGACTTCCTTGGTGGAGAAAGAGGGAGAGACAGGGAAAGGAGAGTGAGATTCTTACTCCTCATGGAAGTAAAAATAACCTTGATGCATATAAAGTTATTGTAGACCTGTAAGGGGAGGACAGAAAGCAGCATCATTTGACAGAAGTGATGATGATGTCTATAAAAGATGAGAGTCAACTTACAAGACAAAAAACTGTAAAAGGTGAGATGCTCTGAAAAGGCAATGCCACAGAATTAAGTTGACCAGAAACAGATTTTTCTCTTCCGAGATTACTTCTTTGCTTGACAAGTGTCTACAGCAGACAGTTTATGAAAAGGAAGATCAAGAAGGGCCTTGATTAGGATGTCTAGATGTTCTTCTGGGTCAAAAACAACCCAGAAAAACAAGAACCAGTGGCTGGAAGTCAAAACCTTAGAAACTGAAAAGAAAAACAGCATGCATATTCAAACCAAATTTGAATGGCTTTTGGGAAAATATGCTTCTACTAAACTCAAATTATTGCACTCAGAATGGGTGCAACTGAATGAAAATTTTTGGCCCCTGGTAGGAAGATGCTTTAATGGTTTCTTTGGCTTTAACATGGGAAGCTATGGCAACAAATAACTGCAGCAATAAGACTCTTTCCCTTTGTTAGATGTAGTAGCTGCTATTGAAGAATCTGCCACTGTCGGCTTTCCTTGAAAATCTGCTACGCAGCAAGTTGCCAGACGTTGAGCTGAATGAATGGCTTCTTACTTGCTGCAGGTGAAGGTGTCAGTAATCAGCCTATAGTAAAAAGGCTTTCAAATAGGACTGTGATCAAGGGCAGAGTTGAGGTTATTTGTGGTTATATTGAGGTTATATCTTCTCAAAAATGTCATACTTCTCAATGATTAATAATAATATTGGTGTGGCCTCCTTCCTTAACATTTTTAAACTATGCAAAAATGAGAGTCTGCTTTTTTTATTCTAGGTATGGGGGTTTGGGGGTTTTTGTATTTTTTTTAACTGAATTCACAGTGATGAATGTTTTTCTTATTTTCAGGTTTAATTAATGTGCACATAGCACAAAATATGAAGTAGACAACATGCAGTAGATAAAATTATTCTTTGAAAGACTTTCAGTGCAAAAAGATGACATATAAACCCTTTTTATGTTTCTGGTTAGTGAGATGCGTTATGCTAGCTACAATTACATTTCATGTAAATGTGTACTAATGAGTGATGCATTTAGATTTGGGTGTGTATTGATACATGAGTTTATATGTGAAAGGCATCCTACAAAGCCAAATAGATCCAAAATTTGTGCCAAGATCCCTAGGTTCAGCATCCCTGCTAGTAATTTGAACACTTTTACAGGAACTTCAGTTAAATTTAAATGAATATTCAGATTTGAATCTGGAAATAATTCTGTTACTACTGCTTTTTTTCTTCCTGGTGTTTCTGTGCTTCCTGATGTTCATTTCCTAGGTTCAGAGTTTCAGAGTTAGCAGCCCTTTACAACAAATGATGTTATCGAGATCTGTGTCCTATTGTTTTAGTCTGCTTGCTAGGGCAGAAAGACATGATTATTGCAGTTGATATTCAGCTCACATTCTCAGGCTTTTTCTTGCAGCACAAAGGCTTTGCTAGAGCTGCTTTTGTGCATGATGAAAGCTGAATACCTGGAACATATTTTGCAGCATGGGATAAACTGCAAAGTCACCAAACCATGTAGCATGCAGGACCCTGCCTGTAAGGATGCATCTGTCTCTGTGATTTCACAGGGTTATTTGAGTATCCGTGTAGATGTAATGAATGTAAATACATTAACTGTGCATAATCATATGCTTACTGACACATAGGAAAGCAAGTTAAAATTTCATTTGTCATGCTGAACCACATATATTTGCAATCTGAAGGAGCAAGACTGAGTGTTTTTGTTTCCCCTAGCAAGTAGGCAGTTTCTTTTTTTCTTAATCATATCATCATTCACCCTATAATGAGTCAGAGAGATCTTTGTGAGTGCTATATTTTCAGAATATTTCTATACATTGAAAATCTACATGGTGATAATGGATGCCAAATAAATTTGATGTCACCAAGTACAGAGTCATCTGCTGCTGGCTAAGGATTTTATTTCAGTTATATACTGTCACTATAGAAACACAGATAACAAAATTAACAGGAAAATGATGATTCACTATTCTGTTAAAACCAGGACTTTCCCTCAGCTAAATGCAAAGACTGTGAATCCCTGTGCCTGAGAGCGCAACTAGAAGCATTAATTATGAGCATGGGGCAAGTTCCATCTTCATTTGAAATTTGCCTCGGGATAACAGGGCACTATCAAAACCTTGTCCCTGCCTTCTGGGCATCTTTAATTACCTGCCTCCAAGTTTCTAACCACAGGAGCCCTCTCGTGTTACTATGACAACGTTCCTGCTGTCAGCATCCTATACTGTTCTGTCTGGGCTCTGGTCACTTGGAAACACGTCCAAGTAGTATAAACAACATGGAAATAATACAGATGTATAGAAGACAAAGTGCAGAAAGAGTCTTTATTTTCTGTCTTCCCCTTGAATGTTCTTGGAGGTGGTTGGCTGTGGGGAAGCCTGTAGGCAGCTCATGCAGGAAAATCTGACTGGTTGTCTTGGTTGTCTTCCTGGATGATAAAACCTTTTCTCCAGGACTTGTTAATTCTGTCAGGCTTCTAGTGAAGTGTCACATGGGGAGAGAGGAAAAAAATAGAAAAGACATTGGAAGGTGGGGGAGGGAGAAAATAGAAGGCTGGCGAAGTGTCTGTCTCGGTGCTGCCAGCTGAGACCTGCTTGCAACACCTTGGGCTCTTGGCTCCCTGCTGCTGCGGCTGTCACTGTCACGTCTGCCTAGGGCTGAGTGGGGCAAGGATGTGGTGGGAGGAGAGGGCCTAGGGCCACAGTCCCAATGTGCTGTTCAGGACCCCTTGTGCAATCTGCTGGCCTTGAACCATACGTCCTGGTTTCTACAGACAGGAGTGTAAGTCTGGATTTGGGTCTCTCTCTCTCTCCCCCAGAACTGTGCTATTGAGACTTGTGGGTCATAATATATCAATATGGTAAATTGTTTGAAAAATCACTCTTTTTTCTGCTGCCTGTTATTGCATCTGAATGCACTGGCCCTTTGCTATTATGCCAGTCTGGCTGCCTTAATCAGCCATAACACACATTGTGTTTCTCAGTTCTCGATGGATTAATGATAATTCCTTGAATCCAGCTTCCTGTGCATATAATCACAGTTACACTGCAAAATTTGCACCACGTTTTTATGGGAACCCTAGAAACAGATGTGGTAGGAGTAAGACTCATCATTGTTGCTCCTGTTACAACGCCCCCCAAAAACAGGAGCTGTTCTCAAGTGTCTTCTTGCATCCTGTCACCTAGTTTTGTTTTCTGCTGTTTTGTAACTAGTGCAGGAATGACATACATCTATATACTGGTAATGGACTGGGCAAAGGATGTCATTTCTTGGTAGAGAATGCTAGAAAGTTGCTAGAAACCAACAGATTTATGCATATTAAAAACTGACCATTAAAGGACATATTAAATCTTACAGAAGATGACTTTTAGAAGAAGGAGGGAGTTTACAGAGTATTGATTCATTGGCAGTCACACTTACTACTTTCTGCAATCAGGATTCTCTGCATCTTCCAACTAGATATGAAGGCCATCTGGGCTGAGGGAAAGTTTACAGACTACTGCAAAGAAAGATTTAAGTAAGTGGAAATACATAAGTAGAACCACATATTAGCTACCATTTTTTTTTTCATAATTTATATCTTGATGTGCAGGAAAAAAACATTCCAGCTGTTCTGAAGTCATACTATTGCTGTCAGTGCCCTCATTGTTAAATTATTAAGGCTACCCAACACAATTTCTTTGATTAAAACAGGGGGGAGAAAGATTTGGTTTTGAAGAAGTAATGTTGTGAGGCTTTGCAAGGCTGAAATCAGGGAGACAAGAAGTTTTCCGCTTGACAGCTGTGGGGGAGGGGCAGAAAAAAATCACCTCTCATATAGCTGCATCTATGGTGCTGAGAGCATGTAAAGCAACAAGAAATTGAACTCTAAAATTAAATGCAATTCCAGCAAGGTTAATCTCATATTCATTGCGTCATGAAAATTTTGAGGTTCACATCTGAACTATGTCTCTAGTGGGTTTCCCCTTTGCATTTCCAGGTTTGTCATTTGCAAAAGTTGTTCCTCTGTTGAACTCTATTCCTTCTGGCAGCAAATTAGACAAACAGAGAGAGACACACACACACACACATACACACATGAAAACAAATGCAAATCTTTTTTTGCAAATCAAGGAAAAGTGCTCAGGATTAAAATAGACCACTTCTCATTTATTTTTATAGTTATGTACATTATACCATTTTAAGCAATCAAACCCACATAATTAATAATTTCTGCATACTCATGATTTTTAGTAGTTAATGGTGGCACTTTAATCCTTGCCTGAGGTTCTTGCATGGCAGTGGCTTAGGAAACGTTGTGTGAAGAAGGACAAAGAGCTGCTGAGGAAGAGGTTTTTGTTGAACTGTCATGGTCATTTACAGGGTCATGGGAACAAAAGACTGAGATTCCTCCTACAAATGGGTGGCGACCTGTGTGCCTGTGTGAGAAATTGAAGCCCTGGCTCTATACACTCCCAGACTTTATATATCCTTACCAAATTTAGATCCTGCCCTGAGTTTCACAAAATTCTCTTGCGTGAGCTGAAGCAATAAACTGCTCTAAACACTGAATCCAAGTATTTAAAAAATAAATAAAGACTAGCTGTGAAACCTTTTAAGCCTATATTTAGGTACCTTAACAAGTGACCTGATTTCCAAAGTACTGAAGTCAAACTCTGAATTAAGGTTTTTGCTGACATCTGTGGGAGTTGTTGCATGTAAGAACTTTGGAAAATCAAGTAATTCACTTTGCAATCCTAAATCTGGAGTTGGAGTCTAACTCTGTGCTCTTAATTTTGAGTGTGCAATACAATTTTGAGTGTGTTTGTAGTCTGTGCTCAGGTCTGAGTTGGTTTGGAGATTAGATCCCAGTTTAAAAAATAGCTTCTTGAAGGCTTAAAAAAATGCAGCAATACTACCTTTGCTAACTTTTTATTGATAAGATACCTTAGAAGTATAATTTAAGTGTTGTGATGATAGGAGGCTAGGTTACATGCTGGCTAAGGAAAGAAACTTAGGACACCTCACAGTCAGCCCCTCTCTCTGCCTAGACCAGGGACAGGTCTTACGATTTTTTTTTTTTATGCCTGCTTGTTGGCCCACCAGCTAACGGCTGCCCTGTTGTAGCTCTAGACTGCAGCTTGATCGGAATGGTTGGACTCGATGATCCTATGGGTCCCTTCCAACCTGGTTGTTCTATGATTCTATGATTCTATGAAATCTACCTCTAGTCCCCTCCTGTTGGTTCTACCAGCTGCTCCGCCTTATCTCGATCTGCCAGTTGGATCAACACTCAGATCATTTCGACTGCAGCTGCAGAATCATAGAATCATAGAACAACCAGGTTGGAAGAGACCTACTGGATCACCGAGACCAACCATTCCCATCAAACACTAAACCATGTCCTGGCACTATCATGATGATAACAGAGCACAGAATCACAAAATCATGGAATGGTAGGGGTTGGACAGGGCCTCTGGAGATTGTGTAGTCCAACCTCCCTGCTCAAGCAGGTTTATCTAGAGCAGGCTGCACAGGAATGCATCCAAGTAGATTTTGAATATCTCCAGAAGAGATTCCACGATCTCTCTAGGCAGCCTGTTTCAGTGCTCTGTCATTTTCACAATGAAGATTTTTTTCCTCATGTTCAGGTGGAACTTCCCAAGCCTCAATTTGTGCCTATTGCCCTTTGTCCTGTTACTGGGCACCACTGAGAAGAGTCTGACCCCATCCTTGTGAATCACAGAATCACAGAATCACAGAACAACCAGGTTGGAAGGGACCCATCGGATCTTCTAGTCCAACCATTCCTATCTAACACTAAACCAAGTCCCTCAAGACCTCATCCACCCGTGTCTTAAACACCTCCAGGGAAGGGGAATCAACCACCTCCCTGGGCAGCCTATTCCAATGCCCAATGACCCTCTGTGTGAAAAACCTCCTCCTAATCTCCAGCCTAAATCTCCCCTGGCGGAGTTTGAGACCATTCCCTCTCATCCTGTCCCCTTTCACTTGGGAGAAGAGGCCAGCTCCCTCCTCTCCACAACCACCTTTCAGGTACTTGTAGAGAGTAATGAAGTCTCCTCTCAGCCTCCTCTTCTCCAGGCTAAACAACCCCAGCTCTCTCAGCCGCTCCTCATAAGGCCTGTTCTCCAGCCCCTTCACCAGCCTCGTTGCTCTTCTCTGGACTTGCTCCAGAGCCTCAACATCCTTCTTGTGGTAAGGGGCCCAGAACTGGACACAATATTCAAGGAGCGGCCTCACCAGTGCTGAATACAGAGCGAGAATCACCTCCCTGGACCTGCTGGTCACACCGTGAAACCCACCCTTTAGACACCATGGTCACACTAGTGTTTGATATTGAGTCCAATGTGTACCACCAGTGGGTATGTTCAGTCAGAAAGTATGTGCCATATAGGGAAGTAAGGAAGGGGAACATGGAAAATAAGGCTACTGCCCACAAATATGCTCCTTTTGCTTGTTTTTAGTCTAGTACTTTTACACCACCTTTGTTTAGGTGTAAAGGATGTGAAGAGCTATTTGGAACAGAAAGAACTACTGCAGACTAGCAAATCAGCTCCCCATTTATGTGCAACTGTCAAGGCAAATGTGATGGTGGTTTAAAACTAATGACTTTTATGCTCCACATTCAGTTACCAAAGTTCATCTCATCAAATAAGACAAGAGTTTAGTCCATTTTTCTCCAGAGTACTCAATATCATTATGTTCTCTGCTTGCTCATCTGTTGTTGATACATGACAGTTTAAGCCAGGAAACTTCCTTACCTAAAGCTGTGAGTTGCAAGATCTTGTACTGACAAGCAGAAAGCTGAAATTCTGGTGTTGTAATAACTCATATCCTCTGTGGATTAACAGACTTCCACTGCAGGTCTCTGTGAGCATTCAGGCATAGGTTACTGTCTTTCCTATCTTCATCAGTTAATATGAACTTGGCAACATTGATGAAACATTAATTTTCTCTTCTTTTGCATTATCTTATTTATTTGGGTTGTAAGTGCTTTGGCCTGTGGAAAACCTCTTGTCTTCAGTTATTGCTGTTTGCACTGGCCTCAGTTGTATAAATTTAGTTCCATAATTTTTATAATCAAGAAATTCTGTGGCAGTCTCTCTGCATGATCTTTTCAGTTTTCAGTGAACATTTTGTGGGTGATTGTAAGAATAAAATTTTTTTTAGAATTTTTTGTGAAGTTGCTGAGTTCTGTGGGATGTGCATGCTCTGTCTGACATATAGCTTCTACTTGGAGCCATCAGGTGAAAAAAAGCAGAATTACAATTCTGTATCATAATTGTGAGCAAGAAAAGTATAAAATAAACTTCAAAGGTCCCAGTGGAAAAACAGGAAATCAAGGTATCAAGTTTGTTTAGATTTCAATTTTCAGACTAGCAAATCTGGTTAAGTCATATTTCATCACTAACGCTGTTGTTCATCCTTAGACATACATGTGCAAATATAGACAAATATGTATATATGTGTGTAAATGTATATATATGTATACAGTGGGTGTGCCTGAGTATTCAACAGTCTAATATGGAAAAAATTACTTCTGTGATAATGGAAGTGCATTACTTACAACTTAAGCGTAAAGTCACAGAATCACAGAACAACCAGGTTGGAAGGGACCCATCGGATCTTCTAGTCCAACCATTCCTATCTAACACTAAACCAAGTAATTGACTCCTCATAATTCTTCTTATATTTTATTGTCCTCATAGATTCTTCTTGGAGAAATGATAAAGACTGTCTAAGATTTTCTGCAGTGAAACACATTTTGTGGTATTGTGGATTGTCCATGACCAGAATTTTAAGAGAAAAATACCCACAACATAAAGGGACCTCCTAAAATCCACATTCCCCTGACTGCTACCTGCATAATTTAGCACCATCCAGACTGGAACTTCATACATAATTCTTTGTGAATTTGCATTATGTGCTTATGACACTAAGCAGGTATTTTAGCATGTAATTTGATCAGCCAGAAAAGGGAAGGTTGAGATTCAGCCACTGCAATGCCCAAGGACTCACCTCTTCACCTGCTTAAGAATGGAGAGGCTTTTGTAGGTTTTCATTGTAACCATCTTGAAATTATTTTTCTTGCAATGTGAACCAGAGTTTGGGGATGGAATTACACACATTTTGTCTAAAGCTGTGAAGAAAACAAAAATTCTTTGTTCATATGACTGAAAAAAGTAATGAGGGAAGATAATATGTCTTGAACAACTTGGTGAAGTGGAAAAGAGAGCATTTGAAACTAGGTAAAAGGAATTTTTAGTGAGTTCTAAATCTAAGGTTTGGGGTTTTTTTTAATAGCTGCGGTTGAGCTATTTCAGCTCTTCTTTGAAAACCAAGATGAGGGAAGGATAAATTCCTGACAAAAATGGAAGACTTGGGGCTGAACCAAAAATGAAACTGTGTAAAATACCTTAGTTCAGGACTTACATTGCCAAGAGATTCACCAAAAGGCTGCCTGGTTTTTGGTTCGCAATTTTTTTTGTTTTGGCTTGATTTGAGAAGGAAATGTTTGTTCAGTTTTACTGGCAACATTGTTTAACCTGAATAAAGCAATCTCTAGGCCAACTGTGTTCCCTTAGTCAGAAGGAGAAAAGATTTCAGATTTTAAAAATGTTTATCATTCACAAAAAAGGCCTCATCAAACACCTCAGTTCTTCACAAATTCAAACTGAATTCAGAGACTAGTATCTGCATAAGAAAGAAGAAAAAAACACATTTTAATCTTAAAAATACCTCATATTTAGAAAACAGAGATTTTTTTTAAAAGGTAAACTGATTTAAATACAAACACATTGAAACATTCAATTTCTATTCCAGTAAAATATTTTGACTGCTCATCCTCAAATGTAAAAAAAATATTCTCCAGTAGAGGGAAGCTTCTTATTCCTAGGAACACAAACACTTTTGTCAGTTAGGCAAACCACTTCTTTTTCTGCAGCCTTAAACACTGAGACCTTAAATGCAGAGGTAAAACGATGGAGATATAATTTATTAAAGCAGATGAATGTGTAGCTAAAAGGCATGTTTCTGATATTTTTATTAAAAATCATTTAAAACTTTCTGTTTGTGGAATCAAAAGAAAAAATGTGGGGTTTTTTTTGGCAAAATGTATTTGTCAAAAAATATAAGTGAACTTTATTCTGATTCATGCAGCTAAGAGGATGTGTCTGACCTTCTCTAACCTTTTCTAACCTTTTCATCTTCTTACACTGCTTCTTCTCCTGGGCCCGCAGAAGCAAAGAGGACCCAGGCTGGAACGTGGCTCTGCACAGTGAGTGCAGCACTCCCAGCAAACTGCTCCGTCTGTGGAGTGCTGTGGCAGACACGTGTGACTTCTTTGCAGATGCTAGTGAATCATAGAATCATAGAATCATAGAACAACCAGGTTGGAAGGGACCCATCAGATCATCTAGTCCAACCATTCCTATCAAACACTAAACCAAGTCCCTCAAGACCTCATCCACCCGTGCCTTAAACATCTCCAGGGAAGGTGAATCAACCACCTCCCTGGGCAGCCTATTCCAATGCCCAATGACCCTCTGTGTGAAAAACTTCCTCCTAATCTCCAGCCTAAATCTCCCCTGGTGGAGTCTGAGGCCATTCCCTCTGTCCTGTCCCCTAGTGGTTTGGTTTCCTTCAGTTTTAGTGGCTACGTGATTTCTTCCTCTCTCCAAGAGTGATTTCTCTTCAGGATGGGCTATGGCATCTTTGTGGAAAACTTCACTTTTCTTTTTGATCTTTTCTCAGGTGTGAAGTTGAGTGGACATTAAATCACATTCTCTTCATGTGGCAAGTTCAGTTATTTGCAGGTATAAGGCCATTTGGTCACAGTTGCCACTCATACCTGACCAGTCATGAATTTCTCTGACCTAGGAACTGAAAAGTTTATTTCCAATGACTTGAGCTAAAGGCTTTCCACACCTGGTTATAGACTTAATGATTTGTTGTTTCTCAGTCATCTTTCTGGGACTAATGTTGCTCTTTGATGTTTGCTTTAATCTTCCAGCATGAACAATCACACTGAAATTTCATAAAACAGACCCCAGAACAGATAGTATGACATTTGCTCTTCTTAGATAAGGACTGAATGTAGTTGGTTTTATTTACATTTGTATAATTTTAAACTTCTAAGAGATAATTAAACTGCCATTTTTCATTTGTTTCAGTTAAAAACAGAAAACAAGGATTTTCATCAAAAATCTAAAATACTTTACACTTCCTTGTGGAATTGAGATATGTAATTGTGCTGTGTTTGACCAACTGACCAAAAAAAATTAATTTGGACCCTGAATTCTCATCCATTCTTAATTCAAATGTCTGTCTTTTCTCCACTATCAGTAGTAGGTTTCCAATAAACAATTCTGCTCTTTTTTTTTTTTAATGTCCTCATATTTTCTCTTAATTTTGCTGAGTTTCACTGACATTTCTAAAATATAAATGAAGGATTAATACCAGAAATGGAGCCTTCTTCATAGGAGTGTAAATTTTGCTAAAGTGTAATCAGAACTTTTATGAAGAGAAATTATCACTGGGCTGAAAGTGAAAATGTATGAACCCGGCAGACATCAAAGTCAACAGAAAAGTGGAGGAGATTGTAAAAAGGAGGAAACCCAAAAAGAACCTTAAACATGCACATGGAAATTGCAAAGGAGGTAGATTCAGTACTGTGATACATTTCAGGTATATCCAAAGCTGTTTTAGTAGTCAAGGTGTGGGAGTGATTGTTCACTCCATCCCACGTTTCCCCGTTCAAAACTTCTCAAACCATTTGGCTTTGTGATAACATTTCTTAGCACCTAATTAATGTGAAATTGGTTTCTTTTAAGTATGAGGTCTTACCAGGACATTGCTCTTTCAGGGCATGAATGGTGGCTACTTCTCTAAATGCAAATATATGTGTTTCTTTTCATATGGATTTGATGGGTTAGGAGCAAGCATGGGTGAAACCAGGTAAGAGAGGCTTGAACTTTACAAGAGAGCAAAACTATGACTTTAGGAAGTAAAACACTTTTTTTTTTTAACAGATATTTGACTTGACTGCCTTTAAAAATCTCAGTGAACTTACATGTGTAAATAATGCTGAGGTTATCTACATAGACTCATAGAATAGTTTGGGTTGGAAGGGACTTTAAAAATCATCACATGCAATTAGTTAATGACTTATATGTTTCCTTATCCAGGAAAGTTTTCCTGCAGCTGGAAATACTTCAGGGCAATGTGAGCTGCTGAGTGCTGGGAACTCTTTTCAGAAATATATTGTCCCAGAGTTTATCACATAGTACAGCAGATGAAGTGAGCTTTCAGTAAGGTCAGTAATATAGTACACTTAAGGACATTCTTAGAAGGCTAAATCATCACTCTTTCATTTCACAGAAAGCAGCTGAAAAAAAAGAATACCTTCTTTATCCACTTGATGCAGAGACATGGAGTTCTTTTTCACCATTTCTGTTTTACCCAAGGCAAATGCCTTAATCCCTGTTGAATGCAAGACTCCAGCAGCAGTGTAGTAACATTGCATTACAAGAAGAAGGATCCTTGCTCACAGGAGGAAGAAACCTTACAGGGTTCTGTGCTGCATGTAACTTTAGCATTTTGAAAGTCAGATGCCTAGTCTAAGCAAATTCTAGAAGAGGGTAGAATGAATCTCTGAAGATAGCCATTTCGCTTCAATGATTGCAAGGATGATCCAAGGGCTGGAGCACCCTCCCTATGAGGACATGCTGAGAGAGTTTGTGTTGTTCGGCCTGGAGAAGAGAATCATAGAATCATAGAATCATAGAATCACCAGGTTGGAAGAGACCCACCGGATCACCAAGTCCAACCATTCCTATCAAACACTCAACCATGCCCCTCAGGACCTTGTCCACCCATGCCTTAAACACCTCCAGGGAAGGTGAATCAACCACCTCCCTGGGCAGCCTGTTCCAATGCCCAATGACCCTTTCCAGGAAAAAAATTCCTCCTAATGTCTAGCCTAAATCTCCCCTGGCAGAGCTTGAGGCCATTCTCTCTTGTCCTGTCCCCTGCCACTTTGGAGAAGAGGCCATTACCCTCCTCTCTACAACCTCCTTTCAGGTAGTTCTAGAGAGTAATGAGGTCTCCCCTCAGCCTCCTCTTCTCCAGGCTAAACACCCCCAGCTCTCTCAGCCATTCCTCATAGGGCCTGTTCTCCAGCCCCTTCACCAACCTCGTCGCTCTTCTCTGGACTCACTCCAGAGCCTCAACATCCTTCTTGTGGTGAGAGGCCCAGAACTGAACACAGGATTCAAGGAGCGGCCTCACCAGTGTGGAGTACAGAGGGCGAATAACGTCCCTGGACCTGCAGGTCACACCGTTTCTGATCCAAACCAGGCTGCCATTGGCCTTCTTGGCCACCTGGGCACACTGCTGGCTCATGTTCAGTCGTCTGTCAACCAATACCCCCCAGGTCCATCTCCTCCAGGCAGCTCTCTAGACAGACTTCTCCCAGTCTGAAGCTCTGCATAGGGTTGTTGTGACCCAAGTGCAGGACCCGGCATTTGGCAGTGTTAAAGAAGGCCCTGAGGAGATTTTATAGCGACCTTCTGTACCTGAAAGGAGCCTACAAGAAAGCTGGAGAGGGACTATTCATAAAGGTTTGTGATGATAGGACAAGCAGGAATGGATATAAACTGGAGAGGGGCAGATTTAAACTAGACATTAGGAAGAATTTCTTCACCATGAGATTGGTGAGACACTGGCACAGGTTGCTCAGAGAAGCTGTGGATACCCCATCCCTGGAGGTGTTCAAGGCCAGGTTGAATGGGGCCTTGGGCAGCCTGGTCCCTGCCCATGGCAGCGGGGTTGGAACTAGATGATTTTAAGGTCCCTTCCAATCCTAACTATTCTATGATTCTACGATTCTATGATTCTGTGATTACAGGGATTAATATGCAGTGTCTTCCACATGGTGTAAATTAAAGCTGGTCAATCTCTGCTAAATGCTATTTATGTACAAAAGCACAAGCATGCTGGGGTGGGAGTGGTTATGCAGCTACACCAATTTTTTTTGTTGTTTTTTTTCTATTCATTGTAGTTGGTTTTTAGGGTTTCTTTGTTTCTTCATTTTTTTTGTTTTGTTTTGGATTTCAGACAGAATTGAATGCAAGGAAATGGAAAGTAAAGAATGTTGAGGAGATCTGTAATACATATTTGGATATTAATAAAGGATGTAGGAGTCTGCTGCTTACCAAACTTTTCAGCTTACTGCTGATGATTTGTCATTGCTGAAGGCTGAGTCGCAAAATCTAGGATTTCCTTTAGAAGAATAAGTATTCCAGTTTGTTTTCAAGAGCTGGAGAACAGAATAAAAGGAGCAAATTGCAACAAAACATGCCTCAATGTGTGGACACAAAATATATTAATTACAACAGGCCAATCATGGTCCTATGCTGGGAGTTAGGCATGTCAAGGGACATGATGGAGTATATCTCTAGTGATCTATTGAGAAGGTCAATGTCTGGAGAATATGACACCGCCTATGTAATTCTGAGAAAAAAAAGTGAAAGAACATGCAAGGAAACGATTTTATGGGGTGAGAAAAATCCCTAAGAATTAGGCAAAGCACTTGTAGTTGTTAGTACAGTGTAATTTATCTGTTTATCTATACCTGAATGCTATGTTAAAAGTCTAAGTAGTTCTTACTATATATAATATTGGTTCTTTGATGAAAAGCAGATATTAATGGAGTAATATGCCCCTTTATCATACAAATTCTTGGGAAAAAATGAATAAAAATAAAAAAGATGATTGATTATTATTTTACTAGACTATCTGTTGATTATTTTAGTAATCTCTAACCTAATCAAACAGACGTTTTTTAGCATTTTTCAGACATTTAAATCATATTTCTTATTCTGGCTATACTCCCCATCACACACATGCTCCTGAATTTGAGAATAAATGATCTAACTTGCCAGGTAAGACTGGCAGTGCCCCATGCATTGTAGTGGGGAGGATCAGCTGGGAGACTGTAGTCATTGGAGGGAGTGATCTAGGTAGGGATATTCCTTTCCCCTGCTCTTCATGATGCTGCTGCAAAAGTGATTCCACTGGACTGTCATGTTGCTCCCTCCCGTCCCCTCGTCATCCTACTGCTGGCTCTTCTTTTTATATCATATAAAATGTGAAGCACTTGACTTCACCTTGAAGGCCCTTCAAAGCTGCACCTTCCCTATAGATCATCCATAATTCACAGAAAGTGTCATCTCTTAGCCCTGATAGGTCACTGATGCCAGCTTCGACATTCACTTGTTAACATTTCAAACAAACACTTTCATGCCTTCTCTCATGCTACTCCACGGAGCTTGCAGCACACTTTGGTGAAGTTGCCTCATTATCCTTCATCAGACACCGCTGAAAGCTCTCCCTGGTTGGGCTGTCTGTAAGATTCTTCAGAAAATGAGAATGCTGCCAGGCTGAGCCAGCTGTTAGCTGTACTGCCCACCATGTTTCATTGCCCCTGTCTCATCCCGAGCTGGTCTTCTCTAATGTTGTCAGGGATTTGTCCTTTTGTTTTTCCCCTTGACCTTTTACAGAGCCAAACAAAACAAGGTCATTGTCCGTGACTCCTAAGCACTGGATAAAAATATGAATAGTACTCATGAACTTAGTTATTTGATGGTAGAAAACCTTGATTCAGTAAAGAACTAGTCAGACACTTCTGTCCCACTGACTTCAAACAGAGAGAGCGTATATTTATTTTTAAGTGTGTGTTAAGTATCTGGCTGAATCCAGCTGTTAAACAAGCCGTAATTTTATGTGATTAGCCATGTTGTGTTTGCTTTGGCATATGCAGGCCCCTCATTGCCATCCTTGCTCTTTCAGCTGCATGCATATACTTCACAGGGAGTGCCAAGGGCACAGGAGCAATTAACCATGCAAGCAGGAACAGCGGAGAAGGCTCTGTTCTAGAGCTGGTGGTTGAAAAGAAGGTCATGACTTCAGTTTGGGGTTAATTACAAATAACCTCTGGTTTTGCATAGCTACATCTATGTACATGTGAATAGAATCAAAAGAAGTGGGGAGTGATATAAGGAGATTAAAGGAAGGCCAGGAGAATGAAAATTATCTAAAACCCATAAATGTGCTCAGGCAGCCTGTCATGTTACAGAGCAAGAACACATTTGTCTTCTGGCAGACTGGCGTGAGCTCTGTGATTTACTCTATTTACCAAATTCTGGATCAGACTCTGGGATAAGAGAAAATGTTCTGTATAAAAGGAATAGGGAAAGGAAAGCATTATTTTTTGCTCTGAATTTGTGGAATGAAATACTTTGGGAGTAATGTAGCAAGGCTGGATATATTCTGCAGAGATGTAAACAGAAAATAATGGCACTCTATACATTTCCATCTTATTTATAGAAGGGCTAATTGATTGTATTTTGAAACTTGTTGCTGTTAAGTGTGGCGATTATGCATTCTGCTCCTGTGTAGTTCCTCTTTTGGCTGCCATATGAAAACAGGTAATAAAGCAGTAAAGGAAAATTTAAAGAATGACATGGGCAAAATCAAATGAGTAGTATGGGATAAATGAATTCTCCAGAAATGCTTAAGTCTCTTAACACAGTTGTTGAAAGTCAACATATGATTTGAACTTGTGTGATTAGTTAGTCAGGATATACTAGTGACTGTCAGCACATCTATCAGGTTTGCTCTTTTGACCAAGATGCAGAATTCCACATCAAGTCCAGGCCAATGCTGCTCTCTGTTGTCTTGCTGTCTGCTGCTCCCTTCTCTAGGCAATATTCAGCCCCAGAGGAGCAGCTGGTCACCTCACTGCCATGGGAAACAAAGCTATGGTAGCACTGCAAAAAGACCATCTCTTACAGTAGTTTTTTGATGTCTACTTTTTTTAACCAATACACAGTCTTACTGCCTTGGTTAGAAAGCTCCTAAGAATAGTAGTTATTTGTCTTTTGTAAAGTAGATCATAAAAAAAGAACCCTAATTTCTACACATTTCTAGACTAACTGCTTTAGAACACTATTTGGTTATTTAGACTTTTAAAATAAAGTTTGGAAGGAGTTGTGAGGAGCATAGGTATGTTTGTACCATAATATAGAATCACAGAATCACCAGATTGGAAGAGACCCACTGGATCATCGAGTCCAACCATTCCTATCAAACACTAAACCATGTCCCTCAGGACCTTGTACACCCATGCCTTAAACACCTCCAGGGAAGGTGAATCAACCACCTCCCTGGGTAGCCTGTTCCAATGCCCAATGACCCTTTCTGTGAAAAAATTCCTCCTAATCTCTAGCCTAAATCTCCCCTGGCAGAGCTTGAGGCCATTCCCTCTTGTCCTATCCTCTGTCACTTGGAGAAGAGCCCAGCACCCTCCTCTCTACAACCTCCTTTCAGGTAGTTGTAATGAGGTCTCCTCTCAGCCTCCTCTTCTCCAGGCTAAACAACCCCAGCTCTCTCAGCCGTTCCTCGTAAGGCCAGTTCTCCAGCCCCTTCACCAGCCTTGTCGCTCTTCTCTGGACTCACTCCAGAGCCTCAACATCCTTATTGTGGTGAGGGGCCCAGAACTGGACACAGTATTCAAGGAGAGGTTTCACCAGTGCTGAGTACAGAGGGAAAATAACCTGCTTGACCTGCTGGTCGTACTGTTTCTGATCCAAGCCAGAATGCCATTGTCCTTCTTGGCCACCTGGGCACACTGTTGGCTCATGTTCAGTCAGCTATCTAACAACACTCCCAGATCTTTCTCCTCCTGGCAGCTTTCTAGACAGACTCCTAGTCTGTAGTTCTGCACAGGGTTTTTGTGCCCCAAGTGCAGGATCCGGCATTTGGCCGTGTTAAACCTCATCCCATTGGACTCCGCCCAGCAGTCCAGCCTGTTCAGATCCCTTTGCAGAGCCTCCCTACCCTCCAGCAGATCAACATTTCCACCCATCTTAGTGTCATCTGCAAACTTACTAAGGGTGCACTCAATGCCCTCATCCAGGTCATTGAACAGGGCTGGACCCAGCACTGAACCCTGGGGAACCCCACTTGTCACTGGCCTCCAGCTGGTGTTAACACCATTCACCACCACTCTCTGGGCCCAGCCATTCAACCAGTTTTCCACCCAGGAGAGTGTGTGCCTGTCCAGGCCAGAGGCTGACAGTTTCCCTTGCAGAATGCTGTGAGAAACTGAGTGAAAGACTTTACTGAAGTCCAGGAAGACCACATCCACAGCCTTTCCCTCATCCAGCAGCTGAGTCACTTTGTCATAGAAGGTTTAGATCAGGTTAGTTTGGCAAGACCTGCCTTTTTTAAACCCATGTTGACTGGGCCTGATCACACGGTTCTCTTGCATGTGCTTCATGATAGCACTTGAGATCACCTGTTCCATGACTTTCCCTGGCACTGAGGTCAGACTGACAGGTCTGTAGTTCCCTGGATCCTCCCTGCGGCCCTTCTTGTAGATGAGCACAACATCAGCCTCCAGTCCAGTGGAACTTCCCCAGTTTTCCAGAACTGTTGTAAGATATTGGAAGTTATTTTTAAGAACATGTTGAAGAAATACTGTATTACTAACTGAAAGTTGGAAGTAATCAGAAATTTCCTTTAAATCAAGGATAAACAAGTTTATTTCTGATACTCTCATTGTGATTATCTTCCTGGATAAAATGTACCTGAAGTTTTAAACTGGTAAATGGTGGTAAAATATAAAAAAGTAAAAACAGTAAAGGACAGATTAAAGGTTATTCACTGTGATAAATTTTCTAATAAAGTCAGAAATCAAAAGGCTTTGATACGTCTTAGTCTGATTTTCATTCAATAGAAGGACTGGATTTCCCACTCTGGAAATCAATGCATTTTGTCACATTGTTCACATTTTTTTATGCCACCTGCAGCAATTCTCAGCACAATCTTCTGTGCAGGAATGGAAGACATTGCCTTTAGATGCCATTCCACACCTGGAGGAGCGACGTTACAGATACAAGTGAAATTGTGGAATTGTAACTGTGAAAACACAAAGCCAATCGTCACAGACCACCATGTAGCCAAGGAAGATCCGTCACTTGTTATCCTCAGAGTCAAATGATGTCCATATCCTGAGGACACTACTAGACCCTACTGGCCCTGCCCAGGAGACCCAGTTCAGCACAGGTCTGGGCACCAGGTCTTTGCCCAAGCTATATTTTAGGTTAACTTGCACCTAGTCCTTATTGTCTGAATGAATGTTGGACCTGTGTGGAACCTGTCTTTATCTCCCTTTCCTGCAGCTCCTCCAAGGAGCCCTTGGATGGACTCTACCTCTGATTCATCACCCTGCTTTGTCCAGACTGTTAAGAAAATCTCTCTCTACCACTGTGACCACAGCCCTGTGCAGATCCTGCATCATTAGGAAGGGCAGGAATCTGCCAGTTGCAAACTGCGTTGAGAACGTCTCCTCTGAGCTTGACAAGCCTTCTCCTGTGTGAGTCTTCCCCTTGACGACAGTGTCTTGCATGCATGTGCCATCCTGGAGAATAAAAAAACATTTAATATTCTGATCCCAAAAGCTATGTTTTAATAAGCTATTGGATTGCCAAGGTTTCCTGCTTCAATACATGGTATCCTCTGTAGCATTACAATGGGACCACTGCTGGTAAATTTTAGGGGCATAGTCCCAAATGCTGCCTTTTCTTCCTAAGCTAAGTAGTCAAGGGAGACGAATGGAAGAAGATGCCAGATGGCTAAAGTAGGTTTTTGCTCTTTAAATGCTCTCCGGAGGAGTTTCCCACTCAAAATTGTTTACTAGACGCTAAGAAACAAAGTCTCTGAACTAAAGTTTTACAAATGCTGCCCTTACTTGTATCATTGGCACTTCAGTTCAAGTCTGGAGTTGAATATTTCAGCCCTGTGTTCTGAATTCCAGTGAATTCACAGCCTGAATCTTGACCACCTTAGGCATAAATGGGGGCAAAAAAACTTGGTTTGAGTATTGCAATGTCTCTGACTGAGTTAAGATGTTAAAGCAAATAATGATAATTGAGGTGGTCACAAGCACCTTGGAACCTTTTTAGAACTTTCGGACTATTTGAAAATATTCACTATTTGAGTCTCAGAATGGGCCTTTGCTAGAAAATTGTGACAGATTTCAGTCACACCAGCAGCTACCTTGGAGAAACTTTCCTGACCTGTCTCTGTGATACCACTTTCATACGTGCCATACGGAACAGCCCATATCCAATTATAATTGTATTGCAGCACCTATGTAACCATATACTTTCACACAGTGATAGACTTATGTCCACAGTACAAGGTTTATGCAGACAATTTAAGATGATATACCCAAATTAAAATTTAGTTTTAAATTTGTTTAAAAAATCCTTTTAGGAAGAGGAATAAAAAAAATGAAGATCAGTAAGAAAGTCCAGAAGAAAATGCACAGAATAAATATGTATTCACCAACATATTTCGTTCAGTCATCTTCTTTATATGCGGAAGATAACAGAAAAACTGAAGAATCCCACAGACTTAAAAAACCCCAAACAAACAAAGCAGGAAGTATTATTGCATTGTTGCCTGGTGATTTCAATTTCATCTTCTGGTAGCATTCAATATTGATGAAAACACAGGAATTTATCCACAGAAAATGTGCTAATGGCTCCTTCAGACTGCATGTACAGTGCTTCTGGGAGTCACAGAAGAGGGAGAGCTCTGCTAACCACAAGTCACATTCAGGAGACACAGACTGCTGCAGCACTGAGTGTTTCTTGTTTACTGTTAATGCAGATCACTAACAAGTCCTTATATAATGCATTGAATGAAGGTGCATCTTAGAGAAATAAATTTGTTTCATTTTGCATAGTAATTACTTCTCGTGTTACTTTCCCTTGACAGAAATCAATTTTTTTTTTGAACAAAACTAACAACTGTAGTTAGATGGCCAACAAACCACCACTCATGAGAAGTAGGTGGTGTCTATCCACCTTCAATCTCTTGTTGTCCAGAACCAACATAAAAGGTGATAAAGAGTTTATGATTTTTTTTTTTTTAAAAAGGGAAATCCAGCTGATGTGTTATGAGAAGAACAGAAGTAAAATAAGTTTATAATGTGTCTTATTTTGTCATCTTGGTTAACAGTACACTGAAGAAAAATTCTTTTGAACATGTACAATAAGTAGTGAGCAGAAAGAAATACTTCAAATGCCAGATATAGAGAACTTGTTGTATATCTGCAGAAAGTAAATTGATTTCATGGTAATTACCAATTGTAGTACATACATTCCTTTTTTAATAAGAGAGAATATTGAAATGTATGTCTTTCTACTGGTACATAAAGGTATAATGCAAAATTCATTAAAATAGAATGAAATGGCATTTCAAAACAAAGTATCATTCAGCTAGAAAATATCAAGGTTGTTCTGACATAGTCCAACATTTTTTCTCTATGATTTTATTTGAAAAATAAAACCGTAGTAAACCACCCCCACCCCCAGTCCCCATACCCCCCACCCTCCCACCCTGTGACAGGAAGACATACATAAATGGGATGTGATTCATTAGCTTTTCCTGTTATCATGCAGAGGTCCATTGTTCATTCAAGTGACCGAGGCTGTATTGTATCTGGAAGAGCTGTGCTGCTGATTGTGCTGAAATACATTTACTATTTTGCTCTAGGCCATTAATGTATAACATCCATGTATACTCATTCATATATCCATTTATGTGTATACTCACAAAGTGCACTTCAAATGAATCTCTGTGAAAATTAGAGGTCAGAGTTCATGGCTATGCTCATTTTACAATGGTGATTTATTAAATCATTGTTGAATCTACCTGCTTCTGTGTTCAGCAAAAAATTATTTGTAGTCTATGCTGAATGTAATAGGCACCAGTAAGTGACTGAGAAACAGAAGAGTTTAAGTTCACGAAGTTATCCATTACATTTTCGTTCATTCCATAAATACAGACTAGTTAAAAAGCAAAAGAACAAACATGAGAATAAGCAGAGGTTCCTTGTCTTAATTAGTGGGAAAATAGTTTATGTCAGATCCTATACAATGTGATGATACACCGATCTCATCCTGTCCATAATTGCAAACAGAAGTAGAACAGATTGTGCAGTGCCTTAAGGACAGAATGGTACATAAGTTCTAAGATGGCTTTACAAACAAAAATAAACACTGAAAATTTGATCTAATAAAAAAAAGATAGGTTTAATATAACTCATGACTAGGCATCAAGTATCATCTCTGTCTAGAAGAACTACATCATTTTTGTAAAGCAAATAGATAGCAAGCCTGCTTTGCAGCTTTTCTTATTTTACATCTCTGATTTTTGTCCCTGAAGCCAGTGTAATTTGAATGGACTGAACTATAAGTTTAGTAGCAACTGCCTTTTAAAAGGAATTGATTCATCCTTCCTTTTGCCCTCAAGTTGACTTCCAGTGCAGCCCCCATGAAATGTCATAATTTATTGAAGCTGTCAGTGTGGTCCAAACAGTTCGCTAATGACATAGAACTTTACTGGCTTTGTTCTGGGAGCAGGTGTGTTTTTCCATTCTGGAATGCTTTATTCTAGTGCATGTTATTGATAGATGATGATCATCCTTTTATGGAGTAGGAATGGAGAATATATGACCTCTACTGCTCACTTTTTCTGCCATAATCACATGTAGATCTACATTCATGAGCTAGATTCTCCACTTCATAAGACAGGTTGTAAAAATTTTACATAGAAAAACAGGCACTTCAAATCAGGTCTTGAAATGAAGATCCATACTTATAAGACTGGGGATGACTGAGTGAAACTCTAGGTGACTGAAGAGATGCTATTTGCAGTTTCAAGGACACAGGTAAGGAAGGGCATTTTTATTGGTCCAGACAGGAGGAAACCTCAGGAAGTAGTTTCTGTCAATACTTTGTTGTTTGATGTAACCCATCACTGAAAAAACTAATTTACTTTAAAACTTAAAAGTTGTTTGTTTCCTCTTTCTTCCTGGTGTTTACTTTGAAGTAGTTTGCTGCAACTTGCTGTGGCTGAAACTCTTCCTACACATTTTGAGGAAGCTGACCCATTTAGTTTGAAGTTTACTACTGCTTTTTCTTTTCTCAATGGGTGAGAGAAAGCCAAATTGATTCTGTCACAGAAAGAAGGGAGTATGCTTGTTCCCACAGATTTGTGTCTTTCACCTTAATTGCCTGACATTAACAGTCAATCCAGAGACTGGAGGGTTGTCCTTTCACTGATAGCAAGGGAAGACCTACGTGGATGGATCGAGCTTTCCTGTATGTTTCTGTGCCTATTCCAAGCCTCACAGCAGTTGCTCACTGCTTCATAAAACTTTCCTTCTATCTGCCCTCAAACTGAGGATATATAATTTGAGGCATCCATATCTGTACAAACTGGCTTTGCTATTGACCCTTGAAATAACTTAAATGCATAACCTTTTTATGAATCTGAGAATGAAAATAGGCATAGGTGATATAATAGTATAAGATATGAAATCCTTCTTCAAAAGATACATATTGAAAGATGCATAAGTTTTTTTCGGTTTTTTTTTTTTAAAATGGTCCTGTTAAATTTTGCATGTGATGAAGCAGAGAACACATTTTTCTCTGGAAATTCCTAACACAGTATCTATTGCTTATCAATAGTCATGTCATGTGACTTTTTAATGAACGCAGACCCTGGCAGTATGTGTTAGACCTACATGGACTGAACCACCACCATGATGATCCCGTGTCCTGCATAGTTTTCTCCTTTCAGAGAAAACAGTATCTTTCCCATTGATGAAACATCTAGCAACAGTAATTTGAATCTTCCTTGAGAACCATTATCTGTATTATATGCTAATGTTATCCAGAAACGGTGCATTTTGAAGCATGTAAAGGCAGATCTTGAGATGTACTGCTGTTCTAAGAAATGTTTTATTCAGAGTGTATCCAGGCAAGTCATTATACTGTTTTGTCCTCTTGAGACAAACCTAGCACAGACTATAAAATTCACAAATGAGAGATTTCTTGAGTTGGTGGGAGAACTGACTGGAAATGGAGTGAAAAAGCACCTTTGCCAAACTCCATATAGGAAAAATACATAAAATACTGGAAATTTTCTATGATTTATGTTATATCATTCTTTCAGGAGGAGAAAAAAAGCTCTGAGAGAAATAAGTATGAACAACTCTAGTAGAACATGATTCAGAAGTAAAAAACTTGCTCCAATCACTTTGCAGATAGAACTCACATCAATATTCACGTGAATTTCAAACATAATACTGCACATTTGTTTCCAATAACTCCATTTAAAGCATAAGGTCACATATCTCTGAAATGAAGCAACCTCCCTGTTTGTTAAGTTGGAGTTAGACAATTTTAGGAATGTGTTGCTGTTTAAGAATGAAATTCAAAAAGTAAGTTGAATTTGATTCCCTAAGTTTGAAATATGGTTATCCAGCCACTGGGGAGGTCTGACTGACACCTTTGGAAATGAAACAGAACCTTTCTCAGATTCATAATGACTGTGAGTATATGCTGCTGTTTTATAACACAGTCTTAGAGAAAGTCAGTCATATATCTCTAAAACACTACACAGAAATGAAACCTTCCTTTTTTTTTTTTTGTTTGTGACACCATATGAATGATCTTTGAATATGGAAATGGACTTTCTAAATCTCTCAAGGACCCTGCAAATTTGTGATGGAAATAGAAATCAGTATTTTGCAGTGGGCTGAAGAGGTGAGCCGGAAAATGAAAGGTCTACTAAGAAGAAATTACTTCTGTTGTTCACCAAAAAAACACATTCTGAAGAAAATATCTGAATGTTATTGGCTGAGAAAAATGAAGTGACAGATGGCATAGAATAACCTATCATCAGTAAAGGACATTGAAAAAAAAGTAAAGGAAACTGGAAAGAATTTTTTTTCACCTTTGTGAGTGTATATACATATATGTATACACACATATACACATACCATCCTCATATTTGTGTCTGTGCATGTTAGATTCATGTGTTTGGTTGTATGTATGTGTAGGCCAATGCACAGAAAGAAGACACCGTCTCCCTCATTCAAAAAGAGAAGCATGATATGAAATACAGAGTCAAAAAGGCAGTAACACCAGTTTTAAAGAACCTGGAACTGAAGTAGTTAAGAAAAACAATGATTTGTTGCAAGTATGTGTTTTCCAGAGGACAGAAGACAGGAAGCTCTTCAGAAGAAATTATTACTTGCAATTCTCTCTTTTTACCCTACCATTTATTTTCACAGATTTTTAGGAACTTAGCAGCCTTGGAGGTTTCTGTCCCTCTTTGATATTTCATTAAAATTACCTGTTAGATAAAAATGTCTATTGAAGGAATTAATTCTTTAGGAAATCAGGCTGAAAATTGGATTTAAGATGTCTAATTTGTGCAGTTGAATGGAATAATGAAAGAAAATTGTTGCCAAGAAAAATTAGCAACGTTGAGAATGCCATAAATGTATCTTGAGGTGGAAATTGATGATGCCTGTAAAACCAAGACTGCTTTCTGAAATATTTTAAAGTGATTTTGTCTTGAGGTTTATAGGCAATAATGAAAACTGTGGAAATGAGGACTTTGAATCAGTGATTACCACCCAACAACCACTGTACTGGGGAAAGGACATTTTAACTTCATGACCTATCTGCAGAAGTGACCTGGTTAGGCAAAGAACTCCAGGACATCAAGAGCATTTCTCTAGTATGCTCACCAAGCTTCTCATTCCAGGTTTAACAAGAAGATAATATGATAGATGACCTTACTAACAAAATATGTGCTGTCTCTCTTTGTCCTGTGCAACAAACATATATGGAAAGAGGATGAGAACAAATAAAAAAGGTGAGAAACCTTATGCAAATGACTTATCTCTGTTCATATCCTCCTCCATTCCTAGGAGACCAGAAAACTGAGAAGAGTTCATCAGAACAAACAAAATAGATGGTTGGACTCGATGATCCGGTAGGTCTTTTCCAACCTGGTGATTCTATGATTCTATGAAACTATTCTTGCTTTAGCAAGATCTAGAGTTGGTGAAAGCACTTGAAAATGTACTTTTAACAGCAACTCATGAACCTGTAAGAAAATTTCTCACTTTACTGGAGCACACCCTTTCCTCACTTCCAGACCTCCATTCGGGAAGTCCACAAAGGAGGAGACCAGAAAGGAGTGAGAGTAGACTCTCTTTGGCGAGTGATTTCTTGATGAAATTAGAAAAGTAAAATAAGTTTCATAGAAGTCAATACCTCTTCGGCCCCTGTATAAATTTGTTAAGTGCTCTTTCATCACAAGGAAGATAAAGAAAAGCAAACATAACTAAACCCCCAAATAAGATCAACTACTTGAACAATTGCCGTCCCAGACCTTGACTCTTTTTGAAACACAGAACAAGAGAAATCGTGCCTTTCTTGTTTCATAACAAAAAACAATGTACAAAAAAAAAAAAGGGAACAAATATATTGACATGGAAGCAATCTTCCAAATTTGAGGACTGTTTGTTTTCTGAGAAAGCTCTTGCAATTCAAGAATTTTTTCTCTCTTTTTTTAAGTGCTACTTTTCAAATGCAGATTTAAGCATCTAATCATATATTAAGAGTGGATTACTCTGTGTTTTTAATGAGTCAGAACGTGAGACAATGTTCATATTTGATTGTTACTTGAAGTTACTCAAAAAGAATCCTGTAACAATTTACCTTTTCCCCAGAATCTGAAAGTTCAAGTAATGTGTTTGATATTGTCTTTGGAAATTTACTCAAAAAAAGAAACAGTTAATTAGTAAAGAATGCAATATTTTTCTATTCCTAGAGGAATGGATCTACATTCTGCTGCTCTGGGAAAAAAAAATTAATATACAAATAGGCAATATCTACATTATTCAGTACACTGCCTTATTAAAGGCCAAAAATAATTGTTATCACAGATCCATAGTGTTAACTCTGGGCATTAGTAAAGATTTTGATTTATCTACAATAGAAACAGATGTGTAAAAATAATGTACCATCTAGAAAAAACAGACAAGAGAAATTGAACAACATGATTAAAAATATATATAAATTATGGTCTCCAGACATTTGTTTTAATATCCATCACTTGCCATCTTAATCCCACAAAACAGAGCAAAATTCACACTCTACCCAGTGAGAATAATAAACCAAAGAATGCTTTAATGAGCACAAATTGTAAGAGTCTTCAAAGGAATAAACAAGGCACAAATGTTTACAAATGAGGATATATTTTTACTATCTCCATCCCATGTATCTATCAAAATTGACTTTGCTATGCACCCTTGAAATTACTTTCTTTGCATATGAGTAGCAGAGATTTGCTACTGCTTTGTTTGATAGTCTTCCAACTATCCTAACTTCATTTTTCATGCTCCTGGTCAGTCAAGTCAGCACTTGTACCTTGATCGGCTGCAGACTACTCCAGGACCAGGTGTAAAACCTGGATACAATATCAAATTCTGTATTTTGAGTTTGTGACTTATTACTTGTGACTTTCTTGCAGAAGCAAGAGAAAGAATATATGTGTGTGGAAAAAACCAGATACACCTCACCTTGCTTAATCTAGTTATAAAAAGCTATAACCTTGGAAGACTCTACAGTGAGTTGTCAGAAGGAAATATAAAGGAAATGGGTGTATGGTAGGAAAACATGTAGAGTTATACAAGAAGACTAACTTATCCCCTAGAAACATGTGACAGCAGTTTTCTATGCTGATTTTTGGTGTGTTTATTGTGATAAAAAAGTAATTCAGAAATACACTCAGCTACTATCAAAGTTCAGTTCACAGACACAGTTACATGGGCTTTATCAAAAGAAGTGTGATCAGCAGATGGAGGGAGGGGATTTCCCCCCTCTACTCTGCTCTTGTGAGACCTCACTTGGCGTATTGCATTTGGTTCTGGAGTCCTCAACAAAAGAAGGACATCAACCTGTTAAAGCGAGTTCAGAGAAGGGACACGGAGATGATCAAAGGGCTGAATCGCCTCCCATTCAAGGTCAGGCTGAGAGAGTTGGGATTATTTAAAGAAGCGAATGCTCTGGGGAAGACCTTATAGCCACCTTCCAGCACTTAAATGGGGCCTACAGGAAAGATAGGGCTCTTTATGAGGGAGTGTAGTGATAGGACAAGGGGGAATGGTTTTAAATTGAAAGAGAATAGATTTAGATGAAGTATTTAGAACATTTTTTCTCCTGTGAGGGTGTGAGGCACTGGGACAGGTTGCCCAAAGCAGTTGTGGATGCCCCACCCCTGGAGATGTTCACAGCCAGGTTGGTTGGGTCTTTGATCAACTTGATCTAATGGAAGGTGTCCCTACCCATGGCAGAAGGGATGGAAGTTGATGATCTTTAAGGTTCCTTCCAACCCAAACCACTTTATGGTCCTATGATTATAAACCACGGAGCATGTCTGAGTTCAAAGTCCTCCCTTGACTTTGACCGACTTTTGATCAGGTTAAAAGGCACAATAGAGAGGTGCAGTGGAAAAAAAAAAACAAAAACAAACCCTTTATAATCTGCTTATTGCTATTCCATGAGAGAAAAGAGGAAATAAATTATTCATTGTGAATCACTCAGCCTGCCCTGGTAGGTGGCCTTTCACAGTGTAACAACTTTAAATGAACTGTTTCCCTTTCCTTCTCCCAGAAGAGCCACCAGTTCTTAATGTATAGTGACACTCAATTAACATGATAGGCAAATGACCTAAATGCTAGGTATGGTTCACTTAAGGGAATACTTCTTTTTAATATTTGTGAATATTTTATAGATATTCTTTCTTTTCCACAATCAAAAGGAAAATTTCTTCCAAGGTATATTTTGTGTGGTAAAAGCGAAAAAAAAAATCAGAAGAAGAACATGCTCATTGTAAAGCACTTTAATACTGAGGGTATTCTTTTATAATACAGCACTAGCTGCCCCTAGGCAGGGCAAGTGCAAAGGCCACTAGGCTATTAGCTGTTCCCCAGTGAAACTGTCTCATTCTCTTTCTTTGCAATAAAAATTCTAGCCTTAAAATCCTGGAATGATAAAAATAATGGGAAAAAGAAGTCTGTTTCCATAAACAGTTCATATTTCAGTTGGCATTTTCAGATGGCAAACTGTTTTAAGGGAAAATGTCAGAAGAGCTTCCAGTCCAAGACTTGGAAGTTAGTACTGTCCCTACACCTAAAATATGCATGTCATATACTGAATCTGGTTGATTTGCAATCTGTACTTTTCCTCTCTCTTTTTCCCCTCTCCTTGCCCTTCTATCTCATATGTCTCCTCTTTTCTTTATTGCCACAGTTTAAATGTGAGTGATCATGTTCTTTCTTGGCAGGACTTAATAATTTGCCATTATATCATGCAAATATTGCTTTCACATAACTCACAGCATGCTTAGTTCCCCCCCTCTCTCCACTCCTTAAAACTGAAAGGAAAGCTTTCCACTGGCTTTAGGAGTTGGTGAAAACAGACCTGGGTTCTACACGATTGAACAGGTTAGTGCAGAGTTATTACTCTAGCTGAATGTAAATACCATCAATCATCTTCACAGTTTTCATCCACTGTAAGTGATTCATCAGGCGTTAATTCTTTCTTTCTTTGCAGTCACATTTTTTATCCTTTGAAACTCTCCTGGGTAAACTCACCTTGGCCTGTGGGGCGCAAACTTTTGCCATTGAGAAAAGTCTTCACTTTTTCTTTCCAGGGCCTTTTTACCTTTCCAGAGCCTTTTTTTCCCTTCGATTTTTGCAGATACCTTTTTTACTAAATTGTCATTTTCTAAGTTTTGGTAAAATCATACAAAACCAAATTAGCTTTAAGGAAAGTAGTTCTGGATGCCATACTCAATGGACATCTGGAAGTAGAGGTCCTGCCTTCTGCCACTGGCTTCCCACATAGCCCTAAACAAGTCATTTAACTGCTCTGTTCATCAGACTCCCATCACAAAATCTACCTTCTTATGGGTTCCTCTGATTTTAACCCACAGGCACTCAATATCCTCATCACCACAATCAATCTCAGTGGTGTCCAAGTCCTCCCTTTCAAAGAGGGCTATCCCACCTCCTCTCCTACCCTTCCTCTGCTGCCTGAAGAGTTTGTACCCACCATATCTGCACTCCAGTTACAGGAGTCATCCCACCACATTTCCGTCATGGCAAGGACATCATAGTCTCCTTGCCATACAACAGCTTCCATCTCTTCCTTCTTATTACCCATGTTCAAGGAACTGAAATGCATACTTATCACATGCCAGAAGTCTGCTGCTCTGTTTTAGCAAACAAAATATCTTTATGGTAGAACTTCAAATTTGCCATTATTTATTTTTCAAGACTTATTTTAGCTTGTGTTGATTACTGCCACCTTAGAAATAGGATCAGTACAGACTCTGTGAAGTGTAGACATCTGTGTGTGAACTACCCTGCAGCTCTTAAGGCATTTTAATTCCTGATGAAGGCATCTTTAGCAGGCTGTTCAATGTAGCAGTGATATAGACAGTATGTGATCTACATTAAAATTCAAGCACGATAAATTCTGGGTTTTGCGCAGAAGTGTGACCAGTGAATATGATTGCCCCAAATGTATTTAAAATGAGTACACTGGTACATAGGTAAAATCCTTCGCATCATTTTCAATGTATTTAACACTTCTGGATTTTATACTTCACAATTATTGAGTCAAGATTTGCTCTAAGGTTTGGATCTTACAGAACAGGCTTAGTAAATAGGAGATCTCCATGAGAAGACTATGAACACACTGTGCACTCTGATAGGAAAGAAACGGATAATGGGATGACCTCCAGTACGATATCTAGGCAGAAGCCTATATGAAAAAGATGTTAGACAACATAATGTACCATCTATATTTAGCTCTATTGAAAACATTTTTTTTCTTTATTTTCTTGTAATTGTTTGCATTCTATGGGCTATGGAGTCAATTCAGCAAAATTAATCAGCATTTCCTAAGATAGAGTCACACAGCTCTCTGTTGAGAGTACGCAGATTATGCCTTGTTGGAAGAGATGCAGGGAAATTGCAAAGACTGCAGCATGCTGCTAAGCATCAGCAAATATTTGACAAAGTTTACTTGGCTAATACTCCCTTTCCTTAAGGCACTTTGCGAGTGAAAGGACCAAATGCAAACTTTATGCCAACTTTGTCCTTTGAGCCTAAGCCGAAAATAGCCCACAATGTGTTCCTGGAATTGAATATTTCGCTTCAAGAGATTACAAAGGGAAAACCAGAAACTCTAAATAATCACTGTGTTTGACACTCCAGTTACAAGTAGATCTGTTTTGTTTTATTTCTAATTAAATAATACTTTAGTGCTTTCAGAATTCATTTAAAATCTCTTTTAGAATGCATACACTTGCACCGGACCTGCAAAGGCATGTACAAAGGCAATCCTTTGCTCATATCTGATTTTTAAGAGATGCTCACATTTGATTTTATTGTCATAGGGCAAGGAGACTATGATGTCGCTGCCATCATGGAAACATGGTGGGATGACTCCTATAACTGGAGAGCAGATATGGTGGGTACAAACTCTTCAGGCAGCAGAGGAAGGGTAGGAGAGAAGGTCGTGTAGCCCTCTTTGAAAGGGAGGACTTGGACACCACTGAGATGGATTGTGGTGATGAGGAGATTGAGTGCCTGTGGGTTAAAATCAGAGGAGCCCATAAGAAGGTAGATTTTGTGATGGGAGTCTGTTACAGGCCACCCAGCCAAGGAGAAGCAGCTGATAAGCTCTTCTATAACCAGCTGGGGTTAATCTCTAGATCCATGCCTCTTGTTCTTGTGGGAGACTTCAATCTTCCTGATATCTGCTGGAAGTACAATAGAGCAGAAAGGAAGCAGTCTAGGAGGCTCCTGGAGTGCACGGAATGCAACTTCCTTGCACAGCTGGTGAACGAACCAACGAGGGAAGGTGCCCTCCTGGACCTGCTGTTTGTGAACAAAGAAGGCCTGGTGGGGGATGTGGCAGTAGGAGGACGCCTAGGACTAAGTGATCATGAGATGATAGAGTTTTCTGTTCTAGGTGAAGTGAGAGGGTGGTTAGCAGGACAATAGCATTAAATGTCCCGAGGGCAGACTTTGAACTCTTCAGAAGGCTGGTTGGCAAAGTCTGTAACTTCTCAGGAAATGCAGTTGTTATTAATGCAGTGTTCATTGTCTGTCTTCTCAAACGTAACCTTTAATCCAAACTTATAATATATAAGAGTTAATATTTTGCAAACAGCTTTAAAACTACTTGTAAATATGTGACTGTCTCTTATATGAAACATTTCAGACAAGAATTTTTCTTAGCCATGGTGCACCCGTCTCCCCAGCCTGGTAACTGTCTGCAGCAGTTCAAGAGAGCAGGGTGAAAGTAATTTCAGGTATATCAGTAGATCCAAGCCTTGATTCAGCTTAACAAGTGGACGGAGCTGCAGAGTTCTGACCCTGAAATTCAATGCATGGAGGCTGGTACAGGGTTTTTGATACCCTGTTTGCAGAATCTAAATTTCCAATGAAGTGTGAACATGCCAAAAAAGGTTTACTTCCATAAATTCACTTCAACCTTCAATAAAGTTTGTCAGAGGCAGGTGAAAGTTATTTTGTATTCAGAGCCACACAAATTCCACAGCTTTAATATTTGTTCAAAAAGAGGGTCTTGAGAAAAATTGTATCCATAATTTGCAGCCTACTTCATCAAAGGAAGAAAAGATACAACTTTGAAGAAAAAAGAAATAAATCTCATGGTAATGGAGGTCCAGGATACTGAGTGTAGTCAGCCTCCTACTAACAGAGCTGACTCTAGTGACAAAACTAAATCTTTAAAATTCTGGAGCATGACTCCTAAAACTGAGAGAAAAGAATTAGTAAGAATTGTCTTCACAGATTAGACAACAGGATCACATCCTGTGCAGATAGAAAGTATACCAGACAGAAATGCACTAGTTTTAGGACACTTCAATACATAATAGATGAATAAACCAATTCCCAATGCTCTCTCTCCCTTTGTGATTTCCCTTAATTGACTTCAAACTTAGGACAAAACCCTTTACCATTAAAATCAAAGGAAGTTTTATCAAGAAAACCAATCTTGCATTCAGGCTTTCACTTGATTTCTTTGTCTCCCTTATGTTTTGTTTCAAACCACATAGTACCAGTGCAACAACAGTCCATCCATTCAAAAGTACTCTTTGTATAGACTGGTGGTATAGAATTTAGAAAATATGAACATAAACCTGAGGATTACAGTAGTGTAAAAGTAAACCAAAAGGCAGAGTATCTATTGTGTTAATATGTTTTCAACAGTAATAGGTTTTTTTTATTTCTATTGCATCTCCAATCCAAGAATCTTAGGATACTTCTGATAAACAAAAGGAATCACAAACATTGCTCTCTGACAAATGGCAAGTGTATTTTCATAATCAATTTCTACCAGGCATCATTAAGTCTTGAATTTGAGCACAAGAAAGCAAACAAGGTGTAGAAAATATTCTATTTACTTACAACAAGAGTCATTGTTTCGAAAGACAGAAAAAAGTATAGGTGAAATAGCACAGAGCTAAAGGCCTGTGAGTCCCAGAGAACATATTGAGCTTGGGTATAATCGACTCAGAAATCAATGTGCTAAAATTCTTGGTATGGAAGTTACATTTAGATGAGGAATAAAATATGATGTGGATGTGACTACATCTCTCACTGATCAAATTGAATGAACACCTGAATCCTGAGAATACAGATCACAAGTGTATATTTTAATATCTCTGTTTATCATATTCACTATTCTTTCTCCTTTGTGCTTCTTTGTTTTATCAAATGACAGAAGAAGTGGATATGACTCACAGCACAGATTTTAAGAATAGAACTAGACCTTTCTTCCCTTTGCAGAGAGTTGTTTTTTACAAGTTAAGGATTTTAACAGAAATTATCTCTGGAAAATGCAGTTCGAAGAGCATTGAAGGACATTAAAAATAGTAACACAGACTTATTAAGTATTGCAGTCACTCACACAGTCACATGGTTCATTCTTAAGGTATACCATAGATTGGTTGGGTTTTTTATTGATTTTAATTTTTTTTCAGGTAGAACAGTTCATAATTGGTAACTTTCCAAGGGGTTTTGGGAAAATTCTCTTTCCAATCTGCAAACTATGTTGATTCTGATCATATTCCTAAGAAAAGGGTTTTATCCCAAACACTTAAATCATTGTTTTCAGACACAGCTATAGAACATGGCTATATGTTAAACATTCCTTGTTTAATACAGAGGATAAAAATATCTTTGTGAGATGTTGTCTGCATTTAAAATGCCCCAGTCAACAGGAATGTCCTTGGGGTGAACATTCTGGGGTACTTAGTCCAGGGATGCTGCATTCTAGAAATAAAGACTTGGCACCATTCTTGGTGTTATGCTGTCAGGATAAGTAATCTTCATAAAACAGAATGGAGGTTTGATATTTAGGGTACATAGTTGGAAGTAATTATTGTGTCATAAACAAATGACAAGCCAAGGGTGTGATTTTCTACCAGAATTGCAAAAGGAAGTCAAAAGATGAGATGAAGTACACTGAAGTAGTAAGAAATATCCATGAATGTGGAGGACTAGGATATTAGATGTATGGGAGGATGTCTGATGTTGCAACACAAAAGAAGTGAAGGATGTGACTTCCAAAAACTGTTAAAATACTCTCAATAAATAGACAAATGAAGAGATAACAGGCACTTGATCAATTTATCAGAACTGTCTTGAGGTATCTGAGTAGTAGGAACACCAAAAAGGTGGAAAAAAAATTTAAATCATAAAACAGAGAAAGATGAAATTAAAGTAGTTTCTCCATGATTACGGTAAGATTAATTGAGCAATGATCAATGAAGATGGATGATTTAATTCCACTCACTTTTAGTGCAAGAAGGTGAAAGGGATCATGAGCGTGCTCTACAACAGCGCACAAGAATGCATTTATTTGGCTTAATTGTGAACTATTCATTTACCTTGAGCCTTGGAGGGACTTTGTACAGCCTGAAGTGAGGCCTCCAAGCTATGCATGCAAAACAAAAAGGACTTGGAAATAAGATCTGCAAAGAATAATAGACTGAGGAAGAAGTTGCCTAAACTGTTCAATATAACAAAGGAAGGTTGAAAATCCTTGCCTGTGGTGATATTCTAGGCATCTGACACGGCACTGAAAATTCAGAAACCTGAATCAGTGCTAAGGGTAAGCATGAAAGATTCTTCAAAACAGATCCTCAAATAATTATACTACAATACTTTTTGTATCAAATCTACAAATAGTAATAGAAGTTACTTTGTAAGTTCTTAACTTATCAGGGCTAATGACTCAATAATTGTTGTCAGCTCCAGGTACATGTCAGACCTGACTCTGTACCCTCTTCCCACATCATCACAAGAGGATAGAGTCTTATTTTTAACCAGATATGGAGAAATATGAAAAGTCACTGCATTCTGAAAAACTAGGCAGAGGTTTGCACCTGAATATATCAGATATTTAGAGAGACAGAACATTTATTTGAAGTAAGACTTCTACAAATACAAATATTATGAATTTGCATAGCCAGTAACTCAATTTTATAGAACTGCAAGCTGGGGAAAAATGTAACAGAAAAGTTAATGAAAGTATTTAATAAAGGACAATGAGCAGGCATCATAAATCTAAGCAGGAAAATATGTTAGAGAAATGTATGCAGCAACTCGCTTAGTACAGGAAATATTCTTTAACTGTAGGACATTTAGCATAATGTTATTGTGCATAAAATGGCCTATACACATTCTAACGATTCACCAGCAAGTTTATTTTATCCTTCATAGCAAGCAAGTTTTGAAAACTTTCATAGGATTTGGAAGGATTCTGGAAGCTCAAAGCAGATGCTTTACACGCACATGTATGAGTATGGGGTATGAGTATGGAGAGCTTGGTTACCAAAAATGCATAACAAGAGTGCCCATGGACTTTCATAACAGAGTTTCTAAGACCAGAATTTGATTGCAAGTCAAGGCAGTTTCCTATGTTTCCCCTTGGGTAGGAAACACTTGCCCAGATCAGGGTTTGTACATGGGACCATTTCAGGTGGAAGGATTTTTGCTTGAAGCAAAGACTAATTTCTTTTTAAAAATCACATACTTACCATGATTCTGCTTTACAAGATGTAGCAACATTAAAGATTTTATTATTACTATTAGCAGAACACAGATAATGCACTTCAGAAAATAATTAGACACTGAGTTTGGCTGACAGTTGTACAAGTAAATGTAACTGCATTGTGTATGTAAGAAGCGAATTCAGCTCTTGACAATGGGCATCCTTAACACTGAAGGAAAACACATGCCAACACCACATATTTTCTGCAGTGAAATAGAAAAATTGTACGTAAGTGAAACAAATTTTTTATTTTACATAAGCCAACAGACATGTTTGCAAGTGTATGTTATTAGTAAACCCAAACCAAACACACTGGAATGAGACGGCATTTTTTATGAGACTATCATCTAATAAGGCATCAAAAAAAGGAGATTTTCATAGTCTTCAGATTAATTCATAATCCTTTGGAATAAAACGATGCTGTGAATCTGTTCTGAATATAAATATCTTCCTTATTACCAAGTTGTCTCAGCATATGTAGACAGAAGTCAGTTTCCAAATAAACATAAAAGCTCAGAGAAAGACTGGAAGGAGCAAACTGGGTTAAGATGTCCAGTTGCTGGTTCTCCAAGGTGACCACATTATATGTCTTTCCATAATGTCACTTCCCATAAATTGTTCATAAATCTTGAATTTAAAATCAATATTTGTTTCCATGCACTATTTCTATATGGAAAAGTATTTCAGTACCTCCCTTCCGTGATGCATAGAGTTTTTTCTCTAGCTGCCAGTCTAAATGCAATGCACAGTATTCCCAGAAATGGCCCCATCAGGACAATTGATTTTGGCTCCTAAATGATCCTAGCCATATTGTGTATCTTTGGCTGGACTGGCAGTATTGTCATGACATCATGAACAAAATATCTTTCCACATTGCAAAAGCTAAATAAGGGTTGACAGTATTTTTTATTTGTTTGTCTGTCTCATGTGTTTGTCTTACATCTGTGTACATTTACAGAAGTGTCCAGGTTCATGGAGGACAGATATGAATGCATTTCTCATTGTTATTGTGGAGCTGTCCCTGCCATAACCTGCCTCTGAGACAAACTGGGTTTGAGCAAATATTCCTATTGCATACTATGGCTTTAATGATATGATTTAGCCCTCAAGTATTTATTAAAAGAGAAAATTAAGAGTCTAACTAGTAAATGGTACAATATAACAATAATCATATTCAGAGACAAATTTTATGTTACTATGAGAGTTTTAACTTGTGGATTACCTGAGTTATACCTTCAAAGTATCGTTGTTCTATTCTTCTAGTTACTGTATTTTATCTTATGAAGTGCAGTGTAATCGAAAGAGATGTTTGTGTGTATTTTTGTGGTGTAACTGCATGGGTTTTTTTTTTAATGTTTGCTCAGTTCTTTTTGTAGTGTTTGTGTATTGCTGTTTGCTGTTAGCATTTGAAGATTTTTCAGCATTAACTTTTATATAGAATCATAGGCCATTTATCTTAGAATGCATGCTGAGAAGTAATCAATTGTAGCATCACTTTATTGATGGTACTTTGAAAGTCTTCCAGAAAAACTCTTTGCCTTGTTCTGTAGTTCATTCTGTCTGGATTGATTTATGCTAAAAATATTTCCATAGGTTCCACAAAAGCTGCATTTTAGTGTTTGGCACCTTACTATCCTTCATTTGCAATAATAATAAAAAAGGATAATGTTTCTCATAAAATACTACAGCCATTAGCACAATTTAATTATTCAGATAAGTACAATGAAGCCATTAATAAGACACTAAAATGATGCCAAATATCACCCACAAAGCAGGAACATTCAGTTATGTTCTCATGGAGATTTAACAGACTGAAGCCTTGTTTATGATAAGAAGGAAAAATATTGAACACAACTGCTTAATTATGAAGCAAAAGTGATTTCAAATGGGCCAAGCAATCCTATTTGTGAAACAGGACAACATAGTAAAATATTTTATTCTTGAATTATTTTTTATGTCATTTCTATTAATCCTATAGCAGAAAAAAATCCAGAGGAAAGAGACTTTATTAATCTCAGATTAAAGTTTCCTGTTTTAGAGGATGAATACCAATGAACTCTAAAAAAAAAATAATTAAAATAATCAATATGCCAAAGCAAATGTATGCAGGATAGCTGTAAATGGTCCATTAGAATAACAGTGCTATTGTATTAAAAAACTTAAGAGAAATCTTTGGGGAGATGAACCTGTGTCAGATGTGAAAAGAAGCAAAATTTTAAGTATTTTCAAGTATTTAAGAAAACCTCTCATCTGAAACAGGCTTGCTAAATTATTTATTGAAAATCTAATTAGTAAGTGTATCTCTTAGGGCTTGGATTTACTCTTTCTGAAGTGACCCACATATATCTCATGCAACAGGATATCAGAAGAATTCCAAAGATTACAGAAATTGCTAGGAGGTATTAAAATAGTGATTTCATCTCTCCAAGTAATAACAACTGCATAATTTCCCTCTCATTTACATTATGGGAAAAGTAATAAATTTTGTATGTTAAGAGACAAAAAAAAAATCCATCTTCTCCTGTTCTATGAAAGGGTTTTGTAATTGCAGAATAACAGAATAGTTTAGGTTCAAAAAGACCCTTACGACCAATGAGTCCAACCATAAGCCTAACACTGCCAAGTCCACCATTAAATCATGCCCCTAAGTTCCACATCTATACATCTCTTAAATACCTCCAGGGATGGCGACTCAAACACTTCCCTTGGCAGCCTGTTCCAACGCTTGATAACCCTTTAGGTGAATAAATATTTCCTAATGTCTAGACTAACTCTGCTCTGACACAGCTTGAGGCCATTTCCTCTTGTCCTGTCACTTGTTACTTAGGAGAGCAGACCAACACCTACCTCACTACAATCTCCTTTCAGTTAGTTGTAGAGAGTGGTAAGGTCTCCCTTCAGCCTCCTCTTCTCCAAGCAAAACAGCCTCAGGTCTCTCAGCTGCTTCTCATAGAATTTGTTCTCCAGACAAATCAAACAAAACATCATCTTTGTTGCCCTTCTTTGCACACTCTCCAGCACCTCAATATCCTTCTTGTAGTAAGGGTCCCAAAACTAAACACCGTATTTGAGCTGTTATTTCTTCTTCTAAGTGTTGCCAAATTTTGGAACTCACAGCACAGAGAAGTGGTTGAGTCACCTTCCCTAGAGGCTTTTAAAAGGCATGTAGATGTGGTGCTTAGGGACATGGTTTAATGGGGGACTTGATGGTGTTTGGTTTATGGTAATACTTGATGATGCTAAAGGTCTTTTCTAACCGAAACAGTTCTATGATTCTCTCATTCTATGCTAGGCACTACTGACATGATTTCCTCCTCTATTTACCAACATTCAGACAGTGCTTTTCTGACTATAATTTGTTGGTAGAAGTTTTTCACTTTCTGAAGCATGAATTCATGCAGGCAACTATGGCAATGGATAGCTTCTACTCCTGATGAACTTGGTCTTCTGAAAGATACTGTGGTATATGCAATGTTAGTAAAGGGAGAGTAAAACCATCATTACTCACAATACTTTGAACCATCTAGTACTGCTTGACAGAGGATTAGAACTGGGCTTAAAGAAAGCCATTTTTCTCATAAAAACTGACTTGATATGTTGACTTTTTCCATTCCTTTTTCTTACTGAGGAAAAAAAATTAATGTGTATGTACAATGTACGTGCATATACATGTTTGAGTGTGTGAGAGAGAGAAAGGTTGGGGGGGAAGTATAAAAAGAAATATTGAGTTGGAAGAAAGATATTTGTCAGAAGTGATATCTGAGAAAGAATATGAAAAAGTTACAAAAGCTTAAGTGGTCAGTTGAAGATTTTTTCCTATGCTCTGGTGGATACATCACTTAAGGCATTAATTGCAAGTAAGAGAATGAGACAACAGAAAAAGAATAATGACTGATCATGATTAAAGCTCTAAGTCACAGTCAAGCATCATTAACACTGGCATGTTATTGGTCCAAGAAAATATTGAATTTCCAAGATAGCTGGAGAGGCAGACATATCCTTTACAAAAGAGATTTTTTTTATCATTAGGTGTACATATGTTATAATGTCTTTCCTTATTAAACTCCACAGGTTTCACAGTGAATTTTCTTTGAAAAATTAAATAGATTATGATGAGAATAAAATCCTCACATAATCTGAACTGGATTTTTTCCACAGGTAGCATTTTCAAGAGGCCAGATTATAGCGATATAGAAAAGATTCAGCAATTCAAATACCTGCATCTATTGAAGGTTATAGAAACAAAAGTTCTGAAACATAATACCCATTGGAACTATGAGGAGACTCAGGGAAACCAGAAGTACTGGTGACACACTGCAGCATTTTGAAATCAGGCAGCATCTGCAGGAGGTCATTTCAGAGGGAAGGCAGCTGAGAAGAACAGGGAATGGCCTAATGTTTTTGTCTTCACAGACTGTTTAATACAGATCCACATAGGTGTTAGCATCTTGTAGCCAGCATTACCAGATGCAGAGCGGAGTACTTGATGCAGGCTAATTGGGAAAGAGAAATAGTTCCCAGTTCTTACTCCACTTTTGTGCTCACATATAGCTTTTCACAGGCTATACTACAATTCAGGAGAGCAGCAGAGGAAACATTCACATTTCTGGAGCCCACACCTTGGCATGACTGGGTTGAGCAGGGGAGGGAGCATGTGCCACTGTGATATAGAAATACAGAGAGAACAAGACAGCTGCTGTGGCATTTAGAGGAAATATAACTATGCCAGAATCTAGAAATGGACTTTTCAGGGAGAATATACATACTTTTAAAAGCCAGACTAGAAAAGATTAACAGAGTGGAGATGTGCTCTCTGCATATTAATGTCAATGGGCTGTGCTACAGACTAGCTGTTGTTCATATTTCCCTGTTGTTAGCTATTGCAGGTGTTCTCTTATGCCTGTGTTTCCATATCCTGTCTTTAATATAATTTATCTGTTTTTCTCTCTTTCATTTTTTACATTATTCCCAGGAAATGCATTAACTACCCTGCTGTTTTAATATTTCCTTTTTGCTTCAGGAAGATAGTTTCCAATATTTTGTGCAAAGATTAAAGCATTCAGTCAAAGTGCTTGCCTTTTTCACATTTATTAAAGGACAGCATTTATCTCTCCTGTACAGTGCTAGCAATTTTTCCTAGAAATATATCTTGCATTTGGGAAATCTTAAACTCTAATATAATAAATGCAATAACAACTACCACAAAACATGAGCATGAGAGACAGATACTGAGTGAGGAAACATGGTAAGAAGCAGGTATTGTTTTTACCTTGTGGAGACAGGTTGTAGTTATTAACAGCTTCTAAATCTTACTGAACACTCATGAAGTCCAGTTAGTTGCAGTGGAGTTCTCTTTCCTTTCTCTCCAGAAATGCAGTAAACCAGACAGTAAATGACCCATTCTTCCATGCGCTGGGAAAATGTAATTAAGAAAGAGATAGAGCTGATGGCTATTAGCAATAGTATTGCCATTTAAGAATTCAAGAGCTCTCTGAGGGGTTGAATCTGTGTCAAATGTGAAAGGAAAGGGGTCCGTGAAATAATTTCATCCCTATAATGAAATTGCTGACACAAAACCTCCCAGTTGCTGAATTATTTAGAGGATGAAAAAGTAGTAAGTAAATTTGTCTCAGAATCTGCTTTTGCTTTTCCTAAAATAATTTCTTCTGTATTTTCTGCTGGCATATTTTTCCCTGGAGGCATTTTATAGCTACAAGTTCTGTGTGGACTTGCATCCAGTATAGGCTATTAATAGTTTCTTTTAGAAAGTAAATAGTACATTAGGAAATAACAAAGATAGCCAACAGAAAAACCTGTGATACAGTGCCCTGTAGCAGCAACCACGGTATCTTTTTGGGCATGTATATTTTATGTGAAGGAGACCTGCAAGGAGTTCTCATATTGACCAGCATGGATGTTTCAGTGAAAGTTCTCCTCTCTCTGAATTCACGTAGGCCAAGTGGACCTTGCTAAAGGTCTTTTAAATGAATGGTAAAATCCAGATCATGACTAGAGCAGACTGAAATGTCACAGCAGAGTTCACGCTCTTAAATGTCTCTATTTTTCAGATGCTTCTTTGATGTACATTTTGTCTGAGTGTGGTTTTTTAATTTCTTAGTGGAGGTTTGGTTAGCCTGCAGAAGGCTTTTACTCTGTGCTTCTCCAAGTTTGGGAACTGACCTTACATCACAAATGCGTGTTTAAATTCAGCTGTTTCCCAGGATTTCCCTAGAGTTTGGTCAGGATTATGTCAAAACACCTTTTACAACGTCAAAAGGCGTTTTACACTTAACATTAAAGGTAACAATCACATCTATCAATATGTTTTTGCAAATAAATATTGATTGGGCATTTCCCTGTTGTTTGTGTTCAAATATCATTGTTTATGACTCACTCTGTTCTTTGCAATGTTCTTTCCCGTTGTTACGCTAACATATTTCTTTGGTGAGCTTCTGCAGAAAAATCTTTTTTAAATACAATTTCCATCTCTGTGTAACGTTAAACTTTTATACATCCCCTCAAACTCAACCTTTTCATGTTAAGCCCTAATTATTCACCTCAGCTGTCTGCTGGTTGTTTTCTTATCTCTGTAAAGTGTAATTTCTGGTGTAATCTCTTTACCCCAGATTTTTCAATAGAACCACAACAAATGCTTCTGGAAATAAAATGAAAATACAGCTCTTATAATGGGACTGAGTACTGATTGAAGACAAAAGCTGAGTCTTGGCAGAATTCTGGCAGCCAGGGAGATTTTGCATGGTATGACTCAAGTATTCACAAGGAAATGATACACTGTCATGGTAGATGGTAAAACATCAATGAACAAGCAGTTGTCTTTTCTGATGGTAAATATCATAGTTCCAGTAATTATAACAGTATAAATTACCATAATATGTAGCTCATCATATATTCCTTTGGTGGTCTTTTTTTAAGAATAAACTTCTTTTACATTGAAGTTCAGTAGAACAAACTTATTAATGTAACCTTAAACTAACCAGAACATGTAGGAATGAAAAATGTTTCCTCTTCTCAAATTACTCCTCTTTGAATAATTTGAGAGCAGGCTTGTCAGTTTTGGTCTACAACCTTAGGGTTTTAATTTTTTTTTCCAGAAAGAAGTCCCAAGCCAACAGATGTTTAATTTAGTACAAAAAAACTTAAGGTTACTTGCTTTAAATGAGATATCACAAGATTCATGTAAGTTTTTCATAGCCAGTACTGGAGGAATAAAATGCACTAGCATCTACTTTGTATCAGCCTATCTTGCTTTTCTTTAGTATGCCCATTTTTTCCTTCTTTAATGTGCATTACTGATAAAAACTGTTCTGTATGATTACAGTGTGGGATGATCTTGTAGAAACATTACAGGAACTGAAGTAAGTAGGCTTCATTTGTCAGTGAAGGTGAAGACCCATAAACGCTATTTGTTTTCTGAGACAGATAGTAAGGATACTGTTAAACAGTGCTTGAGTCCATAATCAAAATTCTTATTACAATAAGATTACAATTCTTACAATACCTATAAAACCATGCTGTTACGTTTATTCAAAGATCAAAAATTAATTGCTTAAAATATTTGAGATGTTGCTGGTTCAATTGCTATCTTGGAACTGATACTTCAAAGACTCATGCATTTATCGAGCATCCAGTGCGATCATGGCTATGCAGGTTTCAAAAGGAGTATTACCAGGATTAGAAATGCATGTTTATTTAGTCTGATGACAAAGCCAAGAGGATTTTAATTACCTCTTCAAGCACCATTTCATGCTTGTTTTTGTTTCTTTAGATAAAGCTAGTATTCATGATGAAAAAAAAACAACAACAAAATAAGAGGCATTTATTTATGATAGGTATACTTTTTAAACCAAAGAAAGAATGGGGTACAGAGAAGCATTCTGAAGGTTAAAAATGGTTCTCCTGCTCAGCAGAAGGGCTGAGATGGAAAGGAACTTAGGCAGAGATTATAGAAGGGTAGTTTTGGAATTTAGACCAAAAAAAATAACCAGTCTTCTTTTGAACCAGTGATAGTTCTACAAAAGGTTCTCAATGAGAAGCTAGGATTAAAAAAACCCTTTAGCTGGAGATTTGTAAATTCAGAAAAATTTACAATGAAACCAAATATGGTTTCCCAGATTTCCCTTCCTGATCCTCCTTAGTTATGCAGCTGCTGTTTTAAACAAAAATTTACCCTCCAACCAAATATTTCTTCTTTGTTCTTAGGAATTACAGAGAATTACCTGAATGCATGTCTTTAATTCCCATGTCTTAGATGAGGGTCATTTATTAACTCTGAAAAGTCCTTAATATTTTAATGAATCTAAAAGACTTTCTTAGAATTGGGGCAATTAGGAAGTGTTATATTTTATGGAAATCAAGTTTAAATTGCTAACATTTTTCTCCTGTTATTTAGCTATTGCATTGAGAACATGAGAGAGAGTATTTATGAACTGTTTCTTAATATTAGTGTGCAGCCTTACATCACCACTTGGCTTACTTACAGCATTTGAGGTGGTGAAGGTTGTTCAAGTAGACCAGTGAACGTTTTGTGATTTATCACCTTTTCTACATCTAAGCAATATGCTAGGGTAATACAGCATTGCAGTTGCCTCATACCCTGTTTTAATCATTATTTGATGTTGTATGAGGTCACAGTAAGAAAAACTCCAAATTCAGTATCTGTTGGCTATCTCAAAGCATGCTAAGTAGCTGATAATTCTTAGCTCCTACCTGAAATCCAGAAAACACAAGTTTTTCTGGTATTCTTTTTTTAACCGTGGACTAGAAGTTTTTCAGGTTCTCTGGTCTAAGAACTTTGTGGTTTAGGATACTGACATTTCCAACTGCACATCTGTAAAATACAGATCTGCCTTTATGTCTGTCTGCCTAAGATGCATCTCAGGCTAAAGCAGCTATAATGAAATAATCTGTAGATATAACTATATGCCTATTTCTTTGTAACAGTTACAAGAACGTCTGGTAATGACATCAGAGGTAGAAATCTACAGTTTAGATATCTAAAGCAAGGTCAGTCTACACCACATGTAATGTGTAAATGGGAAACTTAAAATATAGGTTGCCCTAATGCCTCTTACCTCCACCAGAAACTTCTGACATCCCTGGATGTGGCTTCTATCTGCATGTGTAGTCTCATTTCCAAGAGCTTTTGCTTTTTTCTTACCACCAAATGACATCAGGTCTCATCTTATTCAAGAGACAGAACATCCTGGGATTTCTGTGAACACTTTGCATTTTGTCCTTTTCAGATTTTTAGCCACTCTTTTCTTACAGCACAGAAGTGTAAAGAAAGCTCCAACACATTGACAACTAACAGTGATAGACTGGAGGAAATTAGTGTCTGCTCCCACTATGTAACTGTGGCCCATGAGGGCTTCCAAAAAATGACCTTCCCTCGCCAGAAGGTTCTAGAGCACCGCTCACTTATTTGAAAAATGTCTTCTATTTGAAGCTGTGTCATGGCTCAATGATAGGTTAAGGTATCTATTTTATTCTCTGTTCAGAATTCTTGATTGCACTTCACTTGAGTCTTCAGGGAAAACACAACCAAACTCTCAAAATCAATGATGGTTCAGAAATTCCCCTTCCTGCTGCTTTCTGACACATCACCCTTGGCTTTTAGCACTTGGACTCATCTAATTGACTGGGTTATCTGAGAAACATGATGGAAAGCTCCCAATGAGAGGTTTTAACACTTTAGTTGAAGAACACTTCTGACTTTGCAGTGTTGTCATCACTCCTAAGACGGTGATAGTTAAAGTCTGCAGTTTTATCTGCTTGACTCTCCAGGGTTTTTGTACAGCAGCAGTACTTTTGAAGCCGCCTTTCATAACACTTGCTTACAGAAATTCCATGGGATCTAGGGACACAAGTAGTAGCCTCATCACAAATGAAGAGGAAATATTTCCAGCTGAGAGCCTCACAAGTCAAAGTTAAGAAGATAAGAACAACATACTGGTGAAACTCTGTTTGCACTGATCATTAACACGTGTAGCAGAAGGCACCATATAGTCTTTGGCTGACATTATTCCAAAGCCTGTTCAATGATAATTGTAAAATCATTTGGAAAATTTCTTCATCTATATGGTAGAGTCCCTGCATTGTAAACCATAGTCATAGACATCTCTGGCTGACATCCATAGTGTTCAACCTGTTTTCTGGTCGTGAATGGTGGTCCTTTGGGTGCAGTACTGCAATAGTCCAATACTCCAGTACTGGTTTATGTATTTGTTCATGCTGTATCCATTAACTGCATAGAGGACATATTAATAGCAGGTTTATTTTTTAAAGAAAACCTATAATTACTAAATGAACAGGAAGCAAAGAGACACTGTTGAAGTAAATGATAAAAGATAAAATGTTATGCGTAATATCTTCTTGTACTTTATATATGAAGCGCATAAGCCATCATTCTTTGCTAATGGATAATATCAAAGTTGAATTTTTACAGTAATTTAACAGATTATAGATCTTCGATATATCAAAAGCACAGAACTGGAATCACCTGTTAGTTGCTGCCTTCTTCTGGCATACTAACGTGTCTAAAAGTAAACAGACAAGAGCTTTGCTGTTCATAATAATATAAACTAATTAATCTGTGAGATTCAGACAATTAAAGTCAGTTTTTATATTCCTTTCAGTATTCACCCATTGCATCAGGCTGCACAACAGTTTGCACCAAGTTTATATTTATATGTTTATACTATGGCTCAGCAGTTAATACAGTTTCAATCTATGACATGGAACATTACTCAGTGTTATTCTCTGATGTTTCACTACTAATCCTCTGGTTAACACATATCGCGTGTGCTATAGCACTCCTAGACGCAATTTAGTTTTATAGTTCTGTAAACATTTTTATTCTAACCTAATACTTCTCCTTCAACTACTGTAGTCTTCTGGACACCATCTTTAGAGCTTAGATTTCTAAGTCACAATTAGGTTTTTATTATAGCTATTCTGAATTTGAAATGCTCCATTTTTAATGCAAGTAAAGAAAAATAATGGACATTCCTCTAATTGGAAAAAATACTATACCATTATTGGATAAACTCTTACAGCGCTTTGCCTGAACAATGATGCAGGGGTCATTTAAATGATTAATGTTGTCTCTCAAAGATGCTAACAGATTCAGAGGCTACATTAGATTCCAGAAAGGGTCTACACCAAAGAAATCTAACCCAATTATGACAGATGCATTGTTTTATCTGGCAAAAAGAAGTAAGGGGGGGATAAAGGGCAAGAACTTTAAACTGTTGAAGAAAATAGACAAAAAGTAGAGATTTAGATACATCTACCTTGTCAGTTCAATATAAAAGGGCAGGGGAACTGGAAACCTTCAAATGACAGTTTCTAATGGCCAAAGCAAAAGCATAATCTCATTAAAACGGATGGGAAGATGCAAAGCTGCCCAGAGGCTTTCAAGTGTTCTAGTACTTTAGTGTTCACCCTTTATTTAACACCACTATTTGAAAGCCTAATGGACTGTTTATATCACACTATCAGACATATGGCAAGATCTTTCGTAATTGGAGTGTGATATATAGTAATGGGCTATTGTTTGCTTGGTGATATCTACAATGAGGCCAGTGCTGAATACTTATTTACTGCATGTTTTGGATACACAGACAGGAGATGGCACTGCCAGACAGAAATGTTAGGGTGGAAAGAGTCTTTCCTGAGACCCTAGGAGCTGAAACATTAGCTGCTTGTTTTATCCAGATTTTTACATAGCACGGTGAGTTATTTGATAATATCAGCTCGAGGCTATGCTTAGATCATGTTTCTTCAGAAAACTGTCTGGAAGGCTATGTCAGACAGCAGTGCCATTAACTATATGTAAGAAATGCTCAAACAAATTAGGTAATTAATTACAATCATTTCTATAGGAGAGGTCATTTGATATTACTATTCTTATTATGGTAGATTAGGTTTAATGATGTAGTATTATGATATTCTTTCTGAGCCATTAAGACCTATTACTGACTATAGAGAAAACATACTTAAGAGGAAGGGGATTCTATCATGTTTCAAAGGCATTTCTGAAGAGGCAGAAACATTAGTAATGTTAAATTTTCTTTTGATTCTTCTGGATAATAACTAACAAATTTGCATGACTGAAGGTAAATCAATATAACTCTTGCAGAGGACTTTAAATAAAAAAAAAAGAAGACTAAACAAGAAGTCTCCCCCCACCTCCACATTTTTGTAAGGCTACCCTTCATGGCTCTCTGGAGCATGAGCACATTGTAGGTTTAATCAGTCATTTATTTTTGCTGCAGCAATGTAATGCCAACCAACAAAATAACATCATCTAACCCCTACAGCTAGACATAATTATAAATTCTCAAACAGCATTTAATATTTGTTTTCTGGATTTTGTAATGAATGCAAATAGTGATGTCTACACGGAGGAACAGAATCCTGTAAGAGATTAATCATGTTCTTGATGCTTCTCTTCATGCTGGGGAGCCGCTGGGCTGTGCCTTTGCAGGGGAAGGCCTGAGTTTCCTTATGCTGCAGAGTGGAGAAACAGTTGTATTCCTTTGGGGAAGGCCAAGGTAGGCTCCCAGCACTGCTGGCTGCTGAGCTAGAAGACTAGACCCTGGCAGAGGAATAGCCTCTTCTTTTTCTTCTTAAATCAGTTGATGACAATTCCTATTTGCTAAGAAACAAATTAAAAAAATGTAGAACTTTGGACATGTAATCTCCAAACGATACTTGACATAACAAGGCAATATCTGTGCAGAACAACAGTTAAGCTTTGGATTCCATGCTTCAGTGAGGGACTCTTCTTTCAGAACAATTTAATCTCAGGTCCTGCAATAAGTTTTCAGCTGATAGACAGTCAAGTCATAAAAAATTAAAAGACTGTATATGTCTAAAAACTCCTGAAGTGTGGCATCAATAGGGATTATTTTCTAGGAATAAAGGACAGGAAAGCAATGAAAACAATTCCCCTAAAAATGAAAAATAGACTCTTTTGGTGATCAATACACGGGAGTAATCAACACTGAATATAAAGAAGAAAAATCAATAGCACGCAAAACGCATAGCTTATCCTGGTATAGTCCTTTCTCAACCTCTGACTTCAAAAATTATCAAGTTATCTGCATATAAATTCTCTCCCATCAGCAGAGTCCAGTTCTCTTCTCCAGCCATACAATTGGATGAATCAATGCTTTTTAAGATATTACAATAAAAAAATAGTTACATTGCTAGCAAAATATAGCACTGATAAAGTTAGAGAAGAATCTTGTAATAACAAATTGTTGAGCAATGACATAACATTCCATAAAGAAGACAACTAGTGTCCTTTGTATATAGGAAAAGAGAGACAGTGAAAGCAGAAATAAAATTAATCTAATTATTTCCCTGAATTGTGTACAGGGATGTTTTCAGTGCCTATGTGTAACTGAGAGTGTAACAAATCTGTTTTGCACATTCACAACACAGTCCAAATGTACTAAGCAAATGGAAATAATTGCAGGTTTTATGAGCTTTCTTTGCTACAGCTCATCATCATAATGAAAATTTCATTGTTGATCTAATGAACACAAACTGAATCTAATATGATAGCTTTAAAAAAACAATTGTGATTGCAATATTTCCTCCCCTTTCCCCTTACCCCAAGACATCATAGTGTGCATTTTTGCCTTTATAAGCACTTCACTCTAAAGTGTTTATTTTTGTTGACAACTGAAGTGGCAGAGGGTGGACAATTTCTTGCACCGCTAATTACAAGTACAATCATGAAAAACGCATTCAGATACCCACTATCAGACAATGATAGAATTGGTCCATCTCAAGGTTAATCTAAAATCCAAACCACTTCACTAAAGGTTCACTCACAGGGCAATTTGTTTTCATCAGCCTGGTTGTCTTCCCAGTGAAACACTGGGTAAAGCATATGTTATATTTAGGTAAAAAATAATCTCAGTTTTCTGGATAAACAGTTCTTAGAAATGTAGAGCTTGTCAGGGCAAAGTGGATCCATTATTCATAAAAGTGTACAGTTGGCATGAGGAATCTCCAAGAGAGATTTAGAAATTAATTTCCAAACTCTGAAATGAAACCAGAAACTGAAAAGACTCATAGACATTTAAAAAATAAGGCATTTATTCAGAAAAACGTTATTTGATAAATAAGATAAATAATGGACTTAAATATTTTAATATATAATATACAGCATGTATCTAAATAACAGAAGTACAGAACATGATGGGGAGGGGTCAAGGAAGTGTGTGAAACTGTGGTACTAAAATGTGAGAAGCATTTTGGAGGATTTGTGTTTGACAAATGTGAAAAACTTCTTCCAAAGTCCCATGCAAATGCCTGCTAATTCACCCTGACTATAAACATCGTTCTATCTGCTGATTTTTTTTTATTCTATCCCTTTCTCTTTTGCCACTCAACCCTTCTAGATCTCGGTTCACTACTGTTAAAGATGGCTATTAGCAATGTATTCCTTCTTGCCTCTGCCTTTATTATCTTTTAAGGTTTCAGTTCTCTAACAATTTTGCTTCCACTACGTATTTGACACTTTGGATTCCTTTTCCCTTTGGGGTGGTTGTTTTCAATGCATATTATCTTCAGAGTGTTTTGATAGTTATATGCTCACTGGTGCAAGGCAGCCTATTTACCTCTGATATTAAATTGTCTTAATGATCAAGGTCCTCTCATGTCCTATATTCACCCAGCAGACAACTGACAACAAAAATAAGTGTATCTGTGTTTCACAGTTCACAGATAAATCTATGCTCCCATTGTGCAGCAACTTGTCTGTTCCTTCTTGAAAACAACAGAATAAATATTCTAGCCTCGTCAAATTTTTATTGAGCAGTACTCAAGCTATGAGGGTGAGGAAGTGGTTTTTGAGGGGAAGGTGCTCCTGGTCTTCCTCAAGCTTTGAGTTGCCTCTTCTCTTGGATGCCTCTTCTCTCAGAGAAGATGTCATTTTGTGTATTGTCATGTGCTGTTGCTTGAAGAAGTCACAAGAACTTTTGGAGGTAATTCTGGAGCAATGGAGGGAGTCAGTAACATTTACCCAGGAAATAACAAAAGCAGTGGAGTTACACCTGCAGGTATGACTGGTACTAATAACAGCACCTAATCAGACTGCAGCTAGAGACCAATAAAGCCATATTCCTACACTGACCACTGAAAATGTTCTCCTGCCTCTTCTTCTGTAGCAATTGTACAGGTCTGAAGACTAGTATGAAGATATAGTTTGGGGGGTCTTTTGTGTGCTACCACTTTATATATCCTCCTCATTACCTGCCTTGTACTTCCTTAGCCACTATTCAATAACAGATTTATGAGAGTTAACAGACCATGACTGTAATATTCCCTTGGTTGCCAACATTCTTCATGCTTTACCTGCAATCAGTATGTTATAGTCTTTCTGTAACTGCACCTTATTACTATTATTATTATTCCTGCCTTTGCCATGCCAAAATAAGATATCTGCAATGGACTTTACACAGACTCAATTATTGATGCACTTGGAAAAGGTCCAGATTCTGAGAAGGAAAATTCCAGAGACTCTTGATTACAAATTCTAAAATCAGTAAGTAAAGGGAAATTGAAGAACATGTATTTCTAGGTACTAAATATTAATAACTGTATTAGACTGTAGTAGTGTATTCTGTCTAAAACCTATAAGCCTATCATTAATGATTAAAGAAGTAATCCCTGTTTTCATTTTAAAAAGGCAGATTTAAACTCTGCAGTTTTCAAAGAAATGTTTGAAAATGTGAATCGAGTATAATAAATCCGATGTTACTTGCCTGAGTCCACAGAGACTGATATAGTAGCCCTAACATTGACAACATGCCCCAGGCAGCTCAGCATAACACCAATTGCAAGAAATGCATCTGAAGAAAATAGAACAAGGGGCACTGTGTGTGTGTGTGTTTGGCAATACAGAGTGAAGTGGACCCTGCAATCCCACACACCCAACACAATTCACTTGCTAAAGTTTCTGGGGCCTCTTTGTTGCTCTTCTCACCTCTGTGGAATGAAATACAAGAGTTGTTGAGAAAAAGAGATGGATGACTTGCTGCCACACTTGTTGAGAAATCCATCCTAGGGGGCAGTTCTTCATCTCAGCAGCAGAGAGGATTAGGGCCTCGAGTTACAAGAAGAAATATACATGTTCACCTTCAGTATATGTCAGAGGATGGTATGTGTCTTTGTGGCTCTAAACAGAAAGTTTTATCACATACAAAGGCAGGAGAAGATAGTCCAAAATGCAAAGGAATCTTTGCATGACAAATCTTTTGCATCCACTGTTGATGAAGAGAATTGAAAAATACAGAAAAGTAACTATTTCATAACATGCAGAAGCTCACAAAGAAGATAATTTTCAAGACAATGAGCAAGGATTGGACAAAATCACATAGATCATAGAAATGTTAACTTCAGGTTCTTAGATAGTATACTCAGTTAAGGTCTGATTCATCCTTTTATTTATTCTAGAAAAGACTCCTCACCAACTGAATCAGTTTCTTCCACACATATATAGCACATAAACTGTTCCTCCTTCTGATCCCAAATCTATTTGTGCACATGAATTCCATACATAACAGATATTAATGTGAGAACTATGCATAAAGTCTTTGCTATTTGCTATTTGCAGTATCTTCCATCTGAGAGTAAAGCTTATTTATCCCTAATTGGATTGTAGTAATAAAAGTGAGTCAAATAAACCATTTTGCAAAAAGTGGTGGTGTAGCTGTGATTAGTACCGCACAACAGATATTTGAATGATATAAGGATCTTTTCCTCTTGGTTAATGAGGTTTGAAGTTTTGGGTTACATGTACTCAGCACTGTATAAGATCTGCAGCATATTTCCTAGGCCAACATGTCAGACCACAGCAACCACAAAATCAAATACCTCTCTCTGCCAAAGAAAGATGGAGACCTACCATTAAACATACAATGTCCTGATGTCATTGAGCAGAACGCAGCAGCCACACTACAATGGGATTACATCTAGTGCTTCAGATACAAGAAAGGAAATTTTCCTAGGTGGGATAACACAGCTCATTTGACAAGAAAATGGAATGATATGGGCTAATTAGTACTGATGCTCATTTATGTCACCTTTTGTGAGCATATTAATAGGATGTTTAACAGTAACATTTGTTGAAATGCCATAGGATAAATTGCAGCAGAATCTCTGAAAAGGATCTTGGTGAAATGATGAAGGGCACTCCAAGGAGACTGGCTGCTTGATTTTATATAAACTCAGCTACTTCAGCTTGTAAAAAAAGAGAAAGTTGAATTTAAGGAGTAGAGAGAAGGAATAAAATGTGATGGCCTAGGAAATGTGTAACAAATTCCAGGAGTTGAGAGAAGAGAAAAAGAAAGATTGTGCTGAAGTATGTCCTAGCTAGATGAGTATTTTCCTCTTGGTTCTGTTGTAAAGAATAATTGGCATTTTTATATATTATTAATTTGCCTCTGACAGAATTTCAAAAAAGCTAGTTTTTTAAATGATGTATTTAGATTCAAACATTATTCAGTCTCAGTTTGTGATATGTATGGGTGGTATTTTCACTTTTTTAAAACATGCTTTTAACACCACTGAAGCTACAAGGATTCACACACTTTTTCTAGAAAAGGAAACAGGCTTTTCCTTCTCTCTAGTATTTGCTTACCCCAATCTCTATGCTAAACAAGATCAAAAGAAGACAGTTGTCTTAACTTTTTAATGTGATTTATAATCATTGGAGCATAGAGTTTCCTTTTGTATAAGCCTTCTTCCTTACTCAGCCATTTTACCTGTCACTCTGTAACAACCTTTCCTAATCTTCTGAAATCAGGGTCTGCTTCGTGATAAAAAGACCTGTGCACTTTAAAATCCAATTCAAATTCTCAAATATAGATCTATAATAAAATGCAGCCTAAACTGCATTTTTAAGGTAAATGTCACACTTCCATATTAAGTAAATGTGCTGAGTTTTATTTTCAGATTTGAAATGAATGCAGATCATTCCATTTGTAGTTCAGCATGATATTACTGAACTGTGACCTTTTCAAGTGCTCATTATTGTACTTTCACCAAGCCATGGGCTCTTTAGATCTTGCTTTCTCTTTAGTAAGTTTTATATTTACTGGTAGATTTTTTTGATCTTATCTCCTTGAATGGAAAGAAGTGGGAGGGAGAGAAGGGATGGTACCTTCATTGTAAATCTTCATTCGGAGACTACCTGTAAATCAATAATAAGATAAAATTTAAATTACACAGTTTGTGAATAGTTGCCCTCCTTCTGTATTTTCTCAATACATGTGATTAACAGCTGCCATGGAAAGCCATGAGAAGCTCTGTACATTAAATGAGTTTATCAGAAGAGAGGTGCAGAAGGAAAGGCAGTGCCTTTATGAACATTGTTTATGATTAATATACAAAAATGAGACCTATGATTTTGCCATTCATCTGCAACTTTATTTCAATTGTATCATGCATGCAACAGAAGGGAGATCATGTTGAACAAGCAAGAACACAGGAAAGGACGGAAGCTGGTATCATCCCTTAAGCTTCTTAGTGAGCAATGGAAAGGGTTCCTGTTCACAAGGACAGATGAAATTAGGCACATGGAAAGAGGGTCCGCAGTGATACATTGACATGTTCCTTACTGTGTTGGATTCAAAGGCCTTGTGAATTTGATTCCAGCATATTGACCTAGAGAGGGTCAATAAAACTCTTCATAACTGCAGGTACTGCTTTTTTTTCCCTTAGCATCATAAAGCTTCTATCGTAAAGTGTATTATTTCACGCACTTCAGAAGACAATCAAAGCAACTCTGTGAAATGAAAATTCAGAGAGTATGTCATTTATCATTTTGAAATGTAACAATAAATTTTAAGCAAAGGTATTCAAGCGGTGCTCTGTTTCTTGATGGTCATGGTCTTTAAAATTAATGGCTGTGTTGCACTTTGTGATTGATACGTAACAGCAGAGGACATGTTCTTAAAAATGTAAGTTAGTCATGTGTGCTTTTAGTTATCATGAGTCATATTTTCATAGAAGTTCAATGGTAAGTTATTTCTTTGAGGAATATGAATGCTATTCAAACTTTTGCTTTCCATTATCTCTGCAGGACTGCCTTGGGTATCCTGATGACATCTGTTATATTTTAATTTTATTGAAGTAGAGGAAAACTAGTATCTTACTAGGGAATAATTTCAGAGTCTAGATGGAAAAATCTCAATCGATTAGTTGCTGTTGCTTTTCCTATTCTCTACATGCACCAGAATTTTTTTGAAAGAACAGTTATAATGTCACAAATCTGCTGATTTAATTTGAGATCAGAGAACTAGCTTGTCATGCAAGTGCTCTGCAGCTGCCATCTAGACAGGGAAGAACTGGTTCTTAATTTGTTGAAAAATAATCCTACAGTAAGTTGTCTTTATATTTGGTTTAGGAGGAAGCCTGCATAGTAATTTATCATCTCCTTACAGCTAATTGCTGTTTGTTGGACGTTGGCCTGGTTTCAACTGTAGGTTCACTCAAACTTTGCAAAATATTGCTTGGACCCCTGCTTAATTTGAGGATCAATTGAAATTTAAACTGTGGATGCCCTGTTTACTATGAGGTAGCAATATTCTCATCTAGCGGTGTCATTTTCTAACATGGTAGGTATTTTGAATTCATAAGGGATTTTTTTTTTTCCTGGCATAGAAAGTCTACAGAAATGTGACATGGGTGAATTCAGCCCTAGCTTAGATATTATTCTTGGTTATCTTGCCCACAGAAGTTCAGTAATAAAAACGCCTGTTATAGATAGAGCTCTTAAACTTTAACTGAATTACAATTAAAGGGGCTGGGAAATTGTATCAAAGTCAACATACACTGGCAAGCTTGAATGTACAGAAATCTTAAGAAGTAGAAGAAATCCATCTTATTTCTATGTTTTAACTTCCTGCTTTTATTGCCTAGCTCTTGCTTCAGCTCTTCTTGATAAATTCTGTGTCTTCAGCAACTGAAATTGAAAATTGCATGTCAAGTCCTTCTCACCAAACTAGCCACAGTGTTGGTGTGCTGCCTCACAGATCTGGACAGAGGTAGCAGCAGGCCTCCTGTTAAAGGAAGGGGAGGGTTTTCTCTTACTTGCTTTCCATCCCTATGCTTCTGAACAGCTATAGGCCGTATTGTTTCACCTGATCTACAAACATATCCTTTGTCAGATCTTACTGCTCACTGTTCGCAGCCAAGGGGACTGGCAAATCTTGTCATCAGACTTTTAAGTTGAGCAACACACCTCCTCAGGGACCACTACCAACTCAGCTATCCTATACGTGGGGAGAACTTATTTTTGCTTTTCAGTACCTAATTTTAATGTCCTGTCAAAAAACCTTTAAAGGTACATTTTCCCCCTATAAAAATCTTCTAAATCACTATTTCCTCCTAGAAAACTTCGCTTTCCACAGTGTAAGTTTCACAGCAAAGCCCCTGGTTACCAAGAGATTGCCTGCCCTGTTTCCAGGCCCCAAGCATTATATCCCACCGTGAATGTTGCCTTTAAAAAGCCAGGAGTCCACCCCACACTGGGAGCGCACGCTCCCCAGTTGCCCAGCTGCCTCTCCTCCCTGCCCCTTCACACATCTTACCTAGCTGTTTGGTATCTCCAGGAGTGGTTGGAAATAAGGAGAAGCTGGCAGGAGAGGACCTGCCTCCTCCTGGTGCAGCCCATGGTGTGCTCTTATTCTGCTCCACACATTTGCTGCATTCCCCAGGGAGGTCTTGGAGCCTTTATCTCGCTTTAATAACACACGTGGTCTCTAGCATTCAGAAAGGATTGCTATGCAGCATCTGCAAGGGATCTTAAATTGAATTGCTTTTAAAAACATCTAATGGATAATTTGCTAGATAATATAACATGCTGTTCCCCCAAAGTACGAAAAAACACCCTTTGGAACTAGGTTTGTTAAAAAAAAATAATAAAGGTAAGCTCAGACTGGTTTCCATGACTACTATCTACTGTACGTCAGTATTTGCTGTGACCAGCATTTTAAATGGCCCAGGGTGAGTCCTCAGTGTCACCTGTGACACATCATACGTCACATTATAGAAGCTATTTCAGCTACTGACAGTGACATTGAGATGTGCTATTATAAAACATTGAATAAATTAAGTTCCATACAAATATTGTACTTAGAATGCAGTGCAGTCAGCTGAAAACCAAAGTTAGGAAGTACTATGGTAAAAAATACATGTTCTTGTGTGCCTTTTTTTTCAGTGTAGATAACAGACATTTCTCTAATGATGTGTGCCTAGGAGAATGTGCTGTAATACAGTTTTCTAACAAAGTTATGTACATACGTTTTCTCATATGTTGATTGAAATACAGACACTCTGAACATAATGGTTGAGTCAATCTATAGTGATCTTTTTCCATTAAGTCCTTTCTAGAACAACACCTTCTAAAAATTGTTTTGAAATGAGAAAAACCAAGTAAGCAAGGGAGTTCTTAAAATTTTCTGCTTGTATGGTGAAGAATACAGTCTACCATGTTAAACATTCAACAGGCTAACCTCTCCTCAGCTAAACATTGGTTGAAGAGTAGGTACACCAAATCAGTCCTAGTGCAATCTTCTGGAGCAGTGAGATGAATTCAAGTTAATGTTTTTGCACGTATTCACAACCAGGCCTCTTTGTAACTAGAAAAAGTAGATCTTTCTCCCTCAGCCTTAACATCTGTCCAGTTTTGAGAAGGCCTCTAGTGTACCTCTGGTGTTTAACTGTGTTCACACGAGCAGAAAGAAGAGCCTTCTCAATGCTCACTCTGTATTCTAAGTATCTGACCATTATGAATCCACTGCAGCTTCATTACAATGGGACAAAGTATAATAAATTTGCTCAGTATTCATAGAGATGTCTGAGGTAAATTCTGGGGAGTTACTTGGTATTGGGTGAGCATTAATAAGAAAATGATTTAGATGTAATGTTGCACAGTAATTAACTCTGTACTAGGCAAATTATATGTTAATTTTAATAACATGCTTTTTTAATATTAATATATGCAATAAACAGCCTCATTTCTTTTCCAGCTGTGAAGGTATTTCCCATCATGAAAATATCACATTTACATAGCTTTGACCCTTCCATGTCAATTAATTTTCCCTCTTCTCATATTAAGTTGTACCTGATGCTTCCATTTTTTCAGAACATGTGGGAAAATGCCATTTTAAATGGCTTGCAATAATTTTTACCAGTGATTGTTTGGACACATAGGGCATTCTTAGAAAATGCTCATCTTCAGTCTTTAATATCCTAATACTATTAAACTCTCTGTATACTTAGCCATGAGTTGAATAAAGGAATACCTCTAAATGGTGCACTCTCTAAAGCAGACAAATGATAAAATCAGTAATATTGTTAATGATGCTTAAAGGATGATAACTCTGAATACTTAGAATCAGAGGTCTCTGCAATGAGTAAAATGGGAGAAAAGATGAGTAGAGATTTAAAGTCCAACCAATGTCACATTTTGTCTCAGGTATGCTTACTGTCACTGCTGACTCCCAAGGGCTCCAAGCAGAAGCTAAGACGAGTGTCTCCTCTTCCCTCTCCCCACACACTGCTTAACTTGAACTTCAAGGTACGGGTGGATGAGGTCTTGAGGGACTCGATTTAGTGTTTGATAGGAATGGTTGGACTAGAAGATCTGATGTGTCCCTTCCAACCTGGTTGTTCTATGATTCTATGATTCTTGGATTCTACTCAGTGTCACATTTGCAGGAAGATGCAGAGGCTTTATTACTTCTGAACTTCTGTCTGGCTAGTAAAATATATTATTTGGAAGGAAAAGGGAACAAAAAGAGTTAGTTACCTGTTCAAAGGAAACAGCGTGTGAGAGGTTGAGCTGCTACCACTGCATATGGAATAAAACCTTCATCAAAAAGAAACCCTATATTCATGAGAAAGGTTTAACATAGCTAAACTCATTGAGAGGAAATAAGTTGAAGTTTTGTTAAAAATTGCAGGGATCACTTCAGGGCTACAAGCTGTCAGATGTAATGACTGAGTGAACATGTTTGCCCAGAGCCTGTAAACTCTCAGCAGAAGCTTTTGGTCTTATTTACCATATGGTTCCAGGCAGTTGCAATTCATCCAGGCCAACATTTTTGACAGGCAGCCAGATACCTTCACAATTCCACTCTGAGAGGCTCCAGAACTGAATGCTAATCAGTGAGCACCATCACTTAGCAGTGCATTTGATGCTAACATCCCCAGTGAAACCATGCAGGTTTGAATAAGAATAAAGTAGTAGACAGGGATGCGGAGAACAGCTCAGTTAATTGCTTTGACCAAAAAAGAATCTATTTGCTTACAGGGACAGCTGCAAAGTCTGACACAGCAGAGGACTGGGAAACTGACTTTATTTTATTACATGCACATCAACAGTGTTTGACCTCAGCAGGGTGGCAGGTATCGGTGACTGATGTTTTTGTAGCAATCTTGGCTAAGTGAGACTTAGATCTGTTTGCTAAGATGGATTTATCAATCTCTACAAGTAGTTGTGGGTCTTGTCAAATCTGCTGGTAAGTAAATGTCCACAGACTATACTGTTACCATTTGCTTAATTGATTGTGTCTGAAAACAGAGTTCACAGCTACTGAAAATGATCTTTTGGGGCATTACTTCCCTATCCTACACACAGTGGTACCTAAACTGACACATGAGAGATAAATCTGCCATTCCTTGGTCCAGAGTCTTAGATAAAAATCTAGAAAATTCTGAAGTTATTTTTTGTTATGACTTCTTATGTTTCTACAAGTAAATGACATGACTTAGATACTTGTCAGACAACTTGAAACTTCTGCTCGGAAAATAGATATGAAAAAGTACTAGGAAAGTGACAGTCACTTGTAGAAAATGCAATAACTTTGCTCCCTCATATGCGACCCAAGTTAAAAAAGAAAGGAAAATTTTTAGTGATGAAAAATAAACACATCTAATAGAAAGGCTTTCAACCTTGTTTCTCAGATAGTTCTAACAACATTTCTTTTGCAACATTTGCCTATAGGAGTCACTAGAGAAATTTAAAAAAAAGCCAGTATGCAAACAGTTTCTAGCTGAGGGAGGGGATTCATAGGAATTCATGTTGCTCATCGAATAAGTAAAACAAATGCGTGTACGTGTATGCATAACACATGCACATATGTATATACATATATGTAGATTTTTCATTTAAGCACAGATCAACAGCATTTAGGGGAAGCAGAATTTTTTATATCTCTGTTACTAATTGCATGAAATAGCACGTAGAGAGCTGAAGGCATTGCAGCTAATAGCATGCATTCGACTAGGTTTTATTGTGTCTGATGGTAATAATTTACTTTCAATAGACTTAATGGCCGGAGGTATTATGCTATTATCATGTCACTGCTGTATTAGGAAAGAACACTGGTTTGATTGCTAGCAGTTCAGTTAGAAGAGTTTCTTCGAAGACCATTATCTTGCATGCTACAGAAAATGATATAACATTGTTATTTATAAGAGTATAAGAAAAAGGAACTTCAATACTGTGTTAAGAGTCATGGTTCTAATTCATGGTCTCTAATTTAATAACACTGAATATTAGAGTGAATGGGAAAAGATTAACTTTGAAATGGGGAAGAATGAGGATTTATTTTAGATGAAGAAGAAAGACTGCAGAAAGATTGAAGGCAGATACTCTAGAACTTGCTTACAACTTTTACAAAGCGCAAGCCTGTTGGATATTTTAATTTTAAGTTTTAAATAAATTGACTCTTCTGTTTGTTCATTTTGTATTCCAGTCAGAGAAATTTAGTTAACTGCAGGATACGCAGAAAGATTCAGGTTAACAATACAAAGGTTTTGTTTATAAGTCAGACCCAATTTTGCAGATGTAAATTATGTCAATACCAAAAAAATTTTAGAGGTGTTAATGTGGTGTATGCTGCTGTCTGACTTGCAGCGAACCGTTACATCTTTTGCAAGTCTGAGTTTCTGCACTACTGTTCAGGGGCTGCAATGGGGGGTGTTGCCAGTGTGGACTTCCTAATAGATAGGACTGGTTGCAGGGCAGGATATGACCTTCCCAATAATGCAAAGGACAGCAAAACAGCACAAAGGAGTATTTCTTTTCATGTGCCTTAAGTATGTGCCACACAGGATAATGCTGTTAGAATGTTACTGTCCCCATAGCTTGTCTGATAAATTTATTCCTACTCGTAGAGGTCTCTTCTTCTTACAGAATTATAGAATGATTTAAGTTGAAAAAGACCTTTTAGGATCATCTAGTCCATATTACACTTATTTCCCTTGTGTCACAGTGAGGTCTGCCATGCTGGGCATCTCATGTCTAATTAAAGCGATTATTTCAACTTCAAATGTTACTGCTAGACACTGTCTGCCAGCATTGAGTACTTATAAGAAGGATCCCAAGAGACTGATCATCTCACATGCATTTTAAAATTATTGATTTTTATACAGAAATAAAATCAACAGGAGTTTACTTAAGTATAAAGTTTTTATTTATTTCTAATGGAGACTTTTAACATTCAGATAGAGAATTTTCCATATTTAAATGTCAGCTTCTGCTCACGAGTGTAGGGAAAGGTCGTATGGAATAGTTTAATATTGTCTCACTTTGGCTTCATATTGTCTGATAACACTCCTAATCTGTGAACCTTTGTGGCACTGACTTTCTATAAATAAGTATTCCTTAAGGATCTACTGGGACAGGACTCAGGTGCTGCATCTCCTGCAATTATATCATTTGACAGAGTTTATTTGCACACTGCCTGCAACAGCTGAGATATCTGCATGGTCCTCCTTCCCCTAGAGAGGACTGACATCCTGAAAATGGAGCCTCCAGGCTGCCTATGGGCTAGATATGTTGGAACAAATCTACAAGTCAGCTAACACAGAAGATGACCAGAGCAGTGTGGGCTGCAGCACTGGCTGAGGAGACATATTGTGGAACTTTCTTAAAAACTTTGACATTGAAAACTTTCCAATTGTAGATGCACAGAGATGAACCCCTAAATTAGATAACTAAAGATATATAACCTGCAATCATTATTCCCTTTGGTAAGGGTAGTGAGCATTTTCCACAATGACCTGCTGGCCTATGCTAACACTTTCTGCCTAATAAGATTCTCTATATGTACACGCTACTTTTTCATACCTTTTCTTAGCATATATAAAAATATAACTTTCAATTTGATTTTGATTATTTCAGTTAAACCTGTGGCATGGTGTATTTTAAATGCAGATTATCTTGAAATAATATGAGAATTAAAGTGAATGAGGAAAATAATACATTAATTCTTTGTGTGTGTGCATGTTAGACCTCCTCCTGCTGCATTTAACTTAGAGAAAATAAGCTAGCTGCCTCCAATATGAAGTAATTTGCCATACTAGAATGATCAAGATATTCCCAAAGGCAAGCTCTGGGAAAAGAAAAGAGCATTAGACATTTAAAGCTTCAATGGTTAAAACATTAACTTCATAAATATTAAAGCCACGCCAAGGCTTCTAACTCTCCTGCTCCTGTAAGGATGGTGTTCAATCACAGTGGAGCAGAGAGAGTGTCAGTGAAGATGCTGAAAAGGATCAATACCGTTCCCTAGCAACAGGGCTATGTGCCTGGTGTTCCTGCATCCACAGGAACCCTCCAGACCCACTAAATCAAGGCGGTGGGTTTACCTCTGCTGCCACCGTGCTAACTTGCGGCAAACATTTCCACCACTCTTATTTCTCCAATCAACCCAGAGACAAGAGAAACAAGTAGCTTTGGGGTGGGGAAAAGCTGATTATATTGCTTCTTTAAAAATGAAGAGTGTGTTGTCTGTCAGGGTAGTCCTTTAAAGAAAGGTAGCTCTATGGAGGGAAAGAAACCTCAAATGCACCAATATAGTTATTGTTGTATAATATTAAGTGATGGACTTAGTGTTTTATTGATCAATCGCAGTCCATAGCCATGGAGTATAGCTTCTGAGCAGGGGTTATATCATCTGTGCTCACAGGGCTGTCTAATTATTATGGTCTGATGGAAAATGCAGACAGCTGAAAGCAAACACAATTTCTTTGTTTTGCCATTCTTTTAACCTTGTTGAACTTTGTAATTTAATTGCGGGTTGTTGCTTAAAAATGTATTAGTTTCCTATCATGAAACAGCATTTTCTGGATTCTTCCATTCTTTGTGAGAAAACAGCAACACAGTATGCATGGTTTTTTTCCTTGTTTGTTCAGAGACAATAGGAGGTCCAAATAAAATACCTAGGTTTTTTTACAAATTTGGTTGCCCAGTTTAAAAAAGACCACAGGAGAGGAGATGCAGTTGGTTAAAAGTCAAACAAGATGAAACTCTGAGGCTTACTGAGAATATTCTTTCATCAGAAAGTTGTAAGATGAAATGGAAAAGATATAGTTTGTATCTGGATAAGGATACTTTACAACTGTCATCATAGACCTATGTGTTAGTCTTCATTCCTCTGATATTTCTCTTCATATGAGTGTCATGAGTATAATGCTTGTATATTTTCACTTTCTCTTATTTTCTCTTTCGCCTCTTTGATAAAAATAAAAAAAATCTTCCAGTGTTGTATCAGACATTTGAATGGTCTGTCTGACCTCTGCAGGATATGGGCAGGCCCACCAGTGACAGAGGTAGTGGACAGCAAAAAGAGCCAATTTCAGCAGCAAGGCTTCTTGCTACTAAACCCATTTTTCAAAATACCTAGGCTGCTTGTGAGTTGAGACTCACTCTTGTCCAGACTCTAGATTTTTTTTTTTTAATTACAAAGTGAGCTGAAATGCACTGGAATCATTAATTGGTTCCTTTGAGTGGTCATAAAGATCACCCTACAGAAAATGGTCAGAGCTGCTTTCACAGAATGCTTGTACATAAAAGCATACATACAGTTTAGAAGTTGTTCAAAATCAGCAAAAAAATGCAGTACTGCATACCTCAAAATCCATAATATTTACAAGTGTAAATATTGCTATGTTGAAGCAATTTCAGTTTAGTACATTAAAAGACAAAAGGCTGAAGGCTGTAAAGACATTGTTAATGGATTTTTTTCTTGATTATCCCCATGTTAATTAAATTGTACAGGTGTAACTGTGAACTGAATTGAATGCTGAGTCACAAAGGAAGACAAATTGTTCATCTTCTGAAGCCTGTGGCCACAGGCCATTAACTTGAGAAGGAAGTCTTGGGCCAGCACCCCTGTCAAGAGGCTAAATGAGGGTAACAGCAGTTGAAATAAAGAGCAAAACCTAACGAACCATGAATTTTTACTTTTTTTTTAAAAAAAAAAACTCATTAGTTACTATGCAATCTGAGTTTACAGTGTATAAACTTCACATTTATAATTCTACTGTGTTAACAGGCACCCCCTCCTATTTTGAGAGAAACAAAGGCCAAAGCAGCATCTCTTGTTAACCTTCTTATTTCTGTGCTGCACTGCAGGACAGGGCAGAGTTGCATTACTGTGAATCCTTGGGGAAGCGCTATCCCACAGCAATTCTCTGCAACATAGGGAAAGTGGACTTACATTTTGCATCTTGCCTGTGGGAAGATTTGTGGTGCAGGACTGGCATGATCATAAAGGCTGGTTGTAACTAATATAAGGAGGTCCCACAAAGGTCTGACTTGTCCCTAGCCCATGCAACAACATCTACAATACATCATAAAATATCCTATGAGACACTAGGATTTTCCTTGGCCTTAGAAAATCTTTGGTTTTAGCCATACCAAAGGAGTATCTTTGAAGCAATGGCTTATATTAGAACTCAGATGTTCCTCACCCACATAAACACCACACAGAAGTTCTCTCAGTTTATATAAACAAAAGAAGGCTTGGTGTCATTACAAATGATAGTGAGGGGGAAATGGCAATCCCTCAACCTTCTATGTGACAGGAGAAACAAAGAGAAAAGAAAAAATATTTTTTCTCCATTGCAGTCTTATTCCAGATAGACCTTACTTGACACCTGTACAAGACACTGAATGTAGGCTCCTTATCAAAGTCCATGCTCAGCACACAGCCAGCAGTTATAACCCAATGTGGAAAGGAAAGGTATTCCTTAAATAACTTAATCTGAAAAAAAATATTCTGAGATAGCAAAAGGCATTTTTTTTGACAGCCAAACATATTGACAATTGTGCTGTAACATATCCCATGACTCCAAAAAGATGCAAGAATAACTGAAGGATTTGAGTTGGAAGGGACCTTAAAGAGCATCCCGTTCCAACCCCGCCGCCCCAACCTCGCTGCCATGGGCAGGGACGTCCCTCTAGACCAGGCTGCCCAAGGCCCCATCCAGCTTGGCCTTGAACACCTCCATGGATGGAGCAGCCATGAGTTCGCTGGGCAACGTCTTTCAGTGCCTGCACACACTCTCATGGTGAAGAAATTTGTCCTTATGTCTAGTCTAAATCTGTCCCTCTACGGTTTATACCTGTTCCCCCTCGTCCTATCACTATGAGCCTCTGTGAACAGGCCCTCCCCAGCTTTCTTGTAGCCCTTTCAGGTACTGCAAACCTGGAGGTCATAAGACCTCCTCGGAGCCTTCTCTTTCCCAGGCTGAACAAACTCAATTCTCTCAGCCTGTCCTCATATGGGAGGTGCTCCAGCTCTTGGATCATCTGTGTAGCCCTCCTCAGAACCCGTTCCAACAGTTCCATATCCTACTTACATTGAGGATTCCAGAAATGAGGACAATACTCCAGATGAGGCCTCACAAGAGAGGAACACAAGGGCAGAATCACAGTATCGCTGGGATAGAAAAGACCTCCAGGATCATCGAGTCCAATCTGCTACTAAGAGACGTCCCTCAGCACCTCCTCTGCCTTCTGACCCTTTTTGAAGCTGGGTATAACATCAGCCAGCCTCCACTCAAGTGGAACTTTCCCAGTCAGCTTCACCTGCCAACACCCTCGCAGGAGAGCATTCCTGCCTGAGACCACAACTGACCCTACAAGCACCTGCTTTGAAATCCCCTAGAATGCAACTTTCACCTCAAATCTCCTCACAAATGCCCCCAAGAGATCATTTCCACCCCAGCTGTCATCCCCAAACGCCCCTAACTCATGCCTCACATTTCCACTCAAACCCCATCAAAATAGGATTGGTTTACCCCAAGTCCCTCAGCACCTCCCCCCACACATAACTTCTACCACACAGCTCCTCACAAATGCCCCCAAAAGACAGCCTTACACCAAAATTCCTTTCCAGAACTCAACAAAAACGTGACTTTTATCTCAAATCTTCCCAAATTTCCCCTCAAACTCCCCCGCAATATGATCACCTTACCCCAAATCCCACCACAAAATCCCCTAAAATGCAACCATTGCCACAGTTCTCCATAGAGAAGCCCACAAAGGAGTAACTTCACCCCAAATCCCTTCTCCAAATTCCCCCAAACCATGTCTTTTACCTAAAGTCCTCTCAAACCTTCCTTCCAACTGCCCCAAAATATGATTGGTTAACCCCACGTCCCCTCAAAAAAAAAAAAAGAAAAAAAATCCCCTGAAATGCAACTTTTACCAGAAATCTGGTAAAACTCTGTGCTGGCAACAGCAGGGCTGGAGGTCCTGGTCCCCAGGGTCCCTCCCTGGGGCTCAACCCTGTCACCTCTATCTCCCAGGCTTTCCTCGAGATCAAGGCGGTGAAGACAGCACAGGACCGCATGGAAGCTGAAATTCAGGAGCTCCAGGAGGCACTTGGCTTGGTGAGCTTGATGCAGCCCTGATGGAGCCGAGCCATGGCTCTGCTCCCTGCTGCTCTGGCTGTCCACCTGCCGCACCAGCCCCAACCTCTGTGGCTGGGCTGAGCCCTGCGTCCCTTCCTTCCCTAGAAGAAGCTGGAGGACAGGCAGACGCTATGCCCAGCAGACGGGGATTGGGGAAGCGGTGGGAGGATGACCTGAGCTCTGTCCTCACTTCTGCACGGATGCTTATAAACCTGCTGCCCTTTGCCTCCTCTTCCCAGCAGCGCAGTGGCGGCCGCTCTGCCCGTGTCGAGAAACCCAAGGCCAAAGAGGACGCCCGGCGTGGGACTCAACTGACCCCTGGCAGCCAGACCGGCCGCCTGGGGATCCAGCCAGGGTCCCCGGACACCCAAGACCCGACTCCGGGGACACAGCCAGCACGACCTGTCACCCCCACCCAGGGGACACATCCAGGGTCCCCTGGCACCCATACCCCCACTCTGGGGGCACAGCCAGGGTCCTCTGGCATCCAGGCCCTCACCCGGGAAACACAGACAGGGTCCCCAGGCAGGGTTGGCATGGGAGACATCCCACGGGATGGGCTGTGCTTGCCGCAGCTCTGTGGGGTTTTACAGCTCCACCCAAGCTGCTCTGTCCAGCCCAGGGCTCTGTCTGAAGGGCGCTTGAGCTATATGTGATGAGTTGTGTCTGGTCTCAGCCTGACTCCCGTGGGATTGGGGGAGCGGGGGGGTGAGGGCTGTATCCCAGCAGGGAGCACCCCTACGCCCTCCCCGTGGCACAGGGGGCACAGGGCGTGCCAAGCGCTGAGCACCCCTGTGCCCCATCCCACAGGGAGCCAACGACTGAGCTCACGTGCATGGGTTCAGTCTCCCACAGGCAGGGACAGATGTGGGTAGAAAAGCAACTTTCTGGTTTTAGATGTTTAGGATCAATAAAAAAACTTCAACCTCGTGTTATTATTTCCCTTTTTGTTTGGTTTTTGTTGTTTTTTTTTGTAAGCAAGATTGATTTGAAGACTAAAAGCCAGATCCCCTCTTCCCGGGGAAGGGCCATGCACAGCGGTGACAGGGACTGGGTGCATCACCTTGATCAACCACAGCCCCCAGTTCTGATTCCCCCCAAGTCCTGGAAAGATGCAGAGGGAGGGAGGGTGGGGTGAAGGGGGGTCCGTGCAGTTTGCTCAAGAAGCTGGGCTGAATTTCAGAATCCAGAGGAGAAGCGCGCTTTGCTTTGGGTGCTGCAACAAGCGTCTGGTAAATCCTGAGCCTGGAGAAAGAGACCCTAGAGCAGCTTCCAGTACGGAAAGGGGCTCCAAGAAAGGAGAAGCCTCCCTCTTTTACGACCACCAGAAGGAGGTGTGCAAGCGCAGCAAGCGCTGATGACATAATTCATCGATGATATAATCGAAACACACATATGCATTAGGCAATGATGTAACCTGTTGAATATACATTAGATTGCAAAATCTCGCAAGGATAAATTGTGGTCGTGTGGTAAAGATCGTTGAACCAGATCTGGGCAGGGCTCCCCAGGCTCCCCCTGGGGCTTGGCAATAAAGCACCACAATAAAGCACCCTGGGCAGCCTATTCCAATGCCCAATGACCCTTTCTGTGAAAAACTTCCTCCTAATCTCCAGCCTAAATCTCCCCTGGCGGAGCTTGAGGCCATTCCCTCTTGTCCTATCCCCTGTCACTTGGGAGAAGAGGCCAGCTCCCTCCTCTCTACAACCTCCCTTCAGGTAGTTGTAGAGAGTAATGAGGTCTCCTCTCAGCCTCCTCTTCTCCAGGCTAAACAACCCCATACAACCCTTGCTGGAGTGTTATGTCTTTGTCACACCGATGCTAACAAGGGGAGCAGGTTTTCTTCATCTGGCAGGAACTTGCTGCCATTCCCCATGCCTTCTTGCCCCAATCTTGCACTTTGCAGGTGTGTAGTGTTCAGACACACCAGCCCCAGCAGCCTGCCGAGATAGTGAGAGGGCACTCCTCCACTGGTCGATCCCCCTCTCACATTCCCTGACAGTCCTCAACCTCTTTACCCTCCTCCCTTAGCTCCTCCACCGTGTGAAGGGTTTCCCCCACACAAGCTCAGCTTCCACAAGTGGAGCCAGTAACAGAGGCACGAGCTGGTGCGGGAGGGGGCACTGCCTGCAGCCCAGGGTCTGGGTGGCTGCTGCACCCACTGTGGCTCTGTCGGGGTGGCAGCATCCATCCTGCTTGCTGCAGCACCCGGAGCAGCTTTAATCTTCTGCCGCGTGGCCACCATGGTCTCCAGTATAACGTCAGCCAGCCTACAGTCAAGTGGAACTTTCCCAGTCAGCTTCACCTGCCAACACCCTCGCAGGAGAGCATTCCTGCCTGAGACCACAACTGACCCTACAAGCACCTGCTTTGAAATCCCCTAGAATGCAACTTTCACCTCAAATCTCCTCACAAATGCCCCCAAGAGATCATTTCCACCCCAGCTGTCATCCCCAAACTCCCCTAACTCATGCCTCACATTTCCACTCAAACCCCATCAAAATACGAGTGGTTTACCCCAAGTCCCTCAGCACCTCCCCCCACACATAACTTCTACCACACAGCTCCTCACAAATGCCCCCAAAAGACAGCCTTACACCAAAATTCCTTTCCAGAACTCAACAAAAACGTGACTTTTATCTCAAATCTTCCCAAATTTCCCCTCAAACTCCCCCGCAATATGATCGTCTTACCCCAAATCCCACCACAAAATCCCCTAAAATGCAACCGTTGCCACAGTTCTCCATAGAGAAGCCCACAAAGGAGTTATTTCGCTCCAAATCCCTTCCCCAAATTCCCTCAAACCATGTCTTTTACCTCAAATCCTCTCAAACCTCCCTTCCAACTGCCCCAAAATATGATTGGTTTACCCCACGTCCCCTCAAAAAAAAAAAAAAAATCCCCTGAAATGCAACTTTTACCAGAAATCTCTCCACAAAAGCCCCAGAGGAGTACTTTCACCCCAAATCCCTTCCCCAAATTCCTCCATACTGCATCTTTCACCTCCAGTTGTCTCCAGTTTCGTAGAACCATAGAATCAGCAGGTTGGAAAAGACTTCTCGGTCATTTAGTCCAACAATTCCTATCTGTCACTGAACCATGACCCTGAGCACCTCGTCCACCCATCTTTTAAACACCTCTAGGGATGGAGACTCAACCAGCTCTCTGGGCAGCCTTTTCCAGGGCCTGATGACACAGTATTCGAGGTGCATTTCCCTTCAAACTTCATGGAATCATAGAATCAATACGTTGGAAAGGACCCACTGGATCATCGAGTCCAACCATTCCTACCAATCAGTAAACCCAGGTGACTTTCACCACAAACCTCTTCCCCGAACACCTGCAGTACTGTGACATTCACCTCAAATATTCTCAAATTTCCTCTCAAACACCCCCAAAATGTGATTGTTTTACCCCAAATCCCCTCACTAAATCCCTCCAAATGCAACTTCTACCATATACCTCCTCACAAATGCCCCCCCCCACCCAACCACTTTAAGGCCAAATCCCTTTCCCAAATTCCCGCAAACCATGTCTTTCACCTCAAAGCCTCCTAAATTTCCCCTCAAACTCCTCCAAATATTTTACCCTAAATCCCCTCACTAAATCCCCCAAAACACAGCTTTGACCACAAGTCTCCTCACATAAGCCTCCAAAGGAATACTGAACACGGTATTCAAGGAGCTTTTCCCTTCAAACTTCCCTCAAACACGGTTGTCTTACCCCAAGCCGCCTCACTAAATCCACCAAAACACAACTTGTACCACAAATCTCCATCACGTTTCCGCCAAAAAGATGACTTTCACCACAAATCTCTTCCCCAAACACTTGCAAACCCGTGACATTCAGCTCAAATATTCTCAAATTTCCTCTCATACACCCCCAAAAAGTGCTTGTTTTATCCCAAGACCCCTCACTAAATTCCCCACATACCTCCCAACAAAAGCCCCCCAAAAATACTTGAATGCCAAATCCCTTCACCAGATTCCCACAAACCATCTATTTCTCCGCAAATCCTCGCAAACTTCCCTTCCACGTGCCCCAGAATATGATTATTTTACCCCAAATCCACTCACAAATTCCCCAAATACGTGACTTTCACAACAAATCTGATTTTTTCCCCCAAAACACCCGCCAAATGTTATTTTTTTACCCCAAATCCCCTCACGCGCTTTGAAAAAGGGTGATTTTTGCCTCAAATCACCTTTCAAAACTCTACAGAGAATGCCACTGTCCCCCAGATCTCCTCACAGACCTCCCCAAACTCGCCCAAAATACAGCTGCACGGGGCATCGCTTTGCCCACCAGTCAGTTCAAAGGCTCTGCGTAACGGGCGGTGGGAGCAGAGGCAGAAGAAGACTTGCCACAGATTCTAAGGAGAGCTGGACGGAGCACACAGGAGAAGGCAAAATTGGGATATTCCCCTCAGAAATTGTTTTGGTTCTGTTTTCCCCCCATTGCCCACCCAGACTTGGGAGGCTTGGGGTATTTTTCAGCAGTGGTGGCAGCTCCCACGCTGGCTGCATGGTTCAAGCTGCCAGGGAGCAGCCTGGGAGGGCCTGGAGAAGGTAGTAGGGAATCTGGGCATCTGCCAGCCTGGAAGAACTTGATCCCAGGTCCCAGAAGGACTCGGTGACAGCGTCCATGATTTGAGTTGGGGGGGCCATCACCTGGCAACGGGTAATGTCACAAAGAGCCCTGTGCCCCCCTCATTGTGACACTACCTGTGGGCAGTCACAGTGTGGGAGTACCCACAGCCCGTGAGTCACTCCGTGTCCGTGTGACACTCAGTGTGTGTGGGTCACCTGCTCTCTGTGTGTCCAGGCAAAAGGTTCCTTTCCCGCCGTGGGGACAGCACCGTAGTTCCAGGCAGGGCAGCGGCCATGGCCACACTCACCCTGTCCCAGATGCTGGATTCAGCCCTCGGCTCCCCTCGTCTTGTCAACTATGGGGACCTGTACAGCCTCCTGCAGGCCATGCTCCAGCACCTGGGGCTGCAGGACCTGCCTTTCCAGGCAGTGGGGCAGAGCCCGATGCCCCTCCCTGGGAGCACCCGGAGCCTGGTGTTCCCCAGCAAAGAAGGGGAACAAGGAGGAGAAGCCAGCACAGGGCTTGAGCCACTTGTCCCCTTGAAGGACGTGCAGTCAGGCGCTGTGAGCAGCCCCCAGGTCACCTCTGTGGGGCAGCTGGAGAAGGAAGCGAGCGAGACTAGCATCTCCAAGGTGAGGCTCTGTTCGGTGCCATGAGTGTTCCTCTGCAAGACACCTGCTCCTCCAGGGTCTGCGCTGTCTCTGTGTTGCCCTCAGACCAAGGTCTGTTTTTACACTCAGTTCGCAGTGCTGCGTGCAGCTGCAATGCAGCAAAGGGATGGAGTTCTGGGGGACGAAGAGCTGGGGCTGAAATGCTGCTCTGCTTGCTCTGGGTCTCCCCCACGTTGCCACCAGCGAGAGTCCTGGTGGGTCTGACACAGCCAACGGTGGCTACACTGGTGGGGCTGGGCCCTGTACTGCCCGTAAGCTCTGTGCTGGCAACAGCAGGGCTGGAGGTCCTGGTCCCCAGGGTCCCTCCCTGGGGCTCAACCCTGTCACCTCTATCTCCCAGGCTTTCCTCGAGATCAAGGCGGTGAAGACAGCACAGGACCGCATGGAAGCTGAAATTCAGGAGCTCCAGGAGGCACTTGGCTTGGTGAGCTTGATGCAGCCCTGATGGAGCCGAGCCATGGCTCTGCTCCCTGCTGCTCTGGCTGTCCACCTGCCGCACCAGCCCCAACCTCTGTGGCTGGGCTGAGCCCTGCGTCCCTTCCTTCCCTAGAAGAGGCTGGAGGACAGGCAGACGCTATGCCCAGCAGACGGGGATTGGGGAAGCGGTGGGAGGATGACCTGAGCTCTGTCCTCACTTCTGCACGGATGCTTATAAACCTGCTGCCCTTTGCCTCCTCTTCCCAGCAGCGCAGTGGCGGCCGCTCTGCCCGTGTCGAGAAACCCAAGGCCAAAGAGGACGCCCGGCGTGGGACTCAACTGACCCCTGGCAGCCAGACCGGCCGCCTGGGGATCCAGCCAGGGTCCCCTGGCACCCAGGCCCCGACTCCAGAGACACAGCCAGCATGCCCTGTCACCCCCCCCCCCACCCCCACCCAGGGGACACATCCAGGGTCCCCTGGCACCCATACCCCCACTCTGGGGGCACAGCCAGGGTCCTCTGGCATCCAGGCCCTCTCCCAGGAAACACAGACAGGGTCCTCAGGCACCATGACCCCCACTCTGGGAGCACAGCCAGTGTCTCCTGCTATACAGGCCCCCGCACAGGAGACACAGCCCGAGTCCCCTAGCACCCAGGCCCCCACCCAGGGGACACAGCCAGGATCCCCTAGCACCCAGACCCCCACTCAGGAGGCAGAGACAGGGTACCCTAGCACCCAGGCCCCCACTCAGGAGGCACAGCCAGCGTCTCCTGGCACCCAGGCCCCCGCACAGGAGACACAGCCCAAGTCACCTAGCACCCAGGCCCCCACCCAGGGGCCACAGCCAGGGTCCCCTATCACGCAGACCCCAACTCAGGAGACACAGCCCAAGTCACCTAGCACCCAGGCCCCCACCCAGGGGCCACAGCCAGGGTCCCCTATCACGCAGGCCCCAACTCAGGAGACACAGCCCGAGTCCCCTAGCACCCAGGCCCCAACTCTGCAGACCCAGGCAGGACCTAATGTCTTTAAATCTCATGTTGTAGAAATTCCAGAGGCCCGTGGAGAAGAAGCAGGCACTCACCCAATGCCTGGCGTGGAGATGACACAGGTCCTCAGTGAGATGAGGCAGCTGAGTGACCTCTATGCCAACCTGAAGGAGCAGGTGGCCCAGCTGTCAGCCACAAAGGCGGAGCGCTCCGAGCTGGAAAAGCTTCACCAGCTCTTGCCAGAGGGAGGTGAGAGCCCTGGCCAGGCTGGCAGAGTATTTTTGGGGTGGTGATGCTCTGGGTGAGGCAATCGCCAAGCTCATAGCCTAGCCCCAAGGGCGAGACCTTCTCACCAACTGCTTGTCCCCTTGCACCACGACTCTCTAGATCAGAAGAACAACACCAGGGTCCTGTCCGAACTGCAGAGCAACGTGTCTGACCTGCAGAGCCACGTGTCTGACCTGCAGAGCCAAACCAGAAACCTGCTGGGAAAGGCAGGCAAGGTGAGCCGACGCCTGGCCCCAAGGGGATTTATGGGATTTATGGGGATGGCGGGGGGGAGCTGGGAAGGGAGGGGTCAGTCAAAGGGTCCCTGTGCTGGGACGGCATAGGGGCTGTGCCCTGACACTGCCCCACCACCATTTCCAGATCAGTCAGCTGGAGGAACTCATTGAAAATCTGAAGGGGCCCGAAGCTGAACGGAACGCGCACGACAGGTACAAGACCCTCCTGCAATCGGAGTAAAAGGAGGGGAGAGGCTTTCCTACACCATGGGCCTGCAAGTGATCCTGAGGTGCTGGAACCATGGTGGTTTGGGGTACACTGCAGCAGCGCCATTGGAGGCTAAGCCTGCCCATGCCTCTGTCTCTCTGGCCAGGTTGCTACTGCTGCAGGAATTAAAGCAGGACCTGGGAGAGCAGCAGCAGAAGACCCAGGCCACACTTGAGCAGGTGGTGGCCAAGAATGCTGACCAGCTGCAGGCACAGGTGAGGTCCACATGCAGCGGTTGCCGCTGGCTCTGTGGGGTGAAGCAACTGGGGTTCCCAGTCATGTTGCTGGGCTGGATGGGGCCAAGGAGCCTCCGTGGCACTTGGGCTCACTGGATGCATCCATCCAACCTCAGAGTCCATTTGTTCTCCCCTTCCTGCAGCTGGATGAGCTGAGGGCAGTGGTGGAGAGCCTGAGGCAGGCAGAGGTGCAGGCAGCACACCCCGTCTGCAGAAAGGACACCATTGTGCAGGTGGAACAGCTCTTGCAACGCTGTGAGAAGCTGCAGGAGCAGGTGGAAGCTGTCGTGTGCCAGCAGGCAGCGGTCAAAGTGGCAAGGCAGCCACTCGAGAAGAGCCAGGTAGGGAATTGGTGGCGTGGGGATGTTGTGAGGGGCTGCTGGGACCCCACCCCGACTGGCCATGCTTTGTTGTGACATGGGGGTGGCCCTCACTGCCCCCCAGCTTGGCTTGTCCAAGTCAGCAGCATGGAAGGAAGTGAAAGCCTTGGGCGAAATGTCCTGCCGGCACCAACTGACCGTGGCTGCTGGCCAAGCAAGCTGGGTTAGCCCCCACGGGGCAGCCTGTTCCCCTCGCACAGCACCACCTTGTCATCTTCCTCCTGCAGCAGCGCGAGCAACTCCTGAAGAATATGCAGGCCAGCATCACACAGCTTCAAGGAGAGAACAAAAGACTTCAAGGAGAGAACAAAAGACTTCAAGGAGAGTACGAGAGACTCGGCACCACGGTGGGAAAGCTCCTGGATAGCTCTCAGGAGAAGCAAAATGATATAGAGGTGGGTGGCTGAAAACCCCAAGGGGTTGGAGCATCCTCCAGGCCACCCCTAGGCTGGGAACCTGACAGGATTTGTCCTCCTGCCAAGCTGACTGCAGCCCTGCAGAGCCCCCAAATGCGTTTCCTGGAGGTCTGGGGCATGTCGGGGTGTGCTTGGCTGGCTGGGAGGCAGCTTCAACCCTGCTGAGGTATCATGGGGTGCTTTCTGCTTTGAAGGCTCGCTTCCAGTCCCTGGAGAGGCTGCAGAAGGAGACGGGAGAGCAGGAGGATCTGGAAGGCAATTTGGTACGTCCTCGAGGGGCCACAATGCCAGTCAAAGGGATTCCAGGCATGGTGACAAATGACCCTTGTCCCTTGGGTGCTCCATGGCAGAACCGGACAGAGAGAGGGAGGGAGGGAGGGAGGGAGGATTTCCAGACCAACTGTGGGACCCTCGCCAGGCTCCAGTGTCTCCCTGCAGGGACCGAGCCCACAGGGCTGATGGGGCAAGTGGGGCTGTATCGCCGCTTCTCCCTCTCCTCCCAACTCTGGTGGGCACTGGCCATCTCCCATCAAACCTTCCTTACCTCTCTCCTGCCTTTCCCTGTTGCCAGAAAACAATTAAATCTGCCCTGGGCAGCAAAGTCAGCCGCAGCCAGTTTGAGGCAAATATAGAGCGGCTGATGGAGGTGATGGAGAGCCAGGGGCTGGCCCAGGAGCAGCGCTTGCAGCAGATCCAGCAGCAGATCCAGCAGCAGCTCAAGGAAGTGATGGACTCCAAGGTGAGGGCTGATTCGTCCCCACTGCCCAGTGCTGGCACCTTCGGGGCTGGGCAGACTAAGGCAGCTTCCGTCCGAGGGCTCTCCCCTCAGGGACTGCCACGTCCCACCCTGGGGCAGCAGGCTGAGGGGTTTCACCTGTCCACAGCTGGACCGCCTGGAGCTCGGGCCCATTCAGAAGAAACTGGAATGCTGTAAGGACTCCCTGAAGCAGCTGAAAGACTACGTGCTACAGACACAGGCAACCAATGAAGCAGCTGGGATTAAGTGAGTGCGATGGGCACAGGGTGGCTTTTGGGATAGCACTCGCTCCGTTCCTGCCCTCTGGCCATTGCCTACTAGGAGGTCAGAGACAGACAGTGTTAGGCTGGTGGGGCACAAACCCGGGTCAACTCCCTGTGGTTCACCCCGCAAACACAGTAACTCCCTACAGGGCAGTGCCTGGCTCCTCACTGCGGCCTGTGAGCCATGTGTTCCCCAGAGCTCAGCCAGCCTTTCTCTTCCCTCCACAGGTACCCACAGGCCCATTGCCACTGCCTGTCCTGCGACCAATCCCTGACCGTGATGGCACCCGGCCCGTGAGTAGCAAGCATCCAGTACCGTGGGTGGGATAGGGGAGATGAGTGCTGGCGCTGCCCTGCTGTGTGGGGCATGGGGGCTTGGGGCTCTGACCCTGCCAAGCATCCTGCACAGCCCTGTCCAGCAACAGAGGGACAGTGAGCCCTGCCCGGGACAGGGAGCTGCCATTGGGTACAAGCCAAGGGCTCTGGGGTGCTACCTTGAGCTGGGGTGGGTCATTTGCACCCAGTCACCAACTTGCAGCCTCTGCCCTACCCAGGAAAAAGGAGTCGCTCCCGCTGCTGCCGCCGTTACCCACCCGTCCCACCGTGGGCCCCACCACCAATTCCAGACCCCAGGAGATGCAGCAGCACAGCAACAGGTAGGGGAGATAGGGACCCAGACACAGCCTCGTGTGTACGAGCTGGCCCAGCCCGAGCCCCGGCAAGGCAGAGCCATTCCCCGTGGAAGTGTGGCAGGGTTGGGGTGGGAGACATCCCACGGGATGGGCTGTGCTTGCCGCAGCTCTGTGGGGTTTTACAGCTCCACCCAAGCTGCTCTGTCCAGCCCAGGGCTCTGTCTGAAGGGCGCTTGAGCTATACGTGATGAGTTGTGTCCGGTCTCAGCCTTACTCCAGTGGGATTGGGGGAGGGGGGCGGGTGAGGGCTGTATCCCAGCAGGGAGCACCCCTACGCCCTCCCCGTGGCACAGGGGGCACAGGGCGTGCCAAGCGCTGAGCACCCCCGTGCCCCATCCCACAGGGAGCCAACGGCTGAGCGCACGTTCCCCAGCGTGGCACGGGCCAGCGGGGGCCCTCACACCAGCACCTCCTTGCTGCAGCTTCCTCCCCTCATCCAGCCCAAGCCACCAACGACCCCGCGACCAAGCCAGGTAGGGATGGTGAAGGTAGGGACACGGCAGGGACGAGGGAGGCTGGGAGGGGATGCTGAACCTGCAGAGGCGTCCGCACCTCAGTTTCCCCAGGGAGAGCTGGCGGTGGGCAAGTTGCTGGATTCAGCCCACCACTCTGAGCTCTCTCCTTTCCAGGACGGGATGACACTTTTGCTGGGCAAGAATGGCCGCATCTACCGAGGCCAGCAGAAGAGCCAGTAGACTGCAATTGCCGGTAAGGAAGGTACATACAGTGTAGGCTTCCCCAGGGACCCTGTGGGTGGGAAGAAGACAGCAGGGCAGGGGTGTTCTGGACACCAGCACCCCTGCTTTGGGGCAGGGGCAGCACCCCATGTCTGGGTGTCTCCTGCTGGCCAGAGGCCCCGTCCTGGGCCGGCAGAACTGCCCTGGGGCTGCCCCTTGTCTCCAGGCTCTGCTGCCTCAAGGGAAGACAGGCCAGCGACTTCCAAAAGACACCCCTCCCAGCCACCAAAGGACCTCCAGCTGTAACCCAGCACCCGACAGCTGGGCAGCTAGGCAGCACGGGCAGGTGCGGGAATATATGCTGGTCTAACCATGTGGCCTTATCAGGTTGCTAGGGAGAAGTTTGGAGTACATCAACGTCGAGAAGCAGCTCCAGCGTGAGTACAAGAAGGCAGTCTACGTGCAAGTATATTTAGACAAAACTACGGGGGGGAAACTTTAGGCTTTAGACAATCTCTACATAAACATTAGACTAAATGGTAGAAAAGTATTAAAGGCTTGCTTGCTTGCTATCAAATGGCTTGATTTCCAATCATATTGATTGTCTGTGATCTTGTCCGGGGTACGTGCATGGGTTCAGTCTCCCACAGGCAGGGACAGATGTGGGTAGAAAAGCAACTTTCTGGCTTTAGTTGTTTAGGATCAATAAAAAAACTTCAACCATGTGTTATTATTTTATTATTTCCCTCTTTGTTTGTTTTTTTTTGTAAGCAAGATTGATTTGAAGACTAAAAGCCAGATCCCCTCTTCCCGGGGAAGGGCCATGCACAGCGGTGACAGGGACTGGGTGCATCACCTTGATCAACCACAGCCCCCAGTTCTGATTCCCCCCAAGTCCTTAAAGATGCAGAGGGAGGGAGGGTGGGGTGAAGGGGGGTCTGTGCAGTTTGCTCAAGAAGCTGGGCTGAATTTCAGAATCCAGAGGAGAAGCGCGCTTTGCTTTGGGTGCTGCAACAAGCGTCTGGTAAATCCAGAGCCTGGAGAAAGAGACCCTAGAGCAGCTTCCAGTACGGAAAGGGGCTCCAAGAAAGGAGAAGCCTCCCTCTTTTACGACCACCAGAAGGAGGTGTGCAAGCGCAGCAAGCGCTGATGACATAATTCATCGATGATATAATCGAAACACACATATGCATTAGGCAATGATGTAACCTGTTGAATATACATTAGATTGCAAAATCTCGCAAGGATAAATTGTGGTCGTGTGGTAAAGATCGTTGAACCAGATCTGGGCAGGGCTCCCCAGGCTCCCCCTGGGGCTTGGCAATAAAGCACCACAATAAAGCACCCTGGGCAGCCTATTCCAATGCCCAATGACCCTTTCTGTGAAAAACTTTCTCCTAATCTCCAGCCTAAATCTCCCCTGGCGGAGCTTGAGGCCATTCCCTCTTGTCCTATCCCCTGTCACTTGGGAGAAGAGGCCAGCTCCCTCCTCTCTACAACCTCCCTTCAGGTAGTTGTAGAGAGTAATGAGGTCTCCTCTCAGCCTCCTCTTCTCCAGGCTAAACAACCCCATACAACCCTTGCTGGAGTGTTATGTCTTTGTCACGCCGATGCTAACAAGGGGAGCAGGTTTTCTTCATCTGGCAGGAACTTGCTGCCATTCCCCATGCCTTCTTGCCCCAATCTTGCACTTTGCAGGTGTGTAGTGTTCAGACACACCAGCCTCAGCAGCCTGCCGAGATAGTGAGAGGGCACTCCTCCACTGGTCGATCCCCCTCTCACATTCCCTGACAGTCCTCAACCTCTTTACCCTCCTCCCTTAGCTCCTCCACCGTGTGAAGGGTTTCCCCCACACAAGCTCAGCTTCCACAAGTGGAGCCAGTAACAGAGGCACGAGCTGGTGCGGGAGGGGGCACTGCCTGCAGCCCAGGGTCTGGGTGGCTGCTGCACCCACTGTGGCTCTGTCGGGGTGGCAGCATCCATCCTGCTTGCTGCAGCACCCGGAGCAGCTTTAATCTTCTGCCGCGTGGCCACCATGGTCTCCAGTATAACGTCAGCCAGCCTACAGTCAAGTGGAACTTTCCCAGTCAGCTTCACCTGCCAACACCCTCGCAGGAGAGCATTCCTGCCTGAGACCACAACTGACCCTACAAGCACCTGCTTTGAAATCCCCTAGAATGCAACTTTCACCTCAAATCTCCTCACAAATGCCCCCAAGAGATCATTTCCACCCCAGCTGTCATCCCCAAACGCCCCTAACTCATGCCTCACATTTCCACTCAAACCCCATCAAAATAGGATTGGTTTACCCCAAGTCCCTCAGCACCTCCCCCCACACATAACTTCTACCACACAGCTCCTCACAAATGCCCCCAAAAGACAGCCTTACACCAAAATTCCTTTCCAGAACTCAACAAAAACGTGACTTTTATCTCAAATCTTCCCAAATTTCCCCTCAAACTCCCCCGCAATATGATCGTCTTACCCCAAATCCCACCACAAAATCCCCTAAAATGCAACCGTTGCCACAGTTCTCCATAGAGAAGCCCACAAAGGAGTTATTTCGCTCCAAATCCCTTCCCCAAATTCCCTCAAACCATGTCTTTTACCTCAAATCCTCTCAAACCTCCCTTCCAACTGCCCCAAAATATGATTGGTTTACCCCACGTCCCCTCAAAAAAAAAAAAATCCCCTGAAATGCAACTTTTACCAGAAATCTCTCCACAAAAGCCCCAGAGGAGTACTTTCACCCCAAATCCCTTCCCCAAATTCCTCCATACTGCATCTTTCACCTCCAGTTGTCTCCAGTTTCGTAGAACCATAGAATCAGCAGGTTGGAAAAGACTTCTCGGTCATTTAGTCCAACAATTCCTATCTGTCACTGAACCATGACCCTGAGCACCTCGTCCACCCATCTTTTAAACACCTCTAGGGATGGAGACTCAACCAGCTCTCTGGGCAGCCTTTTCCAGGGCCTGATGACACAGTATTCGAGGTGCATTTCCCTTCAAACTTCATGGAATCATAGAATCAATACGTTGGAAAGGACCCACTGGATCATCGAGTCCAACCATTCCTACCAATCAGTAAACCCAGGTGACTTTCACCACAAACCTCTTCCCCGAACACCTGCAGTACTGTGACATTCACCTCAAATATTCTCAAATTTCCTCTCAAACACCCCCAAAATGTGATTGTTTTACCCCAAATCCCCTCACTAAATCCCTCCAAATGCAACTTCTACCATATACCTCCTCACAAATGCCCCCCCCCCAACCACTTTAAGGCCAAATCCCTTTCCCAAATTCCCGCAAACCATGTCTTTCACCTCAAAGCCTCCTAAATTTCCCCTCAAACTCCTCCAAATATTTTACCCTAAATCCCCTCACTAAATCCCCCAAAACACAGCTTTGACCACAAGTCTCCTCACATAAGCCTCCAAAGGAATACTGAACACGGTATTCAAGGAGCTTTTCCCTTCAAACTTCCCTCAAACACGGTTGTCTTACCCCAAGCCGCCTCACTAAATCCACCAAAACACAACTTGTACCACAAATCTCCATCACGTTTCCGCCAAAAAGATGGCTTTCACCACAAATCTCTTCCCCAAACACTTGCAAACCCGTGACATTCAGCTCAAATATTCTCAAATTTCCTCTCATACACCCCCAAAAAGTGCTTGTTTTATCCCAAGACCCCTCACTAAATTCCCCACATACCTCCCAACAAAAGCCCCCCAAAAATACTTGAATGCCAAATCCCTTCACCAGATTCCCACAAACCATCTATTTCTCCGCAAATCCTCGCAAACTTCCCTTCCACGTGCCCCAGAATATGATTATTTTACCCCAAATCCACTCACAAATTCCCCAAATACGTGACTTTCACAACAAATCTGATTTTTTCCCCCAAAACACCCGCCAAATGTTATCTTTTTACCCCAAATCCCCTCACGCGCTTTGAAAAAGGGTGATTTTTGCCTCAAATCACCTTTCAAAACTCTACAGAGAATGCCACTGTCCCCCAGATCTCCTCACAGACCTCCCCAAACTCGCCCAAAATACAGCTGCACGGGGCATCGCTTTGCCCACCAGTCAGTTCAAAGGCTCTGCGTAACGGGTGGTGGGAGCAGAGGCAGAAGAAGACTTGCCACAGGTTCTAAGGAGAGCTGGACGAAGCACACAGGAGAAGGCAAAATTGGGATATTCCCCTCAGAAATTGTTTTGGTTCTGTTTTCCCCCCATTGCCCACCCAGACTTGGGAGGCTTGGGGTATTTTTCAGCAGTGGTGGCAGCTCCCACGCTGGCTGCATGGTTCAAGCTGCCAGGGAGCAGCCTGGGAGGGCCTGGAGAAGGTAGTAGGGAATCTGGGCATCTGCCAGCCTGGAAGAACTTGATCCCAGGTCCCAGAAGGACTCGGTGACAGCGTCCATGATTTGGGTTGGGGGGGGCATCACCTGGCAACGGGTAATGTCACAAAGAGCCCTGTGCCCCCCTCATTGTGACACTACCTGTGGGCAGTCACAGTGTGGGAGTACCCACAGCCCGTGAGTCACTCCGTGTCCGTGTGACACTCAGTGTGTGTGGGTCACCTGCTCTCTGTGTGTCCAGGCAAAAGGTTCCTTTCCCGCCGTGGGGACAGCACCGTGGTTCCAGGCAGGGCAGCGGCCATGGCCACACTCACCCTGTCCCAGATGCTGGATTCAGCCCTCGGCTCCCCTCGTCTTGTCAACTATGGGGACCTGTACAGCCTCCTGCAGGCCATGCTCCAGCACCTGGGGCTGCAGGACCTGCCTTTCCAGGCAGTGGGGCAGAGCCCGATGCCCCTCCCTGGGAGCACCCGGAGCCTGGTGTTCCCCAGCAAAGAAGGGGAACAAGGAGGAGAAGCCAGCACAGGGCTTGAGCCGCTTGAGCCACTTGTCCCCTTGAAGGACGTGCAGTCAGGCGCTGTGAGCAGCCCCCAGGTCACCTCTGTGGGGCAGCTGGAGAAGGAAGCGAGCGAGACTAGCATCTCCAAGGTGAGGCTCTGTTCGGTGCCATGAGTGTTCCTCTGCAAGACACCTGCTCCTCCAGGGTCTGCGCTGTCTCTGTGTTGCCCTCAGACCAAGGTCTGTTTTTACACTCAGTTCGCAGTGGTGCGTGCAGCTGCAATGCAGCAAAGGGATGGAGTTCTGGGGGACGAAGAGCTGGGGCTGAAATGCTGCTCTGCTTGCTCTGGGTCTCCCCCACGTTGCCACCAGCGAGAGTCCTGGTGGGTCTGACACAGCCAACGGTGGCTACACTGGTGGGGCTGGGCCCTGTACTGCCCGTAAGCTCTGTGCTGGCAACAGCAGGGCTGGAGGTCCTGGTCCCCAGGGTCCCTCCCTGGGGCTCAACCCTGTCACCTCTATCTCCCAGGCTTTCCTCGAGATCAAGGCGGTGAAGACAGCACAGGACCGCATGGAAGCTGAAATTCAGGAGCTCCAGGAGGCACTTGGCTTGGTGAGCTTGATGCAGCCCTGATGGAGCCGAGCCATGGCTCTGCTCCCTGCTGCTCTGGCTGTCCACCTGCCGCACCAGCCCCAACCTCTGTGGCTGGGCTGAGCCCTGCGTCCCTTCCTTCCCTAGAAGAGGCTGGAGGACAGGCAGACGCTATGCCCAGCAGACGGGGATTGGGGAAACGGTGGGAGGATGACCTGAGCTCTGTCCTCACTTCTGCACGGATGCTTATAAACCTGCTGCCCTTTGCCTCCTCTTCCCAGCAGCGCAGTGGCGGCCGCTCTGCCCGTGTCGAGAAACCCAAGGCCAAAGAGGACGCCCGGCGTGGGACTCAACTGACCCCTGGCAGCCAGACCGGCCGCCTGGGGATCCAGCCAGGGTCCCCTGGCACCCAGGCCCCGACTCCAGAGACACAGCCAGCATGCCCTGTCACCCCCCCCCCCACCCCCACCCAGGGGACACATCCAGGGTCCCCTGGCACCCATACCCCCACTCTGGGGGCACAGCCAGGGTCCTCTGGCATCCAGGCCCTCTCCCAGGAAACACAGACAGGGTCCTCAGGCACCATGACCCCCACTCTGGGAGCACAGCCAGTGTCTCCTGCTATACAGGCCCCCGCACAGGAGACACAGCCCGAGTCCCCTAGCACCCAGGCCCCCACCCAGGGGACACAGCCAGGATCCCCTAGCACCCAGACCCCCACTCAGGAGGCAGAGACAGGGTACCCTAGCACCCAGGCCCCCACTCAGGAGGCACAGCCAGCGTCTCCTGGCACCCAGGCCCCCGCACAGGAGACACAGCCCAAGTCACCTAGCACCCAGGCCCCCACCCAGGGGCCACAGCCAGGGTCCCCTATCACGCAGGCCCCAACTCAGGAGACACAGCCCGAGTCCCCTAGCACCCAGGCCCCAACTCTGCAGACCCAGGCAGGACCTAATGTCTTTAAATCTCATGTTGTAGAAATTCCAGAGGCCCGTGGAGAAGAAGCAGGCACTCACCCAATGCCTGGCGTGGAGATGACACAGGTCCTCAGTGAGATGAGGCAGCTGAGTGACCTCTATGCCAACCTGAAGGAGCAGGTGGCCCAGCTGTCAGCCACAAAGGCGGAGCGCTCCGAGCTGGAAAAGCTTCACCAGCTCTTGCCAGAGGGAGGTGAGAGCCCTGGCCAGGCTGGCAGAGTATTTTTGGGGTGGTGATGCTCTGGGTGAGGCAATCGCCAAGCTCATAGCCTAGCCCCAAGGGCGAGACCTTCTCACCAACTGCTTGTCCCCTTGCACCACGACTCTCTAGATCAGAAGAACAACACCAGGGTCCTGTCCGAACTGCAGAGCAACGTGTCTGACCTGCAGAGCCACGTGTCTGACCTGCAGAGCCAAACCAGAAACCTGCTGGGAAAGGCAGGCAAGGTGAGCCGACGCCTGGCCCCAAGGGGATTTATGGGATTTATGGGGATGGCGGGGGGGAGCTGGGAAGGGAGGGGTCAGTCAAAGGGTCCCTGTGCTGGGACGGCATAGGGGCTGTGCCCTGACACTGCCCCACCACCATTTCCAGATCAGTCAGCTGGAGGAACTCATTGAAAATCTGAAGGGGCCCGAAGCTGAACGGAACGCGCACGACAGGTACAAGACCCTCCTGCAATCGGAGTAAAAGGAGGGGAGAGGCTTTCCTACACCATGGGCCTGCAAGTGATCCTGAGGTGCTGGAACCATGGTGGTTTGGGGTACACTGCAGCAGCGCCATTGGAGGCTAAGCCTGCCCATGCCTCTGTCTCTCTGGCCAGGTTGCTACTGCTGCAGGAATTAAAGCAGGACCTGGGAGAGCAGCAGCAGAAGACCCAGGCCACACTTGAGCAGGTGGTGGCCAAGAATGCTGACCAGCTGCAGGCACAGGTGAGGTCCACATGCAGCGGTTGCCGCTGGCTCTGTGGGGTGAAGCAACTGGGGTTCCCAGTCATGTTGCTGGGCTGGATGGGGCCAAGGAGCCTCCGTGGCACTTGGGCTCACTGGATGCATCCATCCAACCTCAGAGTCCATTTGTTCTCCCCTTCCTGCAGCTGGATGAGCTGAGGGCAGTGGTGGAGAGCCTGAGGCAGGCAGAGGTGCAGGCAGCACACCCCGTCTGCAGAAAGGACACCATTGTGCAGGTGGAACAGCTCTTGCAACGCTGTGAGAAGCTGCAGGAGCAGGTGGAAGCTGTCGTGTGCCAGCAGGCAGCGGTCAAAGTGGCAAGGCAGCCACTCGAGAAGAGCCAGGTAGGGAATTGGTGGCGTGGGGATGTTGTGAGGGGCTGCTGGGACCCCACCCCGACTGGCCATGCTTTGTTGTGACATGGGGGTGGCCCTCACTGCCCCCCAGCTTGGCTTGTCCAAGTCAGCAGCATGGAAGGAAGTGAAAGCCTTGGGCGAAATGTCCTGCCGGCACCAACTGACCGTGGCTGCTGGCCAAGCAAGCTGGGTTAGCCCCCACGGGGCAGCCTGTTCCCCTCGCACAGCACCACCTTGTCATCTTCCTCCTGCAGCAGCGCGAGCAACTCCTGAAGAATATGCAGGCCAGCATCACACAGCTTCAAGGAGAGAACAAAAGACTTCAAGGAGAGAACAAAAGACTTCAAGGAGAGTACGAGAGACTCGGCACCACGGTGGGAAAGCTCCTGGATAGCTCTCAGGAGAAGCAAAATGATATAGAGGTGGGTGGCTGAAAACCCCAAGGGGTTGGAGCATCCTCCAGGCCACCCCTAGGCTGGGAACCTGACAGGATTTGTCCTCCTGCCAAGCTGACTGCAGCCCTGCAGAGCCCCCAAATGCCTTTCCTGGAGGTCTGGGGCATGTCGGGGTGTGCTTGGCTGGCTGGGAGGCAGCTTCAACCCTGCTGAGGTATCATGGGGTGCTTTCTGCTTTGAAGGCTCGCTTCCAGTCCCTGGAGAGGCTGCAGAAGGAGACGGGAGAGCAGGAGGATCTGGAAGGCAATTTGGTACGTCCTCGAGGGGCCACAATGCCAGTCAAAGGGATTCCAGGCATGGTGACAAATGACCCTTGTCCCTTGGGTGCTCCATGGCAGAACCGGACAGAGAGAGGGAGGGAGGGAGGGAGGGAGGATTTCCAGACCAACTGTGGGACCCTCGCCAGGCTCCAGTGTCTCCCTGCAGGGACCGAGCCCACAGGGCTGATGGGGCAAGTGGGGCTGTATCGCCGCTTCTCCCTCTCCTCCCAACTCTGGTGGGCACTGGCCATCTCCCATCAAACCTTCCTTACCTCTCTCCTGCCTTTCCCTGTTGCCAGAAAACAATTAAATCTGCCCTGGGCAGCAAAGTCAGCCGCAGCCAGTTTGAGGCAAATATAGAGCGGCTGATGGAGATGATGGAGAGCCAGGGGCTGGCCCAGGAGCAGCGCTTGCAGCAGATCCAGCAGCAGATCCAGCAGCAGCTCAAGGAAGTGATGGACTCCAAGGTGAGGGCTGATTCGTCCCCACTGCCCAGTGCTGGCACCTTCGGGGCTGGGCAGACTAAGGCAGCTTCCGTCCGAGGGCTCTCCCCTCAGGGACTGCCACGTCCCACCCTGGGGCAGCAGGCTGAGGGGTTTCACCTGTCCACAGCTGGACCGCCTGGAGCTCGGGCCCATTCAGAAGAAACTGGAATGCTGTAAGGACTCCCTGAAGCAGCTGAAAGACTACGTGCTACAGACACAGGCAACCAATGAAGCAGCTGGGATTAAGTGAGTGCGATGGGCACAGGGTGGCTTTTGGGATAGCACTCGCTCCGTTCCTGCCCTCTGGCCATTGCCTACTAGGAGGTCAGAGACAGACAGTGTTAGGCTGGTGGGGCACAAACCCGGGTCAACTCCCTGTGGTTCACCCCGCAAACACAGTAACTCCCTACAGGGCAGTGCCTGGCTCCTCACTGCGGCCTGTGAGCCATGTGTTCCCCAGAGCTCAGCCAGCCTTTCTCTTCCCTCCACAGGTACCCACAGGCCCATTGCCACTGCCTGTCCTGCGACCAATCCCTGACCGTGATGGCACCCGGCCCGTGAGTAGCAAGCATCCAGTACCGTGGGTGGGATAGGGGAGATGAGTGCTGGCGCTGCCCTGCTGTGTGGGGCATGGGGGCTTGGGGCTCTGACCCTGCCAAGCATCCTGCACAGCCCTGTCCAGCAACAGAGGGACAGTGAGCCCTGCCCGGGACAGGGAGCTGCCATTGGGTACAAGCCAAGGGCTCTGGGGTGCTACCTTGAGCTGGGGTGGGTCATTTGCACCCAGTCACCAACTTGCAGCCTCTGCCCTACCCAGGAAAAAGGAGTCGCTCCCGCTGCTGCCGCCGTTACCCACCCGTCCCACCGTGGGCCCCACCACCAATTCCAGACCCCAGGAGATGCAGCAGCACAGCAACAGGTAGGGGAGATAGGGACCCAGACACAGCCTCGTGTGTACGAGCTGGCCCAGCCCGAGCCCCGGCAAGGCAGAGCCATTCCCCGTGGAAGTGTGGCAGGGTTGGGGTGGGAGACATCCCACGGGATGGGCTGTGCTTGCCGCAGCTCTGTGGGGTTTTACAGCTCCACCCAAGCTGCTCTGTCCAGCCCAGGGCTCTGTCTGAAGGGCGCTTGAGCTATACGTGATGAGTTGTGTCCGGTCTCAGCCTTACTCCAGTGGGATTGGGGGAGGGGGGCGGGTGAGGGCTGTATCCCAGCAGGGAGCACCCCTACGCCCTCCCCGTGGCACAGGGGGCACAGGGCGTGCCAAGCGCTGAGCACCCCCGTGCCCCATCCCACAGGGAGCCAACGGCTGAGCGCACGTTCCCCAGCGTGGCACGGGCCAGCGGGGGCCCTCACACCAGCACCTCCTTGCTGCAGCTTCCTCCCCTCATCCAGCCCAAGCCACCAACGACCCCGCGACCAAGCCAGGTAGGGATGGTGAAGGTAGGGACACGGCAGGGACGAGGGAGGCTGGGAGGGGATGCTGAACCTGCAGAGGCGTCCGCACCTCAGTTTCCCCAGGGAGAGCTGGCGGTGGGCAAGTTGCTGGATTCAGCCCACCACTCTGAGCTCTCTCCTTTCCAGGACGGGATGACACTTTTGCTGGGCAAGAATGGCCGCATCTACCGAGGCCAGCAGAAGAGCCAGTAGACTGCAATTGCCGGTAAGGAAGGTACATACAGTGTAGGCTTCCCCAGGGACCCTGTGGGTGGGAAGAAGACAGCAGGGCAGGGGTGTTCTGGACACCAGCACCCCTGCTTTGGGGCAGGGGCAGCACCCCATGTCTGGGTGTCTCCTGCTGGCCAGAGGCCCCGTCCTGGGCCGGCAGAACTGCCCTGGGGCTGCCCCTTGTCTCCAGGCTCTGCTGCCTCAAGGGAAGACAGGCCAGCGACTTCCAAAAGACACCCCTCCCAGCCACCAAAGGACCTCCAGCTGTAACCCAGCACCCGACAGCTGGGCAGCTAGGCAGCACGGGCAGGTGCGGGAATATATGCTGGTCTAACCATGTGGCCTTATCAGGTTGCTAGGGAGAAGTTTGGAGTACATCAACGTCGAGAAGCAGCTCCAGCGTGAGTACAAGAAGGCAGTCTACGTGCAAGTATATTTAGACAAAACTACGGGGGGGAAACTTTGGGCTTTAGACAATCTCTACATAAACATTAGACTAAATGGTAGAAAAGTATTAAAGGCTTGCTTGCTTGCTATCAAATGGCTTGATTTCCAATCATATTGATTGTCTGTGATCTTGTCCGGGGTACGTGCATGGGTTCAGTCTCCCACAGGCAGGGACAGATGTGGGTAGAAAAGCAACTTTCTGGCTTTAGTTGTTTAGGATCAATAAAAAAACTTCAACCATGTGTTATTATTTTATTATTTCCCTCTTTGTTTGTTTTTTTTTGTAAGCAAGATTGATTTGAAGACTAAAAGCCAGATCCCCTCTTCCCGGGGAAGGGCCATGCACAGCGGTGACAGGGACTGGGTGACCTTGATCAACCACAGCCCCCAGTTCTGATTCCCCCCAAGTCCTTAAAGATGCAGAGGGAGGGAGGGTGGGGTGAAGGGGGGTCTGTGCAGTTTGCTCAAGAAGCTGGGCTGAATTTCAGAATCCAGAGGAGAAGCGCGCTTTGCTTTGGGTGCTGCAACAAGCGTCTGGTAAATCCAGAGCCTGGAGAAAGAGACCCTAGAGCAGCTTCCAGTACGGAAAGGGGCTCCAAGAAAGGAGAAGCCTCCCTCTTTTACGACCACCAGAAGGAGGTGTGCAAGCGCAGCAAGCGCTGATGACATAATTCATCGATGATATAATCAAAACACACATATGCATTAGGCAATGATGTAACCTGTTGAATATACATTAGATTGCAAAATCTCGCAAGGATAAATTGTGGTCGTGTGGTAAAGATCGTTGAACCAGATCTGGGCAGGGCTCCCCAGGCTCCCCCTGGGGCTTGGCAATAAAGCACCACAATAAAGCACCCTGGGCAGCCTATTCCAATGCCCAATGACCCTTTCTGTGAAAAACTTTCTCCTAATCTCCAGCCTAAATCTCCCCTGGCGGAGCTTGAGGCCATTCCCTCTTGTCCTATCCCCTGTCACTTGGGAGAAGAGGCCAGCTCCCTCCTCTCTACAACCTCCCTTCAGGTAGTTGTAGAGAGTAATGAGGTCTCCTCTCAGCCTCCTCTTCTCCAGGCTAAACAACCCCATACAACCCTTGCTGGAGTGTTATGTCTTTGTCACGCCGATGCTAACAAGGGGAGCAGGTTTTCTTCATCTGGCAGGAACTTGCTGCCATTCCCCATGCCTTCTTGCCCCAATCTTGCACTTTGCAGGTGTGTAGTGTTCAGACACACCAGCCTCAGCAGCCTGCCGAGATAGTGAGAGGGCACTCCTCCACTGGTCGATCCCCCTCTCACATTCCCTGACAGTCCTCAACCTCTTTACCCTCCTCCCTTAGCTCCTCCACCGTGTGAAGGGTTTCCCCCACACAAGCTCAGCTTCCACAAGTGGAGCCAGTAACAGAGGCACGAGCTGGTGCGGGAGGGGGCACTGCCTGCAGCCCAGGGTCTGGGTGGCTGCTGCACCCACTGTGGCTCTGTCGGGGTGGCAGCATCCATCCTGCTTGCTGCAGCACCCGGAGCAGCTTTAATCTTCTGCCGCGTGGCCACCATGGTCTCCAGTATAACGTCAGCCAGCCTACAGTCAAGTGGAACTTTCCCAGTCAGCTTCACCTGCCAACACCCTCGCAGGAGAGCATTCCTGCCTGAGACCACAACTGACCCTACAAGCACCTGCTTTGAAATCCCCTAGAATGCAACTTTCACCTCAAATCTCCTCACAAATGCCCCCAAGAGATCATTTCCACCCCAGCTGTCATCCCCAAACGCCCCTAACTCATGCCTCACATTTCCACTCAAACCCCATCAAAATAGGATTGGTTTACCCCAAGTCCCTCAGCACCTCCCCCCACACATAACTTCTACCACACAGCTCCTCACAAATGCCCCCAAAAGACAGCCTTACACCAAAATTCCTTTCCAGAACTCAACAAAAACGTGACTTTTATCTCAAATCTTCCCAAATTTCCCCTCAAACTCCCCCGCAATATGATCGTCTTACCCCAAATCCCACCACAAAATCCCCTAAAATGCAACCGTTGCCACAGTTCTCCATAGAGAAGCCCACAAAGGAGTTATTTCGCTCCAAATCCCTTCCCCAAATTCCCTCAAACCATGTCTTTTACCTCAAATCCTCTCAAACCTCCCTTCCAACTGCCCCAAAATATGATTGGTTTACCCCACGTCCCCTCAAAAAAAAAAAAATCCCCTGAAATGCAACTTTTACCAGAAATCTCTCCACAAAAGCCCCAGAGGAGTACTTTCACCCCAAATCCCTTCCCCAAATTCCTCCATACTGCATCTTTCACCTCCAGTTGTCTCCAGTTTCGTAGAACCATAGAATCAGCAGGTTGGAAAAGACTTCTCGGTCATTTAGTCCAACAATTCCTATCTGTCACTGAACCATGACCCTGAGCACCTCGTCCACCCATCTTTTAAACACCTCTAGGGATGGAGACTCAACCAGCTCTCTGGGCAGCCTTTTCCAGGGCCTGATGACACAGTATTCGAGGTGCATTTCCCTTCAAACTTCATGGAATCATAGAATCAATACGTTGGAAAGGACCCACTGGATCATCGAGTCCAACCATTCCTACCAATCAGTAAACCCAGGTGACTTTCACCACAAACCTCTTCCCCGAACACCTGCAGTACTGTGACATTCACCTCAAATATTCTCAAATTTCCTCTCAAACACCCCCAAAATGTGATTGTTTTACCCCAAATCCCCTCACTAAATCCCTCCAAATGCAACTTCTACCATATACCTCCTCACAAATGCCCCCCCCCCAACCACTTTAAGGCCAAATCCCTTTCCCAAATTCCCGCAAACCATGTCTTTCACCTCAAAGCCTCCTAAATTTCCCCTCAAACTCCTCCAAATATTTTACCCTAAATCCCCTCACTAAATCCCCCAAAACACAGCTTTGACCACAAGTCTCCTCACATAAGCCTCCAAAGGAATACTGAACACGGTATTCAAGGAGCTTTTCCCTTCAAACTTCCCTCAAACACGGTTGTCTTACCCCAAGCCGCCTCACTAAATCCACCAAAACACAACTTGTACCACAAATCTCCATCACGTTTCCGCCAAAAAGATGGCTTTCACCACAAATCTCTTCCCCAAACACTTGCAAACCCGTGACATTCAGCTCAAATATTCTCAAATTTCCTCTCATACACCCCCAAAAAGTGCTTGTTTTATCCCAAGACCCCTCACTAAATTCCCCACATACCTCCCAACAAAAGCCCCCCAAAAATACTTGAATGCCAAATCCCTTCACCAGATTCCCACAAACCATCTATTTCTCCGCAAATCCTCGCAAACTTCCCTTCCACGTGCCCCAGAATATGATTATTTTACCCCAAATCCACTCACAAATTCCCCAAATACGTGACTTTCACAACAAATCTGATTTTTTCCCCCAAAACACCCGCCAAATGTTATCTTTTTACCCCAAATCCCCTCACGCGCTTTGAAAAAGGGTGATTTTTGCCTCAAATCACCTTTCAAAACTCTACAGAGAATGCCACTGTCCCCCAGATCTCCTCACAGACCTCCCCAAACTCGCCCAAAATACAGCTGCACGGGGCATCGCTTTGCCCACCAGTCAGTTCAAAGGCTCTGCGTAACGGGTGGTGGGAGCAGAGGCAGAAGAAGACTTGCCACAGGTTCTAAGGAGAGCTGGACGAAGCACACAGGAGAAGGCAAAATTGGGATATTCCCCTCAGAAATTGTTTTGGTTCTGTTTTCCCCCCATTGCCCACCCAGACTTGGGAGGCTTGGGGTATTTTTCAGCAGTGGTGGCAGCTCCCACGCTGGCTGCATGGTTCAAGCTGCCAGGGAGCAGCCTGGGAGGGCCTGGAGAAGGTAGTAGGGAATCTGGGCATCTGCCAGCCTGGAAGAACTTGATCCCAGGTCCCAGAAGGACTCGGTGACAGCGTCCATGATTTGGGTTGGGGGGGGCATCACCTGGCAACGGGTAATGTCACAAAGAGCCCTGTGCCCCCCTCATTGTGACACTACCTGTGGGCAGTCACAGTGTGGGAGTACCCACAGCCCGTGAGTCACTCCGTGTCCGTGTGACACTCAGTGTGTGTGGGTCACCTGCTCTCTGTGTGTCCAGGCAAAAGGTTCCTTTCCCGCCGTGGGGACAGCACCGTGGTTCCAGGCAGGGCAGCGGCCATGGCCACACTCACCCTGTCCCAGATGCTGGATTCAGCCCTCGGCTCCCCTCGTCTTGTCAACTATGGGGACCTGTACAGCCTCCTGCAGGCCATGCTCCAGCACCTGGGGCTGCAGGACCTGCCTTTCCAGGCAGTGGGGCAGAGCCCGATGCCCCTCCCTGGGAGCACCCGGAGCCTGGTGTTCCCCAGCAAAGAAGGGGAACAAGGAGGAGAAGCCAGCACAGGGCTTGAGCCACTTGTCCCCTTGAAGGACGTGCAGTCAGGCGCTGTGAGCAGCCCCCAGGTCACCTCTGTGGGGCAGCTGGAGAAGGAAGCGAGCGAGACTAGCATCTCCAAGGTGAGGCTCTGTTCGGTGCCATGAGTGTTCCTCTGCAAGACACCTGCTCCTCCAGGGTCTGCGCTGTCTCTGTGTTGCCCTCAGACCAAGGTCTGTTTTTACACTCAGTTCGCAGTGGTGCGTGCAGCTGCAATGCAGCAAAGGGATGGAGTTCTGGGGGACGAAGAGCTGGGGCTGAAATGCTGCTCTGCTTGCTCTGGGTCTCCCCCACGTTGCCACCAGCGAGAGTCCTGGTGGGTCTGACACAGCCAACGGTGGCTACACTGGTGGGGCTGGGCCCTGTACTGCCCGTAAGCTCTGTGCTGGCAACAGCAGGGCTGGAGGTCCTGGTCCCCAGGGTCCCTCCCTGGGGCTCAACCCTGTCACCTCTATCTCCCAGGCTTTCCTCGAGATCAAGGCGGTGAAGACAGCACAGGACCGCATGGAAGCTGAAATTCAGGAGCTCCAGGAGGCACTTGGCTTGGTGAGCTTGATGCAGCCCTGATGGAGCCGAGCCATGGCTCTGCTCCCTGCTGCTCTGGCTGTCCACCTGCCGCACCAGCCCCAACCTCTGTGGCTGGGCTGAGCCCTGCGTCCCTTCCTTCCCTAGAAGAGGCTGGAGGACAGGCAGACGCTATGCCCAGCAGACGGGGATTGGGGAAGCGGTGGGAGGATGACCTGAGCTCTGTCCTCACTTCTGCACGGATGCTTATAAACCTGCTGCCCTTTGCCTCCTCTTCCCAGCAGCGCAGTGGCGGCCGCTCTGCCCGTGTCGAGAAACCCAAGGCCAAAGAGGACGCCCGGCGTGGGACTCAACTGACCCCTGGCAGCCAGACCGGCCGCCTGGGGATCCAGCCAGGGTCCCCTGGCACCCAGGCCCCGACTCCAGAGACACAGCCAGCATGCCCTGTCACCCCCCCCCCCACCCCCACCCAGGGGACACATCCAGGGTCCCCTGGCACCCATACCCCCACTCTGGGGGCACAGCCAGGGTCCTCTGGCATCCAGGCCCTCTCCCAGGAAACACAGACAGGGTCCTCAGGCACCATGACCCCCACTCTGGGAGCACAGCCAGTGTCTCCTGCTATACAGGCCCCCGCACAGGAGACACAGCCCGAGTCCCCTAGCACCCAGGCCCCCACCCAGGGGACACAGCCAGGATCCCCTAGCACCCAGACCCCCACTCAGGAGGCAGAGACAGGGTACCCTAGCACCCAGGCCCCCACTCAGGAGGCACAGCCAGCGTCTCCTGGCACCCAGGCCCCCGCACAGGAGACACAGCCCAAGTCACCTAGCACCCAGGCCCCCACCCAGGGGCCACAGCCAGGGTCCCCTATCACGCAGACCCCAACTCAGGAGACACAGCCCAAGTCACCTAGCACCCAGGCCCCCACCCAGGGGCCACAGCCAGGGTCCCCTATCACGCAGGCCCCAACTCAGGAGACACAGCCCGAGTCCCCTAGCACCCAGGCCCCAACTCTGCAGACCCAGGCAGGACCTAATGTCTTTAAATCTCATGTTGTAGAAATTCCAGAGGCCCGTGGAGAAGAAGCAGGCACTCACCCAATGCCTGGCGTGGAGATGACACAGGTCCTCAGTGAGATGAGGCAGCTGAGTGACCTCTATGCCAACCTGAAGGAGCAGGTGGCCCAGCTGTCAGCCACAAAGGCGGAGCGCTCCGAGCTGGAAAAGCTTCACCAGCTCTTGCCAGAGGGAGGTGAGAGCCCTGGCCAGGCTGGCAGAGTATTTTTGGGGTGGTGATGCTCTGGGTGAGGCAATCGCCAAGCTCATAGCCTAGCCCCAAGGGCGAGACCTTCTCACCAACTGCTTGTCCCCTTGCACCACGACTCTCTAGATCAGAAGAACAACACCAGGGTCCTGTCCGAACTGCAGAGCAACGTGTCTGACCTGCAGAGCCACGTGTCTGACCTGCAGAGCCAAACCAGAAACCTGCTGGGAAAGGCAGGCAAGGTGAGCCGACGCCTGGCCCCAAGGGGATTTATGGGATTTATGGGGATGGCGGGGGGGAGCTGGGAAGGGAGGGGTCAGTCAAAGGGTCCCTGTGCTGGGACGGCATCGGGGCTGTGCCCTGACACTGCCCCACCACCATTTCCAGATCAGTCAGCTGGAGGAACTCATTGAAAATCTGAAGGGGCCCGAAGCTGAACGGAACGCGCACGACAGGTACAAGACCCTCCTGCAATCGGAGTAAAAGGAGGGGAGAGGGTTTCCTACACCATGGGCCTGCAAGTGATCCTGAGGTGCTGGAACCATGGTGGTTTGGGGTACACTGCAGCAGCGCCATTGGAGGCTAAGCCTGCCCATGCCTCTGTCTCTCTGGCCAGGTTGCTACTGCTGCAGGAATTAAAGCAGGACCTGGGAGAGCAGCAGCAGAAGACCCAGGCCACACTTGAGCAGGTGGTGGCCAAGAATGCTGACCAGCTGCAGGCACAGGTGAGGTCCACATGCAGCGGTTGCCGCTGGCTCTGTGGGGTGAAGCAACTGGGGTTCCCAGTCATGTTGCTGGGCTGGATGGGGCCAAGGAGCCTCCGTGGCACTTGGGCTCACTGGATGCATCCATCCAACCTCAGAGTCCATTTGTTCTCCCCTTCCTGCAGCTGGATGAGCTGAGGGCAGTGGTGGAGAGCCTGAGGCAGGCAGAGGTGCAGGCAGCACACCCCGTCTGCAGAAAGGACACCATTGTGCAGGTGGAACAGCTCTTGCAACGCTGTGAGAAGCTGCAGGAGCAGGTGGAAGCTGTCGTGTGCCAGCAGGCAGCGGTCAAAGTGGCAAGGCAGCCACTCGAGAAGAGCCAGGTAGGGAATTGGTGGCGTGGGGATGTTGTGAGGGGCTGCTGGGACCCCACCCCGACTGGCCATGCTTTGTTGTGACATGGGGGTGGCCCTCACTGCCCCCCAGCTTGGCTTGTCCAAGTCAGCAGCATGGAAGGAAGTGAAAGCCTTGGGCGAAATGTCCTGCCGGCACCAACTGACCGTGGCTGCTGGCCAAGCAAGCTGGGTTAGCCCCCACGGGGCAGCCTGTTCCCCTCGCACAGCACCACCTTGTCATCTTCCTCCTGCAGCAGCGCGAGCAACTCCTGAAGAATATGCAGGCCAGCATCACACAGCTTCAAGGAGAGAACAAAAGACTTCAAGGAGAGAACAAAAGACTTCAAGGAGAGTACGAGAGACTCGGCACCACGGTGGGAAAGCTCCTGGATAGCTCTCAGGAGAAGCAAAATGATATAGAGGTGGGTGGCTGAAAACCCCAAGGGGTTGGAGCATCCTCCAGGCCACCCCTAGGCTGGGAACCTGACAGGATTTGTCCTCCTGCCAAGCTGACTGCAGCCCTGCAGAGCCCCCAAATGCCTTTCCTGGAGGTCTGGGGCATGTCGGGGTGTGCTTGGCTGGCTGGGAGGCAGCTTCAACCCTGCTGAGGTATCATGGGGTGCTTTCTGCTTTGAAGGCTCGCTTCCAGTCCCTGGAGAGGCTGCAGAAGGAGACGGGAGAGCAGGAGGATCTGGAAGGCAATTTGGTACGTCCTCGAGGGGCCACAATGCCAGTCAAAGGGATTCCAGGCATGGTGACAAATGACCCTTGTCCCTTGGGTGCTCCATGGCAGAACCGGACAGAGAGAGGGAGGGAGGGAGGGAGGGAGGATTTCCAGACCAACTGTGGGACCCTCGCCAGGCTCCAGTGTCTCCCTGCAGGGACCGAGCCCACAGGGCTGATGGGGCAAGTGGGGCTGTATCGCCGCTTCTCCCTCTCCTCCCAACTCTGGTGGGCACTGGCCATCTCCCATCAAACCTTCCTTACCTCTCTCCTGCCTTTCCCTGTTGCCAGAAAACAATTAAATCTGCCCTGGGCAGCAAAGTCAGCCGCAGCCAGTTTGAGGCAAATATAGAGCGGCTGATGGAGGTGATGGAGAGCCAGGGGCTGGCCCAGGAGCAGCGCTTGCAGCAGATCCAGCAGCAGATCCAGCAGCAGCTCAAGGAAGTGATGGACTCCAAGGTGAGGGCTGATTCGTCCCCACTGCCCAGTGCTGGCACCTTCGGGGCTGGGCAGACTAAGGCAGCTTCCGTCCGAGGGCTCTCCCCTCAGGGACTGCCACGTCCCACCCTGGGGCAGCAGGCTGAGGGGTTTCACCTGTCCACAGCTGGACCGCCTGGAGCTCGGGCCCATTCAGAAGAAACTGGAATGCTGTAAGGACTCCCTGAAGCAGCTGAAAGACTACGTGCTACAGACACAGGCAACCAATGAAGCAGCTGGGATTAAGTGAGTGCGATGGGCACAGGGTGGCTTTTGGGATAGCACTCGCTCCGTTCCTGCCCTCTGGCCATTGCCTACTAGGAGGTCAGAGACAGACAGTGTTAGGCTGGTGGGGCACAAACCCGGGTCAACTCCCTGTGGTTCACCCCGCAAACACAGTAACTCCCTACAGGGCAGTGCCTGGCTCCTCACTGCGGCCTGCGAGCCATGTGTTCCCCAGAGCTCAGCCAGCCTTTCTCTTCCCTCCACAGGTACCCACAGGCCCATTGCCACTGCCTGTCCTGCGACCAATCCCTGACCGTGATGGCACCCGGCCCGTGAGTAGCAAGCATCCAGTACCGTGGGTGGGATAGGGGAGATGAGTGCTGGCGCTGCCCTGCTGTGTGGGGCATGGGGGCTTGGGGCTCTGACCCTGCCAAGCATCCTGCACAGCCCTGTCCAGCAACAGAGGGACAGTGAGCCCTGCCCGGGACAGGGAGCTGCCATTGGGTACAAGCCAAGGGCTCTGGGGTGCTACCTTGAGCTGGGGTGGGTCATTTGCACCCAGTCACCAACTTGCAGCCTCTGCCCTACCCAGGAAAAAGGAGTCGCTCCCGCTGCTGCCGCCGTTACCCACCCGTCCCACCGTGGGCCCCACCACCAATTCCAGACCCCAGGAGATGCAGCAGCACAGCAACAGGTAGGGGAGATAGGGACCCAGACACAGCCTCGTGTGTACGAGCTGGCCCAGCCCGAGCCCCGGCAAGGCAGAGCCATTCCCCGTGGAAGTGTGGCAGGGTTGGGGTGGGAGACATCCCATGGGATGGGCTGTGCTTGCCGCAGCTCTGTGGGGTTTTACAGCTCCACCCAAGCTGCTCTGTCCAGCCCAGGGCTCTGTCTGAAGGGCGCTTGAGCTATACGTGATGAGTTGTGTCCGGTCTCAGCCTTACTCCAGTGGGATTGGGGGAGGGGGGCGGGTGAGGGCTGTATCCCAGCAGGGAGCACCCCTACGCCCTCCCCGTGGCACAGGGGGCACAGGGCGTGCCAAGCGCTGAGCACCCCCGTGCCCCATCCCACAGGGAGCCAACGGCTGAGCGCACGTTCCCCAGCGTGGCACGGGCCAGCGGGGGCCCTCACACCAGCACCTCCTTGCTGCAGCTTCCTCCCCTCATCCAGCCCAAGCCACCAACGACCCCGCGACCAAGCCAGGTAGGGATGGTGAAGGTAGGGACACGGCAGGGACGAGGGAGGCTGGGAGGGGATGCTGAACCTGCAGAGGCGTCCGCACCTCAGTTTCCCCAGGGAGAGCTGGCGGTGGGCAAGTTGCTGGATTCAGCCCACCACTCTGAGCTCTCTCCTTTCCAGGACGGGATGACACTTTTGCTGGGCAAGAATGGCCGCATCTACCGAGGCCAGCAGAAGAGCCAGTAGACTGCAATTGCCGGTAAGGAAGGTACATACAGTGTAGGCTTCCCCAGGGACCCTGTGGGTGGGAAGAAGACAGCAGGGCAGGGGTGTTCTGGACACCAGCACCCCTGCTTTGGGGCAGGGGCAGCACCCCATGTCTGGGTGTCTCCTGCTGGCCAGAGGCCCCGTCCTGGGCCGGCAGAACTGCCCTGGGGCTGCCCCTTGTCTCCAGGCTCTGCTGCCTCAAGGGAAGACAGGCCAGCGACTTCCAAAAGACACCCCTCCCAGCCACCAAAGGACCTCCAGCTGTAACCCAGCACCCGACAGCTGGGCAGCTAGGCAGCACGGGCAGGTGCGGGAATATATGCTGGTCTAACCATGTGGCCTTATCAGGTTGCTAGGGAGAAGTTTGGAGTACATCAACGTCGAGAAGCAGCTCCAGCGTGAGTACAAGAAGGCAGTCTACGTGCAAGTATATTTAGACAAAACTACGGGGGGGAAACTTTGGGCTTTAGACAATCTCTACATAAACATTAGACTAAATGGTAGAAAAGTATTAAAGGCTTGCTTGCTTGCTATCAAATGGCTTGATTTCCAATCATATTGATTGTCTGTGATCTTGTCCGGGGTACGTGCATGGGTTCAGTCTCCCACAGGCAGGGACAGATGTGGGTAGAAAAGCAACTTTCTGGCTTTAGTTGTTTAGGATCAATAAAAAAACTTCAACCATGTGTTATTATTTTATTATTTCCCTCTTTGTTTGTTTTTTTTTGTAAGCAAGATTGATTTGAAGACTAAAAGCCAGATCCCCTCTTCCCGGGGAAGGGCCATTCACAGAGGTGACAGGGACTGGGTGCATCACCTTGATCAACCACAGCCCCCAGTTCTGATTCCCCCCAAGTCCTTAAAGATGCAGAGGGAGGGAGGGTGGGGTGAAGGGGGGTCCGTGCAGTTTGCTCAAGAAGCCGGGCTGACTTTCAGAATCCAGAGGAGAAGCGCGCTTTGCTTTGGGTGCTGCAACAAGCGTCTGGTAAATCCAGAGCCTGGAGAAAGAGACCCTAGAGCAGCTTCCAGTACGGAAAGGGGCTCCAAGAAAGGAGAAGCCTCCCTCTTTTACGACCACCAGAAGGAGGTGTGCAAGCGCAGCAAGCGCTGATGACATAATTCATCGATGATATAATCGAAACACACATATGCATTAGGCAATGATGTAACCTGTTGAATATACATTAGATTGCAAAATCTCGCAAGGATAAATTGTGGTCGTGTGGTAAAGATCGTTGAACCAGATCTGGGCAGGGCTCCCCAGGCTCCCCCTGGGGCTTGGCAATAAAGCACCACAATAAAGCACCCTGGGCAGCCTATTCCAATGCCCAATGACCCTTTCTGTGAAAAACTTTCTCCTAATCTCCAGCCTAAATCTCCCCTGGCGGAGCTTGAGGCCATTCCCTCTTGTCCTATCCCCTGTCACTTGGGAGAAGAGGCCAGCTCCCTCCTCTCTACAACCTCCCTTCAGGTAGTTGTAGAGAGTAATGAGGTCTCCTCTCAGCCTCCTCTTCTCCAGGCTAAACAACCCCATACAACCCTTGCTGGAGTGTTATGTCTTTGTCACGCCGATGCTAACAAGGGGAGCAGGTTTTCTTCATCTGGCAGGAACTTGCTGCCATTCCCCATGCCTTCTTGCCCCAATCTTGCACTTTGCAGGTGTGTAGTGTTCAGACACACCAGCCTCAGCAGCCTGCCGAGATAGTGAGAGGGCACTCCTCCACTGGTCGATCCCCCTCTCACATTCCCTGACAGTCCTCAACCTCTTTACCCTCCTCCCTTAGCTCCTCCACCGTGTGAAGGGTTTCCCCCACACAAGCTCAGCTTCCACAAGTGGAGCCAGTAACAGAGGCACGAGCTGGTGCGGGAGGGGGCACTGCCTGCAGCCCAGGGTCTGGGTGGCTGCTGCACCCACTGTGGCTCTGTCGGGGTGGCAGCATCCATCCTGCTTGCTGCAGCACCCGGAGCAGCTTTAATCTTCTGCCGCGTGGCCACCATGGTCTCCAGTATAACGTCAGCCAGCCTACAGTCAAGTGGAACTTTCCCAGTCAGCTTCACCTGCCAACACCCTCGCAGGAGAGCATTCCTGCCTGAGACCACAACTGACCCTACAAGCACCTGCTTTGAAATCCCCTAGAATGCAACTTTCACCTCAAATCTCCTCACAAATGCCCCCAAGAGATCATTTCCACCCCAGCTGTCATCCCCAAACGCCCCTAACTCATGCCTCACATTTCCACTCAAACCCCATCAAAATACGAGTGGTTTACCCCAAGTCCCTCAGCACCTCCCCCCACACATAACTTCTACCACACAGCTCCTCACAAATGCCCCCAAAAGACAGCCTTACACCAAAATTCCTTTCCAGAACTCAACAAAAACGTGACTTTTATCTCAAATCTTCCCAAATTTCCCCTCAAACTCCCCCGCAATATGATCGTCTTACCCCAAATCCCACCACAAAATCCCCTAAAATGCAACCGTTGCCACAGTTCTCCATAGAGAAGCCCACAAAGGAGTTATTTCGCTCCAAATCCCTTCCCCAAATTCCCTCAAACCATGTCTTTTACCTCAAATCCTCTCAAACCTCCCTTCCAACTGCCCCAAAATATGATTGGTTTACCCCACGTCCCCTCAAAAAAAAAAAAAAAATCCCCTGAAATGCAACTTTTACCAGAAATCTCTCCACAAAAGCCCCAGAGGAGTACTTTCACCCCAAATCCCTTCCCCAAATTCCTCCATACTGCATCTTTCACCTCCAGTTGTCTCCAGTTTCGTAGAACCATAGAATCAGCAGGTTGGAAAAGACTTCTCGGTCATTTAGTCCAACAATTCCTATCTGTCACTGAACCATGACCCTGAGCACCTCGTCCACCCATCTTTTAAACACCTCTAGGGATGGAGACTCAACCAGCTCTCTGGGCAGCCTTTTCCAGGGCCTGATGACACAGTATTCGAGGTGCATTTCCCTTCAAACTTCATGGAATCATAGAATCAATACGTTGGAAAGGACCCACTGGATCATCGAGTCCAACCATTCCTACCAATCAGTAAACCCAGGTGACTTTCACCACAAACCTCTTCCCCGAACACCTGCAGTACTGTGACATTCACCTCAAATATTCTCAAATTTCCTCTCAAACACCCCCAAAATGTGATTGTTTTACCCCAAATCCCCTCACTAAATCCCTCCAAATGCAACTTCTACCATATACCTCCTCACAAATGCCCCCCCCCAACCACTTTAAGGCCAAATCCCTTTCCCAAATTCCCGCAAACCATGTCTTTCACCTCAAAGCCTCCTAAATTTCCCCTCAAACTCCTCCAAATATTTTACCCTAAATCCCCTCACTAAATCCCCCAAAACACAGCTTTGACCACAAGTCTCCTCACATAAGCCTCCAAAGGAATACTGAACACGGTATTCAAGGAGCTTTTCCCTTCAAACTTCCCTCAAACACGGTTGTCTTACCCCAAGCCGCCTCACTAAATCCACCAAAACACAACATGTACCACAGATCTCCATCACGTTTCCGCCAAAAAGATGGCTTTCACCACAAATCTCTTCCCCAAACACTTGCAAACCCGTGACATTCAGCTCAAATATTCTCAAATTTCCTCTCATACACCCCCAAAAAGTGCTTGTTTTATCCCAAGACCCCTCACTAAATTCCCCACATACCTCCCAACAAAAGCCCCCCAAAAATACTTGAATGCCAAATCCCTTCACCAGATTCCCACAAACCATCTATTTCTCCGCAAATCCTCGCAAACTTCCCTTCCACGTGCCCCAGAATATGATTATTTTACCCCAAATCCACTCACAAATTCCCCAAATACGTGACTTTCACAACAAATCTGATTTTTTCCCCCAAAACACCCGCCAAATGTTATTTTTTTACCCCAAATCCCCGCACGCGCTTTGAAAAAGGGTGATTTTTGCCTCAAATCACCTTTCAAAACTCTACAGAGAATGCCACTGTCCCCCAGATCTCCTCACAGACCTCCCCAAACTCGCCCAAAATACAGCTGCACGGGGCATCGCTTTGCCCACCAGTCAGTTCAAAGGCTCTGCGTAACGGGCGGTGGGAGCAGAGGCAGAAGAAGACTTGCCACAGGTTCTAAGGAGAGCTGGACGAAGCACACAGGAGAAGGCAAAATTGGGATATTCCCCTCAGAAATTGTTTTGGTTCTGTTTTCCCCCCATTGCCCACCCAGACTTGGGAGGCTTGGGGTATTTTTCAGCAGTGGTGGCAGCTCCCACGCTGGCTGCATGGTTCAAGCTGCCAGGGAGCAGCCTGGGAGGGCCTGGAGAAGGTAGTAGGGAATCTGGGCATCTGCCAGCCTGGAAGAACTTGATCCCAGGTCCCAGAAGGACTCGGTGACAGCGTCCATGATTTGAGTTGGGGGAGGCATCACCTGGCAACGGGTAATGTCACAAAGAGCCCTGTGCCCCCCTCATTGTGACACTACCTGTGGGCAGTCACAGTGTGGGAGTACCCACAGCCCGTGAGTCACTCCGTGTCCGTGTGACACTCAGTGTGTGTGGGTCACCTGCTCTCTGTGTGTCCAGGCAAAAGGTTCCTTTCCCGCCGTGGGGACAGCACCGTGGTTCCAGGCAGGGCAGCGGCCATGGCCACACTCACCCTGTCCCAGATGCTGGATTCAGCCCTCGGCTCCCCTCGTCTTGTCAACTATGGGGACCTGTACAGCCTCCTGCAGGCCATGCTCCAGCACCTGGGGCTGCAGGACCTGCCTTTCCAGGCAGTGGGGCAGAGCCCGATGCCCCTCCCTGGGAGCACCCGGAGCCTGGTGTTCCCCAGCAAAGAAGGGGAACAAGGAGGAGAAGCCAGCACAGGGCTTGAGCCGCTTGAGCCACTTGTCCCCTTGAAGGACGTGCAGTCAGGCGCTGTGAGCAGCCCCCAGGTCACCTCTGTGGGGCAGCTGGAGAAGGAAGCGAGCGAGACTAGCATCTCCAAGGTGAGGCTCTGTTCGGTGCCATGAGTGTTCCTCTGCAAGACACCTGCTCCTCCAGGGTCTGCGCTGTCTCTGTGTTGCCCTCAGACCAAGGTCTGTTTTTACACTCAGTTCGCAGTGGTGCGTGCAGCTGCAATGCAGCAAAGGGATGGAGTTCTGGGGGACGAAGAGCTGGGGCTGAAATGCTGCTCTGCTTGCTCTGGGTCTCCCCCACGTTGCCACCAGCGAGAGTCCTGGTGGGTCTGACACAGCCAACGGTGGCTACACTGGTGGGGCTGGGCCCTGTACTGCCCGTAAGCTCTGTGCTGGCAACAGCAGGGCTGGAGGTCCTGGTCCCCAGGGTCCCTCCCTGGGGCTCAACCCTGTCACCTCTATCTCCCAGGCTTTCCTCGAGATCAAGGCGGTGAAGACAGCACAGGACCGCATGGAAGCTGAAATTCAGGAGCTCCAGGAGGCACTTGGCTTGGTGAGCTTGATGCAGCCCTGATGGAGCCGAGCCATGGCTCTGCTCCCTGCTGCTCTGGCTGTCCACCTGCCGCACCAGCCCCAACCTCTGTGGCTGGGCTGAGCCCTGCGTCCCTTCCTTCCCTAGAAGAGGCTGGAGGACAGGCAGACGCTATGCCCAGCAGACGGGGATTGGGGAAGCGGTGGGAGGATGACCTGAGCTCTGTCCTCACTTCTGCACGGATGCTTATAAACCTGCTGCCCTTTGCCTCCTCTTCCCAGCAGCGCAGTGGCGGCCGCTCTGCCCGTGTCGAGAAACCCAAGGCCAAAGAGGACGCCCGGCGTGGGACTCAACTGACCCCTGGCAGCCAGACCGGCCGCCTGGGGATCCAGCCAGGGTCCCCTGGCACCCAGGCCCCGACTCCAGAGACACAGCCAGCATGCCCTGTCACCCCCCCCCCCACCCCCACCCAGGGGACACATCCAGGGTCCCCTGGCACCCATACCCCCACTCTGGGGGCACAGCCAGGGTCCTCTGGCATCCAGGCCCTCTCCCAGGAAACACAGACAGGGTCCTCAGGCACCATGACCCCCACTCTGGGAGCACAGCCAGTGTCTCCTGCTATACAGGCCCCCGCACAGGAGACACAGCCCGAGTCCCCTAGCACCCAGGCCCCCACCCAGGGGACACAGCCAGGATCCCCTAGCACCCAGACCCCCACTCAGGAGGCAGAGACAGGGTACCCTAGCACCCAGGCCCCCACTCAGGAGGCACAGCCAGCGTCTCCTGGCACCCAGGCCCCCGCACAGGAGACACAGCCCAAGTCACCTAGCACCCAGGCCCCCACCCAGGGGCCACAGCCAGGGTCCCCTATCACGCAGACCCCAACTCAGGAGACACAGCCCAAGTCACCTAGCACCCAGGCCCCCACCCAGGGGCCACAGCCAGGGTCCCCTATCACGCAGGCCCCAACTCAGGAGACACAGCCCGAGTCCCCTAGCACCCAGGCCCCAACTCTGCAGACCCAGGCAGGACCTAATGTCTTTAAATCTCATGTTGTAGAAATTCCAGAGGCCCGTGGAGAAGAAGCAGGCACTCACCCAATGCCTGGCGTGGAGATGACACAGGTCCTCAGTGAGATGAGGCAGCTGAGTGACCTCTATGCCAACCTGAAGGAGCAGGTGGCCCAGCTGTCAGCCACAAAGGCGGAGCGCTCCGAGCTGGAAAAGCTTCACCAGCTCTTGCCAGAGGGAGGTGAGAGCCCTGGCCAGGCTGGCAGAGTATTTTTGGGGTGGTGATGCTCTGGGTGAGGCAATCGCCAAGCTCATAGCCTAGCCCCAAGGGCGAGACCTTCTCACCAACTGCTTGTCCCCTTGCACCACGACTCTCTAGATCAGAAGAACAACACCAGGGTCCTGTCCGAACTGCAGAGCAACGTGTCTGACCTGCAGAGCCACGTGTCTGACCTGCAGAGCCAAACCAGAAACCTGCTGGGAAAGGCAGGCAAGGTGAGCCGACGCCTGGCCCCAAGGGGATTTATGGGATTTATGGGGATGGCGGGGGGGAGCTGGGAAGGGAGGGGTCAGTCAAAGGGTCCCTGTGCTGGGACGGCATAGGGGCTGTGCCCTGACACTGCCCCACCACCATTTCCAGATCAGTCAGCTGGAGGAACTCATTGAAAATCTGAAGGGGCCCGAAGCTGAACGGAACGCGCACGACAGGTACAAGACCCTCCTGCAATCGGAGTAAAAGGAGGGGAGAGGCTTTCCTACACCATGGGCCTGCAAGTGATCCTGAGGTGCTGGAACCATGGTGGTTTGGGGTACACTGCAGCAGCGCCATTGGAGGCTAAGCCTGCCCATGCCTCTGTCTCTCTGGCCAGGTTGCTACTGCTGCAGGAATTAAAGCAGGACCTGGGAGAGCAGCAGCAGAAGACCCAGGCCACACTTGAGCAGGTGGTGGCCAAGAATGCTGACCAGCTGCAGGCACAGGTGAGGTCCACATGCAGCGGTTGCCGCTGGCTCTGTGGGGTGAAGCAACTGGGGTTCCCAGTCATGTTGCTGGGCTGGATGGGGCCAAGGAGCCTCCGTGGCACTTGGGCTCACTGGATGCATCCATCCAACCTCAGAGTCCATTTGTTCTCCCCTTCCTGCAGCTGGATGAGCTGAGGGCAGTGGTGGAGAGCCTGAGGCAGGCAGAGGTGCAGGCAGCACACCCCGTCTGCAGAAAGGACACCATTGTGCAGGTGGAACAGCTCTTGCAACGCTGTGAGAAGCTGCAGGAGCAGGTGGAAGCTGTCGTGTGCCAGCAGGCAGCGGTCAAAGTGGCAAGGCAGCCACTCGAGAAGAGCCAGGTAGGGAATTGGTGGCGTGGGGATGTTGTGAGGGGCTGCTGGGACCCCACCCCGACTGGCCATGCTTTGTTGTGACATGGGGGTGGCCCTCACTGCCCCCCAGCTTGGCTTGTCCAAGTCAGCAGCATGGAAGGAAGTGAAAGCCTTGGGCGAAATGTCCTGCCGGCACCAACTGACCGTGGCTGCTGGCCAAGCAAGCTGGGTTAGCCCCCACGGGGCAGCCTGTTCCCCTCGCACAGCACCACCTTGTCATCTTCCTCCTGCAGCAGCGCGAGCAACTCCTGAAGAATATGCAGGCCAGCATCACACAGCTTCAAGGAGAGAACAAAAGACTTCAAGGAGAGAACAAAAGACTTCAAGGAGAGTACGAGAGACTCGGCACCACGGTGGGAAAGCTCCTGGATAGCTCTCAGGAGAAGCAAAATGATATAGAGGTGGGTGGCTGAAAACCCCAAGGGGTTGGAGCATCCTCCAGGCCACCCCTAGGCTGGGAACCTGACAGGATTTGTCCTCCTGCCAAGCTGACTGCAGCCCTGCAGAGCCCCCAAATGCCTTTCCTGGAGGTCTGGGGCATGTCGGGGTGTGCTTGGCTGGCTGGGAGGCAGCTTCAACCCTGCTGAGGTATCATGGGGTGCTTTCTGCTTTGAAGGCTCGCTTCCAGTCCCTGGAGAGGCTGCAGAAGGAGACGGGAGAGCAGGAGGATCTGGAAGGCAATTTGGTACGTCCTCGAGGGGCCACAATGCCAGTCAAAGGGATTCCAGGCATGGTGACAAATGACCCTTGTCCCTTGGGTGCTCCATGGCAGAACCGGACAGAGAGAGGGAGGGAGGGAGGGAGGGAGGATTTCCAGACCAACTGTGGGACCCTCGCCAGGCTCCAGTGTCTCCCTGCAGGGACCGAGCCCACAGGGCTGATGGGGCAAGTGGGGCTGTATCGCCGCTTCTCCCTCTCCTCCCAACTCTGGTGGGCACTGGCCATCTCCCATCAAACCTTCCTTACCTCTCTCCTGCCTTTCCCTGTTGCCAGAAAACAATTAAATCTGCCCTGGGCAGCAAAGTCAGCCGCAGCCAGTTTGAGGCAAATATAGAGCGGCTGATGGAGGTGATGGAGAGCCAGGGGCTGGCCCAGGAGCAGCGCTTGCAGCAGATCCAGCAGCAGATCCAGCAGCAGCTCAAGGAAGTGATGGACTCCAAGGTGAGGGCTGATTCGTCCCCACTGCCCAGTGCTGGCACCTTCGGGGCTGGGCAGACTAAGGCAGCTTCCGTCCGAGGGCTCTCCCCTCAGGGACTGCCACGTCCCACCCTGGGGCAGCAGGCTGAGGGGTTTCACCTGTCCACAGCTGGACCGCCTGGAGCTCGGGCCCATTCAGAAGAAACTGGAATGCTGTAAGGACTCCCTGAAGCAGCTGAAAGACTACGTGCTACAGACACAGGCAACCAATGAAGCAGCTGGGATTAAGTGAGTGCGATGGGCACAGGGTGGCTTTTGGGATAGCACTCGCTCCGTTCCTGCCCTCTGGCCATTGCCTACTAGGAGGTCAGAGACAGACAGTGTTAGGCTGGTGGGGCACAAACCCGGGTCAACTCCCTGTGGTTCACCCCGCAAACACAGTAACTCCCTACAGGGCAGTGCCTGGCTCCTCACTGCGGCCTGCGAGCCATGTGTTCCCCAGAGCTCAGCCAGCCTTTCTCTTCCCTCCACAGGTACCCACAGGCCCATTGCCACTGCCTGTCCTGCGACCAATCCCTGACCGTGATGGCACCCGGCCCGTGAGTAGCAAGCATCCAGTACCGTGGGTGGGATAGGGGAGATGAGTGCTGGCGCTGCCCTGCTGTGTGGGGCATGGGGGCTTGGGGCTCTGACCCTGCCAAGCATCCTGCACAGCCCTGTCCAGCAACAGAGGGACAGTGAGCCCTGCCCGGGACAGGGAGCTGCCATTGGGTACAAGCCAAGGGCTCTGGGGTGCTACCTTGAGCTGGGGTGGGTCATTTGCACCCAGTCACCAACTTGCAGCCTCTGCCCTACCCAGGAAAAAGGAGTCGCTCCCGCTGCTGCCGCCGTTACCCACCCGTCCCACCGTGGGCCCCACCACCAATTCCAGACCCCAGGAGATGCAGCAGCACAGCAACAGGTAGGGGAGATAGGGACCCAGACACAGCCTCGTGTGTACGAGCTGGCCCAGCCCGAGCCCCGGCAAGGCAGAGCCATTCCCCGTGGAAGTGTGGCAGGGTTGGGGTGGGAGACATCCCACGGGATGGGCTGTGCTTGCCGCAGCTCTGTGGGGTTTTACAGCTCCACCCAAGCTGCTCTGTCCAGCCCAGGGCTCTGTCTGAAGGGCGCTTGAGCTATACGTGATGAGTTGTGTCCGGTCTCAGCCTTACTCCAGTGGGATTGGGGGAGGGGGGCGGGTGAGGGCTGTATCCCAGCAGGGAGCACCCCTACGCCCTCCCCGTGGCACAGGGGGCACAGGGCGTGCCAAGCGCTGAGCACCCCCGTGCCCCATCCCACAGGGAGCCAACGGCTGAGCGCACGTTCCCCAGCGTGGCACGGGCCAGCGGGGGCCTTCACACCAGCACCTCCTTGCTGCAGCTTCCTCCCCTCATCCAGCCCAAGCCACCAACGACCCCGCGACCAAGCCAGGTAGGGATGGTGAAGGTAGGGACACGGCAGGGACGAGGGAGGCTGGGAGGGGATGCTGAACCTGCAGAGGCGTCCGCACCTCAGTTTCCCCAGGGAGAGCTGGCGGTGGGCAAGTTGCTGGATTCAGCCCACCACTCTGAGCTCTCTCCTTTCCAGGACGGGATGACACTTTTGCTGGGCAAGAATGGCCGCATCTACCGAGGCCAGCAGAAGAGCCAGTAGACTGCAATTGCGGGTAAGGAAGGTACATACAGTGTAGGCTTCCCCAGGGACCCTGTGGGTGGGAAGAAGACAGCAGGGCAGGGGTGTTCTGGACACCAGCACCCCTGCTTTGGGGCAGGGGCAGCACCCCATGTCTGGGTGTCTCCTGCTGGCCAGAGGCCCCGTCCTGGGCCGGCAGAACTGCCCTGGGGCTGCCCCTTGTCTCCAGGCTCTGCTGCCTCAAGGGAAGACAGGCCAGCGACTTCCAAAAGACACCCCTCCCAGCCACCAAAGGACCTCCAGCTGTAACCCAGCACCCGACAGCTGGGCAGCTAGGCAGCACGGGCAGGTGCGGGAATATATGCTGGTCTAACCATGTGGCCTTATCAGGTTGCTAGGGAGAAGTTTGGAGTACATCAACGTCGAGAAGCAGCTCCAGCGTGAGTACAAGAAGGCAGTCTACGTGCAAGTATATTTAGACAAAACTACGGGGGGGAAACTTTGGGCTTTAGACAATCTCTACATAAACATTAGACTAAATGGTAGAAAAGTATTAAAGGCTTGCTTGCTTGCTATCAAATGGCTTGATTTCCAATCATATTGATTGTCTGTGATCTTGTCCGGGGTACGTGCATGGGTTCAGTCTCCCACAGGCAGGGACAGATGTGGGTAGAAAAGCAACTTTCTGGCTTTAGTTGTTTAGGATCAATAAAAAAACTTCAACCATGTGTTATTATTTTATTATTTCCCTCTTTGTTTGTTTTTTTTTGTAAGCAAGATTGATTTGAAGACTAAAAGCCAGATCCCCTCTTCCCGGGGAAGGGCCATTCACAGAGGTGACAGGGACTGGGTGCATCACCTTGATCAACCACAGCCCCCAGTTCTGATTCCCCCCAAGTCCTTAAAGATGCAGAGGGAGGGAGGGTGGGGTGAAGGGGGGTCCGTGCAGTTTGCTCAAGAAGCCGGGCTGACTTTCAGAATCCAGAGGAGAAGCGCGCTTTGCTTTGGGTGCTGCAACAAGCGTCTGGTAAATCCAGAGCCTGGAGAAAGAGACCCTAGAGCAGCTTCCAGTACGGAAAGGGGCTCCAAGAAAGGAGAAGCCTCCCTCTTTTACGACCACCAGAAGGAGGTGTGCAAGCGCAGCAAGCGCTGATGACATAATTCATCGATGATATAATCGAAACACACATATGCATTAGGCAATGATGTAACCTGTTGAATATACATTAGATTGCAAAATCTCGCAAGGATAAATTGTGGTCGTGTGGTAAAGATCGTTGAACCAGATCTGGGCAGGGCTCCCCAGGCTCCCCCTGGGGCTTGGCAATAAAGCACCACAATAAAGCACCCTGGGCAGCCTATTCCAATGCCCAATGACCCTTTCTGTGAAAAACTTTCTCCTAATCTCCAGCCTAAATCTCCCCTGGCGGAGCTTGAGGCCATTCCCTCTTGTCCTATCCCCTGTCACTTGGGAGAAGAGGCCAGCTCCCTCCTCTCTACAACCTCCCTTCAGGTAGTTGTAGAGAGTAATGAGGTCTCCTCTCAGCCTCCTCTTCTCCAGGCTAAACAACCCCATACAACCCTTGCTGGAGTGTTATGTCTTTGTCACGCCGATGCTAACAAGGGGAGCAGGTTTTCTTCATCTGGCAGGAACTTGCTGCCATTCCCCATGCCTTCTTGCCCCAATCTTGCACTTTGCAGGTGTGTAGTGTTCAGACACACCAGCCTCAGCAGCCTGCCGAGATAGTGAGAGGGCACTCCTCCACTGGTCGATCCCCCTCTCACATTCCCTGACAGTCCTCAACCTCTTTACCCTCCTCCCTTAGCTCCTCCACCGTGTGAAGGGTTTCCCCCACACAAGCTCAGCTTCCACAAGTGGAGCCAGTAACAGAGGCACGAGCTGGTGCGGGAGGGGGCACTGCCTGCAGCCCAGGGTCTGGGTGGCTGCTGCACCCACTGTGGCTCTGTCGGGGTGGCAGCATCCATCCTGCTTGCTGCAGCACCCGGAGCAGCTTTAATCTTCTGCCGCGTGGCCACCACGGTCTCCAGTATAACGTCAGCCAGCCTACAGTCAAGTGGAACTTTCCCAGTCAGCTTCACCTGCCAACACCCTCGCAGGAGAGCATTCCTGCCTGAGACCACAACTGACCCTACAAGCACCTGCTTTGAAATCCCCTAGAATGCAACTTTCACCTCAAATCTCCTCACAAATGCCCCCAAGAGATCATTTCCACCCCAGCTGTCATCCCCAAACGCCCCTAACTCATGCCTCACATTTCCACTCAAACCCCATCAAAATACGAGTGGTTTACCCCAAGTCCCTCAGCACCTCCCCCCACACATAACTTCTACCACACAGCTCCTCACAAATGCCCCCAAAAGACAGCCTTACACCAAAATTCCTTTCCAGAACTCAACAAAAACGTGACTTTTATCTCAAATCTTCCCAAATTTCCCCTCAAACTCCCCCGCAATATGATCGTCTTACCCCAAATCCCACCACAAAATCCCCTAAAATGCAACCGTTGCCACAGTTCTCCATAGAGAAGCCCACAAAGGAGTTATTTCGCTCCAAATCCCTTCCCCAAATTCCCTCAAACCATGTCTTTTACCTCAAATCCTCTCAAACCTCCCTTCCAACTGCCCCAAAATATGATTGGTTTACCCCACGTCCCCTCAAAAAAAAAAAAAAAATCCCCTGAAATGCAACTTTTACCAGAAATCTCTCCACAAAAGCCCCAGAGGAGTACTTTCACCCCAAATCCCTTCCCCAAATTCCTCCATACTGCATCTTTCACCTCCAGTTGTCTCCAGTTTCGTAGAACCATAGAATCAGCAGGTTGGAAAAGACTTCTCGGTCATTTAGTCCAACAATTCCTATCTGTCACTGAACCATGACCCTGAGCACCTCGTCCACCCATCTTTTAAACACCTCTAGGGATGGAGACTCAACCAGCTCTCTGGGCAGCCTTTTCCAGGGCCTGATGACACAGTATTCGAGGTGCATTTCCCTTCAAACTTCATGGAATCATAGAATCAATACGTTGGAAAGGACCCACTGGATCATCGAGTCCAACCATTCCTACCAATCAGTAAACCCAGGTGACTTTCACCACAAACCTCTTCCCCGAACACCTGCAGTACTGTGACATTCACCTCAAATATTCTCAAATTTCCTCTCAAACACCCCCAAAATGTGATTGTTTTACCCCAAATCCCCTCACTAAATCCCTCCAAATGCAACTTCTACCATATACCTCCTCACAAATGCCCCCCCCCAACCACTTTAAGGCCAAATCCCTTTCCCAAATTCCCGCAAACCATGTCTTTCACCTCAAAGCCTCCTAAATTTCCCCTCAAACTCCTCCAAATATTTTACCCTAAATCCCCTCACTAAATCCCCCAAAACACAGCTTTGACCACAAGTCTCCTCACATAAGCCTCCAAAGGAATACTGAACACGGTATTCAAGGAGCTTTTCCCTTCAAACTTCCCTCAAACACGGTTGTCTTACCCCAAGCCGCCTCACTAAATCCACCAAAACACAACATGTACCACAGATCTCCATCACGTTTCCGCCAAAAAGATGGCTTTCACCACAAATCTCTTCCCCAAACACTTGCAAACCCGTGACATTCAGCTCAAATATTCTCAAATTTCCTCTCATACACCCCCAAAAAGTGCTTGTTTTATCCCAAGACCCCTCACTAAATTCCCCACATACCTCCCAACAAAAGCCCCCCAAAAATACTTGAATGCCAAATCCCTTCACCAGATTCCCACAAACCATCTATTTCTCCGCAAATCCTCGCAAACTTCCCTTCCACGTGCCCCAGAATATGATTATTTTACCCCAAATCCACTCACAAATTCCCCAAATACGTGACTTTCACAACAAATCTGATTTTTTCCCCCAAAACACCCGCCAAATGTTATTTTTTTACCCCAAATCCCCGCACGCGCTTTGAAAAAGGGTGATTTTTGCCTCAAATCACCTTTCAAAACTCTACAGAGAATGCCACTGTCCCCCAGATCTCCTCACAGACCTCCCCAAACTCGCCCAAAATACAGCTGCACGGGGCATCGCTTTGCCCACCAGTCAGTTCAAAGGCTCTGCGTAACGGGCGGTGGGAGCAGAGGCAGAAGAAGACTTGCCACAGGTTCTAAGGAGAGCTGGACGAAGCACACAGGAGAAGGCAAAATTGGGATATTCCCCTCAGAAATTGTTTTGGTTCTGTTTTCCCCCCATTGCCCACCCAGACTTGGGAGGCTTGGGGTATTTTTCAGCAGTGGTGGCAGCTCCCACGCTGGCTGCATGGTTCAAGCTGCCAGGGAGCAGCCTGGGAGGGCCTGGAGAAGGTAGTAGGGAATCTGGGCATCTGCCAGCCTGGAAGAACTTGATCCCAGGTCCCAGAAGGACTCGGTGACAGCGTCCATGATTTGAGTTGGGGGAGGCATCACCTGGCAACGGGTAATGTCACAAAGAGCCCTGTGCCCCCCTCATTGTGACACTACCTGTGGGCAGTCACAGTGTGGGAGTACCCACAGCCCGTGAGTCACTCCGTGTCCGTGTGACACTCAGTGTGTGTGGGTCACCTGCTCTCTGTGTGTCCAGGCAAAAGGTTCCTTTCCCGCCGTGGGGACAGCACCGTGGTTCCAGGCAGGGCAGCGGCCATGGCCACACTCACCCTGTCCCAGATGCTGGATTCAGCCCTCGGCTCCCCTCGTCTTGTCAACTATGGGGACCTGTACAGCCTCCTGCAGGCCATGCTCCAGCACCTGGGGCTGCAGGACCTGCCTTTCCAGGCAGTGGGGCAGAGCCCGATGCCCCTCCCTGGGAGCACCCGGAGCCTGGTGTTCCCCAGCAAAGAAGGGGAACAAGGAGGAGAAGCCAGCACAGGGCTTGAGCCGCTTGAGCCACTTGTCCCCTTGAAGGACGTGCAGTCAGGCGCTGTGAGCAGCCCCCAGGTCACCTCTGTGGGGCAGCTGGAGAAGGAAGCGAGCGAGACTAGCATCTCCAAGGTGAGGCTCTGTTCGGTGCCATGAGTGTTCCTCTGCAAGACACCTGCTCCTCCAGGGTCTGCGCTGTCTCTGTGTTGCCCTCAGACCAAGGTCTGTTTTTACACTCAGTTCGCAGTGGTGCGTGCAGCTGCAATGCAGCAAAGGGATGGAGTTCTGGGGGACGAAGAGCTGGGGCTGAAATGCTGCTCTGCTTGCTCTGGGTCTCCCCCACGTTGCCACCAGCGAGAGTCCTGGTGGGTCTGACACAGCCAACGGTGGCTACACTGGTGGGGCTGGGCCCTGTACTGCCCGTAAGCTCTGTGATGGCAACAGCAGGGCTGGAGGTCCTGGTCCCCAGGGTCCCTCCCTGGGGCTCAACCCTGTCACCTCTATCTCCCAGGCTTTCCTCGAGATCAAGGCGGTGAAGACAGCACAGGACCGCATGGAAGCTGAAATTCAGGAGCTCCAGGAGGCACTTGGCTTGGTGAGCTTGATGCAGCCCTGATGGAGCCGAGCCATGGCTCTGCTCCCTGCTGCTCTGGCTGTCCACCTGCCGCACCAGCCCCAACCTCTGTGGCTGGGCTGAGCCCTGCGTCCCTTCCTTCCCTAGAAGAGGCTGGAGGACAGGCAGACGCTATGCCCAGCAGACGGGGATTGGGGAAGCGGTGGGAGGATGACCTGAGCTCTGTCCTCACTTCTGCACGGATGCTTATAAACCTGCTGCCCTTTGCCTCCTCTTCCCAGCAGCGCAGTGGCGGCCGCTCTGCCCGTGTCGAGAAACCCAAGGCCAAAGAGGACGCCCGGCGTGGGACTCAACTGACCCCTGGCAGCCAGACCGGCCGCCTGGGGATCCAGCCAGGGTCCCCTGGCACCCAGGCCCCGACTCCAGAGACACAGCCAGCATGCCCTGTCACCCCCCCCCCCACCCCCACCCAGGGGACACATCCAGGGTCCCCTGGCACCCATACCCCCACTCTGGGGGCACAGCCAGGGTCCTCTGGCATCCAGGCCCTCTCCCAGGAAACACAGACAGGGTCCTCAGGCACCATGACCCCCACTCTGGGAGCACAGCCAGTGTCTCCTGCTATACAGGCCCCCGCACAGGAGACACAGCCCGAGTCCCCTAGCACCCAGGCCCCCACCCAGGGGACACAGCCAGGATCCCCTAGCACCCAGACCCCCACTCAGGAGGCAGAGACAGGGTACCCTAGCACCCAGGCCCCCACTCAGGAGGCACAGCCAGCGTCTCCTGGCACCCAGGCCCCCGCACAGGAGACACAGCCCAAGTCACCTAGCACCCAGGCCCCCACCCAGGGGCCACAGCCAGGGTCCCCTATCACGCAGACCCCAACTCAGGAGACACAGCCCAAGTCACCTAGCACCCAGGCCCCCACCCAGGGGCCACAGCCAGGGTCCCCTATCACGCAGGCCCCAACTCAGGAGACACAGCCCGAGTCCCCTAGCACCCAGGCCCCAACTCTGCAGACCCAGGCAGGACCTAATGTCTTTAAATCTCATGTTGTAGAAATTCCAGAGGCCCGTGGAGAAGAAGCAGGCACTCACCCAATGCCTGGCGTGGAGATGACACAGGTCCTCAGTGAGATGAGGCAGCTGAGTGACCTCTATGCCAACCTGAAGGAGCAGGTGGCCCAGCTGTCAGCCACAAAGGCGGAGCGCTCCGAGCTGGAAAAGCTTCACCAGCTCTTGCCAGAGGGAGGTGAGAGCCCTGGCCAGGCTGGCAGAGTATTTTTGGGGTGGTGATGCTCTGGGTGAGGCAATCGCCAAGCTCATAGCCTAGCCCCAAGGGCGAGACCTTCTCACCAACTGCTTGTCCCCTTGCACCACGACTCTCTAGATCAGAAGAACAACACCAGGGTCCTGTCCGAACTGCAGAGCAACGTGTCTGACCTGCAGAGCCACGTGTCTGACCTGCAGAGCCAAACCAGAAACCTGCTGGGAAAGGCAGGCAAGGTGAGCCGACGCCTGGCCCCAAGGGGATTTATGGGATTTATGGGGATGGCGGGGGGGAGCTGGGAAGGGAAGGGTCAGTCAAAGGGTCCCTGTGCTGGGACGGCATAGGGGCTGTGCCCTGACACTGCCCCACCACCATTTCCAGATCAGTCAGCTGGAGGAACTCATTGAAAATCTGAAGGGGCCCGAAGCTGAACGGAACGCGCACGACAGGTACAAGACCCTCCTGCAATCGGAGTAAAAGGAGGGGAGAGGCTTTCCTACACCATGGGCCTGCAAGTGATCCTGAGGTGCTGGAACCATGGTGGTTTGGGGTACACTGCAGCAGCGCCATTGGAGGCTAAGCCTGCCCATGCCTCTGTCTCTCTGGCCAGGTTGCTACTGCTGCAGGAATTAAAGCAGGACCTGGGAGAGCAGCAGCAGAAGACCCAGGCCACACTTGAGCAGGTGGTGGCCAAGAATGCTGACCAGCTGCAGGCACAGGTGAGGTCCACATGCAGCGGTTGCCGCTGGCTCTGTGGGGTGAAGCAATTGGGGTTCCCAGTCATGTTGCTGGGCTGGATGGGGCCAAGGAGCCTCCGTGGCACTTGGGCTCGCTGGATGCATCCATCCAACCTCAGAGTCCATTTGTTCTCCCCTTCCTGCAGCTGGATGAGCTGAGGGCAGTGGTGGAGAGCCTGAGGCAGGCAGAGGTGCAGGCAGCACACCCCGTCTGCAGAAAGGACACCATTGTGCAGGTGGAACAGCTCTTGCAACGCTGTGAGAAGCTGCAGGAGCAGGTGGAAGCTGTCGTGTGCCAGCAGGCAGCGGTCAAAGTGGCAAGGCAGCCACTCGAGAAGAGCCAGGTAGGGAATTGGTGGCGTGGGGATGTTGTGAGGGGCTGCTGGGACCCCACCCCGACTGGCCATGCTTTGTTGTGACATGGGGGTGGCCCTCACTGCCCCCCAGCTTGGCTTGTCCAAGTCAGCAGCATGGAAGGAAGTGAAAGCCTTGGGCGAAATGTCCTGCCGGCACCAACTGACCGTGGCTGCTGGCCAAGCAAGCTGGGTTAGCCCCCACGGGGCAGCCTGTTCCCCTCGCACAGCACCACCTTGTCATCTTCCTCCTGCAGCAGCGCGAGCAACTCCTGAAGAATATGCAGGCCAGCATCACACAGCTTCAAGGAGAGAACAAAAGACTTCAAGGAGAGAACAAAAGACTTCAAGGAGAGTACGAGAGACTCGGCACCACGGTGGGAAAGCTCCTGGATAGCTCTCAGGAGAAGCAAAATGATATAGAGGTGGGTGGCTGAAAACCCCAAGGGGTTGGAGCATCCTCCAGGCCACCCCTAGGCTGGGAACCTGACAGGATTTGTCCTCCTGCCAAGCTGACTGCAGCCCTGCAGAGCCCCCAAATGCCTTTCCTGGAGGTCTGGGGCATGTCGGGGTGTGCTTGGCTGGCTGGGAGGCAGCTTCAACCCTGCTGAGGTATCATGGGGTGCTTTCTGCTTTGAAGGCTCGCTTCCAGTCCCTGGAGAGGCTGCAGAAGGAGACGGGAGAGCAGGAGGATCTGGAAGGCAATTTGGTACGTCCTCGAGGGGCCACAATGCCAGTCAAAGGGATTCCAGGCATGGTGACAAATGACCCTTGTCCCTTGGGTGCTCCATGGCAGAACCGGACAGAGAGAGGGAGGGAGGGAGGGAGGGAGGATTTCCAGACCAACTGTGGGACCCTCGCCAGGCTCCAGTGTCTCCCTGCAGGGACCGAGCCCACAGGGCTGATGGGGCAAGTGGGGCTGTATCGCCGCTTCTCCCTCTCCTCCCAACTCTGGTGGGCACTGGCCATCTCCCATCAAACCTTCCTTACCTCTCTCCTGCCTTTCCCTGTTGCCAGAAAACAATTAAATCTGCCCTGGGCAGCAAAGTCAGCCGCAGCCAGTTTGAGGCAAATATAGAGCGGCTGATGGAGGTGATGGAGAGCCAGGGGCTGGCCCAGGAGCAGCGCTTGCAGCAGATCCAGCAGCAGATCCAGCAGCAGCTCAAGGAAGTGATGGACTCCAAGGTGAGGGCTGATTCGTCCCCACTGCCCAGTGCTGGCACCTTCGGGGCTGGGCAGACTAAGGCAGCTTCCGTCCGAGGGCTCTCCCCTCAGGGACTGCCACGTCCCACCCTGGGGCAGCAGGCTGAGGGGTTTCACCTGTCCACAGCTGGACCGCCTGGAGCTCGGGCCCATTCAGAAGAAACTGGAATGCTGTAAGGACTCCCTGAAGCAGCTGAAAGACTACGTGCTACAGACACAGGCAACCAATGAAGCAGCTGGGATTAAGTGAGTGCGATGGGCACAGGGTGGCTTTTGGGATAGCACTCGCTCCGTTCCTGCCCTCTGGCCATTGCCTACTAGGAGGTCAGAGACAGACAGTGTTAGGCTGGTGGGGCACAAACCCGGGTCAACTCCCTGTGGTTCACCCCGCAAACACAGTAACTCCCTACAGGGCAGTGCCTGGCTCCTCACTGCGGCCTGCGAGCCATGTGTTCCCCAGAGCTCAGCCAGCCTTTCTCTTCCCTCCACAGGTACCCACAGGCCCATTGCCACTGCCTGTCCTGCGACCAATCCCTGACCGTGATGGCACCCGGCCCGTGAGTAGCAAGCATCCAGTACCGTGGGTGGGATAGGGGAGATGAGTGCTGGCGCTGCCCTGCTGTGTGGGGCATGGGGGCTTGGGGCTCTGACCCTGCCAAGCATCCTGCACAGCCCTGTCCAGCAACAGAGGGACAGTGAGCCCTGCCCGGGACAGGGAGCTGCCATTGGGTACAAGCCAAGGGCTCTGGGGTGCTACCTTGAGCTGGGGTGGGTCATTTGCACCCAGTCACCAACTTGCAGCCTCTGCCCTACCCAGGAAAAAGGAGTCGCTCCCGCTGCTGCCGCCGTTACCCACCCGTCCCACCGTGGGCCCCACCACCAATTCCAGACCCCAGGAGATGCAGCAGCACAGCAACAGGTAGGGGAGATAGGGACCCAGACACAGCCTCGTGTGTACGAGCTGGCCCAGCCCGAGCCCCGGCAAGGCAGAGCCATTCCCCGTGGAAGTGTGGCAGGGTTGGGGTGGGAGACATCCCACGGGATGGGCTGTGCTTGCCGCAGCTCTGTGGGGTTTTACAGCTCCACCCAAGCTGCTCTGTCCAGCCCAGGGCTCTGTCTGAAGGGCGCTTGAGCTATACGTGATGAGTTGTGTCCGGTCTCAGCCTTACTCCAGTGGGATTGGGGGAGGGGGGCGGGTGAGGGCTGTATCCCAGCAGGGAGCACCCCTACGCCCTCCCCGTGGCACAGGGGGCACAGGGCGTGCCAAGCGCTGAGCACCCCCGTGCCCCATCCCACAGGGAGCCAACGGCTGAGCGCACGTTCCCCAGCGTGGCACGGGCCAGCGGGGGCCCTCACACCAGCACCTCCTTGCTGCAGCTTCCTCCCCTCATCCAGCCCAAGCCACCAACGACCCCGCGACCAAGCCAGGTAGGGATGGTGAAGGTAGGGACACGGCAGGGACGAGGGAGGCTGGGAGGGGATGCTGAACCTGCAGAGGCGTCCGCACCTCAGTTTCCCCAGGGAGAGCTGGCGGTGGGCAAGTTGCTGGATTCAGCCCACCACTCTGAGCTCTCTCCTTTCCAGGACGGGATGACACTTTTGCTGGGCAAGAATGGCCGCATCTACCGAGGCCAGCAGAAGAGCCAGTAGACTGCAATTGCCGGTAAGGAAGGTACATACAGTGTAGGCTTCCCCAGGGACCCTGTGGGTGGGAAGAAGACAGCAGGGCAGGGGTGTTCTGGACACCAGCACCCCTGCTTTGGGGCAGGGGCAGCACCCCATGTCTGGGTGTCTCCTGCTGGCCAGAGGCCCCGTCCTGGGCCGGCAGAACTGCCCTGGGGCTGCCCCTTGTCTCCAGGCTCTGCTGCCTCAAGGGAAGACAGGCCAGCGACTTCCAAAAGACACCCCTCCCAGCCACCAAAGGACCTCCAGCTGTAACCCAGCACCCGACAGCTGGGCAGCTAGGCAGCACGGGCAGGTGCGGGAATATATGCTGGTCTAACCATGTGGCCTTATCAGGTTGCTAGGGAGAAGTTTGGAGTACATCAACGTCGAGAAGCAGCTCCAGCGTGAGTACAAGAAGGCAGTCTACGTGCAAGTATATTTAGACAAAACTACGGGGGGGAAACTTTGGGCTTTAGACAATCTCTACATAAACATTAGACTAAATGGTAGAAAAGTATTAAAGGCTTGCTTGCTTGCTATCAAATGGCTTGATTTCCAATCATATTGATTGTCTGTGATCTTGTCCGGGGTACGTGCATGGGTTCAGTCTCCCACAGGCAGGGACAGATGTGGGTAGAAAAGCAACTTTCTGGCTTTAGTTGTTTAGGATCAATAAAAAAACTTCAACCATGTGTTATTATTTTATTATTTCCCTCTTTGTTTGTTTTTTTTTGTAAGCAAGATTGATTTGAAGACTAAAAGCCAGATCCCCTCTTCCCGGGGAAGGGCCATTCACAGAGGTGACAGGGACTGGGTGCATCACCTTGATCAACCACAGCCCCCAGTTCTGATTCCCCCCAAGTCCTTAAAGATGCAGAGGGAGGGAGGGTGGGGTGAAGGGGGGTCCGTGCAGTTTGCTCAAGAAGCCGGGCTGACTTTCAGAATCCAGAGGAGAAGCGCGCTTTGCTTTGGGTGCTGCAACAAGCGTCTGGTAAATCCAGAGCCTGGAGAAAGAGACCCTAGAGCAGCTTCCAGTACGGAAAGGGGCTCCAAGAAAGGAGAAGCCTCCCTCTTTTACGACCACCAGAAGGAGGTGTGCAAGCGCAGCAAGCGCTGATGACATAATTCATCGATGATATAATCGAAACACACATATGCATTAGGCAATGATGTAACCTGTTGAATATACATTAGATTGCAAAATCTCGCAAGGATAAATTGTGGTCGTGTGGTAAAGATCGTTGAACCAGATCTGGGCAGGGCTCCCCAGGCTCCCCCTGGGGCTTGGCAATAAAGCACCACAATAAAGCACCCTGGGCAGCCTATTCCAATGCCCAATGACCCTTTCTGTGAAAAACTTTCTCCTAATCTCCAGCCTAAATCTCCCCTGGCGGAGCTTGAGGCCATTCCCTCTTGTCCTATCCCCTGTCACTTGGGAGAAGAGGCCAGCTCCCTCCTCTCTACAACCTCCCTTCAGGTAGTTGTAGAGAGTAATGAGGTCTCCTCTCAGCCTCCTCTTCTCCAGGCTAAACAACCCCATACAACCCTTGCTGGAGTGTTATGTCTTTGTCACGCCGATGCTAACAAGGGGAGCAGGTTTTCTTCATCTGGCAGGAACTTGCTGCCATTCCCCATGCCTTCTTGCCCCAATCTTGCACTTTGCAGGTGTGTAGTGTTCAGACACACCAGCCCCAGCAGCCTGCCGAGATAGTGAGAGGGCACTCCTCCACTGGTCGATCCCCCTCTCACATTCCCTGACAGTCCTCAACCTCTTTACCCTCCTCCCTTAGCTCCTCCACCGTGTGAAGGGTTTCCCCCACACAAGCTCAGCTTCCACAAGTGGAGCCAGTAACAGAGGCACGAGCTGGTGCGGGAGGGGGCACTGCCTGCAGCCCAGGGTCTGGGTGGCTGCTGCACCCACTGTGGCTCTGTCGGGGTGGCAGCATCCATCCTGCTTGCTGCAGCACCCGGAGCAGCTTTAATCTTCTGCCGCGTGGCCACCACGGTCTCCAGTATAACGTCAGCCAGCCTACAGTCAAGTGGAACTTTCCCAGTCAGCTTCACCTGCCAACACCCTCGCAGGAGAGCATTCCTGCCTGAGACCACAACTGACCCTACAAGCACCTGCTTTGAAATCCCCTAGAATGCAACTTTCACCTCAAATCTCCTCACAAATGCCCCCAAGAGATCATTTCCACCCCAGCTGTCATCCCCAAACGCCCCTAACTCATGCCTCACATTTCCACTCAAACTCCATCAAAATACGAGTGGTTTACCCCAAGTCCCTCAGCACCTCCCCCCACACATAACTTCTACCACACAGCTCCTCACAAATGCCCCCAAAAGACAGCCTTACACCAAAATTCCTTTCCAGAACTCAACAAAAACGTGACTTTTATCTCAAATCTTCCCAAATTTCCCCTCAAACTCCCCCGCAATATGATCGTCTTACCCCAAATCCCACCACAAAATCCCCTAAAATGCAACCGTTGCCACAGTTCTCCATAGAGAAGCCCACAAAGGAGTTATTTCGCTCCAAATCCCTTCCCCAAATTCCCTCAAACCATGTCTTTTACCTCAAATCCTCTCAAACCTCCCTTCCAACTGCCCCAAAATATGATTGGTTTACCCCACGTCCCCTCAAAAAAAAAAAAAAATCCCCTGAAATGCAACTTTTACCAGAAATCTCTCCACAAAAGCCCCAGAGGAGTACTTTCACCCCAAATCCCTTCCCCAAATTCCTCCATACTGCATCTTTCACCTCCAGTTGTCTCCAGTTTCGTAGAACCATAGAATCAGCAGGTTGGAAAAGACTTCTCGGTCATTTAGTCCAACAATTCCTATCTGTCACTGAACCATGACCCTGAGCACCTCGTCCACCCATCTTTTAAACACCTCTAGGGATGGAGACTCAACCAGCTCTCTGGGCAGCCTTTTCCAGGGCCTGATGACACAGTATTCGAGGTGCATTTCCCTTCAAACTTCATGGAATCATAGAATCAATACGTTGGAAAGGACCCACTGGATCATCGAGTCCAACCATTCCTACCAATCAGTAAACCCAGGTGACTTTCACCACAAACCTCTTCCCCGAACACCTGCAGTACTGTGACATTCACCTCAAATATTCTCAAATTTCCTCTCAAACACCCCCAAAATGTGATTGTTTTACCCCAAATCCCCTCACTAAATCCCTCCAAATGCAACTTCTACCATATACCTCCTCACAAATGCCCCCCCCCTCCAACCACTTTAAGGCCAAATCCCTTTCCCAAATTCCCGCAAACCATGTCTTTCACCTCAAAGCCTCCTAAATTTCCCCTCAAACTCCTCCAAATATTTTACCCTAAATCCCCTCACTAAATCCCCCAAAACACAGCTTTGACCACAAGTCTCCTCACATAAGCCTCCAAAGGAATACTGAACACGGTATTCAAGGAGCTTTTCCCTTCAAACTTCCCTCAAACACGGTTGTCTTACCCCAAGCCGCCTCACTAAATCCACCAAAACACAACTTGTACCACAAATCTCCATCACGTTTCCGCCAAAAAGATGGCTTTCACCACAAATCTCTTCCCCAAACACTTGCAAACCCGTGACATTCAGCTCAAATATTCTCAAATTTCCTCTCATACACCCCCAAAAAGTGCTTGTTTTATCCCAAGACCCCTCACTAAATTCCCCACATACCTCCCAACAAAAGCCCCCCAAAAATACTTGAATGCCAAATCCCTTCACCAGATTCCCACAAACCATCTATTTCTCCGCAAATCCTCGCAAACTTCCCTTCCACGTGCCCCAGAATATGATTATTTTACCCCAAATCCACTCACAAATTCCCCAAATACGTGACTTTCACAACAAATCTGATTTTTTCCCCCAAAACACCCGCCAAATGTTATTTTTTTACCCCAAATCCCCTCACGCGCTTTGAAAAAGGGTGATTTTTGCCTCAAATCACCTTTCAAAACTCTACAGAGAATGCCACTGTCCCCCAGATCTCCTCACAGACCTCCCCAAACTCGCCCAAAATACAGCTGCACGGGGCATCGCTTTGCCCACCAGTCAGTTCAAAGGCTCTGCGTAACGGGCGGTGGGAGCAGAGGCAGAAGAAGACTTGCCACAGGTTCTAAGGAGAGCTGGACGAAGCACACAGGAGAAGGCAAAATTGGGATATTCCCCTCAGAAATTGTTTTGGTTCTGTTTTCCCCCCATTGCCCACCCAGACTTGGGAGGCTTGGGGTATTTTTCAGCAGTGGTGGCAGCTCCCACGCTGGCTGCATGGTTCAAGCTGCCAGGGAGCAGCCTGGGAGGGCCTGGAGAAGGTAGTAGGGAATCTGGGCATCTGCCAGCCTGGAAGAACTTGATCCCAGGTCCCAGAAGGACTTGGTGACAGAGTCCATGATTTGAGTTGGGGGGGGCATCACCTGGCAACGGGTAATGTCACAAAGAGCCCTGTGCCCCCCTCATTGTGACACTACCTGTGGGCAGTCACAGTGTGGGAGTACCCACAGCCCGTGAGTCACTCCGTGTCCGTGTGACACTCAGTGTGTGTGGGTCACCTGCTCTCTGTGTGTCCAGGCAAAAGGTTCCTTTCCCGCCGTGGGGACAGCACCGTGGTTCCAGGCAGGGCAGCGGCCATGGCCACACTCACCCTGTCCCAGATGCTGGATTCAGCCCTCGGCTCCCCTCGTCTTGTCAACTATGGGGACCTGTACAGCCTCCTGCAGGCCATGCTCCAGCACCTGGGGCTGCAGGACCTGCCTTTCCAGGCAGTGGGGCAGAGCCCGATGCCCCTCCCTGGGAGCACCCGGAGCCTGGTGTTCCCCAGCAAAGAAGGGGAACAAGGAGGAGAAGCCAGCACAGGGCTTGAGCCGCTTGAGCCACTTGTCCCCTTGAAGGACGTGCAGTCAGGCGCTGTGAGCAGCCCCCAGGTCACCTCTGTGGGGCAGCTGGAGAAGGAAGCGAGCGAGACTAGCATCTCCAAGGTGAGGCTCTGTTCGGTGCCATGAGTGTTCCTCTGCAAGACACCTGCTCCTCCAGGGTCTGCGCTGTCTCTGTGTTGCCCTCAGACCAAGGTCTGTTTTTACACTCAGTTCGCAGTGGTGCGTGCAGCTGCAATGCAGCAAAGGGATGGAGTTCTGGGGGACGAAGAGCTGGGGCTGAAATGCTGCTCTGCTTGCTCTGGGTCTCCCCCACGTTGCCACCAGCGAGAGTCCTGGTGGGTTTGACACAGCCAACGGTGGCTACACTGGTGGGGCTGGGCCCTGTACTGCCCGTAAGCTCTGTGCTGGCAACAGCAGGGCTGGAGGTCCTGGTCCCCAGGGTCCCTCCCTGGGGCTCAACCCTGTCACCTCTATCTCCCAGGCTTTCCTCGAGATCAAGGCGGTGAAGACAGCACAGGACCGCATGGAAGATGAAATTCAGGAGCTCCAGGAGGCACTTGGCTTGGTGAGCTTGATGCAGCCCTGATGGAGCCGAGCCATGGCTCTGCTCCCTGCTGCTCTGGCTGTCCACCTGCCGCACCAGCCCCAACCTCTGTGGCTGGGCTGAGCCCTGCGTCCCTTCCTTCCCTAGAAGAGGCTGGAGGACAGGCAGACGCTATGCCCAGCAGACGGGGATTGGGGAAGCGGTGGGAGGATGACCTGAGCTCTGTCCTCACTTCTGCACGGATGCTTATAAACCTGCTGCCCTTTGCCTCCTCTTCTCAGCAGCGCAGTGGCGGCCGCTCTGCCCGTGTCGAGAAACCCAAGGCCAAAGAGGACACCCGGCGTGGGACTCAACTGACCCCTGGCAGCCAGACCGGCCGCCTGGGGATCCAGCCAGGGTCCCCTGGCACCCAGGCCCCGACTCCAGAGACACAGCCAGCATGCCCTGTCACCCCCCCCCCCACCCCCACCCAGGGGACACATCCAGGGTCCCCTGGCACCCATACCCCCACTCTGGGGGCACAGCCAGGGTCCTCTGGCATCCAGGCCCTCTCCCAGGAAACACAGACAGGGTCCTCAGGCACCATGACCCCCACTCTGGGAGCACAGCCAGTGTCTCCTGCTATACAGGCCCCCGCACAGGAGACACAGCCCGAGTCCCCTAGCACCCAGGCCCCCACCCAGGGGACACAGCCAGGATCCCCTAGTACCCAGACCCCCACTCAGGAGGCAGAGACAGGGTACCCTAGCACCCAGGCCCCCACTCAGGAGGCACAGCCAGCGTCTCCTGGCACCCAGGCCCCCGCACAGGAGACACAGCCCAAGTCACCTAGCACCCAGGCCCCCACCCAGGGGCCACAGCCAGGGTCCCCTATCACGCAGGCCCCAACTCAGGAGACACAGCCCGAGTCCCCTAGCACCCAGGCCCCAACTCTGCAGACCCAGGCAGGACCTAATGTCTTTAAATCTCATGTTGTAGAAATTCCAGAGGCCCGTGGAGAAGAAGCAGGCACTCACCCAATGCCTGGCGTGGAGATGACACAGGTCCTCAGTGAGATGAGGCAGCTGAGTGACCTCTATGCCACCCTGAAGGAGCAGGTGGCCCAGCTGTCAGCCACAAAGGCGGAGCGCTCCGAGCTGGAAAAGCTTCACCAGCTCTTGCCAGAGGGAGGTGAGAGCCCTGGCCAGGCTGGCAGAGTATTTTTGGGGTGGTGATGCTCTGGGTGAGGCAATCGCCAAGCTCATAGCCTAGCCCCAAGGGCGAGACCTTCTCACCAACTGCTTGTCCCCTTGCACCACAACTCTCTAGATCAGAAGAACAACACCAGGGTCCTGTCCGAACTGCAGAGCAACGTGTCTGACCTGCAGAGCCACGTGTCTGACCTGCAGAGCCAAACCAGAAACCTGCTGGGAAAGGCAGGCAAGGTGAGCCGACGCCTGGCCCCAAGGGGATTTATGGGATTTATGGGGATGGCGGGGGGGAGCTGGGAAGGGAGGGGTCAGTCAAAGGGTCCCTGTGCTGGGACGGCATAGGGGCTGTGCCCTGACACTGCCCCACCACCATTTCCAGATCAGTCAGCTGGAGGAACTCATTGAAAATCTGAAGGGGCCCGAAGCTGAACGGAACGCGCACGACAGGTACAAGACCCTCCTGCAATCGGAGTAAAAGGAGGGGAGAGGGTTTCCTACACCATGGGCCTGCAAGTGATCCTGAGGTGCTGGAACCATGGTGGTTTGGGGTACACTGCAGCAGCGCCATTGGAGGCTAAGCCTGCCCATGCCTCTGTCTCTCTGGCCAGGTTGCTACTGCTGCAGGAATTAAAGCAGGACCTGGGAGAGCAGCAGCAGAAGACCCAGGCCACACTTGAGCAGGTGGTGGCCAAGAATGCTGACCAGCTGCAGGCACAGGTGAGGTCCACATGCAGCGGTTGCCGCTGGCTCTGTGGGGTGAAGCAATTGGGGTTCCCAGTCATGTTGCTGGGCTGGATGGGGCCAAGGAGCCTCCGTGGCACTTGGGCTCGCTGGATGCATCCATCCAACCTCAGAGTCCATTTGTTCTCCCCTTCCTGCAGCTGGATGAGCTGAGGGCAGTGGTGGAGAGCCTGAGGCAGGCAGAGGTGCAGGCAGCACACCCCGTCTGCAGAAAGGACACCATTGTGCAGGTGGAACAGCTCTTGCAACGCTGTGAGAAGCTGCAGGAGCAGGTGGAAGCTGTCGTGTGCCAGCAGGCAGCGGTCAAAGTGGCAAGGCAGCCACTCGAGAAGAGCCAGGTAGGGAATTGGTGGCGTGGGGATGTTGTGAGGGGCTGCTGGGACCCCACCCCGACTGGCCATGCTTTGTTGTGACATGGGGGTGGCCCTCACTGCCCCCCAGCTTGGCTTGTCCAAGTCAGCAGCATGGAAGGAAGTGAAAGCCTTGGGCGAAATGTCCTGCCGGCACCAACTGACCGTGGCTGCTGGCCAAGCAAGCTGGGTTAGCCCCCACGGGGCAGCCTGTTCCCCTCGCACAGCACCACCTTGTCATCTTCCTCCTGCAGCAGCGCGAGCAACTCCTGAAGAATATGCAGGCCAGCATCACACAGCTTCAAGGAGAGAACAAAAGACTTCAAGGAGAGAACAAAAGACTTCAAGGAGAGTACGAGAGACTCGGCACCACGGTGGGAAAGCTCCTGGATAGCTCTCAGGAGAAGCAAAATGATATAGAGGTGGGTGGCTGAAAACCCCAAGGGGTTGGAGCATCCTCCAGGCCACCCCTAGGCTGGGAACCTGACAGGATTTGTCCTCCTGCCAAGCTGACTGCAGCCCTGCAGAGCCCCCAAATGCCTTTCCTGGAGGTCTGGGGCATGTCGGGGTGTGCTTGGCTGGCTGGGAGGCAGCTTCAACCCTGCTGAGGTATCATGGGGTGCTTTCTGCTTTGAAGGCTCGCTTCCAGTCCCTGGAGAGGCTGCAGAAGGAGACGGGAGAGCAGGAGGATCTGGAAGGCAATTTGGTACGTCCTCGAGGGGCCACAATGCCAGTCAAAGGGATTCCAGGCATGGTGACAAATGACCCTTGTCCCTTGGGTGCTCCATGGCAGAACCGGACAGAGAGAGGGAGGGAGGGAGGGAGGGAGGATTTCCAGACCAACTGTGGGACCCTCGCCAGGCTCCAGTGTCTCCCTGCAGGGACCGAGCCCACAGGGCTGATGGGGCAAGTGGGGCTGTATCGCCGCTTCTCCCTCTCCTCCCAACTCTGGTGGGCACTGGCCATCTCCCATCAAACCTTCCTTACCTCTCTCCTGCCTTTCCCTGTTGCCAGAAAACAATTAAATCTGCCCTGGGCAGCAAAGTCAGCCGCAGCCAGTTTGAGGCAAATATAGAGCGGCTGATGGAGGTGATGGAGAGCCAGGGGCTGGCCCAGGAGCAGCGCTTGCAGCAGATCCAGCAGCAGATCCAGCAGCAGCTCAAGGAAGTGATGGACTCCAAGGTGAGGGCTGATTCGTCCCCACTGCCCAGTGCTGGCACCTTCGGGGCTGGGCAGACTAAGGCAGCTTCCGTCCGAGGGCTCTCCCCTCAGGGACTGCCACGTCCCACCCTGGGGCAGCAGGCTGAGGGGTTTCACCTGTCCACAGCTGGACCGCCTGGAGCTCGGGCCCATTCAGAAGAAACTGGAATGCTGTAAGGACTCCCTGAAGCAGCTGAAAGACTACGTGCTACAGACACAGGCAACCAATGAAGCAGCTGGGATTAAGTGAGTGCGATGGGCACAGGGTGGCTTTTGGGATAGCACTCGCTCCGTTCCTGCCCTCTGGCCATTGCCTACTAGGAGGTCAGAGACAGACAGTGTTAGGCTGGTGGGGCACAAACCCGGGTCAACTCCCTGTGGTTCACCCCGCAAACACAGTAACTCCCTACAGGGCAGTGCCTGGCTCCTCACTGCGGCCTGTGAGCCATGTGTTCCCCAGAGCTCAGCCAGCCTTTCTCTTCCCTCCACAGGTACCCACAGGCCCATTGCCACTGCCTGTCCTGCGACCAATCCCTGACCGTGATGGCACCCGGCCCGTGAGTAGCAAGCATCCAGTACCGTGGGTGGGATAGGGGAGATGAGTGCTGGCGCTGCCCTGCTGTGTGGGGCATGGGGGCTTGGGGCTCTGACCCTGCCAAGCATCCTGCACAGCCCTGTCCAGCAACAGAGGGACAGTGAGCCCTGCCCGGGACAGGGAGCTGCCATTGGGTACAAGCCAAGGGCTCTGGGGTGCTACCTTGAGCTGGGGTGGGTCATTTGCACCCAGTCACCAACTTGCAGCCTCTGCCCTACCCAGGAAAAAGGAGTCGCTCCCGCTGCTGCCGCCGTTACCCACCCGTCCCACCGTGGGCCCCACCACCAATTCCAGACCCCAGGAGATGCAGCAGCACAGCAACAGGTAGGGGAGATAGGGACCCAGACACAGCCTCGTGTGTACGAGCTGGCCCAGCCCGAGCCCCGGCAAGGCAGAGCCATTCCCCGTGGAAGTGTGGCAGGGTTGGGGTGGGAGACATCCCACGGGATGGGCTGTGCTTGCCGCAGCTCTGTGGGGTTTTACAGCTCCACCCAAGCTGCTCTGTCCAGCCCAGGGCTCTGTCTGAAGGGCGCTTGAGCTATACGTGATGAGTTGTGTCCGGTCTCAGCCTTACTCCAGTGGGATTGGGGGAGGGGGGCGGGTGAGGGCTGTATCCCAGCAGGGAGCACCCCTACGCCCTCCCCGTGGCACAGGGGGCACAGGGCGTGCCAAGCGCTGAGCACCCCCGTGCCCCATCCCACAGGGAGCCAACGGCTGAGCGCACGTTCCCCAGCGTGGCACGGGCCAGCGGGGGCCCTCACACCAGCACCTCCTTGCTGCAGCTTCCTCCCCTCATCCAGCCCAAGCCACCAACGACCCCGCGACCAAGCCAGGTAGGGATGGTGAAGGTAGGGACACGGCAGGGACGAGGGAGGCTGGGAGGGGATGCTGAACCTGCAGAGGCGTCCGCACCTCAGTTTCCCCAGGGAGAGCTGGCGGTGGGCAAGTTGCTGGATTCAGCCCACCACTCTGAGCTCTCTCCTTTCCAGGACGGGATGACACTTTTGCTGGGCAAGAATGGCCGCATCTACCGAGGCCAGCAGAAGAGCCAGTAGACTGCAATTGCGGGTAAGGAAGGTACATACAGTGTAGGCTTCCCCAGGGACCCTGTGGGTGGGAAGAAGACAGCAGGGCAGGGGTGTTCTGGACACCAGCACCCCTGCTTTGGGGCAGGGGCAGCACCCCATGTCTGGGTGTCTCCTGCTGGCCAGAGGCCCCGTCCTGGGCCGGCAGAACTGCCCTGGGGCTGCCCCTTGTCTCCAGGCTCTGCTGCCTCAAGGGAAGACAGGCCAGCGACTTCCAAAAGACACCCCTCCCAGCCACCAAAGGACCTCCAGCTGTAACCCAGCACCCGACAGCTGGGCAGCTAGGCAGCACGGGCAGGTGCGGGAATATATGCTGGTCTAACCATGTGGCCTTATCAGGTTGCTAGGGAGAAGTTTGGAGTACATCAACGTCGAGAAGCAGCTCCAGCGTGAGTACAAGAAGGCAGTCTACGTGCAAGTATACTTAGACAAAACTACGGGGGGGAAACTTTGGGCTTTAGACAATCTCTACATAAACATTAGACTAAATGGTAGAAAAGTATTAAAGGCTTGCTTGCTTGCTAACAAATGACTTGATTTCCAATCATATTGATTGTCTGTGATCTTGTCCGGGGTACGTGCATGGGTTCAGTCTCCCACAGGCAGGGACAGATGTGGGTAGAAAAGCAACTTTCTGGCTTTAGTTGTTTAGGATCAATAAAAAAACTTCAACCATGTGTTATTATTTTATTATTTCCCTCTTTGTTTGTTTTTTTTTTTTTGTAAGCAAGATTGATTTGAAGACTAAAAGCCAGATCCCCTCTTCCCAGGGAAGGGCCATGCACAGCGGTGACAGGGACTGGGTGCATCACCTTGATCAACCACAGCCCCCAGTTCTGATTCCCCCCAAGTCCTTAAAGATGCAGAGGGAAGGGAGGGTGGGGTGAAGGGGGGTCCGTGCAGTTTGCTCAAGAAGCCGGGCTGACTTTCAGAATCCAGAGGAGAAGCGCGCTTTGCTTTGGGTGCTGCAACAAGCGTCTGGTAAATCCAGAGCCTGGAGAAAGAGACCCTAGAGCAGCTTCCAGTACGGAAAGGGGCTCCAAGAAAGCTGAGGAGGGGCTCTGGATCAGGGAGTGCAGGGATAGGATGGGGGGAACAGTTCTGAGCTGAAATGGGGGAGACTGGGAGGAGATCTTAAGGAGAAATGTTCTCCTGTGAGGGTGGGGAGGCCCTAGACTGACCCGGGTTGCCCAGGGAAGCTGTGGCTGCCCCGTCCCTGCCGAGGTTCGAGGCCAGGCTGGATGGGGCTTGGAGTCCCCACCCCAATCCTGTGGGAGGTGTCTTTGGCCATGGCATGGGGAGAACTGGGTGGGCTTTGAGCTCTCCCTCTGGGCGGCACTGCGGGAAGCGCAGGCTGGGGGTGCATTTGTAGAATCCTGTAAGGGTTTGGGTTGGAAGGGACCTTAAAGATCATCCACATCCAACCTTCGTGCCATGGACAGGGACGTCCCTCTAGATCAGGCTGCCCAAGGCCCCATCCAGCCTGGCCTTGAACACCTCCAGGGATGGAGCAGCCACGAGTTCACTGGGCAACGTCTTTCGAAAGTGCCTGCACACACAATCATGGTGAAGAAATTTGTCCTTATGTCTAGTCTAAATCTGTCCCTCTACGGTTTATACCTGTTCCCCCTCGTCCTATCACTATGAGCCTCTGTGAACAGGCCCTCCCCAGCTTTCTTGCAAACCTGGAGGTCATAAGACCTCCTCGGAGCCTTCTCTTTCCCAGGCTGAACAAACTCAATTCTCTCAGCCTGTCCTCATATGGGAGGTGCTCCAGCCCTTGGATCATCTGTGTAGCCCTCCTCAGAACCCGTTCCAACAGTTCCATATCCTTCTTACGTTGAGGATTCCGGAACTGAGGACAAATCTCCAGATGAGGCCTCACAAGAGAGGAACAGAGGGGCAGAATCACAGTATCGCTGGGATAGAAAAGACCTCCAGGATCATCGAGTCCAATCTGCTACTAAGAGACATCCCTCAGCACCTCCTCTGCCTTCTGACCCTTTTTGAAGCTGAGTATAACATCAGCCAGCCTCCACTCAAGTGGAACTTTCCCAGTCAGCTTCACCTGCCAACACCCTCGCAGGAGAGCATTCCTGCCTGAGACCACAACTGACCCTACAAGCACCTGCTTTGAAATCCCCTAGAATGCAACTTTCACCTCAAATCTCCTCACAAATGCCCCCAAGAGATCATTTCCACCCCAGCTGTCATCCCCAAACTCCCCTAACTCATGCCTCACATTTCCACTCAAACCCCATCAAAATAGGATTGGTTTACCCCAAGTCCCTCAGCACCTCCCCACACACATAACTTCTACCACACAGCTCCTCACAAATGCCCCCAAAAGACAGCCTTACACCAAAATTCCTTTCCAGAACAAAACAAAACATGACTTTTATCTCAAATCTTCCCAAATTTCCCCTCAAACTCCCCCGCAATATGATCGTCTTACCCCAAATCCCACCACAAAATCCCCTAAAATGCAACCGTTGCCACAGTTCTCCATAGAGAAGCCCACAAAGGAGTAATTTCGCCCCAAATCCCTTCCCCAAATTCCCTCAAACCATGTCTTTTACCTCAAATCCTCTCAAACCTCCCTTCCAACTGCCCCAAAATATGATTGGTTTACCCCACGTCCCCTCAAAAAAAAAAGAAAAAAATCCCCTGAAATGCAACTTTTACCAGAAATCTCTCCACAAAAGCCCCAGAGGAGTACTTTCACCCCAAATCCCTTCCCCAAATTCCTCCATACTGCATCTTTCACCTCCAGTTGTCTCCAGTTTCGTAGAACCATAGAATCAGTAGGTTGGAAAAGACTTCTCGGTCATTTAGTCCAACAATTCCTATCTGTCTCTGAACCATGACCCTGAGCACCTCGTCCACCCATCTTTTAAACACCTCTAGGGATAGAGACTCAACCAACTCTCTGGGCAGCCTTTTCCAGGGCCTGATGACACAGTATTCGAGGTGCATTTCCCTTCAAACTTCATGGAATCATAGAATCAATACGTTGGAAAGGACCCACTGGATCATCGAGTCCAACTATTCCTATCAATCAGTAAACCCAGGTGACTTTCACCACAAACCTCTTCCCTGAACACCTGCAGTACTGTGACATTCACCTCAGATATCCTCTTTATTTTGTTTAATATGGTGTTACCTCTGCCTTCTTTGTTCTGTTTTTTGTGTCATTTCACCTTCAGTTTGCATCTCTAAGTTGCATTTTGGAAACAACTTTTTTCCACAGTTTTACACATTTTGCCTGTTATGTATACCAAGAGCTAATTTAGAACTACAATAAGTAGTATTTTTATTCAAATCAAGACCTAGCTAAAAAGATTATTTATATTTTTAACTTTCACATTTGAAAGATCAAAATATTTGTGGCTCTTGCTGTCTAGGTTTTATTCACTTACATGTTTAAATGGCAAAAATTTGTATTAAGCACAGCAATAGCCTTCATTTGTTATCTTTATTTCTCTAAAGAAACAGTCTGGGAGGCTCTGTGTGTTTGCTTGTGCCCTATTGTGATTCAGTGAAAGTCCAGAACACACTGTTGAAAGGTAATAGTGTGGAAATTGTTTGTTTTTCTTTTAAACCTGGATGATTTATTATTTTGCTGTAGGAGATTTTTTTCATAAAATTTAATATCTTCATTGATAAATAAATTTTATCCCTGTTAAACTGCTACGATGTGACCGAATATTTCCAAAACACATATTATTCCTGGTGGAGATGATAGAACTATCATCTACTATAATCTACTATCATCTACTATCATCTACAATCAACTATTTAATCCTCTAATAATTAATTTTTCTCTTCTCCTTTCGTTTAAATGGTCAGTAGTAGATACTAATTCTATCTCATCATTTCATCCCGCTCCTGCCAAAACGATCACAGTGGAAAATATTTCTTTCTGAGGATGCCATACAAGTATAGGAATAGAATTTTACTGTCTAAAATGTTTGCTTTGAGTGGACTGGTGCTGGTTTATTGTGAGGTAATAAATAGTAATCACATTACTGAGCAAGATGCCTGGCACCCAAAGTAGAAAAGCGTCTCTTCAGAAGTTATGAGGACTCCCTTACATTTTGATTACACTGATTACTCGTCTGCTTTTTCATCATTTATTTGAAGGTAAGTCCAGAAATACATTTAAAAATAGTACAGATCAAGAAATGTAGTCATTATAATGATGTCTTGATACTTGCAGCCATCATTTGTCACATGGATTTAGCATTATTGAGACAAAAGTCTTTCCGAAGGTCCTTTGATTCTTTCTTAACTATGTCAACTGCCAGGTCAGTATTCTAGGAAAAAAAAAAATACTAATCCAAACCACATTTAAAATTATGCTGAAATAGTTCTCATTCATAACCCTGAATGCTGGCACCCTGATATCAGTGACTGGAGCCGCTAAATCTTATTTCCACGCAGACTTACATATGCATGTTCTTTGATCCTTTGAGTGACAGTGTTTGTGAGTAGTAATAAAATTGCAGGTTATTTCATACACCAGCATGTTTAAGATACAAGACAAGAGTGATGAATTACTGCGGGGAAGGCTGACTTAATTCAGCCCTGTGATCAATATTGCAGATCAGGTCAGTTAAAAAAAAAATAACTTCTTAAGCAAGACTTCATTTTAGTTCTGTTCCTTCCCTCATGTTTGTAAGAGTCGGTCAAAGGATCGATTTCTGTGTCAACATTTTTCCTCATTTTTAGCCTCAGAACTTGACTGTATACATCAGAAATCCAGGCCTCAGAAAATTGGTCTCAGAAACTCAACCAGAACTTGTACAGAACGAATGCTTTGTACCTAACTACCTGTACCTACTTCCTTATCTCAAAAATGCTTTGTACCTGTCTTCAAGCCTCCTTGCTCCCTAACATTGTGAAAGATCCAGGAAGCAAGGAGGAAAAGACAAGAAGATTAATGACCACAGACCCACAGCCAACAGAGCATGCACGCAAGGTGACGATGACTACTGGCCTTCATTGGGAGACCCTAGGTTGACCACCGCCGCCAGGAGGAGTGCATGCGCAAGGGGAGGAGACCCGTAGACACTCCTCTCTTGGCATGTGTGGCCTGGTAGGTGGAGATTGGCACATCTCTGCAGGCAAAGGCAGGTTACAGGTGCATTGACTAGCATAAAAGACAGCTCCGGAGCAGCTGAATTCAGAGGGGCAATGGAGGTGCAATGGAAGACCAAGACAGAAGACCCCCTCCACCGTGGGATCACCTCCAGCAAAGACCGAAACAATGGAACGCCTTCTGTACCGGGACTCCCAGAGACGCTGGACATCTGTGGACCTATGGTGGTAGCTATGAACCTCTTCTTCCCTCTTCTCTCTATCTCTTTCCTTGTTCTCTCACTCTTTCTATCGTAAGTCATTTTCTATCGTAAGTTGCTTTATGGGCATAATTAATAAAGTGCCAATTTAGATTGAAATTTGACTCCCTTGACTCTCTTTGAGTTATTATTTTGCACTCTGAAATCATAAATGAAACGAACCATCATGAGTTCACTTACGAGCGGACCGTGACAATGTTTTAGAGCATGTTTTTTGGAAGAGAGAGTGATATCTTCTATTATTTCTCATGCTACCCAGTTCTTGCATAGAATGATCACTGAGTTTCAGCTTTTGACCCTCAGCAGTACTGCCTTTATGCTGGAACACACATATCGGATTTTCAAATATGCTTCCTTAACTTTTGAATGCAAATTCCTTGCGTTTCCTATGTTATTGAAAGACTTCTTCCAGTGAAAGTATGTGAAAAGTAGCTGGCAGGAGGATGTGCCATCAGCCCTAGAAAATGCCCAGCTATTTAACAACCTGTGAAAAAAATGAATAGACTCTATGTTTGCAAACACAGAAATGAGTAAGATATTATTTTTCCTCTTCAGTATTTTCTCACAAGTTTTTAAATAACTATGAGCCGATGATGCAGACTAATGTAGGCTGGAATACACATTTGCACCACTGATCTTTCCCCTCTGCCCTCTTCAGCTTTGAAAAGGGTCTGTGCTCGAGCTTTCTTAGAAGATTTTGTACTCACTCATTACTGCACAAATCAATTTCTGCAGTTCTCTGATATTTTGCATGTTAACTTTAGATATTTTAAAGGTCTTATTGCAAATGGGATAGGAAATTTACCAGAAAATATAAGCCATCCAAGGAAAGCAAAGAGCTTAATTTACAGAGGAATATAGTCATGGTAATTAACTGCCTGAGGCAGACATGCAGGTAAGGCTGTGATCCTAAAATTAATGCCTCAGTTGCTGTGTGGTCCCATAGGACCTGTCTCACTGAGGGCAGTGGAGAAGCACTTGCACTCTGTCAAATGTGGCATCTCTGACGTTTGTATGTCAAATCACCACTGCTCCACAGACACCTTTGGATCACCCTGACCCACACAAGATATCACCAGGGAGGACAATTTAGGAACAGGAAGACATGTTCTGTTTTAACCTGTGTCTGGGGGGGAAGTGTGGAAGATATGATCTAAGATTTGCCACCATGATGCCATTCACAAGCTATCATCCCACCCAGTGCCTCCTGGAAACTGTCTGATGTGCTTTAACCAAAGGAGTTCAGTGGATGGCTTTTGTGAGAGGTCCATGAGGGCCACTCCACTCAGCTCTTGCAGGAATTTCAGCGGTGAAGACCCAGTGCCAAATGAAATCCAAGGCAAAGGCATCTGAGTGACAAGATCAATAAATCAGGGAAGTTCTGGCCCCACATTGCTCTTTGTGCTTGAAAAGGTCATGTCACTCTGATATGAAGAGGACAGAGGGCAAGTGAAGCAAACACAAATCCTCACAATGCTTGCTCTCACAGGAGGACAAACAGCTCACACAGTCTCCTTCTGTCCATCAATTGATGCTCACATTCACATAATCTTCACAAGCTCAGATAATGGGAGGTGTGCACAGCCAGGCACAGACCTCCCTAGGCCAGTCCAGTAAGGGCCAGGTGCTCCTCCTCCATTGTGGAGAGGCAGGGTGCTCCATCATATCTCCTCAAGGATGGATGCTCCCAGTGTATTACAGAGCAAAAGTACAGTTGCCTGTACTTAAACATATTTGTGAAAGAGAGGCTTAAATGCAGCAATGTTGTGTCTCAAAAAAACCTAAAAATGTGTACAGTTAAGAAACCCCAAAGATCTAGTGTCTTGTACTTGTCAGGAAAGCCCATTTCCAGAAGAACTCTTTTCCAAACATCCCTAATATTTTGCACTTAGAGACCAAGATTTATCTTAGTTAGATTCTGAGAGCTGATAAATAAGGGTAAATCCATGAGTTTGGATGTAGAGTTGAGTTTTATTTGACTAGGATGACAGATAAGCAGAATAACAGATATCCTACTTTCTTAGAGAACCCATGTCACTGGTTTGCCAAAAAAAAAAATCTCAAAAAAGGGTTTGTTGCTAATACTGGACTATATTCACTCTGTATTTGTGCAATACCACATATAATTTCCAGTAGTCCTGGCTGACTGGGGTGACTGGAGGCTGGCTGATGTTGTGTCTATATTCAAGAAAGGTCGGAGGGAGGACCCAGGGAACTACAGGCCAGTCAGTCTGACCTCAGTGCCAGGAAAAGTCATGGAACAGGTGATCTCAAGTGCTATCATGAAGCACATGCAAGAGAACCGTGTGATCAGGCCCAGTCAACATGGGTTCACAAAAGGCAGGTCTTGCCAAACTAACCTGATTGACTTCTATGACAAGGTGACTCAGCTGCTAGATGAGGGAAAGGCTGTGGATATGGTCTTCCTGGACTTCAGCAAAGCCTTTGACACAGTTTCTCACAGCATTCTGCTATGGAAACTGTCAGCCTCTGGACTGGACAGGCTCACACTCTCCTGGATGGAAAACTGGTTGGATGTCCAGGCCCAGAGAGTGGTGGTAAATGGTGTTAAATCCAGCTGGAGGCCAGTTCCAAGTGGTGTTCCCCAGGGCTCAGTGCTGGGTCTAGCCCTGTTCAATGACCTGGATGAAGACATTGAGTGCTCCCTTAGCAAGTTTGCAGACGACACTAAGCTGGGTGGAAGTGTCAATCTACTGGAGGGTAAGGAGGCTCTGCAAAGGAATCTGAACGGGCTAGACCGCTGGGCAGAGACCAATGGCATGAGGTTCAACAAGGCCAAATGCTGGGTCCTGCACTTGGGGCACAACAACCCTATGCAGAGCTACAGACTGGGAGAAGTCTGTCTAGAGAGCTGCCTGGAGGAGAAGGACCTGGGGGTGTTGTTTGACAGCCGACTGACCATGAGCCAGCAGTGTGCCTAAGGTGACCAAGAAGGCCAATGGCATCCTGGCTTGTATCAGAAACGGTGTGACCAGCAAGTCCAGGGAGGTTATTGTTGCACGGGGGGCCAAATGGACTCCACATACAAATCAATGTTATTTCAAAATGAAGACCTTTATTAATTCTCCCACACTTCCTTACATTGGGACAGCAGGCCAGAATCTCAGGCAAACACTGACTGGTCACTTTGTCCTTGTAACATGCCTATATTTGGTAATCAGCCATCCCACACAAGGTATCTCCTGTTTCTCATAACATTGTTTCTAGCTTAAAAACTCCTGCCCCCATCCCCAAGTTACTTCATTAACATAACAGTGTAATTAAAAGCCTTTGTGACCCGGCTAACACGCCCTGCCAGAATATTTAACGAGACAATTCCCAACAGGTTATTCTCCCTCTGTACTCAACACTGGTGAGACCACACCACAAATACTGAGCTCAGTTCTGGGCCCTTTACCATGAGAAGGATGTTGAGGCTCTGGAGGAGTCCAGAGAAGAGCAACAAAGCTCGTGAAGGGGCTGGAGAACAAGTCTTATGAGGAGTAACTGAGAGAGCTGGGGCTGTTTAGCCTGGAGAAGAGGAGGCTGAGGGGAGACCTCATTGCTCTCTACAACTACCTGAGAAGAGGTTGTAGAGAGGAAGGAGCTGTCTTCTTCTCCCAAGTGACAGGGGATAGGACAAGAGGGAATGGCCTCAAGCTCCGCCAGGGGAGGTTCAGTCTGGACATCCAAAAATTTTTTTTCACAGAAGGGGTCATTGGGCACTGGAACAGACTGCCCAGGAAGGTAGTTGAGTCACCATCCCTGGAGGTGTTTAAAAGACAGGTGGATGAGGTCTCAGGCGCATGGTTTAGTGTTTCATAGGAATGGATGGGCTCGATGATCCTGTGGGTTTTTTCCAACCTAGTGATTCTTATATCCAGTGATAAGTATAGATACGTTGCACGGAAATTCAACAGAGATGTGCTGGTGATACAACTGCCCCTTACTAACGGTAAAACATAGAACAAACTAGTCTTCAGAAGGAAAAAGGTGACCCAGCAAACCTAATGATCAAAAAACCCCCCATAAATTTAATGAAGAGGCATATGAGGAAATGGATGAGATGACATCAGAACATAGATGTAGCAATTAGTAATAATCTTCTTTTCTGTGACTGACACTATGCTTTAGTGATCATAGAGAGGTCAACATAGGTTTTTGTGGGTCACATGTAAAAATTTATAAAAATTTTGCTTATGTCTGCTGTTATGTCCCTATGAAGAAGTGATGAATCACTAAATTGTTGTCTACTGCTAGCAGAAACCAGGATCATCTTTGAAGCAACAGTGATTCAATAGCAGAATTTTAATAGATCATAATTTAACTTCTTTTTGCAACCTCTTAATTTTTATAGAACATACAGAAAATTACAGTGTTCAGTGTTTGTTAACCACTGGCAATGCTCAATTTTTATGTCAAATTTTATAAGCTTTGCACTGAAGAATGGAGATTTATATATCTGTTACTGAAGATGAAATGGTAGATTTTTCATAATGTTTGTTAAAACTGAATTCTCCCTCTCTGCTGATGGGCAAGAGCCTGTGCACTGATTTTCCTTACTGATTGGAGGATGAGGTTTGTTTGGGTGACATCTGCTGAAAAGAGAATGTCAAGTCTTGGTTGGTGCAGCCTCCTGAAGGTAATTTTCTTATTCCTTGCAAAAAGATGTTGCTTTTGCAACTCACCAGAGTTCTGAGGTGGTGGCAGGCTTTGCTTCATTTTCTGGTCTGTGATGGAATGATAATTTCCTCAATGAAAGGCAAAAACTGAGAGCTTATCAGAAAACAAGCAGAAAAAAAAATGCATAATACTACTCCTTTTCTATATACCGCATACTATCAGGGTGCTTCTAAGGCTGTAATCAATATTTACTACACAGTTCTTCAAATACTGCACAAAGAGGTCAGGATAATGATACTAATACTATATTGTTCATGGATGCTACAGACTTACCCCTCCAGGCTGTAGCTTTCTACAAAAGCATTTCTGCTGCCATAAGCTTGAAAGAGCACGTATTTGTCTCTTTGTTTTCCATAGCCAGCTATCAGGATTATGTATTCACCGTGTCATAACAGCACCAGTTTCAGCTCTGATCAGGAAGGAGCACATGTCTGCTCAAGTCATTCTAAAGTGAATTTATTGACTCAGTGCACCATAGTCAATATTAGAACTACCCTACTTCTCCCCTCAACCCCCACCCTTTTTTTCTTCTCCCATGACATGTGCATTGTGCACCCTTCAAGCTTATTAAGTTACCTTTGTTCTCTCTCTGGGCTTCCTTCTCCTCTCTTCTTCCTATTTTTCCCTTCATAAGTGAGACATCACTGTGATTTTGTTCTGTTTGCATTCAGAATCAGTCAGTGCAAAAACAATTAAAACTAAGAGCAGAGAACCACAATTATGGTAGGACAATACTGTGCTTTGAACTGGCTTCAGAACTAACTCTGATATCTGATGAATCAATATATAGTTACCAAGGCAACTTTCATTGATCATATATGACCTTGTAGCCATGGAATCCTTCCTTTAAGAAACAGGCAAGAAAGAGTGTTTTGTGCATGAACCTTCATACACTAGATCAAAACCTGAACACAGTCCTGAACAAAAAGTCCTGAACAAGTTCTGCCTGTGTATGATGAGTAGCAGGAAAAAACCTCCTAACAACACAACCCATAAGAAGACATTGACTTTTGTTCTTGACCTGATGCTACTGTGTTTTATTTTAATATCCAGAATCATGGCTTTTGGAGGAGGAATTAACAATCATAATGAATATGTGTCATGGCTAATCTTGGGCTAAATAATATCTTGTATGATCAAGATGAGCAGTTGTCAACTATTTTATTCCGAGCTTGCAACAGTTAAGAATACGTCCCAAAATATGATAAAGGTGAACAATAATGAAAAAGAGCTGATGGGGGTAGAAGTGCTACTTCCATTGATGCTCAGAAGATAATCATTGCCACCATTGACACTGTGAGGCTAACAGGCTCAAATGGCATAATGACTCTTGCCTTGTTATTTCATGATATTCGCCATGCACCAGCAGTTGAGTTCCTTCTTGTTTTAATAACACAGTTCTTGACATCCAGCTACTTGTTATTTTCCAATTGTTAATTTTTACAAGCTTTTTTTTTAAAATTACTGACACATGGTATATAACAGTTGTATTCTTTTGCAATTGTGCTGCTTTGAACACATAAAAAAATAAAAGCTTGTGTTACTCTTAGGGGCATTTTAATATATTACCTAATAAAAATACTTAATATGTAGGTCTTGTTCTTTGGGGAGTTTTATATACAGCAGCTTTCTGTTCTGTTTCCCTGGAGAATCTTAGGAACTATATCTGACCTCAATATTAAGGAGTTCAAATTGTTTGCTCTTTTTATTCCTTCCAATTTTGTTTTTGTTTTGTTAATAAAGGACTGTACAACACAGATAACTGGGACAGACAGTTGGAATCAGTGCCATTGTCATCTGAGGAGAAAAGTTCATGCTATGAATTGGCCAGTTTGCTGGGTGAGAATGGTTACATGCCACAGCAGAAGTGAGGGCAGGCAGAAGCTAGGAGGGGATGGAACCTGTGGAAGTAAAAACCTATTTCTCTGACAAGCAAGATAAACCATACCAGAATTTTTTTTTTTTTGTAAAAACTGTGTGTCATTGTAGAAACAACAGCTGGCCACTATATGCAAAGCTTTATATCTGTTTAAGTGAACGACAAAATTGAATTTTGTGCTTATTTTGTGGTTTTCTTCCACAAGTAGTTCAGTTTAGGTTTTGGCACTTGCCTCTAGTTTTTAGCATTAAATACTGCCCTGATACTTGTTTATATTATATTGAAATGTTCTGGTTTTAAGTTCTTACTCGCTTTTGATTAAAATAACGTACATGGTATGGCTGCAGTGACCTTCCAAATGACTGTGTTATTTCCAAAAATGAGTCCAGTTGGCAAAAAGAATATGGTTTCAAACCAAGATCCATGTTTTATGTCAGACTGCTTAGCTCTGTGAGGATCTAAAAAAGATTGGTCAGGACGAGCCCCGGCTGCTAAGTTCCTGTCAGTGTGGAGGCTCCTAACCTTAGTGCATCACTCTGATGTCAGATAGGTTTGAGGTGCCCAAGAGCAGGAGGACTACAAAAAAAAAAGAGAGAGGAAATTGGATGAATACAGCAAATATTGTATTTGTTTGATATTTTTAATGCACTCCAATAAGCAAAAAAATTTTAAAAATATTTAAAAATATACAGAAGACAGCATATACTTGCACTGTTCTATAAAAATCCCTGACAGGACCTTGCATCTTTCTTTCAGTTCATATGAGTACACAAAAATGCATGTATTAAAGTGCTCAGAGGTCTTTGCCATACCTTCCACTCAGCCATCCTTTCTGCAAAGAAATAAGTGTGCAGAACCATTACCCGAGAACTGCTACTAGTGTTGTCAGAAAGAAACTTGTTCTTTCTTTAGTTATGTGCTACATCTGGATGGAAATGGTACCTAATAAAGGTACATATTCCAGTATACTGGGCAATCTTTTGCAGGAACATGAGCCTATCTTTGCAACAATCTTGTCCCACAGCCCAACAACCAAGTGACTTGGTCATCACTGTGAATTAGTGATTGGAAGAAAATCTAGGACATAACATCTGCCAACACTGAAAAATATCCAGAGAAAAGAGTGAAAAAGATGGTCAGTTTAAATACACTGACAATGGACCATCATTATTTTCAGAGCCCCTCAGAACCTCTCCCACCTGCACTGTTTTTTCTGCTTTAGATGTTTCCAGCTGTGTGTGGCATTAAATTGAACTGATAACATCAGAGAGGAGATAGGGGAAAGTGGTAAGCTGAAGACTTTTACTATCAACCCATTCATTTTTTATAGACCCTTGCTGCAGAGAATCTTCTCAATATTACCTTGCCAGAAATATGATATCTTAGAATGGAAGATGATGGTTTTTAAGGGTAGAGTGCTGCTGCTTTGAGATGGACGAGAAACATCTGCGAGGCTCCCTGTGAAGCCTCCATAGCTCAGGCTTTCAAGCATGCTACTGAGCAGGGTCATTTAGCACCTAAAGGGACTGCTCAGTTGTAATTCATTCACAATCTTCCTTCTCTTACTCCTTGTCTGTATGCTTTTATTCTCTAAAATACTAGCCAACAAAGAACTATGTTTGAGGCAGGTTAGTGAATGAGTGAACAATGGAGATATGGACACAAGTGAGACAGGAAAAGAAATAATGAAGCAGCTTGAGAAAAAGGTGGAAAGAAGCATGAGCAATGTGCTGACCTGTGAAAACAGTGAGAACTGGAGGTAGAGGCAACATCTTATCATAAAACCATAGAATCATAGAATAACCAGGTTAGAAGAGACCCACGGGATCATTGAGCCCAACCATTCCTATCAACCTATAAGCCATGCCCCTCAGCACCTCATCCACCGTGCCTTAAACATCTCCAGGGAAGGTGATCCAACCACCTCCCTGGGCAGCCTGTTCCAGCGCCCAATGACCCTTTCTGTGAAAAATTTTTTCCTAATGTCCAGCCTAAACCTCCCCTGGTAGAGCTTCCATAAAACTTATCTTCCATAAGGACTGGAAGAATCTTTGAAGGCTATTTAGCTTGTAGGAGATGGAGGGGCTAAGCACATATGGATGGTAAGGAAAAGCAGTTAGAAAAGCTGGAACCTAGGGAAGCCCTATTACTTCTAAGCCATAACACTAAAAAGACTATTTCTCAATACCACTTTCTTTCACATGGTGTCTCATACTACACTAGTACAAGATGAGGTTTCTCAGTTCTCAGATCGATAGGAATGGCGCAAGTTATTGCTCAGTGGTTTGAACAAAGGGAAGTTTAGAACTGATTCTGTTCTTGGTTTTCCCAATTGGATTTTATTCCTTCTCATAGTTTTAACTTAGCCAAATTTGATAACTATCTTACTAATTTTATGCATTTTAACCAGCGGCCTGCTACTTAACAATGTAAGTTTCATGGAGTGCTAAGAAAGATGTCTCAGACAAGCACTTCTGTTGGCCAAAATCTTGCAACTATATCCATGATGCTCATTTTGGTTTCTCTTCTTAATAAACGATGATGTGTTTCAACATTCCTCTTGTTAAATCTTGTTATTTGGCAGTCTCACACTGAAAATAGTTAAGCTGTTTTGCATGAGCAGCAATTTTCTGCAATAGCTTTAAATATGTATATATCCATGTTCAGTGAGTACTTAATAAATTTTTGTGTTTCTCAGCATTGCAATTCTGGTTTTATATTAAATTGCATTTTGCTGATTAAGGAGGATTTTTTTCTGTAGAAGTACACCTTGAAAGAAGCAGACACCTAGGGACAAACATTTCAGGCAGCGCTCTTTAAAGGCAGCTACCTTACCTTTCTAAAGCAGTAGTTGACAGTCTGCATGATGCAGGTAGCTCTTTCCACAGTTGTTGTTCTGCTCTTTAAACTGCTCAGTTATGGGTTGTATGACTTTATGAGTTAGCTGTGCTGTTAGTATACATGAGGCAAAGACCCAAGCATTGAATTTCCACTTGAGAACCAGCCTCTGCTCACTGGCATATTTGACCGCATAGTATTTAACTTTGAAGGCTGATTAAACCAGTGAACACTGCAATTCAACACATTTGCAGAGTTGCCATACTATTAGGGATTGAAAGCCAATGTGCCATATGTCGTGCTGGGTTATCCTCCTGATCAAATCCACAGTGAGGCTTGTCATCTCTCCTTTTTTTGTATTTAACTTCATAAACTCTCAATTAAGCCTCTGTTGTGGTAGTCATGTAGTAATCTATAGTTTTTCTAGCCCAGGCCCCGCCAATTTCTTTCCTACCAAGTGAGACTAATCTTATCAGTACCACAAATACCATTAAGAAATCAATTCTGGGAAAAAGTATCATTCTTTCTGCAGCTCAAAAGTAAGCTATATTTCTCCATAGTGGTTCCAGTACCACTACTAGAAAGTCTACAGGTCTCCATGATTTGTTCGTAAAAAAGACCTAATTTAATCAGGCATACTCTTAACTTACTTCTCCTGACCCACAGGGATGTCAGCAAAGAGCAAAACCTTCAAAATCTCTGAAATGACCAGATAGCCTAACAAACGTAAGATGACAACATTCATGTCGAAGATTTTTGCTAATTTCTTGAGCTTAACTTTTTCTCTTAAACCACTAGGTAAAGAAAAGACATTGGGGGGCAGATATGTTCTAGTCCGCTCTGCTTAGTAAGTGGATTAATTTCCTCCTACTGAAATTGCAGCTTCAGGACAATCAATCTTTCTACAACTTGGAACATTAAACTTGGCTGTTCATTTTCATCTTCCTTTCTATGTGTGACTCAAATGTTTTCTTGAAGTGTAGCTGATTTCCTGCAGCTCTTTTTGTGGCATAAGGCCCCACCAGATTGCAGTGGGTGCTACAGGGTGGTCATCTCAAGGCAACCTTCCAGATGGAGAGAGACAACGATATGGAGAGGTTGCTCATGTCTCTATTGCTTAGCTGAACACCCACAAGCCCTCAGTAGTTGATAAGATACTACTGACTCTGGGAATTACAAGAGTAAAGTAAATTATTTACCCTTAAAAACCAATAAACAATCAATTTGAGCATTTTTTCCTTACCTCAGCTGTGGAATTTAGAAACCCTTTTTCACCTAAATAGGAAAGACCAGTGAGGATTGCCAGTAACAGTCAAGTCTAAGACTGTACTTTAACATAAGATACACTCTTTTCAGCCCTCTGCCATTTCTCCCCAACAAATAGCAGAGCTGGAACATGAAATATTAATAGCATTTAGAGAATTAAGTGCAGTCAATCCATAGAATATAAAAACTGTAAAAAGAATAGAGAAAGCTAATAATTTTAAATAATAGATTCAAATAAAGCCTAATCTGCTCATAGACAGTCTGTGAAAAAATATGCCTAAATTGTCTGTGTTAACAATTCATAATAAATTACCTGTCTACTGTTAGATTCCTATGAAGAAGTACTACAGTATGGTCTACAATCAATCTAGGGAGTCAGTGACATTTCAGATGTTGGAGTACCCTGCCTCCAGCTGCTGGTGTAGAAGGACACAGGTCCCTTGTAGGTGTTATATCTGCCAGACTCACATGGATGTCTTGGACACCCTGGAGCATATCAAGGGACATTAGTTGCCTTTGTTTGCACTTCTGAAAAAAAGCCAGATATCCCACTTGGACTCTGGTCATCTACCCTGCAGGACATGAATATCACTAAATCCTGTGCCACATCTGCCATATGGATATCCTGGAGAGCTACATAATATCACAGATGCTACAAGACACCCTGATGGAGCATCCTAGGCCCCTTATCAGCTCAATGGAGCACAAGGAAGAACTGAACTGATTGACTAGGCTCTTAGAGGAAGGCAAACCTCACTTGGAGGTCCAGACAGATTGCCTTAGAATTATATTATTTTCTTATTGACTATAGATTTTGCTAGTGATTTCATGTTACAACTGAACATAGCACTAGAGCAACAATGGGCAGAAGTATACTGTGGGCTTAAAAAGTAATTCTAAGTTTTGCAAACCTTTAAGTTTGAGAATGAGATTATTTTTTTAGTAGTATCTCAGCATGAATATTATCTCATCTGTATCACATTAATATTGCCAGTCTACTGCAATGTTTCTTACTACAGCCGCAAAAGCCAGTTTCAAAGATGTTATTTTTAAAAAGATAAATTTGCAAAGCATATATCAGAAGAGATAGTGGGAATGGCACGAGGGAGCAGAAATTGCCATGTACAAATCCATATTAATTAAGTTTTATTGAAGCAATACCTGGATAAGACAGCTGATGAATTACTTTTTTCACATTGTAAAAGTTTTCTCAACTGCTCATTTTTAGAGTAAACACTATACTTTCTGGTTGACGGTATTCAAGCTGGCTAAGACTTAAGGATACTTTTTGGCCACTCACCACAAGAAGGATGTTGAGGCTCTGGAGCGAGTCCAGAGAAGAACAAAGCTGGTGAAGGGGCTGGAGAACAGATCCTATGAGGAGCGGCTGAAAGAGTTGGGGTTGTTTAGCCTGGGAAGAGGCTGAGGGGAGACCTCATTGCTCTCTACAAAGGAGCTGGCCTCTTCTCCCAAGTGACAGGGAACAGGACAAGAGGAAATGGCCTCAAGCTCCACCAGGGGAAGTTCAGTCTGGATATCAAAAAAAAAAAAAAAATTCATGGAAAGGGTCATTGGGCACTGGAATAGGCTGCCCAGGGAGGTAGTTTAGTCACCATTCCTGGAGGTGTTTAAAAGAAGGGTGGCTGAGGGGCATGGTTTAGTGATTGATAGGAATGGTTGGACTCAATGGTCCTGTGGGTCTTCTCCAACTTGGTAATTCTATGATTCTACGAATTTCCATTTCTGAGATGGTACTGAATGAAGTCAAAGCAGAGAGTATAAATGTCACTGTTGTTTCACAACAGATAGTGTTCCTGTGTTATTCTTTGATTACTCCAAATAAGCCTGTGTGATTCTAGAACATGTCACTTGCTTGTAATGTTGTCACAGTTCCTACGTTCTGAGCTTAAATGAACAAGTTAGAAACTATATGAACTGTGGTAGTGCAAATAGCTGAAATTCCCATTTTGGACAATAGAAGTTTACTTGCAGTAGCAAGACAGGAATATTAACACCACTGTTTGTAACAGGTAGTTGCTTTCAGAATGTTATAGAATATTGTATTCAATTTTTGTTAGTTTTTTCCTCTTTGAGTGCTCAGAACTTATCACTGCTATTTATACTTTGAAAAACAGACTTTAATGCTCCTAGGAGTTCAGAGATGCTTGTTAAACATTGTTTATGGAGAACTTCTTTCAGAATAGAAAGACTCACAAATATTAGAAGTTTGGGAATCTATCAGATATCAGTTGTTAAGAGACTTTACTAAGCTATAGTATTCAATATATTAGCCATATACACTTGGTTTGATATATATGTGGCCAAATATCCAGGCGTGTCTCAGAAAAAGGAGTTATCTTTTTTATTCTATTTATCAAGGACAGGAGCTTTAAGATAGAATCACAGAATCACAGAATCACAGAACAACCAGGTTGGAAGGGACTCATCGGATCCTCCAGTCCAACCGTTCCTATCTAACACTAAACCAAGTCCCTCAAGACCTCATCCACCTGTGCCTCAAACACCTCCAGGGAAGGTGACTCAACCACCTCCCTGAGCAGCCTATTCCAATGCCCAATGACCCTCTGCGTGAAAAACCTCCTCCTAATCTCCAGCCTAAATCTCCCCTGGCGGAGCTTGAGGCCATTCCCTCTCGTCCTGTCCCCTGTCACTTGGGAGAAGAGGCCAGCTCCCTCCTCTCCACAACCACCTTTCAGGTACTTGTAGAGAGTAATGAGGTCTCCTCTCAGCCTCCTCTTCTCCAGGCTAAACAACCCCAGCTCTCTCAGCCGCTCCTCATAGGTTCTGTTCTCCAGCCCCTTCACCAGCCTTGTCGCTCTTCTCTGGACTTGCTCCAGAGCCTCAACATCCTTCTTGTGGTGAGGGGTCCAGAACTGGACACAGCATTCAAGGAGAGGTCTCACCAGTGCTGAATACAGAGGGAGAATCACCTCCCTGGACCTGCTGGTCACACCGTTTCTGATACAAACCAGGATGCCATTGGCCTTCTTGGCCACCTGGGCACACTGCTGGCTCATGTTCAGTTGGCTGTCGACCAACACCCCCAGGTCCCTCTCCTCCTGGCAGTTTTCCAGCCAGGCTTCTCCCAGTCTGTAGTTCTGCATAGGGTTGTTGTGCCCCAAGTGCAGGACCTGGCATTTGGCCGTGTTAAACTTCATGCCGTTGGACACTGCCCAGTGGTCCAGCCTGTTTAGGTCCCTTTGCAAAGCCTCCCTACCCTCCAGCAGATCGACACTTTCACACAGAGGAGTATCTGAATTGCTGTTGTGAATGAGTGACCATGGAAGAATGTCAGGTGTCTGGGAGGGCTCTAAAATGCTTTTTAAATGTAAAGAAGGCCAGATTACCACTACAGTTGCCTACCTAACCAGAATGGAATTCCTCACAACACAATACCTGTGGTGCATGATAGATTAATTATATGGAACACTATTTCTGAATACTATGCTGATCATATCTGGTATAATACATCTTGTTAAAAATCCTTTAATACAACCACAGCAGAGTTTGGGAGACTCTCATCAGTTTGAAATAATGTAGCAAGACTATGAGTCCTGCCAGATTTGATCTATTACTGTTCTACAGTAAAATTACCATTACCACCTAAAGGGCAAAATCTTTTTGTAATAAAATATTGAAACCTACTTTTATAAAATATTTTATCAGCTGAACTTGTTTTGTAAATTGAGCTTTTTTTTTTCCAGTTTGTCATAGTATTTTTATCCCCCAAGTATTTCTGTTTATCAGGTCTCAAAGAATTACTCTGGAGCTATCATAATAAGTATCAGTATTTGTAATTAATGTCACTTAATTTAGTGATTAAAGCATTATTGTGTAGCAGCAAAAAGATACTGTTTTAATATCTCCTTAAAACTAAAATTTCTATCATATAATGTTCTTACCTGCTTTTCAAAAAGTGGACTTTCTCTTCTCTTTTGTCTTAACTGTCCAGAGGGTAGCTCCACCAGCTCTAGTGGAGATATATGTTAAGAGTTTTTTTTAATCCAGTTCTTGTTTACACATTAAGATGGAGAAATTTGAAAAGGAATTTGAAAATGCACCTTATAGGCACCAGAGAGCAATTCAATGGTCCTTGTGCTCTTAGATTACCCAGTTGCTATTGAATACTTAATCTGTTCATGTCAGAAATTAATACTGAAATCAGAACACATTTGGCTGTGTAAACTGCTGGTACAAAACTAAGTGGATATGAAGACATGAAAAAATGTGTGGATGTCACAGGAAGATTCCATACACAGACATCAACATGGAATTGCCACTCACTAGACAGTAACACAGGATTTGCTTTATCAGAGGGGTGGATTTGGGAGATCATTTCAGACCTTTCACGATTTGAGACAAACTGAATTCTGTCTTTCTTCTGCTCTCCTTAAAATTTAGTAAGGACAAATACATACTTCCGGGGTATATTGCAATACAGCAACTGGCTAGGAAGTTTCAACACCTTTATGAAATGTATGAAATGTGGAAAAAGTAACCACCTTCCACTTTCTAAAAGGGTTTATTAACCATCTCCATAGAAACAGCAGCCTAATTTTGCTAAGTTTTCAGGCTTCACTATCATTCTCTACAAGCATTTGGAAACCTGCCACTTCTACGAAACATATTACCATAAAAATTTGCTTTCAAACTAATGATTTGGTGCATATAATAGCTCTGTGTACCCAAGAGTTTAACTTACAAAATACTAGTTAGCCACAGATAATGAGACAGATACCAAATGACTGTTATCTCTTGTTATTATTTTTAGCATAAGATTAAATAAGGAAAAAAATGTACGCATTCCAGGAACAAATATAATTTACAGAACTCCCTGAATCATTGTAGAGGGGTTAAGTGAGAACAAGTTTCTTGACAGTTTCTCTTTAAAAAAAAAGGAGGAAAAAGTACTTCTAGCAGTGTCATATCAGGATAGGATTAGAAATAGCAGTATCACATTAAAAGTAGTGTTTTCAAGGCTTTTGAAAACTGCTAGTTTTCTGGCATGTACTTATATCTTATTTAATCATGCAGAGAACAAACCCAACTGAAGGAGAGTCTGAGCAAGAACTGAACTTTTACAACGGCAATTAACCTCATTTTACTACAAGAATTTCCATTTGTTCATTTTTTTTCAGGTGCGTCAGAACACCCTTTTCATCCTAGATTTAGCTTACCAAAACTTATCCCAATGCATCATCTCTTAAGATTTAAACACTTTCTTGTTCAGGTTGCTGTATGGAAATGTCTCTCTTCATGGAGTCTTGCAGTTTTAGGAATCAATCAGTCACTCAGCCCTCACTGTTATTCAGGGAGAGCTGTGCTTATGGGTGACTGAAGCACAGTCAGTCACCAGCTGGTTTCAAATGAATAGAAGAGAAAAAACCAAGTAATGACAGCAGGAGGAGGAAATATCTGGAAAAAGTTATAACTTCTAGACTTCATTTACCCAGCATATAAAACTACCGGCATGGTACCTTGTATTTTTTCAAACTTCAACCTGACTACCACATTGCCCTCCATTTTGATTATAAATTCTCTGGGATATGTTTGCAGCATAAAAATACTGTCCTTTGACAAAGCTCCATTTTTGAGAATGCTTCAGGAACAGCAATGTTTAAAGGTCAATGTACTAATTAAATAGAACCCAGATCTGGCACCAGAAAGATCTGGTTAACATATCAGTGGAGAACATAATCTTTATGGTGTGCACTGCTTCCTAGAGTCCCAAATATCAGATTCAGAGACATAGCCATAACACCATGAAACTCCCATCCAGGCTACAAATCCATTTGCTTTCCCTGAAAGGGCTGTGTTCAGGTCTTGTTTTGAACTAAAGTCAGGATAAAACTATGATACACATTTGGACCTTTTCTGGCAAAATATATCCATGCTCACCAAGTAAGCTGAAATTTAAGGACATCTAGGACAAAACAATCACAAGATGATAGGGTTTTCTGTTCTAGGTTAAGTGAAGAGCGTGGTTAGCAGGTCAGTAGCATTAAAATTCCAGAGGGCAGACTTTGGACTCTTCAGAAGGCTGGTTGGCAAAGTCCCATGGGAGACAGTACTTAAGGGCAAGGGAGCCCATGAGGGCTGGGAGCTCTCCAAAAAGGAGTTCCTAGCAGCTCAGGAGAAAGCCATCCCCATGTTCCGGGAAAAGTGCCAGCAGGGGAAAAAACAGTTTGGTTGAGCAGAGATATCCTGAGAGATATCAAAAAGAAGATAAATGTTTATGGACTTTTGAAGAGGGTACAGACCTCTTGGGTGGACTACAGGAGGGAAGTAAGATCGTGCAGAGAAAAAATCAGGAGGGTTAAAGCCCAACTAGAAGTCAGATTGTCAAACTCTCTGAAAGATAACAAAAAATATTTCTATAAATATATTAACAATAAAAGGAGAACTGGGGAGACCATACAGTCCTGACTGGATGCAGAAGGAACAACAGTCACAGGGTATAAGGAAAAGACTGAGGTACTTAATGCCTTTTTTGCCTCAGTCTTTTGTAAAGAAAGTTGTTCTCTCTGTGAACAAATCCAGGAGTTAGAGAAGCAAAATGAGGCTCCCATGATCCAAGAGGAGGTAGTTAGAGCCTTGCTTGCCAGACTAGACACCCACAAGTCCATGGGGCCAGATGGGATCCACTGAAGGGTATTAAAGGATCTGGCGGATGTGCTGGCCAAACCGCTTTCCATCATCTTCCAACAGTCCTGGAAGACTGGAGAACCTCTACTGGACTGGAGGTTGGATGATGTTGTGCCCATCTACAAGAAGGAGGAATCCTCTACATGAAGAGCAACTGAGAGAGCTGGGGTTGTTTAGCCTGGAGTTGCTCTCTACAACTACCTGAAAGGAGGTTGTAGAGAGGAGGGAGCTGGCTTCTTCTCCCAAGTGACAGGGGACAGAACAAGAGGGAATGGCCTCAAGCTCTGCCAGGGGAGATTTAGGCTGGACATTAGGAGGAAGTTTTTCACAGAAAGGGTCATTGGGCATTGGAACAGGCTGCCCAGGGAGGTGGTTTATTCACCTTCCCTGGAGGTGTTTAAGGCACGGGTAGATGAGGTGCTGAGGGACATGGTTTAGTGTTTGATGGGAATGGTTAGACTTGATGATCCAATGGGTCTCTTCCAACCTGGTGATTCTATAATTCTATGATTCTATGGGTTGCAGGGAGGATCCAGGGAACTACAGGCCTGTCAGTCTGACCTCAGTGCCAGGGAAAGTCGTGGAACAGGTGATCTCAAGTGCTATCATGAGCACTTGCAAGAGAACCAGGTGATCAGGCCCAGTCAACATGTGTTTACAAAAGGCAGGTCTTGCCAAACTAACCTGATCTAAGACTTTTATGACAAGGTGACCTGCCTACTGAATGAGGGAAAGGCTGTTGATGTGTTCTTCCTGGACTTCAGCAAAGCCTTTGACACAGTTTCTCACAGCATTCTGCTGTGGAAACTGTCAGCCTCTGACCTGGACAGGCACACACTCTCCTGGGTAGAAAACTGGTTGGATGGCCGGGCCCAGAGAGTGGTAATAAATCCAGCTGGAGGCCAGTTCCAAGTGGTGTTCCCCAGGGCTCAGTGCTGGGTCCAGCCGTGTTCAATGTCTTCATCAATGACCTGGATGAAGGCATTGAGTGCTCCCTTAGCAAGTTTGCAGACGACACTAAGCTGGGTGGAAGTATCAATCTGCTGGAGGGTAGGGAGGCTCTGCAAAGGAATCTGAACATGCTGGACCGCTGGGCAGAATCCAATGGGATGAGGTTTAACAAGGCCAAATGCCGGGTCCTGCACTTGGGGCACAACAACCCTATGCAGAACTACAGACTGGGAGAAGCCTGGCTGGAAAGCTGCCTGGAGGAGAAGGACCTGGGAGTGTTGGTTGACAGCAAAATGAACATGAGCCAGCAGTGTGCCTTAGGTGGCCAAGAAGGCCAATGGCATCCTGGTTTGTATCAGAAACGGTGTGACCAGCAGATCCAGGGAGGTTATTCTCCCTACTTGGCACTGGTGAGACCACTTCTAGAATCCTGTGTTCAGTTCTGGGCCCCTCACCACAAGAAGGATGTTGAGGCTCTGGAGCGAGTCCAGAGAAGAGCGACAAAGCTGGTGAAGGGGCTGGAGAACAGGCCTTATGAGGAATGGCTGAGAGAGCTGAGGTGATTTAGCCTTGTAAGAGTCAGTCAAAGGATCAATTTCTGTCTCAACATCTTCTCATTTTTAGCCTCAGAACTTGACTGTATAAATCACAAATGCAGGCCTCAGAAAAATGGCCAGAGCTGGACTGTAACATAAATTGGTGTCATGGACAGGATTTTAGAGTGCAAAAAGGGGTGTTGAATTTTGACTTTGTAACTCTTGAGGAAGATTAGGAGAATGACCATGTTGGTGAGTAACTTTCTCAAGTGATTTTGAGTTGTTTTCCATTTTTGTTTTGAGTCCCTGAATGAGGCAAAGATGATGGGAAAACAGGAGAATAGAGATTCTCGGTTAGTTAAGGATAGAGATACATTTTTAGCATTCTTGACTAAATATGGTGCTTGACCCTCTCCTATTGGGTAAGATTTGGCTCAAGAGAATTGGAAAGATTTGCAGAGTATAATGGACCAAATTTCTTTATTGCAGAATGAGGCTAAGGTTAAGTTCTTTCTACAAGGAAAAAATAGGACAATAACCTGCGCTGTTTTCAGTGCCAGCTTGGTCACAGCCATTAACGACCATCATAGGCAGCATAGTGATGAAGAAAAAAAAATCAAAGAATCCTTAGAAAACCTAGTGCAGTCACCAAAAGATAATTTCCAAATAGATAAGGGAAATAGAGACCTTAGGAAAACTGGTGCACTGTCATTAAAAGTGAATCATATCATTGGCACCACTAATTCGCAGGACACTAATTCACATGATATAGTGTCATCAGGATCTGAGGAAAGCTCTCAGTTGCATCCAGGCTCAATTGTGGATGTAATCAGTGGCTGCATCAATCATTAGAGAAGGTGAAGAAGGTATTTTTCCTACAGAAATCCCAAAAATAATTTGGGATAATACTAGTGATTTTGAAAAGAACCTCCAACCTTGGTGGAAGTTAGTGAATTTTACCTATGATCCTATTAAGAACACTGTCACAGCTTATATGTTAACCATTCACAATGCTTCAGTATCTTTGATTTATCCTGTTTTTGCCTTAGGCTTGAATCACAATGGAACTATAATCTATCCTTTTGAGTATACAGCATGGGCCCAAAAGGTGAATGATAAATGGCAAACAGTTGACCTGGAGTCCTGCATTGTGCAGGAACAACTTGGATTTTTTGTGAAAGAAACACAAGATTTTTGCCTAGACACTGATCAAAAGGTTTGCCATTTTGAAGTTCATCCTGAATTTGACTCTAAAACTGTAATAATTTACATTGGCAAAGGTTGTATATGCTTGAGAACTGCTTGTAATAATATAACAATAGAGAATGTAATAGCTTGCACCAGTAATCACACAAAATTTTGTGTTTGTAGTTTTGCTGAAATCACAGGATGTGACTTTTCCTACTTAGCTCCAGTCACTTCCCATAAAACTCTAAAATCTAACCTCACATTGATTCATGAGTTAATGCCCATACCTATTGGAATGCATGTAACTCAAACAAAGGAATTATTACAACATCAAGATTATATCCAAATATTAGAAGAGATTAAGAAAAATGGACAAAAAACTCTGGTAACAATTCACCATAGCGTGAACAAATTGCAGCAAATTGTGAAAACAGTAACAAGGGATGGAGAACATAATTGGTGGGATATGCTTTTCGGATGGTCACCTACTGCTATGGGCATCCTTAACAAGCTGTGTCACCCTATTGTAGTACTCCTGATTCTTTCCCTAATCATATCACTCTGTCTGCGATATTGTATATTCTTAATTGGCGAATGATAAAACAAATGAGACTTTTGTCATCTACATTGAAACATAAAAGTCCTTGAGTGTCTCACAAAGGTCCTTCAGTGTCATATCCAACATAGATAACCCGAAATTTATTGATGTTGAATGGGTTGTAAAGCAAAAAGTAATGTAAAATTCTTTCCTCCTTTCCCTCCCCCTTCTCCCTCTCTCTCTCTTTTTGTCTCTGAGTGCTACCACCATGTGGACCTGAAGACAACTTGTCCTGAAGATAAATGATCCTGAAGACAAATGTTGAGCCACCAGGTGGTGTAAGAGTGAGTCAAAGGATTGATTTCTGTCTCAACATTTTTCCTCATTTTTAGCCTCAGAACTTGACTGTATAAATCACAAATACAGGCCTCAGAAAAATGGCCAGAGCAGATACGGAACAAATGCTTTGTACCTAACTACCTGTACCTACTTCCTTATCTCAAAAATGCTTTGTACCTATCTTCAAGCCTCCCTGCTCCCTACCATTGTGAAAGATCCAGGAAGCAAGGAGGATCCAGGAGGATTAATGATGGGACTTACACAGACCCATAGCCAACAGAGCATGCACGCAAGATGGTGATGACTATTGGCCTTCATTGGGAGACCCCAGGTCAACCACTGCCACCAGAAGGAGCACATGTGCAACTGGAAGAGACCTGCAGACACACCTCTCTTGGCATATGTGGCCTGTTAGGTGGAGATTGGCACGTCTCTGCAGGCAAAGGTAGTACTGAGTTTGTCTTTAAGACAGGTAAAAGAACACCATGACAATAAAAGTTCTGAAGCAGGTTTATCCAGACATGTGGACTTCTGAGATATCTGAAAGACTAGAAATGTGAAGCATGAAAAGGTAAATTTGGCCCACATCAGGTAACACCCTCTGTGATTAGGGAAATTGTAAAGAAGATAAAATTAATTATTGACAATATGGGTTATTAGAGAAATGTGAGGCAAAATATAATGCTCCAATATTTCCTATAAAGGAACGAGATATAAGCTACATTCAGTAGTAGTAAATACTTGTACCTTGCCAAACAATTTTAAAATGAATTGTAGTTTACCTTACTGGATTTGAAAGATGCCCTCTCCTGCTCCATATTGGCTGAAAGCAAAAGTGACTTGCCTTTAAACAAGAAAACCCTGAAACTGGTAGTAAAATACAACTAACCTGAACAGTATTACCTCAAAGTATTGTAAACAGCTGAACTATTCCTGAAGAGCAGCTAGCTCGAGACCTGAAAGCTTGAGACTGGAATCTGAAAACTTGAGACTGGAATCTGAAAACTTGAGACTGGAACCCTGCTGCAGTATGTGATCTCCTGAGAGCCACACAAACAGAAGACGACTGTGAGCGACGGGCTGTAAGGTTATCGGACTTTTGAACTGAGCAGGTGTCAGGACTTTCAGCAGAAAGCCCAGCCTATACAGTGACAACTTGCCTACTTTGGACTCGAGATCTCCAGAAAGCACAGACAGCCCAAAAGGAAGCTATTTGCTGCATACTCATGCCAGGAATGGTAAAGGAACTCAGAACCCTTCTGGGAATGACAGGCTGGTGTTTATGAAAAGCTCATGAAAAACAGGGGATGGCCCTAGATGTGCTGACACAGCAGTTAAGCCCCTGTAAAAAGGACTGGATATCATGCACAGTCTCAGCGGTGCTGGGGCGGAAAAACCACTGGCTGCCCCCTCTAGATCAAGATGTGATTGTATCCACCACTAACACTGTGAATCCAGTATCTTTCCTTAGGGAAGCTGCTTTAAAACCAGCAAGATGCGAAAATCTCCTGGTACACTGACAGAAGCATCTTCGTGGAACGAAGATATCATAAAGCCAGATATGCAGTAACTGCCACCAGAGAAGTAGTCGGAGCCAGACCGTTACCCCAGGGACATCGGCCCAGAAAGCAAGCACTAGAATCAGCAAAAAGATCACATATTACAAAGGTCACCAAAGAAGTAATACTGGTCATAAAATTAGTAACAAATTGGCAGGAGATTTTGAGGCCAAGATGACCACAGAAAAATGCAGGAATAAAACTGCTTTAGTTCCAGATGGTAAACTTCAAATCCCTGATTCTGATTTAAGATAGACAATTGATTATCAATATGGCAAGAAAACAAAACAAACCTTTTGAGGTACCTCTGAACTCCCAATAAAATAGGAAAGAACATGCTGACGTTTATTAGCACTAACAGATGCTTTCTCAGGCTGGTCAGAAACTTTGTTAGTTGAAATTATACCTTGTTTAGAGTGCCTGCAGTAATATTGTTAGGTAGAGGTATACATTTATGCTAAAATGATAAAAGATTAACGAAATTTTAAGAACTGATTGGTAGTTACATTCTCCGTACTAATCACAGTCCTGAAGCCAGGTGGGGAAAATAAATCATGAGATTGTTGCTGATAAAACAGTAAACAGCTAAGAGTGTAAAAAAAGCCAATACTGGCATCAAGTACTTCTTTTAACCTTGCTAAAGTCTTGAAGTAGTAAGAAAAAACAACAAGTATTAGCCCTGTGTACCAGTTACAGTATACAGGAAGGGATTTCACAGAACTAAGTGAGAATTTGTCTAATCAGCTAACAACACTGGCTGAACTCGTTTGAGAAACAAGCTGCATGGCATAAAAGTTTAAGATCAATCTGTACCCGGAAATGAGTTTTTTGTTGAAGATTTTGCAGGAAAACCACTGAAAACAGCCAAATGGACCATATGAAGTATTGCTGACAGCCTTCGCAGCAGTCGGAGTGGGAAAACTCAGATCAAGTAAAAAAAAATCGTCTACCAGTCAGTGGACAAAAGAATGCTTGACGCCTTTGAGAATTAGGACTAACTAAAGTGAACTGTAATATTACTGAAAGCCTTATTTTCCCACAAGTGGAATACCTCTGTAAATGTTTGAAAAAAACTGCTTGTGTGATGTACGCTATCTATTTTGGGAGTCCCTGTAAGCATTCAAACCTTAAATAACCATACGTGGTTGTCAAAACTGCCATATAAATCTGAAACTATACTGGCTTCCATTTAATACCTGGAGTAGCAATGCCCATGAGTTATAGTATGTGTTTGTAGGTATGCAAGGCATCAATTTTGGAGAATAAAACTGAAGCTGATTATCTGTTATTGAGATACCATAAGTAATTTGCTGACTTTAAGGGCATGAATTAGCTGTAAACTTGCCGTAGTCTAAACAATCTTTTCTCAATATAATAACATGAGAACTATCAGTTTTGCTAACCTGTTTGATGTACCAAGGTATACTGTAATGTTGTCAGTGAAAAGGAAGTTATAAGACATGAAGAAGAAATCAGATCAGAAATGCAGTAAAGCCAGAAAGATTAAAGAGACTCTCTTGAAGTAAACATAGTATAGAAAATTGTACAGCTGGTCTCCTTAGCTGACCACGTTAGTAACTGCCCTGACTGGAACGCTGATTTTGGTTTTGCTTGTTTTAACCGTAAGTCCTTGCATTGTAAATGCTTTTGTAAGTTTGTACAGAACCGTAGAGCAAGAACAAAAATTCTGGTCCTTACCAAATATGAACCCCTAGAAACTGAGCCAGATGAACCACAGGTGTGATTCATGACCCTATTAAAAAAGGGGGGGGATGTTAGGAACTTCGTCTGTCAGGATGTTTTTTATTTCTTGTTTATCTTCAAGGAAGGACAGGATTACCCTTTCAGAGCATTTTTATTTCTTGTTTATTTTCATGAGTGGGCTGCTGGCCTAGTATGGATTGGAGATAAGGCCTGTCTGCCCCAGACTCTGGGAGGGAAGAAGAACGAAGGGGAGTTTCGGAAGACATCTCCCCTCAGGATGACCATAAATCCTTCTCCGAAGATATGAGCTAACACCACAATGTTACTATCTGGCTTGTAAAATTCCTGTATTAATTGCATGTCTTTGAAGTCTTTGTTTAACTGAAAGCCTGGCCTCTATAAGAAACCCGTGAATTCTCATTTCGGGGTTTGCTCCAAATTGGCCATGGGGTGACCGCTGATTGATCAGCTATGAAATTTTATGCACATTTATTTTTAAAATTGGTAATAAACATTTTTGTTGCTAGCAACTCTGCCTCGTCGTCTTAGCAAAATATTTTGGACCCTAACAAGCACGATTAATGAAGTGCCAGTTTAGATCAAAATTAGACTCCCTTGACTCTTTGAATTATTTGCACTCTGAAATCATAAATGATATGAACCATCACGCGTCCACTTATGAGTGGACCGTGACAAGCCTGGAGTAGAAGAGGCTTATTGGGAAGCGAAATAGAAAGAGCTTCTTCAAGCACCATGGCAGGGTAGAACTGGTAAAGTCACAAAGAGTGGTAATGACTCTGTTGTGTTATGTTAATGAAGAAAGTGAAGATGGGGGCCAGGAGTTCCAACCTAGCAACATAGTTGTATGGCTGGGTGGTGGCCAATGAAGACTAGTTACTAGGGCAGAAGTGACCAAACAATGTTTACCTCATGTTTGGCCTGATTGGTCTATATAAGCAGCCATTTAAACCATAATAAAGCACTTCATCTGATATCATATTGATTTGTCGTGAGGTTCACTTGCTCATGCTGTCATGAGAGGCTGAGGGGAGACCTCATTGCTCTCTACAACTACCTGAAAGGAGGCTGTGAAGAGGAGGGTACTGGCCTCTTCTCCCAAGTAACAAAGGACTGGACAAGAGGGAATGGCAGCAAGCTCTGCCAGGGGACATTTAGGCTGGACATTAGGAAAAAAAAATTCACAGAAAGGGTAATTGGGCATTGGAAAAGGCTGCCCAGGGAGGTGCTAGAGTCACCTACCCTGGATGTGCTTAAGGCATGGGTGGATGTGGTGCTAAGGGGAATGGTTTAGTGGAATGGTTGGACTCGATGATCCAGTGTGTCTCTTCCAACCTGGTTATTCTATGATTTTATATCTTGATGGAGTTTGAGTGGAAATGTGAGGCATGAGTTAGGGGAGTTTGGGAATGACAGTTGGGGTGGAAATGATCTCTTGGGGGCATTTGTGAGGAGATTTGAGGTGAAAGTTGCATTCTAGGGGATTTCAAAGCAGGTGCTTGTAGGTTCACTTGTGGTCTCAGGCAGGAATGCTCTCCTGTGAGGGTGTTGGCAGGTGAAGCTGACTGGGAAAGTTCCACTTGAGTGGAGGCTGGCGGATGTTATACCCAGCTTCAAAAAGGGTCAGAAGGCAGAGGAGGTGCTGAGGGATGTCTCTTAGTAGCAGATTGGACTCGATGATCCTGGAGGTCTTTTCTAACCCGGCGATACTGTGATTCTGCCCCTCTGTTCCTCTCTTGTGAGGCCTCATCTGGAGATTTGTCCTCAGTTCCGGAATCCTCAACGTAAGAAGGATATGGAACTGTTGGAACGGGTTCTGAGGAGGGCTACACAGATGATCCAAGGGCTGGAGCACCTCCCATATGAGGACAGGCTGAGAGAATTGAGTTTGTTCAGCCTGGGAAAGAGAAGGCTCCGAGGAGGTCTTATGACCTCCAGGTTTGCAGTACCTGAAAGGGCTACAAGAAAGCTGGGGAGGGCCTGTTCACAGAGGCTCATAGTGATAGGACGAGGGGGAACAGGTATAAACTGTAGAGGGACAGATTTAGACTAGACACAAGGACAAATTTCTTCACCATGAGTGTGTGTGCAGGCACTTTCGAAAGACGTTGCCCAGTGAACTCGTGGCTGCTCCATCCCTGGAGGTGTTCAAGGCCAGGCTGGATGGGGCCTTGGGCAGCCTGATCTAGAGGGACGTCCCTGTCCATGGCACGAAGGTTGGATGTGGATGATCTTTAAGGTCCCTTCCAACCCAAACCCTTACAAGATTCTACAAATGCACCCCCAGCCTGCGCTTCCCGCAGTGCCGCCCAGAGGGAGAGCTCAAAGCCCACCCAGTTCTCCCCATGCCATGGCCAAAGACACCTCCCACAGGATTGGGGTGGGGACTCCAAGCCCCATCCAGCCTGGCCTCGAACCTCGGCAGGGACGGGGCAGCCACAGCTTCCCTGGGCAACCCGGGTCAGTCTAGGGCCTCCCCACCCTCACAGGAGAACATTTCTCCTTAAGATCTCCTCCCAGTCTCCCCCATTTCAGCTCAGAACTGTTCCCCCCATCCTATCCCTGCACTCCCTGATCCAGAGGCCCTCCTCAGCTTTCTTGGAGCCCCTTTCCGTACTGGAAGCTGCTCTAGGGTCTCTTTCTCCAGGCTCTGGATTTACCAGACGCTTGTTGCAGCACCCAAAGCAAAGCGCGCTTCTCCTCTGGATTCTGAAAGTCAGCCCGGCTTCTTGAGCAAACTGCACGGACCCCCCTTCACCCCACCCTCCCTCCCTCTGCATCTTTAAGGACTTGGGGGGAATCAGAACTGGGGGCTGTGGCTGATCAAGGTGATGCACCCAGTCCCTGTCACCGCTGTGCATGGCCCTTCCCCGGGAAGAGGGGATCTGGCTTTTAGTCTTCAAATCAAAATTGCTTACAAAAAAAAACAAACAAAGAGGGAAATAATAAAATAATAACACATGGTTGAAGTTTTTTTATTGATCCTAAACAACTAAAGCCAGAAAGTTGCTTTTCTACCCACATCTGTCCCTGCCTTTGGGAGACTGAACCCATGCACGTACCCCAGACAAGATCACAGACAATCAATATGATTGGAAATCAAGTCATTTGTTAGCAAGCAAGCAAGCCTTTAATACTTTTCTACCATTTAGTCTAATGTTTATGTAGAGATTGTCTAAAGCCCAAAGTTTCCTCCCGTAGTTTTGTCTAAGTATACTTGCACGTAGACTGCCTTCTTGTACTCACGCTGGAGCTGCTTCTCGACGTTGATGTACTCCAAACTTCTCCCTAGCAACCTGATAAGGCCACATGGTTAGACCAGCATATATTCCCGCACCTGCCCGTGCTGCCTAGCTGCCCAGCTGTCGGGTGCTGGGTTACAGCTGGAGGTCCTTTGGTGGCTGGGAGGGGTGTCTTTTGGAAGTCGCTGGCCTGTCTTCCCTTGAGGCAGCAGAGCCTGGAGACAAGGGGCAGCCCCAGGGCAGTTCTGCCGGCCCAGGACGGGGCCTCTGGCCAGCAGGAGACACCCAGACATGGGGTGCTGCCCCTGCCCCAAAGCAGGGGTGCTGGTGTCCAGAACACCCCTGCCCTGCTGTCTTCTTCCCACCCACAGGGTCCCTGGGGAAGCCTACACTGTATGTACCTTCCTTACCCGCAATTGCAGTCTACTGGCTCTTCTGCTGGCCTCGGTAGATGCGGCCATTCTTGCCCAGCAAAAGTGTCATCCCGTCCTGGAAAGGAGAGAGCTCAGAGTGGTGGGCTGAATCCAGCAACTTGCCCACCGCCAGCTCTCCCTGGGGAAACTGAGGTGCGGACGCCTCTGCAGGTTCAGCATCCCCTCCCAGCCTCCCTCGTCCCTGCCGTGTCCCTACCTTCACCATCCCTACCTGGCTTGGTCGCGGGGTCGTTGGTGGCTTGGGCTGGATGAGGGGAGGAAGCTGCAGCAAGGAGGTGCTGGTGTGAAGGCCCCCGCTGGCCCGTGCCACGCTAGGGAACGTGCGCTCAGCCGTTGGCTCCCTGTGGGATGGGGCACGGGGGGTGCTCAGCGCTTGGCACGCCCTGTGCCCCCTGTGCCACGGGGAGGGCGTAGGGGTGCTCCCTGCTGGGATACAGCCCTCACCCGCCCCCCTCCCCCAATCCCACTGGAGTAAGGCTGAGACCGGACACAACTCATCATGTATAGCTCAAGCGCCCTTCAGACAGAGCCCTGGGCTGGACAGAGCAGCTTGGGTGGAGCTGTAAAACCCCACAGAGCTGCGGCAAGCACAGCCCATCCCGTGGGATGTCTCCCACCCCAACCCTGCCACACTTCCACGGGGAATGGCTCTGCCTTGCCGGGGCTCGGGCTGGGCCAGCTCGCACACACGAGGCTGTGTCTGGGTCCCTATCTCCCCTACCTGTTGCTGTGCTGCTGCATCTCCTGGGGTCTGGAATTGGTGGTGGGGCCCACGGTGGGACGGGTGGGTAACGGCGGCAGCAGCGGGAGCGACTCCTTTTTCCTGGGTAGGGCAGAGGCTGCAAGTTGGTGACTGGGTGCAAATGACCCACCCCAGCTCAAGGTAGCACCCCAGAGCCCTTGGCTTGTACCCAATGGCAGCTCCCTGTCCCGGGCAGGGCTCACTGTCCCTCTGTTGCTGGACAGGGCTGTGCAGGATGCTTGGCAGGGTCAGAGCCCCAAGCCCCCATGCCCCACACAGCAGGGCAGCGCCAGCACTCATCTCCCCTATCCCACCCACGGTACTGGATGCTTGCTACTCACGGGCCGGGTGCCATCACGGTCAGGGATTGGTCGCAGGACAGGCAGTGGCAATGGGCCTGTGGGTACCTGTGGAGGGAAGAGAAAGGCTGGCTGAGCTCTGGGGAACACATGGCTCGCAGGCCGCAGTGAGGAGCCAGGCACTGCCCTGTAGGGAGTTACTGTGTTTGCGGGGTGAACCACAGGGAGTTGACCCGGGTTTGTGCCCCACCAGCCTAACACTGTCTGTCTCTGACCTCCTAGTAGGCAATGGCCAGAGGGCAGGAACGGAGCGAGTGCTATCCCAAAAGCCACCCTGTGCCCATCGCACTCACTTAATCCCAGCTGCTTCATTGGTTGCCTGTGTCTGTAGCACGTAGTCTTTCAGCTGCTTCAGGGAGTCCTTACAGCATTCCAGTTTCTTCTGAATGGGCCCGAGCTCCAGGCGGTCCAGCTGTGGACAGGTGAAACCCCTCAGCCTGCTGCCCCAGGGTGGGACGTGGCAGTCCCTGAGGGGAGAGCCCTCGGACGGAAGCTGCCTTAGTCTGCCCAGCCCCGAAGGTGCCAGCACTGGGCAGTGGGGACGAATCAGCCCTCACCTTGGAGTCCATCACTTCCTTGAGCTGCTGCTGGATCTGCTGCTGGATCTGCTGCAAGCGCTGCTCCTGGGCCAGCCCCTGGCTCTCCATCATCTCCATCAGCCGCTCTATATTTGCCTCAAACTGGCTGCGGCTGACTTTGCTGCCCAGGGCAGATTTAATTGTTTTCTGGCAACAGGGAAAGGCAGGAGAGAGGTAAGGAAGGTTTGATGGGAGATGGCCAGTGCCCACCAGAGTTGGGAGGAGAGGGAGAAGCGGCGATACAGCCCCACTTGCCCCATCAGCCCTGTGGGCTCGGTCCCTGCAGGGAGACACTGGAGCCTGGCGAGGGTCCCACAGTTGGTCTGGAAATCCTCCCTCCCTCCCTCCCTCTCTCTGTCCGGTTCTGCCATGGAGCACCCAAGGGACAAGGGTCATTTGTCACCATGCCTGGAATCCCTTTGACTGGCATTGTGGCCCCTCGAGGACGTACCAAATTGCCTTCCAGATCCTCCTGCTCTCCCGTCTCCTTCTGCAGCCTCTCCAGGGACTGGAAGCGAGCCTTCAAAGCAGAAAGCACCCCATGATACCTCAGCAGGGTTGAAGCTGCCTCCCAGCCAGCCAAGCACACCCCGACATGCCCCAGACCTCCAGGAAAGGCATTTGGGGGCTCTGCAGGGCTGCAGTCAGCTTGGCAGGAGGACAAATCCTGTCAGGTTCCCAGCCTAGGGGTGGCCTGGAGGATGCTCCGACCCCTTGGGGTTTTCAACCACCCACCTCTATATCATTTTGCTTCTCCTGAGAGCTATCCAGGAGCTTTCCCACCGTGGTGCCGAGTCTCTCGTACTCTCCTTGAAGTCTTTTGTTCTCTCCTTGAAGTCTTTTGTTCTCTCCTTGAAGCTGTGTGATGCTGGCCTGCATATTCTTCAGGAGTTGCTCGCGCTGCTGCAGGAGGAAGATGACAAGGTGGTGCTGTGCGAGGGGAACAGGCTGCCCCGTGGGGGCTAACCCAGCTTGCTTGGCCAGCAGCCACGGTCAGTTGGTGCCGGCAGGACATTTCGCCCAAGGCTTTCACTTCCTTCCATGCTGCTGACTTGGACAAGCCAAGCTGGGGGGCAGTGAGGGGCACCCCCATGTCACAACAAAGCATGGCCAGTCGGGGTGGGGTCCCAGCAGCCCCTCACAACATCCCCACGCCACCAATTCCCTACCTGGCTCTTCTCGAGTGGCTGCCTTGCCACTTTGACCGCTGCCTGCTGGCACACGACAGCTTCCACCTGCTCCTGCAGCTTCTCACAGCGTTGCAAGAGCTGTTCCACCTGCACAATGGTGTCCTTTCTGCAGACGGGGTGTGCTGCCTGCACCTCTGCCTGCCTCAGGCTCTCCACCACTGCCCTCAGCTCATCCAGCTGCAGGAAGGGGAGAACAAATGGACTCTGAGGTTGGATGGATGCATCCAGTGAGCCCAAGTGCCACGGAGGCTCCTTGGCCCCATCCAGCCCAGCAACATGACTGGGAACCCCAGTTGCTTCACCCCACAGAGCCAGCGGCAACCGCTGCATGTGGACCTCACCTGTGCCTGCAGGTGGTCAGCATTCTTGGCCACCACCTGCTCAAGTGTGGCCTGGGTCTTCTGCTGCTGCTCTCCCAGGTCCTGCTTTAATTCCTGCAGCAGTAGCAACCTGGCCAGAGAGACAGAGGCATGGGCAGGCTTAGCCTCCAATGGCGCTGCTGCAGTGTACCCCAAACCACCATGGTTCCAGCACCTCAGGATCACTTGCAGGCCCATGGTGTAGGAAACCCTCTCCCCTCCTTTTACTCCGATTGCAGGAGGGTCTTGTACCTGTCGTGCGCGTTCCGTTCAGCTTCGGGCCCCTTCAGATTTTCAATGGGTTCCTCCAGCTGACTGATCTGGAAATGGTGGTGGGGCAGTGTCAGGGCACAGCCCCGATGCCGTCCCAGCACAGGGACCCTTTGACTGACCCCTCCCTTCCCAGCTCCCCCCCGCCATCCCCATAAATCCCATAAATCCCCTTGGGGCCAGGCGTCGGCTCACCTTGCCTGCCTTTCCCAGCAGGTTTCTGGTTTGGCTCTGCAGGTCAGACACGTGGCTCTGCAGGTCAGACACGTTGCTCTGCAGTTCGGACAGGACCCTGGTGTTGTTCTTCTGATCTAGAGAGTCGTGGTGCAAGGGGACAAGCAGTTGGTGAGAAGGTCTCGCCCTTGGGGCTAGGCTATGAGCTTGGCGATTGCCTCACCCAGAGCATCACCACCCCAAAAATACTCTGCCAGCCTGGCCAGGGCTCTCACCTCCCTCTGGCAAGAGCTGGTGAAGCTTTTCCAGCTCGGAGCGCTCCGCCTTTGTGGCTGACAGCTGGGCCACCTGCTCCTTCAGGGTGGCATAGAGGTCACTCAGCTGCCTCATCTCACTGAGGACCTGTGTCATCTCCACGCCAGGCATTGGGTGAGTGCCTGCTTCTTCTCCACGGGCCTCTGGAATTTCTGCGACATGAGATTTAAAGACATTAGGTCCTGCCTGGGTCTGCAGAGTTGGGGCCTGGGTGCTAGGGGACTCGGGCTGTGTCTCCTGAGTTGGGGGCTGCGTGATAGGGGACCCTGGCTGTGGCCCCTGGGTGGGGGCCTGGGTGCTAGGTGACTTGGGCTGTGTCTCCTGAGTTGGGGTCTGCGTGATAGGGGACCCTGGCTGTGGCCCCTGGGTGGGGGCCTGGGTGCTAGGTGACTTGGGCTGTGTCTCCTGTGCGGGGGCCTGGGTGCCAGGAGACGTTGGCTGTGCCTCCTGAGTGGGGGCCTGGGTGCTAGGGTACCCTGTCTCTGCCTCCTGAGTGGGGGTCTGGGTGCTAGGGGATCCTGGCTGTGTCCCCTGGGTGGGGGCCAGGGTGCTAGGGGACTCGGGCTGTGTCTCCTGTGCGGGGGCCTGTATAGCAGGAGACACTGGCTGTGCTCCCAGAGTGGGGGTCATGGTGCCTGAGGACCCTGTCTGTGTTTCCTGGGAGAGGGCCTGGATGCCAGAGGACCCTGGCTGTGCCCCCAGAGTGGGGGTATGGGTGCCAGGGGACCCTGGATGTGTCCCCTGGGTGGGGGTGGGGGGGGGGGTGACAGGGCATGCTGGCTGTGTCTCTGGAGTCGGGGCCTGGGTGCCAGGGGACCCTGGCTGGATCCCCAGGCGGCCGGTCTGGCTGCCAGGGGTCAGTTGAGTCCCACGCCGGGCGTCCTCTTTGGCCTTGGGTTTCTCGACACGGGCAGAGCGGCCGCCACTGCGCTGCTGGGAAGAGGAGGCAAAGGGCAGCAGGTTTATAAGCATCCGTGCAGAAGTGAGGACAGAGCTCAGGTCATCCTCCCACCGCTTCCCCAATCCCCGTCTGCTGGGCATAGCGTCTGCCTGTCCTCCAGCCTCTTCTAGGGAAGGAAGGGACGCAGGGCTCAGCCCAGCCACAGAGGTTGCGGCTGGTGTGGCAGGTGGACAGCCAGAGCAGCAGGGAGCAGAGCCATGGCTCGGCTCCATCAGGGCTGCATCAAGCTCACCAAGCCAAGTGCCTCCTGGAGCTCCTGAATTTCAGCTTCCATGCGGTCCTGTGCTGTCTTCACCGCCTTGATCTCGAGGAAAGCCTGGGAGATGGAGGTGACAGGGTTGAGCCCCAGGGAGGGACCCTGGGGACCAGGACCTCCAGCCCTGCTGTTGCCATCACAGAGCTTACGGGCAGTACAGGGCCCAGCCCCACCAGTGTAGCCACCGTTGGCTGTGTCAGACCCACCAGGACCCTCGCTGGTGGCAACGTGGGGGAGACCCAGAGCAAGCAGAGCAGCATTTCAGCCCCAGCTCTTCGTCCCCCAGAACTCCATCCCTTTGCTGCATTGCAGCTGCACGCACCACTGCAAACTGAGTGTAAAAACAGACCTTGGTCTGAGGGCAACACAGAGACAGCGCAGACCCTGGAGGAGCAGGTGTCTTGCAGAGGAACACTCATGGCACCGAACAGAGCCTCACCTTGGAGATGCTACTCTCGCTTGCTTCCTTCTCCAGCTGCCCCACAGAGGTGACCTGGGGGCTGCTCACAGCGCCTGACTGCACGTCCTTCAAGGGGACAAGTGGCTCAAGCCCTGTGCTGGCTTCTCCTCCTTGTTCCCCTTCTTTGCTGGGGAACACCAGGCTCCGGGTGCTCCCAGGGAGGGGCATCGGGCTCTGCCCCACTGCCTGGAAAGGCAGGTCCTGCAGCCCCAGGTGCTGGAGCATGGCCTGCAGGAGGCTGTACAGGTCCCCATAGTTGACAAGACGAGGGGAGCCGAGGGCTGAATCCAGCATCTGGGACAGGGTGAGTGTGGCCATGGCCGCTGCCCTGCCTGGAACCACGGTGCTGTCCCCACGGCGGGAAAGGAACCTTTTGCCTGGACACACAGAGAGCAGGTGACCCACACACACTGAGTGTCACACGGACACGGAGTGACTCACGGGCTGTGGGTACTCCCACACTGTGACTGCCCACAGGTAGTGTCACAATGAGGGGGGCACAGGGCTCTTTGTGACATTACCCGTTGCCAGGTGATGCCCCCCCCAACTCAAATCATGGACGCTGTCACCGAATCCTTCTGGGACCTGAGATCAAGTTCTTCCAGGCTGGCAGATGCCCAGATTCCCTACTACCTTCTCCAGGCCCTCCCAGGCTGCTCCCTGGCAGCTTGAACCATGCAGCCAGCGTGGGAGCTGCCACCACTGCTGAAAAATACCCCAAGCCTCCCAAGTCTGGGTGGGCAATGAGGGGAAAACAGAACCAAAACAATTTCTGAGGGGAATATCCCAATTTTGCCTTCTCCTGTGTGCTCCGTCCAGCTCTCCTTAGAATCTGTGGCAAGTCTTCTTCTGCCTCTGCTCCCACCGCCCGTTACGCAGAGCCTTTGAACTGACTGGTGGGCAAAGCGATGCCCCGTGCAGCTGTATTTTGGGCGAGTTTGGGGAGGTCTGTGAGGAGATCTGGGGGACAGTGGCATTCTCTGTAGAGTTTTGAAAGGTGATTTGAAGCAAAAATCACCCTTTGAGGCAAAAAACCACCCGCGCTTCTTTGGCGGCACTCAGCTACAGGACGGTGAGTACTGTGGCAGGGGGGTCTGGCTTTTGGGGCTCTGCGGCTTTTTTCCTGAGCCGAGATTCTAGAAAATCCCAGGCGGGGTTTGGGCTCCCGGCACCCGGCCCGGACACCTGATCCCGCGCGGTGACTGACGGGAAGGGGGCGGTCCAGGAGGCTCCGAGGGAGATTTAAACGGTTCCCTGGGAGCATGGCCAAGACCGGCGTGGAAGAGCGGCGTGGCAGTTTGAGCGGCAGTCCGAGCGGGCAGGTCGAGAAGGCAGGGTGCAGGAAGGACTCTAAGTGCACAGAAGGGGCAGCAACGACCATGGTGGCTACACAGCAGAGGGTTAAAGCTGCTCCGAGTGCTGCAGCCGGCAGGAAGGATTCTGCTACCCAGACGCAGCCACAGAGGGTACATGCAGCTGCCCAGACCCTGAGCTGTAGGCAGTGCCCCCCTCTCAAACCAGCTCGTGCTTCTGCTCCTCTCATGGGCTCCACTTGCGAAGGCTGCCTCCGAGTGGAGGAACTCCTTCGCATGGTGGAGGAGTTAAGGGAGGAGGTAAGGAGGCTCAGGACTATCAGGGAATGTGAGGGGGAGACAGACGTGTGCAGCAGGGCCCTCTCACTCCCTCAGCAACCTGTTGCACCTGGTGTAACTGATAAGCACCCACCTGCATGCTGCAGGCTTGGGACTAACAGGGATGGGGAATGGCAGCAGGTTCCTTCCAGGGGAAGGAAGCCTGCTCCCCATAAGCAGTCAGCGACACCTGAGATCCCCCTGGCGAACAAGTACTGTGTGCTCCAGGAGAAAACTAGTCCTGAGGATGGTGGTCATCATAGCCTATTATCCTTTCCTAGGCTACACAGTCCTCAGAAGAAAATCACAACAACCTCCGCTAAGAAGAAAATCACAACCTCCTCCACAAAGAAGAAAAGGAGGGTGATTGTTGTAGGGGACTCCCTCCTCAAAGGAGCAGAGGGACCCATTTGCAGACCTGACCCACTCCACAGGGAGGTCTGCTGCCTGCCAGGGGCATCAGGGCTGGAAGTAGCTGGGAAACTCCCCTCCCTGATCCATGAGACGGACTACTACCCTCTGGTAGTAGTCCAGACTGGTAATGATGGCCTAGCCAACAGAAAGGCTAAGGACATCAAAAAAGACTTCAGGGCCCTTGGGAAGACGATGGAGGGCTCAGAGGCACAGGTGGTGTTCTGCTCCATCCCCAGGATACATGGAGCAGACCCACAGGATACTAAGAAGGACTCAATTAATGCCTGGCTCCAAACCTGGTGCGAGGAAAAGGGCTTTGGGTTCTTTGACCACGGAGTGGTTCGTGCACCCCCTGACATGGGTGCAAAGGTTGGGACACGTGGGTCTCCTAGTGGGGCTAAGGCCCTTGCTAAAAACCTAGCTAAGCTCATAAATCAAGCTTTAAACTAGGTGTGAAGGGGGAGGGGATCCAGTCCAGGCTAGACAACCGCGTGCCTGGATGTAGGCCACTGGAGTTTAGGAGGGGGCGTGCTGGTGAGGACCACCAGCACGTCACCATACAGGTAGTGGGGAAGAATGCAGCCTCGCTCAACAAGGGAGATAGAGATATTCTGGCATCAACTACTCCAGGAGGAGTAGTCCCCTCTAGGAGGGCTGAAGGCTCAGCTACTCAGCTGAAGTGCATTTACACCAATGCACGCAACATGGGGAACAAGATGGAAGAGCTGGAAGCCGTTGTAGGGTAAGGTGCCTATGATGTCGTTGCCATCATGGAAACGTGGTGGGATGACTCTTATAACTGGAGTTCGGGTATGGTGGGGTATAAACTCTACAGGAGGGATAGAAAGGGTAGGAGAGGGGGTGGAGTAGCCCTCTTTGTAAGGGAGAACTTGGACACCTCCGAGATGGACTGTGGCAATGAGGAGATTGAGTGCCTGTGGGTTAAGATCAAGGGAGCCCATAACAAGGGAGACTTTGTGATGGGAGTCTGTTACAGGCCACCCAGCCAAGGAGAAGCAGCTGATGAGCTCTTATTTAAACAGCTGGAGACAATCTCCAAGTCAGTGCCTCTTGTCCTTGTGGGAGACTTCAATCTCCCTGATATCTGCTGGAAGTACAACATAGCAGAAAGAAAGCAGTCTAGGAGGTTCCTGGAGTGCGTGGAAGATAACTTCCTTGCACAGCTGGTCAACGAACCTACGAGGGAAGGTGCCCTCCTGGACTTGCTGTTTGTCAACAGAGAGGGGCTTGTGGGGGATGTGAGAGTAGGGAGTCGCCTAGGTCTTGGTGATCATGAGATGATAGGGTTTTCTGTCCTAGGTGAAGCGAAGAGGGTGCTAAGCAGGACGGTTGCACTAAATTTTCAGAGGGCAGACTTTGAACTGTTTAGAAGGCTGGTTGGCAAAGTCTCCTGGGAGACAGCACTTGAGGGCTAGGGAGCCCATGAGGGCTGGGAGTTCCTCAAAAAGGAGATCCTGGCAGCTCAGGAGAAAGCCATCCTCGTGTTCTGGAAAAAAGGCCGGCAGGGGAAAAAAACAGCTTGGTTAAGTAGGGAAATCTTGAGTCAAATTAGAAAAAAAAGGAAGATTTATAGGCTCTGGAAGGGGGGACAGGCTTCTTGGAGGGACTTCAGGAGGGAAGCGAGGCTATGCAGGGAAAAAATCAGAGGGGCTAAGGCCGAGCTAGAGATCAGATTAGCTAAGTCTGCAAAAGACAATAAAAAATCTTTTTATAAGTATATTAACAGTAAAAGGAGGACAAGGGAGACCATACAGTCCCTTTTGGACTCAGAGGGAACAGCAGTGACAGGGGACGAGGAGAAGGCTGAGGTACTTAATGCCTTCTTTGCCTCAGTCTTTAATTGTAAAGAAAGCTGTTCCCTCTGTGTAGATACCCGGGAAACAGAGGAGCAATACGAGGCTCCCATAGTCCAAGAGGAGGTGGTCAGAGCCCTGCTTGGCCAACTGGACACCCACAAGTCCATGGGGCCAGATGGGATACATCCTAGGGTTTTGAGGGAGCTGGCGGATGTATTGGCCAAACCCCTTTCCATCATCTTCCAGCAGTCCTGGAAGACTGGGGAGGTACCTCTGGACTGGAGACTGGCTGATGTAGTTCCCATTTACAAGAAGGGTAGCAGGGAGGATCCGGGGAACTACAGGCCAGTCAGTCTGACCTCAGTGCCAGGGAAAGTCATGGAACAGGTGATCTTGAGTGCTATCACGAAGCACTTACAAGAGAACTGGGTGATCAGGCCCAGTAAACACGGGTTTACCAGAGGCAGGTCCTGCCAAACCAACCTCATCGCCTTCTATGACAAAGTCACTCAGCTGCTGGATGAAGGAAAGGCTGTGGATGTGGTCTTTCTGGACTTCAGTAAAGCCTTTGACACAGTTTCTCACAGCATTCTGCTGCGGAAACTGTCAGCCTCTGGCCTGGACAGACGCACACTCTCCTGGGTAGAAAACTGGCTGGATGGCCGGGCCCAGAGAGTGGTGGTAAATGGTGTTAAGTCCAGCTGGAGGCCAGTGACGAGTGGTGTCCCCCAGGGCTCAGTGCTAGGTCCAGTCCTGTTCAATGTCTTCATCAATGACCTTAGCAAGTTTGCAGATGACACAAAGCTGTGTGCAAGTGTCGATCTGCTGGAGGGTAGGGAGGCTTTGCAAAGGGACCTGGACAGGCTGGACCGCTGGGCAGTGTCCAACGGCATGAGGTTTAACATGGCCAAATGCCGGGTCCTGCACTTGGGGCACAACAACCCTATGCAGAGCTACAGACTGGGAGAAGCCTGGCTGGAAAACTGCCAGGAGGAGAGGGACCTGGGGGTGTTGGTCGACAGCCAACTGACCATGAGCCAGCAGTGTGCCCAGGTGGCCAAGAAGGCCAATGGCATCCTGGCTTGTATCAGAAATGGTGTGACCAGCAGGTCCAGGGAGGTGATTCTCCCTCTGTATTCAGCACTGGTGAGGCCGCTCCTTGAATACTGTGTCCAGTTCTGGGCCCCTCAGCACAAGAAGGATGTTGAGGCTCTGGAGCAAGCCCAGAGAAGAGCAACGAGGCTGGTGAAGGGGCTGGAGAACAGACCCTATGAGGAGCAGCTGAGAGAGCTGGGGTTGTTTAGCCTGGAGAAGAGGAGGCTGAGAGGAGACCTCATTACTCTCTACAAGTACCTGAAAGGTGGTTGTGGAGAGGAGGAAGCTGGCCTCTTCTACCAAGTGACAGGGGACAGGACGAGAGGGAATGGCCTCAAGCTCCGCCAGGGTAGATTTAGGCTGGAGATTAGGAGGAGGTTTTTCACACAGAGGGTCATTGGGCATTGGAATAGGCTGCCCAGGGAGGTGGTTGATTCACCTTCCCTGGAGGTCTTTAAGACACGGGTGGATGAGGTATTGAGGGAGTTGGTTTAGTGTTAGATAGGAATGGTTGGACTAGAAGATCCGATGGGTCCCTTCCAACCTGGTTGTTCTGTGATTCTGTGATTCTGTGCTGAAAAATACCCCAAGCCTCCCAAGTCTGGGTGGGCAATGGGGGGAAAACAGAACCAAAACAATTTCTGAGGGGAATATCCCAATTTTGCCTTCTCCTGTGTGCTCTGTCCAGCTCTCCTTAGAATCTGTGGCAAGTCTTCTTCTGCCTCTGCTCCCACCGCCCGTTACGCAGAGCCTTTGAACTGACTGGTGGGCAAAGCGATGCCCCGTGCAGCTGTATTTTGGGCGAGTTTGGGGAGGTCTGTGAGGAGATCTGGGGGACAGTGGCATTCTCTGTAGAGTTTTGAAAGGTGATTTGAGTCAAAAATCACCCTTTTTCAAAGTGCGTGAGGGGATTTGGGGTAAAAAGATAACATTTGGTGGGTGCTTTGGGGGAAAAAATCAGATTTGTTGTGAAAGTCACGTATTTGGGGAATTTGTGAGTGGATTTGGGGTAAAATAATCATATTCTGGGGCACATGGAAGGGAAGTTTGTGAGGATTTGCGGAGAAATAGATGGTTTGTGGGAATCTGGTGAAGGGATTTGGCATTCAAGTATTTTTGGGGGGCTTTTGTTGGGAGGTATGTGGGGAATTTAGTGAGGGGTCTTGGGATAAAACAAGCACTTTTTGGGGGTGTATGAGAGGAAATTTGAGAATATTTGAGCTGAATGTCACGGGTTTGCAAGTGTTTGGGGAAGAGATTTGTGGTGAAAGTCATCTTTTTGGCGGAAACGTGATGGAGATTTGTGGTACAAGTTGTGTTTTGGTGGATTTAGTGAGGCGGCTTGGGGTAAGACAACCGTGTTTGAGGGAAGTTTGAAGGGAAAAGCTCCTTGAATACCGTGTTCAGTATTCCTTTGGAGGCTTATGTGAGGAGACTTGTGGTCAAAGCTGTGTTTTGGGGGATTTAGTGAGGGGATTTAGGGTAAAATATTTGGAGGAGTTTGAGGGGAAATTTAGGAGGCTTTGAGGTGAAAGACATGGTTTGCGGGAATTTGGGAAAGGGATTTGGCCTTAAAGTGGTTGGGGGGGGGGGGGCATTTGTGAGGAGGTATATGGTAGAAGTTGCATTTGGAGGGATTTAGTGAGGGGATTTGGGGTAAAACAATCACATTTTGGGGGTGTTTGAGAGGAAATTTGAGAATATTTGAGGTGAATGTCACAGTACTGCAGGTGTTTGGGGAAGAGGTTTGTGGTGAAAGTCACCTGGGTTTACTGATTGGTAGGAATGGTTGGACTCGATGATCCAGTGGGTCCTTTCCAACGTATTGATTCTATGATTCCATGAAGTTTGAAGGGAAATGCACCTCGAATATTGTGTCATCAGGCCCTGGAAAAGGTTGCCCAGAGAGGTGGTTGAGTCTCCATCCCTAGAGGTGTTTAAAAGATGGGTGGACGAGGTGCTCAGGGTCATGGTTTAGTGACAGATAGGAATTGCTGGACTAAATGACCAAGAAGTCTTTTCCAACCTGGTGATTCTATGGTTTTATGAAACTGGAGACAACTGGAGGTGAAAGATGCAGTATGGAGGAATTTGGGGAAGGGATTTGGGGTGAAAGTACTCCTCTGGGGCTTTTGTGGAGAGATTTCTGGTAAAAGTTGCACGGACACCTCCCACAGGATTGGGGTGGGGACTCCAAGCCCCATCCAGCCTGGCCTCGAACCTCGGCGGGGACGGGGCAGCCACAGCTTCCCTGGGCAACCCGGCTCAGTCCAGGGCCTCCCCACCCTCACAGGAGAACATTTCTCCTTAAGATCTCCTCCCAGTCTCCCCATTTCAGCTCAGAACTGTTCCCCCCACCCTATCCTAAGCTGGTTGATGTTATACCCAGCTTCATGAAGGCTCAGAGGGAGGATCCAGGCAACTACAGGCCTGTCAGTCTGACCTCAGTGCCAGGGAAAGTCATGGAACAGGTGATCTCAAGTGCTATCATGAAGCACATGCAAGAGAACTGGGTGATCAGGCCCAGTCAACATGGGTTCACAAAAGGCAGGTCTTGCCAAACTAACCTGATCTAAGCCTTCTATGACAAGGTGACCTGCCTACTGAACGAGGGAAAGGCTGTGGATGTGGTCTTCCTGGACTTCAGCAAAGCCTTTGACACAGTTTCTCACAGCATTCTGCTACGGAAACTGTCAGCCTCTGGCCTGGACAGGTGCACGCTCTCCTGAGTGGAAAACTCGTCGGCCATTTTGAGGTGGTAGGGGCTTCCCCGAGCCGGGAAAGTCCCAGAAAACCCTTCTCGCCGCCGGCGCCGGGCTCCTGGGATCCTGCCAGGGCGGGAACTGATGGGAGGGGCGGAGCAGAGAGCTGCGGGGCAGTGGGAGAAGGCAAGGGACAGAGAGGGGCTAGAGACGAGCCGAAAGACACTGGAGACCATGGTGGCCACGTGGCAGAAGATTAAAGCTGCTCCGGGTGCTGCAGCAAGCAGGATGGATGCTGCCACCCCGACAGAGCCACAGTGGGTGCAGCAGCCACCCAGACCCTGGGCTGCAGGCAGTGCCCCCTCCCGCACCAGCTCGTGCCTCTGTTACTGGCTCCACTTGTGGAAGCTGAGCTTGTGTGGGGGAAACCCTTCACACGGTGGAGGAGCTAAGGGAGGAGGGTAAAGAGGTTGAGGACTGTCAGGGAATGTGAGAGGGGGATCGACCAGTGGAGGAGTGCCCTCTCACTATCTCGGCAGGCTGCTGGGGCTGGTGTGTCTGAACACTACACACCTGCAAAGTGCAAGATTGGGGCAAGAAGGCATGGGGAATGGCAGCAAGTTCCTGCCAGATGAAGAAAACCTGCTCCCCTTGTTAGCATCGGCGTGACAAAGACATAACACTCCAGGAAGGGTTATATGTGGTGCTTTATTGCCAAGCCCCAAGGGGAGCCAGGGGAACCCTGCCCAGATCTGGTTCAACGATCTTTACCACATGACCACAATTTATCCTTGCGAGATTTTGCAATCTAATGTATATTCAACAGGTTACATCATTGCCTAATGCATATGCGTGTTTCGATTATATCATCGATGAATTATGTCATCAGTGCTTGCTGCGCTTGCACACCTCCTTCTGGTGGTCATAAAAGAGGGAGGTTTCTCCTTTCTTGGAGCCCCTTTCCGTACTGGAAGCTGCTCTAGGGTCTCTTTCTCCAGGCTCTGGATTTACTAGATGCTTGTTGCAGCACCCAAAGCAAACGCACTTCTCCTCTGGATTCTGAAATTCAGCCCGGCTTCTTGAGCAAACTGCACGGACCCCCCTTCACCCCACCCTCCCTCCCTCTGCATCTTTCCAGGACTTGGGGGTAATCAGAACTTGGAGTCCTTGAGGCACCGAGTGCCTCATGGACACTGAGTGACCTGTAGGCAATTTGTGACCCACAGAGAGCAGGTGACCCACACACACTGAGTGTCATACGGACACGGAGTGACCCATGAACTGTGGGTAGTCCCACACTGTGAGTGCCCACAGGTAGTGTCACAATGAGAGGGGGGGCACAGGGCTCTTTGTGACATTACCCGTTGCCAGGTGATGGTCCTTCTGGGACCTGGGATCAAGTTCTTCCAGGCTGGCAGATGCCCAGATTCCCAGGTTACATCATTGCCTAATGCATATGTATGTTTCGATTATATCATCGATGAATTATGTCATCAGGTCTTTCTGCGCTTGCGCACCTCCTTCTGGTGGTCGTAAAAGAGGAAGGCTTCTCCTCATCCTCCAGAAAAAGGGTCAATTTCATCATGAACTTTTTTTACCTTTTCGCTTTGGGCAATGTCCAGTGTGACTTCATTGCCAGTTTTTCTTCTATCTCTCTTTAATTAGCTCTGGGTAGCCAGACTCTGTTCTTTTCTTGCTACTTGAGTGATTTATGGTCTCCTGTTTCTAACAAAGTGCTGTTAGCATTATCTTGCTAGCATTCCCAAGTAACTAACACCTCTTTCTAAAGAACTAGGTTTTAAGATTTCTTGTAACTTTAAAACTATTACATACATTTAAATAATTTCTTTTCTTGATTTGCAACTAATCCAAACTACTGTATAGAATAAAGTTTTAGATTATTGCTCCAACATTTCCCCCCTTTGAAAATACTTCATTCATTGCAAGTATTTTCATTCACTTAGCTGCTTCTTGACATGTTGGTGAGGAAGCTGGATGTTCTGGGTATTCTTTGGTTACAGCTCCAATGATCTTGTGGATCCAGTTACTGCTGCGAGTGATTTCTCTTCGGATACACAAATATACAAAGTAAATAACAAGAAATATCAACAATAGAGTGCAAACTGTTTGAATCAGTGATTGTATCCATCTTGACAGACGAATTCCTAAGCTATCAAACAGAGCTCTCATCCAATTGTGACTAATTTCTTCCCTTTCTTTCTCAGCCTCTTTTTCAACTTTTCCAAGCTGTGAGATGTCATATTCTACTTCTGCTGTAACATTTGGAATATGCACACAACAGTGATCTACATGATCTTTGAGGTATCCGCAACCACCACGTGCTTTTAACAATAACATATCTAATGCCATTCAGTTCTGCAAGGTCATTTTAGTAGTCGCTTGTAATTGCAGTCGTGTTTCTCTTTTGAAATGGTTCCATGGGCAAAACTTATTTATCACTTTACCTCTGAATTTCCAATTTTCCCATAAGTCTTGCTCATTTTGGCTCAATCCTTTCCTTTCATTAACTACTTCAGATCCCTCAGAAACTTTGGATACCTGTTCCCAAAGCACCCGAATTGATCCCATTTTCATTGGGGCATTACTTCTGAACCTGCAAAACAGAGTGGCATTATTTTTTACATTGTAATTTTCCTTATCCTTTTTCAGAAGAATTTCTACACACAGGTCAATTATTATGAACCATGAAAACCAAATTACAATCAGATGGTCATAATCCAGATGCGACATCTTACTTGCTTTTCAATCTAAGCTTTGTAGGTCCCAATACATTTACTTACCAACTTTTCTGAATCTTCTTTACTCTAGAGTAATGTATCCAAGAGTCTATTCCTTTTACAGCAGTAAAAGTTGTTAACAGCACCAGGTATGGTCCATTCCACTGTTGTTTCAGTGGTTCCTCATTCCAGTCTCGGATGTAGACTTGATCTCGTGGTTCAATATCATGCACTGGGTTTTTCCAGTCCCAAAGGATGATTTCAGATCAGAACATCCTATAGTCGCGTTAGTGTTCTACTGAGAGACAACATGTAATTATACACATCTTGGTCTCCTTTGACATACATACTTATGTTTGGTTGTGGTGACTCATATGGTATCCTAAAAAGAATTTCATAAGGACTCAATCCCACCCCACTTCTGGGTTTGACTTTTAAGAGTGCCATTGGTAATGCCTGTGGCCACTTAATTTTGGCTTCCTGACATATCTTGCTAATTTGCCTCTTAATTGTTTGATTCATCTTTTCTATTTGTCCACTAGATTGTGGTCTCCAGTGTGTATGGAAATTCCAACAAATCCCCAATAATTTTCTTATTTCCTGTACAATGGCAGCTACAAAATGTGGCTCTTTGTCTGATGATATACTGAGGGGAACTCTGAACCTTGGGATTATCTCTTTTAACAACCACTTTACTGTTTCCTTGGCCTGATTGGTGCAACAGGGTTAGGCCTCAAGCCACCCAGAATAAGTGTCAACCCCAACTAGCAAATATTTGTATCCCTGGGCTTTTGGCAACTCTAAAAAAATCAATTTGCCAATAGTCACCTGGTTCAATACCCATTTTAATATGTCCCATTTCTACCCTCTTTCTGACCACTGGATTATTTTCAAACAAGGTTCACACTTTGAATTTAGGGATTTTGCCATTGTTAACATCTGTGTTGAAATTATTTTCCATCTTAAATAAATTACCAAGGCTTCAGCTCCCCAATGACATTTCTGATGTTCTGTCTGTAAAATTGTTCTCATTATTGCAGGTGGCACTATTATCTGTCCAGTTGCAGTTACATACCGTCCTTCTTGGTTTAGCTGGGCATTTACTAGCCCTGCTAACTTTTTATCCTCTTCTGAATATCTTGGTTTCTGGGTAAGATAATCTTGCAAAGGGCTTACCCTTGTTGGTATCAGTGTCATTGTCACTGATACCTGCTTAGCAATCTGGCGTGCAGTTCGATCTGCTAAGGTATTCCCTTTGGCCACTTTAGAATCTCCTCCTTGATGTGCTTTACAATGCATGATGGCCACCTGTCTAGGCAATTGTACAGCAGTTATTAATTTCAGTATTTCAATCTGATATTTTATGTTGGTACCTTGTGAGGATAACAATTCTTTTCCTTTCCACAGGGCCCCATGGATACGTACAACTCCAAATGCATATTTTGAATCTGTCCAAATATTTAGTTGCTTACCTTTGCTTAATTCTAGGGCCCTTGTGAGAGCTATAATTCCTGCTTTCTGAGCTGAAGTTCCTGGAGAAAGAGCTTTAGCTTCTATTACTGAGTTCCGTGTAGTTACCGCATATCCTGCATATCAAGTTCTATTCTCTACAAAACTGCTCCCATCGGTGAAAAATTCTTGATCAGGATGCTCAAGTGGAACATCTTTCAGGTCTGTCCTTGTTGCATAAGTGTGCTCAATGACTTCCACACAGTTGTGATCCAGAGAACCATCTTCTGTGGCTGCTCCTAGAAAAGCTACTGGGTTTAATAGATTAGTTGTATTTAAAATTGCATCATCCTGCTCTGTGAGAATAGCCTGATATTTCATTAATCTGCTAGGGGAGAGCCGCTGCCCCCCTTTTTGTTCTAAGACAGTCAATACCATGTGAGGGACAAACACCTCAATCCATTTTCCCAAGGTCAGTTTTCTGGCCTCTTGAATCAGGGTCACTGTTGCTGCCACTGCTCACAAGCACGATGGCCAGCCAGCACTCACCAGATCCAGTTGTTTGGAAAAGTATCCCACTGGTCTCTTCCAACTTCCCAGTTTCTGTGTTAGGACTCCTAACGCCAGTCACTGTCTCTCATGCACAAACAATTGAAAAATCTTTTGTCAGGTCCAGTAATGCTAACGCTGGTGCTCTGGTCAGAATTTCCTTTAATTCTTTAAAGGCTCTTCGTTGAGGCCCTTTCCAAACAAAGACTGATGACTTTTGTGCCTCATACAAAGGTTTTGCTATTAACCCATAGTCTGATATCCACAGCTTGCACCAGCCTGTCATCCCTAAAAAAGTCCTTAATTCATGTAAGTTTTGGGGTTATGGAATTGCACAAATTGCTCTAATTCGATCCATTCCCAGTCTTCTTTGTCCCTGGGTTATTTCACATCTCAGGTATAGCACAGTTGTGCATACAACTTGTACCTTTTCCCGTTCAGGCCTAACTGATTTAATATTTCAATGGTTACCTGTAAACACAGTCATTCTTGCTCTGTGGTAATAAGGATATCATCCACATACTGCAGCAGGAGATACTGTGACCTTGGTACATTTATTTTTGACTTGTGTTGTCCAGGATTCCAGATCCTTTGCCAGTTGGCTTCCAAGGAGTGTCAGGCTGTTTTTAAATCCTTGTGGAAGTGTGGTCCATGTCAGTTGAGTTTTTTGTCCATTATGCAGATTCTCCCATTCAAAGGCAAAGAGTTTCCTACTAGTCTTGTCAAGGCGAACACAGAAGAAGGCATCTTTTAAATCAATCACTGTAAACCATTTATACTTTTCCTTCACAGAGGTTAACAGTGTATATGGATTAGCTACTACCGGGTGTATGTCTTATGTTATTTATTGCCCTTAAATCCTGTACCATCCTGTATTCTCTATTTGGTTTGGTTTGGTTTTAAAACCATTAAAAATTAAAATTTTAAAACCATTTAAAATTTTTCTCAATGATTTTCGCTATCTCCTGTTGAGCCTCTTTCACATGGGCTACTATCGGTGCTTTTTGATTACTCCTCTCTCTTTTAATTTCTTTTTCGCCTCATTCAACAATACTTCACAGAATCACAGAAAAAACAGGTTGGAAGAGACCCACCAGATCATCGAGTCCAACCATTCCCCACTGCATCACAAAGCTGCTGACAACCACGCAGCACAGCCCAAAAAGACATTAGAGAACCAGTCCCTTCCCCACAGAACCCCGTTTGTTACTGGGATCCCAACGGCCTCTGGGTGCATGTGAGTTTTTGGCTACGGGAATCTCCTCCCCCCCTAACAGCGCTGCTGTAGGTAAGTCACAGATATAAAAGCTTTTAGAAACATTCCATAAATCAGTTGACTAAAGAAAAAATAAAGATTACAGTTCTTTTATTATCCTGTTCCCATCTGACACTGCCATGTGCCTGCACAAGGGAATAAGGACTGTGCTAACCAGCATGTCCCAGAGCCATCCCAGCTCCTCTGCCCTTCAAAATGCACACATTTCTCTAAGTCGATACCCAACCTGTTTCATATAAAATCTACGGGTTTGAGGCACAATGTCCTAAGACATTGTGAGAGCTGTCTTTCCCCTCCTTATGGACACCAGAATCCACAGAATCCTCATCAGAAACTGCCAAAATCTGCCTACAAGGATTGAGCAAAAAGCAACCACGGAAAAGAAGAAAAAGAGAAGAATGGAACCGATAACTGAGAACAACTTGCATGAGAACTAAAAGCAGCTTTTAGCACGTTCTGAGGGTTTTGGTGTTTTTTTTGCAAATCGAGAAGAAAAATAAGAGCATTGCATGGAAAAAGCATGAGGAAAAGCTCAACAACAGCTAGTGCACAGCCAGTGCCAGTACATGAGATATTTTCTATTTCAAATCCCAGTAAATCACCACTGCTCCTTACAGAGGATGCTGAGATGCTAAACATCACTTACCAGTACGAATGACGGAGAAGTTGGGGTTCTCTATACAGAATAATTTTAATACTAGCAGGTTCCTATCTCCTATGGAACACAGCTTTTGAAATTTACACCTGATATCCCTTGCTGAGTGACCCAAGAACAAAGAAACTAGAATGGAGGGACCCATTTGCAGACCAGACCCACTCCACAGAGAGTTCTGCGGCCTACCCAGGGCATCAGTGAAGGAGGTAGCTAGAAAACTTCCTTCCCTGGTCCAAGGGACAGACTACTATCCTCCGATAGTAGTCCAGAATGGTAGTTATGATACAGAGAATAGAAAGCCCAAAGCCATCAATAGAGACTTCAGGACCCTTGGGAAAACGATGGACGGCTCTGGAGCTCAAATAGTATTGTGCTCCATTCCAAGGCTAAATACAGAGGAGCAGGAAGTCAAGAAGAATAATTCAATTAATGCCTGGAGAGGGGCTTCGGTTTCTTTGATCATGGGGTGACTCACACCCCTCCAGGCTTTCTTAGTAAGGACAGACATATGGGTCTCCTAAGGGCACTAAAGACCTTGCTAAAAACCTAGCTAAGCTGATTAACCGAGCTTCAAAGTAGATATGAAGGGGGAGGGGGATGAGACCAGGCTAGACAGGAGTGAGCCTGGACATGGGGCACTGGTGATTCAGAGATGGTGTGATGGTGAGGACCACCAGTACATCACCACACAGCAAGTGGGGGCGATTACACCTGGAGGTGGTAAGGAAGATACGAGCACTCTGGTGCTAGCTACTCCAGTGACCAGGCAATTGGGAATAAACTCTTATTTCCTCTATTATTATAATTATTTTCCTGTGGAGACAGAAAATTCATCACTTCTACCACTCTGCTACCCTAAATCTAAATTCTATTTCTTTGTGTAAGGAAACGGCCTAGTAAATTAGTACTATGCTGAAGCTGGAGATATTCTTGTTTATCAAGAGCTTTTCTGAGAACTGACTGCGCTGCACCCAAGAAGCTGTACCATATGCATTTTAACTTCTGACTTTTGCCCTGAGATACATTTATCTTGGCTCTAAAGATGTGTGCAATCTCTACAAGCATTGAATTTCTACTGTAGCATACGTATCTGGAGTTGTAGGTTTTTGGGGTTTTTTTATTAAAATTATCCAAATATTCTGCCTCAGAGGTCTGGAGAACACTTTTGCTTTCCCAGTTCTGCCAGTCTATTGTGTACTTGAGAAAATATTATTTGTTAGAACCAGAGGGAAGAAGAGTCACAGGTTCCTTCACATTCCTGATGCATCAAAAGCTTCTATAGTTTTAAACACATCACTAATCACCTTTTCTAAAGTCTCAGTCCCAGAAACTAGTCTTGTGAAACAGTAACATGATCTTTTTCTGCCTGTGTTTAATTTTTTGAAAAAAAAATTTGTTTTTTGAAAAAGATATTTTGTTTGTGTAGTGTCAAACTGTGCATTTTACTCTCTCTTGTAAACATTCACGCAAAACCACCTTAGCAGATGCTTCTGAGATCTGATGAGTGGTTAGTCATTTCAGAGCAGCACTAGGAACAGGGCTAAATAGGGTTAACCACTATCCTGTTGGATGCAATGATGCTACTGCCTTTGTGTATTGCCATGTATGACCAAATACATCTTATGATAATCATTGCAGATAACATAGACATTAATTCTGAGACAACTCAATTATTTGCATTAGTTAATATCCAGAATGGCAAGGTTTCTCTGTGTCTGGCTATTTTGAAGTTTAGCAAGTTAATACATTCTGCAAAGAACGATCGCATACAATTTTCTATCCAGCAGCTTGTCTAATATTTTTATCCAAATACCACAATCAGGAGGAGGCTCAGTGAACATGACACTTCTAATTACTTCCATATTGTCATGTGATTTAAAACTGTATCTTCTGTTTAGTATTAAAACATGTTTCAAACTACAGCATAGTCTGTTTAGTAGTTTTAGCAGCTTTAACATAGTTTACAAAGGAATTGGAAAAGATAAAGGTGTCATATTTCCAACCTAGTTATAAATGTCAGAACAGGCTCTACTTATACCCCTCCTCTTCAGCATTACTTTTTCAATGTTTTTCTCTAGCAATGTCACTGTCCTGCAGATCTAAGACTGCTGCCCACAATCACATGTCACATACCCTGCCAGGGCACTTAAAGAAACAATTACCAACACTTAGGTACCATCTCTTGCATTTTGTGCTCTCTAAATCTGATATATTTTGTACTCATAAGTCACATTCACCACTTAAACGCCATTTATGTGTTGCTTCTAACTGTTAATGTTATAAATTTTCGTCTTGTTTAAACAATGCTATTATTCAGAACATATTAATGTAGATTAAATCACAGTTAAGGAAAGTGTTATTACATCCTAATGTTACAATGTCTTGTTTGAATATAAGGCCTCTCATGATTTTTTGTGCAAGAAGGGGTAAAAGCATTTCTATTTTGCATGAAGAGCCATTTCTTAGCATTGAGACTGGGGCATTTAGGAGCCCTTGCATGCACAAGCACAGTGAGACAGTAGAGGAGCAAAGGCAGGCTGGTCTGGCTTCTTGCTTCTCCTAGGAGGCTGCAGAGTGGTACTCAAGCAGCATCTGGGCAGGATGCAGAGCCTGGGTACAGCTGTCAGGAGCTGCACCATGCCTCTGCATGACGTTGACAATGCTTCTGCTCCACAGCATCTGAAGGGTGTTTGGGGTGGGGTGGGGGATGGCAGGGTGGGTGATATTTTTTAACCTCAAGGATTTATTTATTTTGAAGGGGAAGGCAGGAGTGTGGGATGTTAGCCTTAAGTCTAAGATATCCATTTAGGAATAATATATATAAAAGAGAAGGTAAACATACTTTTCTTTCCGAGGCAAGCACAATGATTGTTTCTAGACTGCTGGAGTGCCATTACCATTTAAATCCATTTGCTCTTCTTCCCAAAAAGTTGACACTCTCACTACAATACCTACAAGTTAATTGTTGAGTGATGAAAACATTACAGAAGTTGGCATCAGGCTGTCAGAACATTAGGAGGTCAGTGGCTTTCAGACATCTCAGAAGTCTAGTTGTCCATTTATGCCTGTTTGCAGCATTGTGCAATCCTCAGTTGCACTAGCTCCCATGCATGGGCATAGAAGATCAGTGTCTCCACTTCCATCACTCTGGTACATCCGATAAACACCAGAATGGAGATAACAGGCATCCTACCCACCCTCTCTTTTACGAAGACCTCAGTTAGGAAGAGGATTACAAGGTGAGGCTGATTTAAAGTCGATATTGAAATGTCCTAGTTAAATATGTTCCGTGGCTTCTACTAGATGCTCTATCCCCACTGTAGCCTAATCTCCAATATCGCATCTCATACCACACCCTACCACGGAATGCAGATATGCCACAAAGGTAAGGACTCTGAAATCAGCATTCATGTAAAATTCAAAGTAAGCACAAATAGAATATCTGGAACCAAATTTATAACTTAAACCATATATTCCTGCTGAATTAATGGCATCTGAGTCTCTGCATGTAAAACAATTTAATTTTTAAAAAATCTAATTAATTATTCAAGACAATGTGCTATTATTGTGTTAATTCTTTCATTTCCATGTTTTATCATTTTGTGCTGTCATCATTTGTCATATTCATGGCTTAAGATGAATTTTTTTGATTAATTGATTGTGTATAATATGGCTAACAGTCATTGCGTGGATAAGGAAATTAATGAAAAAGTAGAAGAAATGACTGCAAAGAGCTATGTTTGCAATATTTTGAGATGGTTTAATTTTTATACACTCACATATTATCTATGTAAAATATAAGCATTCCTTGGTTTACATTAAGGGTATAAATCAGAGATTTGAATATAGAGGACTAAAATTATCTGTCAAAAAAATGCATATACCTACGTAAAACTAAATTTGCAGAGATTTTGCACTGTACTAGCTTTCAGGTGATGAAATTTTCAAAAACCCTCAACACTGGTCAAGTTAAAATGTGATTGCAGTAAAAGCCAGGTTAAATTACTACACACCAGTTGCATTTAGTAGGTCCTAAATATGCTCTAGAATGATGCTAGTATTTTTGTTCTCTCACAGTTTATGAGATTTATATACTCTTCGGGTTATAGCACACCACTAACAAAACAGTATGCAGAGGTTTGGTCACTGTTTACTTATTGGTTTTGCTAATACAATAAAATAGATGGGTGTGAACCAAAAAAAGTACTGGACAACATTCCCAGGGAAGGATGTCCACTGTCTGCTTAGTAGGGGCATGGGTATAGTCAGATTGGGCCTAAGCTAACCAGCAAATCATAACAGTCCCAAGCATAGCTTGGAAAATAAAAGCAGACACCACCAATGGGGGATCTGCAAATGGCCACCCCTTTTTAGATGCTCCTGCAGTATGTGCGTAGGCCTTTCCTTGACTGCTGGCATCCAAGCCAGGCAATGGCATGATTACATGCTAACATAGATGGAGCCATCTGGTTCATGGTGAAACACAGAAAAAAAAAGCAATCTCTTAAACAGAAATTTCTGCACAAGTTTCTAAGCTGTCAGCCATGATTTGATTATGAGCACCTCGATGTTTGATATTTTAATTAAACTTAATTTCTAGAAATAGATTATCTCAACAGTAGCAAACTTCTGAAAAGTATTTCAACAGGCTTGTTTTACTTTTAATTTTATTTTTGTGATGGGTTGCAACTCATACCACGACATGAATTAATTCTAGCGTCACTTTTTTAGAGAAAACCAGTACCCCAGTGGAGCTGAATAATATCACATAACACATTGGCCACACACTGCACTATTAATCTAGGAAAGAAGTTTCCTGTCATCGGGTCGTATTTGTTTTTTAGCTTCACTTTTGCCAAAGTTTCTCCAGCTTAAAGCAACTGGAAGCTGCCTGGTTCCAAACCTGGTGTGAGAAAAGGGTCTTCAGCTTCTTTGATCATGGGGTGGTTCATGCACCTCCAGCTTTCTTAGTAAAGATGGGACACATGTGTCTCCTAGTGGGGCTAAAGACCTTGCTAAACAACTAGCTAAGCTCATAAACTGAGTTTTAAACTAGGTGCGAAGGAGGAGGGGGTTGAGACCAGGCTAGACAGGAGGAAGCCTAGATTGGGGCACTAGTGCACACAACATGGGTAATAAGAAGGAAGAGCTGGAAGCTGCCGTAGGGCAAGGAGACTATGATGTCGCTGCCATCGCGGAAACGTGGTGGGATGACTCCTGTAACTGGAGTGCAGGTACGGTGGGTACAAACTCTTCAGGCAGCAGAGGAAGGGTAGGAGATGAGGTGGGGTAGCCCTCTTTGAAAGGGAGGACTTGGACACTGTCAAGATGGATTGTGGCGATAAGGAGATTGAGTGCCTGTGGGTTAAAATCAGAGGAACCCATAAGAAGCTAGATTTTGTGATGGGAGACTGTCACAGACCACCAAGCCAAGGAAAAGCAGCTGATAAGCTCTTCCATAAACAGCTAAGGTTAATCTCTACATCAATGCCTCTTGTTCTTGTGGGAGACTTCAATCTTCCTGATATCAGCTGGAAGTACAATAGAGCAGAAAGGAAGCAGTCTAGGAGGAGAGTACTGGAGTGCACAGAATACAACTTCCTTGCACAGCTGGTGAATGAACCAACGAGGGAAGGTGCCCTCCTGGACTTGCTGTTTGTGAACAGAGAAGGCCTTGTGGGGGATGTGGCAGTAGGAGGACGCCTAGGACAAAGTGATCACGAGATGATAGGGTTTCTGTTCTAGGTGAAGTGAAGAAGGTGGTTAGCAGGACAGTAGCATTAAATGTCCAGAGGGCAGACTTTGAACTCTTCAGAAGGCTGGTTGGCAAAGTCCCATGGGAGACAGTACTTAAGGGCAAGGGAGCCCATGAGGGCTGGGAGCTCTTCAAAAAGGAGATCCTAGCAGCTCAGGAGAAAGCCATCCCCACGTTCCAGAAAAAAAAGCTAGCAGGGGAGAAAACCATCTTGGTTGAACAGAGAGATCTCGAGTGATACCAAGAAGAAATGTTTATGGGCTCTGGAAGAGGGGACAGGCCTCTTGAGTGGACTACAGGAGGGAATTAAGATCGTGCAGAGAAAAAATCAGGAGAGCTAAGGCTCAACTAGAAATTAGATTGGTAAAGTCTTTGAAAGATAACAAAAAATTTTTCTGTAAATATATAAATAATAAAAGGAGGACTAGGGAGACCATACAGTCCCGATTGGATGCAGAAGGAACAACAGGGGATGAGGAAAAGACTGAGGTACTTAATGCCTTCTTTGCCTCAGTCTTTAATTGTAAAGAAAGTTGTTTTCTCTGTGAACAAACGCAGGAGTTAGAGAAGCAAAATTAGGCTCTCATGATCCAAGAGGAGGTGGTCAGAGCCTTGCTTGCCCAAATAGACACCCACAAGTCATCCAAGGGTATTGAAGGATGTGCTGGCCAAACCCCTTTCCATCATCTTCCAACAGTCCTGGAAGACTGGAGAAGTTCCACTGGACTGGAGGCTGGCTGATGTTGTGCCCATCTACAAGGGTTCCAGGGAGGATCCAGGGAACTACAGGCCTGTCAGTCTGACCTCATTACCAGGGAAAGTCATGGAACAGGTGATCTTGAGTGCTATCGTGAAGCACATGCCAGAAAACCGGGTGATCAGGCCCAGTCAACATGGGTTTACCAAAGGCAGGTCTTGCCAAACTAACCTAATTGCCTTATATGATAAAGTAACTCGGCTGCTGGATGAGGGAAAGGCTGTGGATGTGGTCTTCCTGTACTTCAGTAAAGCCTTTGACACAGTTTCTCACAGCATTCTGCTTCAGAAACTGTCAGCCTCTGGCCTGGACAGGTGCACACTCTCCTGGGTGGAAAACTGGTTGGATGGCCGGGCACAGAGAGTGGTGGTAAATGGTGTTAAATCCAGCTGGAGGCCAGTGACAAGTGGGGTTCCCCAGGGCTCAGTGCTAGGTCCAGTCCTGTTCAATGTTTTCATCAATGACCTGGATGAGGGCATTGAGGGTACCCTTAGCAAGTTTGCAGATGACACAAAGCTGTGTGCAAGTGTCAATCTGCTGGAGGGTAGGGAGGTTCTGCAAAGGGACCTAAACAGGCTGGACAGCTGGGCAGTGTCCAACGGCATGAGGTTCAACAAGGCCAAATGCCAGGTCCTGCACTTGGGGCACAACAACCCTATGCAGAGCTACAGACTGGGAGAAGTCTATCTAGAGCGCTGCCTGGAGGAGATGGACCAGGGGGTATTGGTCAACAGCTGACTGAACATGAGCCAGCAGTGTGCCCAGGTGGCCAAGAAGGCCAATGGCATCCTGGCTTGTATCAGAAACAGTGTGACCAGTAGGTCCAGGGAAGTTATTCTCCCTCTGTACTCAGCACTGGTGAGACTGCTTCTTGAATCCTGTGTGCAGTTCTGGGTCCCTCACCACAAGAAGGATGTTGAGGCTCTGGGGTGAGTCCAGAGAAGAGCAACAAAGCTGGTGAAGGGGCTGGAGAACAGGCCTTATGAGGAACGGCTGAGAGAGCTGGGGTTGTTTAGCCTGGAGAAGAGAAGGCTGAGAGGAGACCTCATTGCTCTCTACAACTACCTGAAAGGAGGTTGTAGGGAGGAGGGTGATGGCCTCTTCTCCCAAGTGACAGGGGACAGAACAAGAGTGAATGGCCTCAAGCTCCACCAGGAAAGATTTAGGCTGGACATTAGGAAAAAAGATTCACAGAAAGGGTCATTTGGTATTGGAACAAGCTACCCAGGGAAGTGGTTGATTCACTTTCCCTGGAGATGTTTAAGGCCCAGGGTGACAAGGTGCTAAGAGGCATAGTTTAGTGTTTGATCGGAAGGTTTGGACTCGATGATCCAGTGGGTCTCTTCCAACCTGGTTATTCTATGATTCTATGAAACCTCCAGGAAAGCTTTTGTTAGACCACAGTCACAGAAAAAGGGCCTTAAAAGAAAACCAGAGACCTGTCTAGCCTTTAGAAGAACTTCCATAGACTTGCAGATGCCAATTTGTAATTTCTTCTTAATTCTTAAAGAGAAATCTTACCAAGATGCAGTTCTTGACCTTAAGGGAATTGTGATTTTATAGCAAAAGTTGCTAATGAGTTTTGATGTTCTAACTAACAAACATCAGCACACACTGACCATCAGTTCGTGTCTACTGACATCCACAAACTCAAAACTATTTTCAGAACTCCCATGAAGTACTGTAGAGTAAAACTCAAAAGTGAAAACTGAGCTTGCAGTAAAGAGCATGATGCTTCTTATGGAGACATATGAATAAGCTTTAAATTGATAAATTGTGAATGTTGATGCTTTATGGTATGAGAAGTGTGTGAAAATAAGATTACTGTTTTAATCATATATTTTACTGCTTTTTTCCCGAAAATTATACTAGCGATAAAGATGAATGTTGCAAGGAATCAATTTTAGCCCTGTGTTTTATGCTGACCCTTCCTGACATCTGAGATTCTGCAACATTGGGGAGCTGACATTATTAGTTGTTCAGCTCTATCAAACTGGAAATTTCACCTTATTAAAATACAGTTGCTATGGAAACACCATAGTCCTATGATTTTTGCTTGCAGGCAGTATAGAAAAAAATCTTAGTACCAATATTCAAGTCAATGCACATCATTTTAAAATACCTTCTTGGTGCTCTGATGCTTTTAAAATGAAAAAATACCAATAGACAATATAAGCTGTACCGCTTTATCTTAATGTACTGAGAGAGTGAAAGATATTTTTCAACAATAATCTTGGGTATATGCCATAGAGAAATAAGACAGAGACTGCTTCTGAAATCACATTTTTTTAATTGAAGTTAACACTTCTAAGGGCCCAGAACCTACATATTTTTTTATTCATACTTATTTCATTTGAATATTTTTATTTTAAGAGTTTTTTCATTGGGTTTTGGAGGACACTATTCTTTCTTGAGAACTTTGAAAAACTTACCTTTGAAATGTGTATCTAGGTATCATCCTTTATGACAAGTAAAAGGGGATTTTAGAGTTAATAATGAAGCACAAATTCTGATAAGCCACGTGCCCATGATGTACAAGAAGCCATGAGTGGAGCAGTAAATTCAACCGTGCAACACTGCAGACTAACCGTCATTCACTTCACCACGTTAGAATTATTTGTTTTATTGGCTTTTGGGGCATAGATTTATTTCCTTATTGTACCTTCTGTCATTGAGGTAAGGACTATTTACGCAGGTAAATATTTACTCTTTACTTTAGTAACATGCACAAAATGGAAGAAGAGAGCACACAGGGTCAGGCAGTCATCTATGGGGCTATCTAAGCAATAGGAGGAATTCAGGAGAAGGTGGTTTTAGGCTGCAGAAAGGACTGATTCTGTGACATAGCTAAGAAACTGAATATCTTAACTATTCCATGTGATCAGGCAGAAATGTGACTAAATAGATTTACTATCTACTGATATTTTTACTCTACCATTTTGCCAGCAAGCCAGTATTTCAGAATGCCTGACAAGGACATTTTGTTACATTATGTACAGTAGGAAAATTACTTATGGGACATATAGGCTTACAAATTTTTGTGAGTAACTGAATCTTACTGGAAGACAGACCAATAATATATTACTGTAATAAACCACTTCTGGCATGAATGGGAAGTAAGCTGCTGCATTTAGTGTCTACCAGTTTTATTTGCCGATTGTTATGCAGGACTATAGGGTCTTGAGTTATTTGCTTCTGCAAAATATAAAGGATTGATATGAATACTTCATTATTCAATATTTGTGTCAAAGTAATTTTTAACTCAGTTACTGTGCTGTTCTGAAAGGTACGATAGTTCAACTAATTATTTTTTGAAGAAGATCATACAAGGCAACCATGACCCCTTCTTTCTATGCAAGTACTTTTAGATCCAAAACCCTTCTGGTGTTGGAGAAGACAAAACACACCAAAATATAACACAATGATTGAAGAAAAATGGGGAAAATTATGAAAGGGACATGTAATGGGGTCAGATGTCAGTCTCTAAGTCCTTAGGTTTGCAAGGCACAATCAGCAAAGGTAAGCAAAAGTTTCACTCCAGCAGAAGTGGCCAGTTTGCAGACTGCATGCCAGGCTGGCTAGCAGTCAGCGGCCCCTTGGTACGCCATCCTGTATGGAGATATATAGGAAGTGCACATTTTATTGCAAATGACTTGTAAGTTTTCTTCTGTTATTAGAAATCACTAACTTTAAAGACCAGCAGTCTTAACAGGCCATAAGCCATTACCTTACTTATAATTTAACCTATTTTGAGAAAGTTCCAAAGTTGGACACCATATATGCTTCTGTAATAATTTGACAACATTTTTATTTCTATTATAAAGCCATGGAACATTTTCAACAAAGAGTCTACAACCACCCTTTACCTAAAGGAGCACCCAGTTCCTGTTAAAAAATGAGTTCATGCATATTGTGCCATTTAATAACAAGTCTTGATTTTTGTTAGTTAATTGAAATGTGTTTTGCACCAGAACATCACAGATTCACAGAGGTCTAACCTTTATATGAAAGCAATCCATTTAAACAGTTCAGCTAATTTTGCTGTTGACAAGCTGTTTAAAGCTTTTTCAGCTGTTTTTAGTCATAGTCAATCACAGACTGCACTTGATTTTTTTTACCCTGTTCCAGCTCACCTCCAGCATTTACAGTGTTTCAGCAGGCTAGGTTGGAACATTTGTGAAAACTCTGCATTCATTGCTCACAACAATCCTGCTGAAGATGCTCATGCCAAAGTGGTATCCATCTAATCTGCTCGGATGCTAAAGAATTGCAGAGCCAAAGGAGGAAAAAAAAATAATAAAAAGTTTTCAGTAACCAGTTGAATAGTTACAAGTTAGTATTGAGAAATAAATCTGTTAACAAAGACCATTTTTATTTACTTCCAGACTGTCACTGTAATGTTTCATGTTTTGCATCTTAAGAAGGATAAGTTAGATCTAGATTTTAGAGGACAAGCCTAACACCAGTAAACTCAGCCTGTAGTATCTCAGTTGTGTCATTCTCAAGGCTTCAATTCTCAGAGGTCTGTATAGCCTTTAATGTGCTTGTACTACCTTTCATTAACACAATTATTTGCTGTTAGCAGTAGTTTTGTAGGTGCTGTGAGGCAAATATGGACCCATCAGTATGTATGAGTTAGATATTAATAACACACACTAGGGCATACTACTTTCCTTCTACATTCAGCTAAGAAACTGCTGAAAAGAATACAATAGACACAGGAAAATATTCTTAGCTACAGACATTAGGCATCAATTTTATAAATGCTTCTTTTTTTCATGTTTGTGTTTCCATCTTGACTTTAGCTCAATAATTCTCTCTGCTTTTAAATTGATTCTCATTAATTTCATAATGTTTTCCTTTGCCAAATAAACATCCTCCCAGGTATTTATTTCAATTTTTTAAAGTTAAATAAAACTGGCTTCCACAAGAATTCAACACTTTATCTATTTCTTTTTTTATTGAATCTGTTCTTCTCCAGGCTGTTGAAATGCTGTCTTGCAGAAAGGAAGGCAAGGCAAGCTAACACATTTTAATTAACTCCCCTAATCTCTGGGCTCTCAATTAAAAAAGGAGTTCTTTGTTCTTCTTCACTTCTGACCTGAAAAAAAACCTTCAACAGTGCTTCAGGGGAAGAATCAGAGCTGTAAACCCTGGATTCAAGCTGCTGCTGCTTCAGCCTCAGTGTGTTTCACATCCAGATACAATACTTACAAAACTCCACTTCCCTTTCTATTTTCTGTCGTCTGCATTGTCTGTTGGCCTCATTGGCTGGTTTCTGTGGATGCTATATTATTCTCCTTATATATTACATATAGACCAGAGAAGCTGATTAGCTATGGATTTCAGGGCGGGGGTGCTCATAGTTGGACACTGTCACTCTAGTTTAGTGGGACTTAGGTTTCCTATGCAGGCATTAGGCATTACAGTGTTGTATGCTTCAGCTGAAGACTCCAACATATACTTTCTCTTACTGGAGTTTAATCCGGGAGTTAGGCTACTCCATTAAGATTTCTGGTTTGTTTAATATACAAATGTTTATTTGCTAATGCTTACTCCTAATTTAGTATAACCCTTGACAAATGGGTAAGAGTTGCCCTCCCTGGCTCAGTAAATATTCATGTATTCACACAAATGGAGAAAACCTAATAGTGAAGTTCGCTACCTAAGCACACCCTAGCACTGTGTGCTTAAAAAACCTCACTGGGAAATTGGAGACTGTGATTTGATGTCCTTTGCTCTTTCTCTCAGAAGACTAGGTCTACAGGTAATATCAGTGGAAGCCCTGATCTGATGATCCCATCAGGAATCAAGCATGGCCAAATGCTTAAAGTACCTCAATAGTGTCATGGTTTCATGCAGTTATGTGAGTGCCCAACAGCCAAAATATCCTAGCATCAAGGGGCACCTTAGGAGAGATTAGAGGTGTTTCACAGGGATACAATTGTAGCATGTAGTTGCCTGCCTTTTGTGTATTTACTTTCTCAGTGACAACAGTATCATCTTTTTCTTATTTGCTGCTTTATACTGGCAATTTCAAATTAGTGGAAATAAAATTTCATTCATTTTCTTCAACATATAAGAGCATCCCAACATAGTTCTGATTTCTAATCTTCCTTCTGCTGGGATTCAGATATAGAACTCTGGAGCACTCTACAGACACTTCTTCTGTGATGCATTTACTGTTTTTCTCTGCATTTGTGCCAATGTTCAGTATCTCTCTGTACATTTTTTCCTTTTCCCATATAGGTTATTGTCAGTGCATACCTTCTTTTATCCCCTGCCCAGAACATACCCAGCCAGTGCAGGTGCTCAGTTACCTCAAACAGACCACAGCTTCTTCACTTTCTGTGTCATTTGCTCGTTAGCCCTAATGCCTTCAATATTTTCTTTTGCCCTGATATTTCATGGAACAGTTTGCATACTGTAAATTGCCTCCAGCCTCCCTTCCCATTAAGCTACCATCTGTTATACATTATCCTCAAATGTTATTTGCAGTCCAACAAACTTCGACTAAAAATATGGTCTATTTCTTTTCATTTTCTTCTTCGCTATAGATTTGTCTCTGTGTAAAGCGTGTGTGCAGTTGTTCTGTGCTTACTCAGAGGTTTATCTGCTACCTCAAGCTTTATCTGCCATCTCTTTTATCTCTCACTCAGTTTCTTGGTTTTCTTCATTCTCTGCCTTCTTTCGAGGATGAAAGAGCAAAGAATAAGTGTGCCCACAGTCTCTGCAAGGATCTGCATCCCCATCCAGCCTCTGCTATTGCCACCAAGTTGGATATTGGAGCACACATTCTTTCCGCTTATGTCATGATCTCAATTTCCCACTCAGATACTTTGGTCAAATTTGCCAGGGCAAATATTTTTCTGTATTTTAACATTTACTTCAACAGAATGTTTTCTTCCCTTGCCAATGAGATTTTTTACTTGATCCTGCAGTAAATAGTGACTTATCTGCAACATTTCAAGCATCTGTCCTGAAGCTTTTCATTTTGCCACTTCTAATTGAATATGACAAAGGTCCACGTAGCTATGGCTTTCCTCCTGATGAGGGGGACAGGTGTGGCTGGCTATCCAGAATTGTCCAGCAGTTTTTTTGCAGTTAGCCAGACCACTGAAAGAACCAGCACTGCTGGTTCCTCTTTCTATTAAATGGAAGATCACTATTCAGTCCTACAAATTTCTGTTTACAGTCAGTGTAACTGCACTTCCAGAACCGGTTCAGATGGTTATTCCTTAGACAAGGCTATTTTCTGTGAGCTATTTGTACCTCTGTGTTGCAGATGGTATGCAATTTGTTCACTGATCTCACCAACAAGAACAGCGATTTTTTACCCTTTTAATGTATGTATGGCTTGTTCCTCCTGGCTTTTTACCAGTGATCTGGCCCTCAAAGGCTTCCTCACTTGTCGACTTATCTTCATGCTTTTCTGTTAGCTAGGTTGTGCTTCTCCTTTCTGTGGACTGAAGGCAAGTTTGGGGCCATTTGTGAGAATTTAACATTGTCCCTTTCCTTCAGGGACTAGGGCACTGCCAAACCTCTCCTTCCAAAATAATTATTGAATGAAAACTTCTGACTTCTTCAGATTTATTTCCCTTTAGGTCTCCCTGCACATTCTGAGCACAAAGAATTTATTTATTTCACTTTTAGAAAAAGATGCTGTATTAAAATCACCTTGCTCTGGCCTGTTGGTATATAATGGTTATGTCAGAAACCTATTTCTTATCTTCCTGAAGATGAATACACTATGAAAAATATATGCAAACCCAATAATATAGATGGCAAAAGCTACATGCTTAAGGGAAGTAAAACTTTCACAATTTTGACTTCTTTTCAGCTATTTCTAGAGACAAATGTTGTTGACACCAGTTTAAATATTTTACCTGCCCTTCAGACTTTACACTACAAAGGGTGCTATCACAGAAAAACAACAGTAGAAAAAAGAATAAAATAAATCATATGAAAGTGAATAACATTGGGAAACCTTTTATTTCATGTTATTTCCGTATTTTGGAACATATCTGATGATCAAATGAAGAAAGCTAAAAAATCTGCCAAGTTGGAATATGGCACAGCAATGGATTAATACTATTTCATAATGTATAGTTGATTTAAACAAAATTGGAAGTACAACCTCCGCAGATGGAGTTTCAAGGATAGATCCCAAGCACTGGAAGCTGACATTGTGGATGCCCCCTGCATTAGAGTTCGGACATATTAAAACCCTCACAAGTATCAAAAAAAAAGGAGTACAGACATAGAAGCTTTCAGGAAATGTACTTAAATCCAGCACTTTGATATTGTGAAACTTCTGATTATAGTTCACACCACAGAACTTAAAATCAAAACAAGATTTCATTGACTTTCTCTTATCCCGTTTTGGCATGTTCTGTAGTATCTGAGTTGCCTTAAGTCCAGGGATTGTGTGCACCGAATTTACAGTGGCCAGTGGAACACTGTATTGTCCAGACAGATTGTGGAAATCTGCTCTCTGGTTCCCTATATGTCTGACAGGAGTCAGTCCTTCAACATGCCATGTGTATGCAATGCATAACCTACTGTTATTTCTTATGGAATACCAGTAGCACAGAAAATCAGTGAAATTACAGGCCATATGTCTAAGGGAGCTGACCAGTGAACACTGGTCTTACTGAGTCTTTAAACCTTTACTGCAGAGAAACTAAATCTTTCTTTAGTTGCAGCACTCTCCAAGACAAAATGCCAGGTTCTGTTACTTTGTGCGTGAAGGAGAAGTTATATATGAAATCTGGGTGTTGACTGACTGACTTTCTACTTCGCTGTTATGTGAACCTATTCTGACTTGATTATCTTTTTCTGATTTTCCCAATTACTTTTATGTATAAAAGAATACACATTCAAGCAAATTTATTTTCCTTAGGTAAGAAAGTGGCTCTAAGCAAATGCTTGAATTGATCCTGCTTTAGGCAGAGGATTTGGACTGAAGGGACCCCCAGAAGTGCCTTCTACCCTCGACTATCCCATGATTTTGTGCTTCAGTTCTCTAGGTAAAAAAACATCCGAAGCATTTGGAAAATGTCTTGCTGCCAATCAAAATGAAGATAATTGAAAAATATTTGATAAATAGACAAAAAAAAATTTGTTTTTCATTATTAAAGCATTGCATTTTGACTGGATTTCAGCTACTTGATGTAGTTTTACGTTACTCAGTGTACGTTTCTAAAGAAAAAGTAATTCCAGAGAAGGAAAGAATTTATTTTTTATGAGATGACTATATAGGGCAATTTCAAAACATGTTTATTTTTCTCTCTACCTGCCATTTTTTTTTAAATGAATAGATTTCAACAACAATGACATGATTTTTTTATACTGGAAAACATCTATCTAAAGAATCCTGCAAATAGGGCCCTTACTTTTGACTGCTTTTAAGCTGTGAGCATGTTCATATGAATGTTTTTTTAATCTGTGCTGAACTTGGCACCTTCAGTCTGTCCTGAGGCAGGAGAGAGCAGGGTGTCAGAATGGCTCATATGAAGGTCATTCCATGTTATTTATGATGACTGTAAAACTGTCAAATAGAACAAAATAAATGGATTGTTTCTGTAGGGACTACTGCCTCTAGAGAAAATTATGCCCAGGACATAGGGGATCAAAGTTTTTTGCCATTATTTACAGGGCTTTAAATTAGACGTGAAGGAGGAGGGGTCGAATACTAGGCTTGCCTCTGACAAGCTGCAGGAGGACACACAATGGTTTAGAGGTATTGGGTGCTGGTAAGGGGCCTCCACTGTTGCCCTGGAACATGCTGGGGATGCTGCAGCACAGCTGAAGTCTTGTGGAGATGAGCGGGAGGCTCCTGAGGTAATAGGTGCCAGCAAGTAAGCTTCCACAGAACAACTTAAGGGAAATGAGGGGTGTTCCACTAAGAAGGTGATGCAGCCAGCAACCCAGGTGAAGTGCCTCTATACAAACACATGCAGCTTGGACAACAAACAGGAGGAACTGGAAGCTACTGTGCTTCTAGAAAGCAATGATCTGTCTGCTATTACTGAAACTTGGTGGGACAAATCCCCTGACTGGAAGGTGGCTATCAGTGGCTACAGGCTCTTCAGAATGGACAGACTAGGAAGGATTGGTGGAGGCGTTGCCATGTATATCAGGAAATGGATAGAGCGTGAAGATCAAGCCTACCAATGAAGCTATTCCTCCTCCAGCTACAGGAGGCTTCACACTCACAAGCTCTCATCCTATACAGGGACTTCAACCACCCTGATATCTTCTGGAGAAGTAGCATGGCAAGCTTTAGGTAATCCGAGAGACTCCTAGGGTGCATTGAAGATAATTTCTTAACTCAGGTAAAAGACATCCCTAACCAAGGGGATACAGAACTGGGCCCGATGGTCACCAGTGCAAGTGAACTTTATGGCCTCAAGTTCTGCCAGGGGAGATTTAGGCTAGAGATTAGGAGGAAGTTTTTCACACAGAGGGTCATTGGGCATTGGAATAGGCTGCCCAGGGAGGTGGTTGATTCACCTTCCCTGGAGGTGTTTAAGGCATGAGTAGATGAGGTCCTGAGGGACATGGTTTGATAGGAGTGGTTGGACTTGATGATCTGATGGGTCTCTTCCAACCTGGTTGTTCTATGATTCTATGATTCTATGATCAGTGACATCAAGATCAGAGGCAGCAAGGGGCTGCAGTGATCATTCGCTGGTGGAGTTCAAGGTCCTGAGGGATATTGGACAGGAGAGGAGTATAGTCAGGTCCCTAAATTTCAGTAAAGCAGACTTGCAGCACTTCAAGGAATTAGTCGGAAGGACACCCTGGGACATGGTCCTCAGGGACAAGGGAGCAGAACAGAGCTGTCATATATTTAAGGATGCTTTCCATAATGTGCAAGAGTGCGCAGTCCTCAGATGTAGAAAATCAGGCAGGGGAGGGAAGAGATCAAAATGGCTGAGTCTGGAGAAGGGGATGCTGAGGGGAGACCTCATAGCTCTCTATAACTACCTGAAAGGAGGTTGTAGAGAGGAGGGAGCTGGCCTCTTCTTCCAACTGACAAGGGACAGGACAAGAGGAAAAGGCCTCAAGCTCCGCCAGGGGAGGTTTAGGCTGGACATTAGGAAAAAAAATTTCACAGAAAGGGTCATTGGGCGCTGGGACAGGCTGCCCATGGAGGTGGTTGATTCACCTGCCCTGAAGGTGTTCAAGGCATGGGTGGACGAGGTGCTAAGGGGCATCATTTAGTGTTTGATAGGAATGATTGGACTCAATGATCCAGTGGGTCTCTTCCAGCCTGGTTATTCTATGATTCTATGAGTCAAGACCTGCTAGTCAAGCTGAGGAGCAAGAGGGAACTGCACAGGCCATGCAAGCAGGGACAGGGAAGCTGGGAAGAGTATAGGGACACTGCCTGGTTGTGTAGTGATGGGGTCAGAAAGGCCAAGGTACAGCTGGAGCTGAACTACACAAGGGAAGTGAAGATTAACCAGAAGGGTTTATATAGGGATATCAAACAGAAAGAACTGTTAAAGAAAGTGTCAACCCACTGATGGATGCAGATGGTGACCTCGTATCAACAGAAGAGGAGAAGGCTGAGGTACGAGTTTTTTGCCTCAGTCTTCACTGACAGCTGCTCTCTTCACCCCTTCTGGATCAACTTGAAGGGACCAGGAGGGTAGACCCCCTCCCACTGTGGGGGAGGATCAGTTTGTGACCACTTGAGGAACCTGAAAACATGTAAGTCTATGGGACCTGACAAGATGCAACCCAGAAATAGGCAGATGTGGTGGCTAAGCCACCCTCTATGATATCTGAAAAGTCATGGCAATCAGGAGATGTCCCTGGTGACTGGAAGAAGGGCTACATTGTGCACATTTTTAGAAAGAGTAGAAAAGATGATGCTGGAAACTACCAGCCTGTCAGCCTCAACTCTGTGCCTGGGAAGATCATGGAACAGATCCTCCTAGAAACTATGCTAAAGCACATGGAGAACAGGGAGGTGATTAGAAAGAGCCAGCATGACTTCACCAAGGGCAAGTCCTGCTTGACCAACTTCCTGTGAAGGGGTAACCACAGCAGTAGACATGGGAAAAGCAATGGTTGTGGTCTATCTGGACCTTTCTAAAGCCTTTGACACAGTTCCCGGCAACATATTTCTCTCTAAATTGGAGAGATATGGATTTGATTGGTAGACTGTTAGGTGGATAAGGAATCATCTGGGGGGGTCACATTCAGAGAGTAGTGGTCAATGGCTTGATGTCCAGATGGAAATCTATGACAAGTGGTGTCCCTCAGGGGTCTGTACTGGGACCAGTGCTATTTAATATCTCCATCAGTGAGAACGAGTGCACCCTCAGCAAGTTTTCAGATTTCAGCATTTGTTACACTGAAAGGATGGGATGTCATCCAGAGGGACCCAGATGAGCTGAAGATCTTGGCCTGTATGAACCTTTTGAGGTTCGACAAGGCCAAGTGTAAGGTCCTACACCTAGGCTGGGGTAATCTGCAATTTCAATACAGGATGGGGGATGATGTGACTGAGTGCAGCCCTACAGAGAAGGACTTGGGGGTGCTCACTGACATGAGCCAGCAATGTGTGCTTGCAGCCCAGAAACCGACTGAATGCTGGGCTGCATCAAAAGAAGCATGGCCAGCAGGTTGAAGGAGTTGATTCTGCCTCTCTACTCCATTCTTGTGAGACCTCATCTGGAGTATCATGTCCAGTTCTGGAATCCTCAACTTAAGAAGGATATGGAACTGTTGGAATGGGTAAAGAGGAGGGCTACAAAAAATCAGAGGACTGGAGGACCTCTGCTATAAGGACAGGCTGAGTGAGTTGGAGTTGTCCAGCCTGGAGAAGAGAAGGCTCTGAGGAGACCTTAGAGCGACCTTCCACTACCTGAAGGAGGCCTACAAAAACACTGGAAGGGACTGTTAACACGGGCTTGTAGTGACAGAACAAGGGCTTGTAGTGACAGGACAAGGGGGAATGAGTATAAATTGAAGGGGGGCAAGATTTAGACTAGGCATTAGGAAGAAATTCTTCATGGCATTTTAGTTTTACCTTTCCAAGAATAGCCCAGTGAGTAGTGTATGTTTACCCTTTACTGCAGTGAACTGAATAATCTATCTGGAGAAACTGAAAAGTAGAATGTTTTGTTGGATATCATGTCTATTTAGCTCCAGCAATGAAAATATACTATTCTTTAGAGTGGGTAGATATCAAAGGGTTAAAAGATGCCAACCTCATTAGCCGGCATAAAGAGAATAACTTTCTAAATAAATAAGTCCCCAAAGATAAAAGAAATCATTTGGGCCACTAAAATCAGTAATATAAGTTTACTGATACTTTGGAGAGAAATACAGTGTTCATTTTTAAGAAGTACTTCTCTGTAGTAGGTTTGTTCTGAGAAATTGTTTCCCCATAGTCCTTCTGTTTAAATCCTGTTAGGCTGAAACTGTTACTACCATCATGTGCAGCATCTTCTAGTGTGTTACAATGGTCTCATCAGTCCACGGTGAAGAAATGGGCAGCATTCCAGTGTTATAAGTTTATGCCAAGAAGCAGATCACTTCCGTTGAGTTTTAGCTGTCTCGTTTTTCTTCTCCATTGCCTCTGACACATAAGTCATGGTTTTATGGTAAAAGTACATGCTGCTTAAAAGGGCAGAGCAGGCGTCCAGTGTCGAACGTGTCAGAAATATCTCTCTTTCCAAAAGAAACCAACTTCCTGTCTAGAAATGTCACTTTGCAGTTTTACTTTGCTGCCAGGAAAAAGAATTATCCTTGATTTCCAGAAGGTGAATGTGGCACGTGATCGCAGTGTGAGTGTTACTCTTGGGACCCGGAACGCCTAGCAAGAAAGGGAGGTCATGGAGATAATACAGGAGAATACTAAATCTCCCTCAGCAAAAGCAGCCTCCTGTTTGTTCAGTTGGCTTTATTAATGTTTTTATTTAAGTTATATTAATTCAGGCAGGAACAAGTTCAGATGAAATAAGTAATAACTCATGGGATGATGCCATGAGATCACAGAGAACAGTATATTTCCTCTGGATCTGACAGTCATCTGGTATCGTTTGAGAATATCTGGCCTGTCTTGATAATGCAGCATATAAATTGATGTTGGACAAATGGCTTCATCTAACCACGACTCTAGTTAAGTTTCTTACTGTAGTCTATAAAATTCTTATTTATAAGCAGACAGCTACACTACATGTAGGTATCTATTTTTATTAAAAATAGAAATATTTCCTAGTAAAATTAACAAGGTAGTTGATTTTTACTGTCTAGTTTATTTGATATTCTAGACTGGAACATTAACACTTCTACAACAGAGGATGCAGTTGTACACTGTTAAGAAACCATCTCATACATATGCACACTTGCCCTTATGCTGCAAGAGTATAAAGGAGTAGGAGGCAGTATTTTCCCTTGGTCCCCTGCTATAGTAAAAAAAGACCGGCAGATTTGGGCACAGTTAGAGTGCTGTGACAGCTGTTATGGCTGTTCCCTTCAAGAACAGGACAAAGGATTCTCAAAGACTCAAAGGCATACAAAACCTTCCCTAGTGGAAGTGCTTGCCCATGTACCTTCATGCAGACCTAAGTTTATTTCCATATGTGTCAGATGGGGAGCAAAAAATGACTAAGTGTTGTTTGGCCTCTGGAGCAAGAGTGCAGAGTACTTGATAACCAGTGAGCCCCTGGCCTGAGAAGAATCAACATCAGTGGCAAAACCAAGAAGGTATGAAAACAATAACAGTGGTCACAAGGAGCTTGGAAGGAGAAAAACATGCTGTGGAAATTTTTATGAAGGACTTACAGGACCGTTGTTGACATTTTCAGTAAGGTATAAATACAAGCTTGCAACAATAAATTTGGTCTTAGCTTGAAATGAAACAGGAGTCCATGCCTGTTAATTTGCTTATGTGCAACGAAGAGCAAAGGAATTGAGCAAATGATTACTTTAGTTTCTCTGAAATAAATGAGTGTTATAAGAAGGAGGTGTTTAAGTGTTTTGTTCAGTCCTAGGGAAAGCAGAAGACTAGAGATTTAGTACAATCACTTTAATGTAAGCTAAATTGCTTGGGTTTGATGTTTTTAATCAGTGGTTTTACATGAAATCAATATAAAAAATAGATCTGTGACCTCAATAAGGAAACACTTAACTATCACATATGACCTCCTTTTTTATTTTCTCAGAAGATGAGCAAGAGCAATGCTATATAAAGCTATCTTTCTTTTTTATTACACACTGTAGTGGCATAGCAACACAAAAGTTATCAATAGAGCAGTCCAAATTCCTGAAGACAAATACATTACTGTTTTTCAGCCTGTGCTAGGAATAGGGTTCTTTTAACTAAGGTAGTTTTGGGGCATTGTCAAATAATTGTATATTTTCTTTTAAGAGTTTGGACCAATGTGATTTCATTAATAATCACAAACAATATCTTTCAACTCCCTGTCCTTATGCACCATTTGAGATTAAGTTTCCAGCATTCTCGTCACTGTATTTTAATGTTTTGTTAGCACTGACCTTTGATTTTCAGAGCCAATGAGAGTAATAAAAGCTAAGAACTCTGACATAAATAAATGCTAAGGCAAGATTACCCAAGTCTTAAAAGCTGCTGCAGTGTGCTAAATTTTAAATGTTTCTCTCAAATCTGCAGTGCAATTCAAATCCTACCTGGTTTTTACTGTATTAAATTATTTGATTGTGAGAAAGTCTCACCAGTGTTTTTTATTCTTCAGTTAGGTGTGATGCATCATAAGTCTGACTGCTTTCCTGAATTTAAAAAAAAAAAATAGAGTAACATGGTATATGGTTTTCTAAAGAAATGTGTACCCATCGTACTGTAGCTATCTTTCTGGTTTTTTTCACCTTGTGTATATTGGACATGATAAGCGTGGAGCCTATCACTTCACGCAGCAACTGAGCCCATGATATCAATTTTGACTTAGTAGAGGTAGAATACTCCAGCTGGATTTCAGTCTTAAATGGCATCAGAGTACTAATGTGAAAAAACTTCACGTTATTTACCTTCTAGACACTGAAAACCAAAAATCTGTTGCTGATTCAGGGAAACAAGTTAAGGACAATTTCAGAACAATTTTTTTTAAAATTGATCCAAGAATTAGAAAAGTTTCCACTTCCGCAATGTAGCGGAAGACTCAGTTTTCAAATCTAGGCATGCCCACCGTAAGTGCAACAATTCATTTTGTCTGTGCGCCAGAAAATTAGTTGCTACCAGCACAACTAGGTTTTTAGTTACACAAACACCAATACAGACATGCATACAAATGGAAAATTGGATTCATAACCCTCCGTGTTCCCTTAAATATATCAAAATATATCTATCTCTACCTGACAGGAACTTACAAGTAATTTGCTTAATTTTTAGCTACTACCTTCACAAAAGAAACAGTAAACTACTTTTTGAATAAGCTGTATTTTGCATGTAGTACTGGAAAGGGGGAGCACATGATTTTATCACTTCAGAAATAAGTCAAGAAATATATATTTTCATTCATAAATTCATAGTGAAATTCACAGTTTCCCTCTCTAGCTTTATGTTCGCTTTCATTTCTTTCTTTCCAGGACAGTGTTAATGTGCTCTACCCACCAACACCCATCCTCTCCCCATTCACAAACGGGAGAAGGAACAGGAGCCTTTGGGTCTGTATAACAGATATCAAACAGTTCACATTTTCCCATCAAATTGAGATTGAGATGTTTTCACCTTTGCAGCCAGGAGGAGACCATCCATAAACACTCCCTCAACAGAGCTGCCAGTCCCAAAAGCAGTAGGGCCTCTGCCCTGGGGAGGGAAATCACAGAAAGTTCCTCTAGGACACACCATAGCTCCAGCAAAAGCTTTTACATTTTAATGGAATTATTCTCGGCTGAATGAATAAGCTTTCTCTAATGAATCAATTTTATTGCAACTTGCACAACTGTAAGTGGAGTGCCCAAATCATTGTACTACAAAGAACCACACAATTAAGAACAGAATGTAAAGGAATTTTAAACTAATTTTAATCCCAGGCTTTTGAAGTTACATTTGAATTTATCTTTCTTGTGTTATTCCCACAGGGCAGACACTATCACACAAAGCACTTCCACAGTTCCAAATGTTTTTGCGCTGACAATGACATTTACCCTGACCTGTAGAAAGGTACCAGCTCTCTTAAATCCATTTCAACCTTTGAGTTGTCGAGGAATTTCTTTCTCTTAAAATTTTGTAACAATGGTTACATTATTAAGGACAATGTTGCCACATTATTTTAAATTTAGTTTTTAATTGCACAATTCATAATCACTTAGGAGTAGTTAAATGGAGCCAGAGCAGGCTAGCAAGAAAGGCTACAGTTCATTAAGCAGCTAGGATATGCACCACTTTTATCTTCTGCAACAAGGATTGCCCTGAGTACAGTCCCTTTCTTTGACTTCCTGCTACACACTTACTATTGCCCAGAAGTATCTGTTTAAACATGCATGTAAACTATAATGCACATTTGGAAAATAAACAACTAAGTGATCTCAAGACACTGTTGCTGCTAATTTCAAAGCAGCTATTTGACAGCAAAAGTTCAAATCCTTTGGGGTGATGACCTGTCTAGTGTGAAGGTGCCGGATGGCAGTACTGACCATCTTAGACAAGGGAAGCTTCATTTGCACCAAGCATTATGTGAGATAGAAGATATTTTTATGCGCAGAGTCCTCAAAGAATTTTGTTGGGCTTCGGCCAGAAATTATGTTTGTTCTCCTGAACAATATTTATTAGTGTCCTTCAGTTCTTTAAAATCCTTCCAAAGTAGTCTGCCTATAGGGTAAAGCAGGTACCCAGAGGTAAATCATAGTTTAATAGCACTGCATATAAACAAACATTTGCATTGACTTCATACAATTCAGCTTGTAGCAGAAAGAACTGCAACCATCTCTGCAGTCATTATTTGCAGCTATTGAAGCTAATGATGGTTCCTCCTTTTTTTTTTTTTTTTTTTTTTATTCTTTCTTTTCTCTGCAGCAGCCTCATTGATGGTATATATATCTTAGTTTAAATAGTCTATGTTTATTCAGTAAGCTCCTTTTACAAGTCATCTCAGTTAACTGAGGATTGACTATATATGCATTTCTGGAATACTTAAATACATTCTGTCACCTAGGGTTATATTTATAATATATTCAGTTGTTAATAAAAGCTAGAAGCCAAAATTGCTGTTTGTTCATTTTCTTTTGGCTTTAGAAATAAGAAACAGAAAACAAGCTTTTTTTTTTTTTTGCTTTTTTTTTTTTCCAGTTAATGTATCCTGGATAGGGCCAGACTAGATAAACTAAAAATACACTAGCTATAAATAAGAGTTCAAAGTAGCCAGCATTAACCACAGTTTTCTTGTTCGTTTTTTGCTATGTATATCAGTAAGAAATATTTATAATTGTGCCCTACTTCCATTCCTATTAACATGGAAGAAAGCTTATAAATATCTTGATCTCTCAGGATTTTAACTGTTCCAGCTAGACAAGACATGAGAGTTTTGTTGTCACTAGCAGCAAGAAGATTTTGGTGTTCTCAATCCTATAGATTATGCTCTAACATATCTAGAATGCAATCAGCCACTCATGTCTGAAATTAACTCTAAAAATTGGGATACAATGGCAATAGCAAAATGAATCATGCTGGTAGAGTAACAAATTCCTTTCTTAAGATTTCCTCTTGATTCCCTCTTCATGCCCTTTATGAGTACACCCAATTCACTTGATCTCTGTCTGTGGTCTAATTTCTATTAAAGAGGAATTCTTTTTAATGTAGAGGTATGCTTTCAGAATGTGCCATGTCTCAAAAGTATGAGCAGAGAGTGATAGGGTCCGATAACGCTAAGAAACCGAGGTATGAGTTGCTAGCAACGTAAATGTTTATTAAATGATTAAATGCGCATCAGAAATCAAAAAAAAATGGCCAGTCAGGATTCCCTGCAGACAAAGGGAGGGAATCCTGGTCTGTGGCATTGGGGAATACTTATAAACCCACAAACACATGCAGTTACAGTACAGACTTTAACAAGCTAGATAATAAATCAATCAAATTGCTACGCTGCCTCAGTCCAGCAATTTTCAAGGCTGCGGTTTACAACGCCCTGCTTTTCCTCAAAGCAGTTTCAAGCTGCCAGTGAACATTCTTTTTCTTTCTTATCTCTGCAGCTGCACAATGCCCCACTCTTTAAGCTGGCTAATTGTTTACTTTTGCTGGAACCCTGATATATGACCCTAACAGAGCATATTATCAAAAAACTAAAATCACATTTCTTCTCTTTCACTTTAAATGGATAACTAGGAGGCTAATTTTCAAAGGACTGGAATGATGTAGCTTGTTGAGAAAGTCAAGCCTTTATGAAAGCAGCTTCTGAGTCTTTTGGGAGACACGTTTTGCTCTTTGTTAAACAAATACAGCTTTAAAGAACAATAATTTTTTGTTAATTATAAATTTGGAATGTTTATTGACAAATGGTTTTTTTTCCTATAAACAAATATGACATCTCAACATCTGCTATGCTAGAAGGTCACCCAGTGCTGCACTGACTTGTTTAAAAAACCTTCTGGTTTATACAGTTGTCCTTTGTGGTAATGCTGCTTTAATAATAGTGCACATACTGGATCTTTCCTGGCAACATCTCTCAAAGCCAATCTTGGACCTCCATATTAACAATTTGGTCAATAGTTCTGGCTGTCATTTGGAACAGGGCTCAGCTGGGACTATATGGCCCATCTTCTGGATGCGTTCAGAGTCAGTGTATTTTCCTTGGAAAAAACTCTTCGTCAAAGGTGGGTAGTTTTTTCAAGTAACCATCCCCAACATATATACTTTAAAAATAACATTCAGTCTCTTTACCAGGCCAAAATTCTATTCATTTTTACAAATAACAAATGTTATCACTCTTCTTCTTCTTAACAGCAGTCTAATTCCCCTGTCATGCAAGCAGACTCTTGGATGAATGTTCTGATACATGTTTCTGTTGTCCACTGCCAGCAGAAGTTCCAGGCTGAGGGGAAGAGGTCTCTCTCTTTCAGGAAATACGTACTTTTCTGGTACCACTTTTGTAGAAACTTATGAATAAACATTAGAAAAGGCACTTGACAATTCCATGCAATTTGTATTTCAGCCTGGATGCACGATGGCCAATTTTCCATCCAAATCCATGTAGCAACACTCCAGTTAGTCTATCCTATAGAGTGAGTAGCATAAACTTCCTCCAGATAAGCTAAATTATATTAAGCATTTGCAATTTCTTACATTAAAAAGTCACATAAATATTAAAAAATGTTGTGATGAACATTAGTAACTGAGTAATATCCTGGGCAGAAACGTCATCTACTTGTCTGTCTCTATGATAATATTAAGTGACAGCAAACAACAGAAGGCAAAGATTATAATCCTAAATGAAGAATAATTTTCTCCATATCAAACTCACAGTAAAAGAAAGATTCTCACTAAGGGCCTTGTTGGCTACTGAATCTGCATCTTACTATTTCTTTAGATTTTTGGATGCTTTTTTACAGAAGATAAAACCCCAGGGAAGAAAATATTATCAAATATGCCTATTTGATAATATTTTCTTCCCTGGGGTTTTCACTTCTGAAAAAAAAAACAACCCTCAGCTGCCATTCTGCTCTTACTTTGCCTAAATAAACTTTTTTTTTAAAAAAGTAAAGAAATCTTCGAGAATACATTCCATTTAAATGCTCATTTACACTTGTTTCTCAGAGTCAAGTCAGAATTATATAGCTTGGTCCAACTTTTTCTTCACTTCTGCACTTCCTGAATGACAGCAGTATTTATCTCTGGAGACTTTTTTAATGCCTCATTAAAAAAAAATGTCAGCATAGTGGTCATTGAACATTTGGTTGTCTGAATTCACAAACATCTGTTCTAAGCATAAGCAGTCAAACTGGTGCTGACTGCTTAGTAGAGGGACTCCCTCACCCCTTTTTGAGAGTGGAAGTGGATATCATCAGGATACAGCCCATTGTAGATCTTACAGAGGACAGAGTTTCTGGACACAGGTTTCTTTCCAATGAGTGGTTAATACTCTTCACAACATCCTGCTGCCCAGAGACTGTGAATGCAGTTACAGCACAGGCTGCAGGATCACATGTTCCTCTTATGCACAAATGGATTCAAAGTAGATTCCATGCCAGAAGTCTGCCATGAATTTCACTTGACAGAGGCTTCTGGCAAGCCATCCTGGTCTTTGGAATCTTTGCAAAGTAAGCCATCAAGACCAGACATGACAACAGTGGAAAGGAAGATTGTTTTTGTAATAGTTTCAGGTCTTTGTTTTAGAAATCAAGAAAAAAAAGCCTGGAGGTTTTTTAGTTGGAAACCTTTCACCTGACTGTTTAACCTGCTTAGTGTTTAATAACTCCCGTAATGATCTGTTACTGTCCTGTAATCATGCTTCCACATTTTTAATGAGGGAAAATAATTTGTCTGTCTTGCGCCCCCTTGCTCCCCCTCCTGCTTTTTTGCTAGTAATAAGACTGGACAGGAAATACAGAGAAAACAAATATAAAACATAGCATAAATAAAAGATAAAAAAGGAAATGGTTATTTATTAATTACTCTGACAGTAACTGTAAACATACAGCCTGGGTAGAACTTCATCCTGTTTTGGAATGCTTCTTTCAAGTGTTTACTAGTAAATTAAATAATTAAACTTACCAATGCCTATACAATATGTGTGGTGCTGAGGGGCATGGTTTAGTGTTTGATAGGAATGGTTGGACTTGATGATCCAGGCAGTTATAAAGAGCAATGAGGTCTCCTCTTAGGAATCCTCCTTACATGATTCATAACACCTGAAGCTAACGGGATGCAACAGAGATTTCGGTTTGCATGGAACTGAATGCACAAGCAAACTCTTAATATTGAATATTTTTTGCTTTTTGTACAACTACAGAAGACGTTTCAGGCTTCTTTACATATTCACTGCAAAATGTGCTAAGGTAGACCATGCCACAGCTGTAAAATTCCCTGTATCAGGACAGTTATTGTTACTGGTGATTCTTCCAATAAGAAATCATAATGCAAGTGTAGGTTCAGCTTCACAACACCAGTCCTGCCTTCTCATGTCATTCATGGCTTTGTCTGTGACACAGAAGAACAAGGTGCCTGTAAGTCCTGTTGTAAATGGTAATTTCATTAAAGCCAAAATTCACCTAAGCATTTTCCATTCTTTTAACCATTTAGTTTTTTGCATATAGCATGGCATAAGCATAAATGAAGAGGACTGCAAAATGAATGAGCAAATTGAAGAATGATTAGGTGGAAGTAGGAAAAGATGGATTATTTTTTTTTTAACTGGCATTACCGCTTGGAAAAATATTGACATTAAACTGGAGCCTGAACATGGGATCCAGAAAGGTTAGCGCACAGTACATGGGTGCTCCTTGTAGGAGATGGGGGATTTTAAGAACTTTGCTTTTCTCTGTACAAGGAGACACCTTCTCCTATTGAAGGCTTGGACCTCCCCATTGAGGGAGTTCATATGGAAGAAAGATACTAGTCATTTTATAAAAACAGTTCAGCAACTCAAATGCTCACTCACAAGTAGAGAAAGCAACTTTTCTCCTGCAGTTGCTAAGACAGAAGGAAACTAAGCCAAAATTTCATACTTGCCAGAATAGGGCATTATGCTCTGGGGTGGGGGGTGTCTTGTTTTGGACCAGCCTCAGATGCTCTTCTCAGATGCTCATCTATTTACTGTGAATTTCCACTGGGACAAGCAATGGATCATGAGTCATACATACAACTGGCTAACTATTAAGCTGCAAAATTCTTGGCCTTCCATTTTTTTGGCTCAATATTTTTGACACATGGTACTGCTGTAAAACATAAAATCTGAAAGACACAACTTCTCACAGCTCCATAATACAGGATCCCATTATTTTCTACAATGCCTTCTCCTGATCATTTTTAGATAAATTGTATACACCACTGTTTTGCTCACAATGGTTCAATTAAATGTGTTCCAGTTACCATTTCTATTGCAAAAATCTTTGTATTTGTGGCAATACAAAATTATCAATGATACTTCTGTTTGGAGGAAAGGGTGAAATATGATGCTTTATTCACACAAATAAGACATGGTATTTTGCAAAGCAGGTAATGTCTTTAGTTGTCTTTTGAATTTGTCGTCTTTTATATTCTTCCTCCAAGTCCTAACATCATTTAACATCAGCAAATACCTAGTGCTATGCTCAAGATTCCTGGATACCCACTCAAGAGCAGAGCTGCTTCTACTACTCTGTTAAGTCATGCCTCTCCACCAGATTTCCCTTGCAGAGAATTTATCTGGGCAATTCTGTTATCATTTCACAGACGGTGTCCTCATCAGAGTGTGCCTAGACAATTCTTCTACTGGAATATTTTCCTTTTCTATCAATCGTTTTTTACTTTGCTCTTTGTAACATATTAAAAGTGCATTATTTTACATTCATCTCCGGCGCCTTGAGATCTCAAGAAACAAAGATGTCTGCATACAAAGACATGGACATGCCTCTACTGCTGCTAATACATGGTGCACTAGGAGGAAAAATTAATCCCTAGCTATGACAACTACTGTGCTTAAACAACTTTTATAGGTGATTTAGTGACAGTAGGCAATCTGACATTTTTTTAACCATTGCAGCTTCTGTATAGATCTAAGCTCCTCAGTCTATGCATCTCTTGCATAGACTCTTGAGAGTGAGATGAATAAAAGAAGCAATCGGGGGCGGGGGGTGGGGGGGTGGGGCGGGAATGCTGCAGTATTCCAATCGATATTAAAATGTTACTACCTGATAATCAACAAAGCCATGAACCAAAGTCACTTTTATCTGTTTTCACTTAATGTAATGCAATTACACCATTAAGTTCCACATGTTTAGAAACAGTCAGGGAGAAAATCAAAGAGACTGTATCCAGAGATAACTAGGTTCTAAAGTCCTATGTATTTACAACTCTTATTAGCTGTTCTGAATTTAAAATATCGTGTATCACAAGTGAGAGTTCCACAAGTTATTTTAAGTTTTGTTCTAACTCTTCCTCTTAAAATAACATCAACCTTCTACCATGAAGATCTGAAGGAAAACTTCGCATACTAAAACCTAGTTTTCATCCCCTTGAGAAGGTTTTTTACACCTTTTTATGTTTTTTTTTCTCAAAATATACACTGTAGGCTAAATTTAATCATGAATATGTGCTTTTGATCACTAGGAGAAAAGCTTTACAGGGAAACAACTGAGAAATGCAGGTTATTGAGGCTAGAAGGAAACCCTAAGAGCTCTACAAAGTTCACCTCACATTTTGTGGAGCTTCTTTTTTTGTTGGTTTTTTTGTTCTGTTTTCTAAATCTTTCTATAAATAAGAGAAAATGAAACAGCAGAGTTGCCAAAGGAAAGCAGATTCTTAACCAAGTAGGGTTTTTTTAAACATAACTTATATTTTTACATAAAGCAGACTTTATTTAGGCAGATCAAGAATAGTGTCGTTTTTACAGTAGCATATTGTCAATATTCTAGGGTCTTCACAAGTTTTCTAGTGTCACCATAATTTTTCCAGTCCTATGTGTATATATGCAGTGGCTGATTCTCCTGTCTTTCATTATTATTGAGCAACGATGGGAGCTTTTTAATGTAAGTTTTGAGCTAATTATTACTTTTAAGAAAGGGCTAGGTTTCACATGGCTCAAGGAAGACAAAAGATTCCACCAAATCTCATCTTGCACTGCTGGCATTTGCCTACCTGGAAAGTTAATTAGAAAATAATGCAGAAAGTAGATGCAGCACTCGAACCAAATGAAATACCTATTTTCATGATTTTTTTTTTTTTGAGAAAAGCCTTTGGCATTGATAGCTTTTAAAGTGCTGTCAAAGAACAAGGAAATATCAAGGAAGCTGGAGAATGAATCAAAGTAAATAATGTATACTGTTGGATATATATGTATCATCTTGACTTTTATGAAGGCAAAACAAGGTGAATGTGTGTACAGTAGAAAGAGAATACAATGTTCAGAAATATGCAGTATAACAGGTAAGTATGAATTTCTGAAAACTGAAGCAATATATTGCCAGATTACATTTTACATTTCCTTGAAATTAGGAGACAAAAGAAAGAACAAAGTGCACACATTTGTAAGAAACACTCTACCATGGAAAAAGATTGGTCTAGCAAAGTGACAAGTAAGGTAGGAGAAGAGAGCTACAGATATGAATTAAGTAACAGATTTAACAAGGACCACAGGAAGTTGGATTAGGTGGTAGCATTTCAGGGTTATCTTACCTTCATCAAATCTTTATTTTATTTGTCTATTCAATTCCATGTTATTTCTGGAATGTGAATTTACACTACTGTATGTGTATTTCGGTCCAAATAGACCCTGAAAACAAATTGTCATAGTTTAACTCTGCTGGCAACTAAGTACTATGCAGACTCTTGCTTACTCCTTCCTCTTCTCTTCCCTCCCTCATGGGATGGCAGAGGAGAACTGAAAAAACTCAGCTCATGGGTTGAGATAAAGAGTGTTTAATAAGACAATAAAGGAATGAAAAATATTCATAGAATCACCAGGTTGTAAGAGACCCACCGGATTATCGAGTCCAACCATTCCCACCAATCTCTAAACCATGCCCCTCAGTACCTCATCCACCCGTGCCTTAAACACCTCCAGGGAAGGTGAGTCAATTACCTCCCTGGGCAGCCTGTTCCAGTGCCTAATGACCCTTTCTGTGAAAAAATTTTTCCTCATGTCGAGCCTGAAACTCCCCTGGCGGAGCTTTAGGCCATTTCCTCTTGTCCTGTTCCCTGTCACTTGGGACAAGAGGCCATTACCCTCCTCTCTACAACCTCCCTTCAGGTAGTTGTAGAGAGCAATGAGGTCTCCTCTCAGCCTCCTCTTCTCCAGGCTAAACAACCCCAGCTCTCTCAGCCGCTTCTCATAGGTTCTGTTCTCCAGCCCCTTCACCGGCTTTGTTGCTCTTCTCTGGACTCACCCCAGAGCCTCAACATCCTTCCTGTGGTGAGGGGCCCAGAACTGAACACAGGATTCAAGTAGCGGTCTCACCAGTGCCGAGTACAGAGGGAGAATAACCTCCCTGGACCTGCTGGTCACACCGTTTCTGGTAGAAGCCAAGGTGCCATTGGCCTTCTTGGCCACCTGGGCACACTGCTGGCTCATGTTCAGTCGACTGTCAACCAACACCCCCAGGTCCCTCTCCTCCAGGCAGCTTTCCAGCCAGAATTCTCCTAGTCTGTAGCTCTGCATAGAGTTGTTGTGCCCCAGGTGAAGGTCCCGGCATTTGGCCATGTTGAACCTCATCCCATTGGTCTCTGCCCAGCAGTCCAGCCTGTTCAGATCCCTTTGCAGAGCCTCCCTACCCTCCAGCACATCGACACTCTCACCCAACTTAGTGTTGTCTGCAAACTTGCTAAGGGAGCACTTGATGCCTTCATCCAGGTCATTGATGAAGACACTGAACACGGCTGGACCCAGCACTGAGCCCTGGGGAACCCCACTTGTAACTGGCCTCCAGCTGGATTTAACACCATTTCCCATCACTCTCTGGGCCATCCAACCAGTTTTCCACCCAGGAGAGTGTGCACCTGTCCAGGCCAGAGGCTGACAGTTTCCATAGCAGAATGCTGTGAGAAACTCTGTCAAAGGCTTTGCTGAAGTTCAGGAAGACCACATCCACAGCCTTTCCCTCATCCAGCAGCCGAATCACTTTGTCATAGAAGGCAATCAGGTTAGTTTGACAAGATCTGCCTTTTGTGAACCCATGTTGACTGGGCCTGATCACACGGTTCTCTTGCATGTGCTTCATGATAGCACTCAAGATCACCTGTTCCATGACTTTCCCTGGTAATGAGGTCAGACTGACAGGCCTGTAGTTCCCTGGATCCGCCTTGTGCCCCTTCTTATGGATGGGCATGACATCAGCCACCATTCAGTCACCCAGGACCGTTGGAAGATGATGGAAAGAGGTTTGGCACGCACATCCGCCAGTTCCCTCTAAACTCTTGGGTGACTCCATCTGGCTACATAGACTTGTGGATGTCCAGCTGGGCTAGCAAGTCTCTAACCACTTCCTCTTGGATCGTGGGAACCTCGTTCTGCTCCTCCAACCCCTGGGGTTGTGCGCAGAGGGAACAACTTTCTTTACTGTCAAAGACTGAAGCAAAGTAGGCATTGAGTATTTCAGCCTTGTCTTCATCCCATTACTATTGTTCCCTCTGCATCTAGTAGGGACTGGAGTTTCTTCCTAGTCATCCTTTTACTGTTGATGTATTCGTAAAAAGATTTTTTATTGTCTTTCACACACTTGGCCAATCTAATTTCTAGTTGGGCCTTAGCCCTCCTGATTTTTTCCCTGCATGTTCTCGCTTCCTCCCTATAGTCCACCCAGGATGTCTGCCCCTTCCTCCAAAGCTCGTAGACCTTCCTCTTCTTATTGATGTCTCTCAGGACCTCCCTACTCAACCACTCTGGTTTCTTACACTGCCAGCTACTTTTCCAGAACATGGGGACGTCTTGGGGACTAACATTAGTAATAATAATACAAGAATATACAGAACAAGTGATGTAATACAATTGCTCATCAACTCGTGGCCAATGCTCAACCTGTCCTCAAGTAGTAATCCCATCTCTGGCCAACTACCCTCCCAATCATACACTGAGTGTGACATAATATGGTATGGAATATCCCTTTGGTCAGTTTGTGTCCATTGTCTTGGCTATGTTCCCTCCTCCCTTCTTTAACACCTGCTCACCAGGAGAGAGAGAGAAGCTGAAAAGTCCTTGATTTAGTATAAGCACTACTTAGCAACAACTGAAAACATTGGTATATTATCAACATAATTCTCACACTAAACCCAAAACACAGGACTATACTAGCCACTAGGGAGAAAATTAATTCTATCCTAACTGATACTAGGACAGCAAATAGATAAACCACTTATGAGACTGAGAAGCTATGTACCTTGTAACATAATTATTTTATTCTGAACCTAAGAAGCTTTCACTTCTTGCCTTGAGACTCCTCAGAAATATGGGAATATGTAAGAAGAGAAGGAATACATAAGAGCTAAAAAGGGAAAAATTAATGAAGATCAAATGGGCTACAAGTTAACTAATGGCATGAAATTTTGAAAGGCAATGAAAACTGCTTGTCATGAACACTGAAAAGTCTTGCACTGTTGGATATTCTGCCCAAGAACTCATTAAAACACCCAAGATGGTACTTCCCAGACAGCGTAACAATAAGAAAGGAAAAAAAAAACCCAAACTCAGGTTAACAATTCTTTATCTCTACTGTTGAACAGAATTCCATAATGCTGACCCTCTTTTTTCCCACCCTGTGCTTCCATGTAGCTATTTGAGGATGACATGGTTAGCTCCTCAAAATAGAATTTACATTTTGTCAGTGCTGAAAGAGAGATGCTGTTGCCTTCAATAGAGGGAAAAAAAGTGAACGTGTATACAGAAGACACATATGGCCTATTCACACTGCTCTTAGGGCATCAGTTTTCTGCTCGATCTAGTACTGTCAGTAGGAAAGGAGAAGGAGTTAGGATGTGGTTCTAGACTCAGTTGGACCTTGTGAGCCGCTGCCTCACACTACAGGCTAACTCTGATGGTCTTATCTGGTCAGAGTAGCAGCTCTGGGCTTCAGGTGAGTTGCCAGTGGTTCTTTCTACTTGCTGCACTCAGACCCTTGAACACACAAATACTCAGAATGGAAATGTCCAGGAAAGCATTAGAAATTTAATAAGAAGATAGAACAAACTCCGCTGATCAGGCATGGGGCACAGGCAGATGAGCCACATTATTAACTTTTTTAAACATCAGGAAGTGTGAGAATTCCCCTATACAATACTGCAGTTATTAGCAGTTCCAGTGATGCAAGCAGCTATTCCTAAATGTAGCTTTCCTAAAATAACTGGTCTTGCATGACTGATATACCAAGTGAGGCCAATGCAATTGATTAACATAGCTGCCTACTGACCCAGAATGATAATCTCCGCCATATAACATATCACTTGCAAGGAAAATGCCTACTGTTATCACCTGAACTGAAACAAAGCTCTAACAGATCAGAGTAGCTTTCCTTAAGGGAGAAAAGCTAGTTCAGTAGAGGCAGGTGGTAATTTCAAAGAAAACAATCAGGTTCTGCCAGCTTCCTATCAACAGCACTGTGCTCTTTAATTACTTTTATTGATCCATGGGACTATACATACAATAATGTTCTTTGTACAGTGGAACAATACTGGTTCCAAGTAAACTCAAATTCAACATGGTTAAAGGTGTATGATCGAACTCGTTTGTTTTGTAGCTACAAACCACTGGTTTTCTAAATTATTATGGAAGCATCGATAGCTGTTCTCTCCACTCAGCTATTCCACCTCAAGCTGGAATGCACACTAATTCATCAGTAATAAGAACCAACCCCTTCACAGAATATGAATGAGTAAATAAAATCTAAAATCTTATTGGAAAAACTGAATATGTATAAAGATACTTATAGATCAAAAACATCCTAACTGCATCTTGGAGAAAATAATACACAGATGACTCACATGAACAATTGCTCTTCTCAGGAAGGGGAATAAAAGAATGTCCTGTTTATGTGCTTGGTGTTTGAAAACCTTTGCCAAATTTGTGAAGAGAGAGTAATCCATCCCCCTGAAGCAGAAAGGCTATCAACATTCACATACACAAAAAGACAGCTACTAATATCTGAAACTTATTATTTCCTTCTGGTCCTTAGCTGTCAGGGACTTTAAAGATAGTCCAAGACAGGCTGACATTACAAGTGCAGTGAAGAATCCTGCAATGCACAGCATTTCACAGCAAAGATAGAGTTCTCTGACATGTTTCAGCAAGATGTCTGATTCGTAACTGGGAAGTATAATGAATAACAAAGGAACAGCTAGAGAGGTCATAAGTAAGAGAAAGAAACACATGCCCTGCTCCAGCAAAGAATTGGTTCTTTTTCCCATTACAAATAGCCCCCATCTGCCTGTTCCTGGGGTCCTTTACCTCAGCACAAACCTCCTTCAGACGACAACTGCATCCCAAGTATCATCCCAAACCTCTATTTCTTTTTGCAGTAAAGTCAAACACTGCTATAGATGCTTTTCCTGGATATAAATGCTGATGAAGGGTACCTTTCAGCATGAATTAGAAAAAAATTCTCACTGACAAGACTCTGGCTCATCTGCTTGTGCTCTCCAGTGAACTAATATAGCAAAGGGGGTTTGAAAGGAAAAGGAATACAAGAGAGAAAAATGCTCTCATTTAAAAAAATAATAAAAAAGTATGAGACTATTCCTCAGTGAATCAGAGAAAGTAAACTGCTGAGTCACATCTACCACATTCCTTGAGGAGTGGCAGAGCAATGATACCTTTGTTCGTTGTGTGCCTGGGGAGATCAGAGCCAACAGTATGTTCCAGGTATATGGATTGTCCACATAAAAGATAAGTGCTTCTGTCAACACTGGGCAGCAGAAAAAAATTACAGATGTTGAATGGGAAATCACAATTACTCTTTCTAAGAGTGTTATATAAAATAGTAAAGCCTTTTTTTTTTTTTTTTTTTTTTTTTGCAAAAGGTATTATTTTCTTGCTCAGTTTCATGGAATATATCACATCTTTAAACCAGAGCCAATGCAGACACTTATTTATTCATGGATCAATGAAATCAGACATTCTTATAAATCATTTCTCTTGCTGGAGAAAATCACCATCATAAGATCTTTAACACCTTTTGAGACAATATTGTTTCTTTGCAAAAGCAGAATACAAAGGCAGATACACATCTTACCAGCTTATTGAAATCTACTCTCTTCTACCTATAGCTCATTTATAGGAAGGTTGAAGAGTGCATATAAGGTATTTGCATGAAAACTGCAGCAGTTTAGTTCCAGGTAATGATGCAGTTCGGAGATGATGCCCTCTGAACCAGTTAGTTCACAACAGCTGTTTTGCTTCTTTCAGCAAAATCCTTCTGACAAAATCACCAGTGGTGACTTACTATCCCATCTTCTGGCTCAGCAGCTCTCATCAGTATCTTGTTAGGGTTATTTATTAGGGATGCATATCTTCACCATCAACTGCAGAAAAGGAAGGGAGGAATTTCAGGGTAGGGGAGATGATTTTGCAAGCTTATGGAAGACTGCAGGGACCTTTAAATGCAGTCATATTCCCATTTAAGCTGACTGAAGGTCTAGCCTGATGATTTTTCAGCCATAGTCATCCACAACAAGTTATGGAGTCTTGATTCCGCGTGTCACAACCATGAAGAATTTCAGATGTTTTACTGAATCACTAAACAGGTGCTCTTAACATTTTTAGAGCCCATTCACTGCAGTTTCTAGATTATGAACTTGATTTTCTTACCTGTAGGCAAACCAAACCTTTTATCATCTTCTGCTTCTATCACTCATTCCTATCCTCCTTGCACATTCTGGTCATGATTCTTCTACCATTACTTGTCAGTCCTCCTCATTGTTCTCTCATCTCCTTCATTTGGTTCAGTTAACTTTCCTAATAATTCATGAAATGAAGTGGAATGTCTCAATAAATCTGGGAGCCAGGGCCACTAGCTACAATGACAATATTTTGTAGCACCTTTCATGCTTCACAAACCCAAATTAAAATGTGAATGTTATATAGGCGTGTACATACATGAAAGATAATATGTATATCTATCTATATACACGGGTAAATAACATACAACAATAATGCATGATACTTGGGGGTGGAACATGGGGAAGTTGGTAGCTAATTGAAGCATCACACAGAAATAAGGCAAAATCATATTACTGTGTGATTTAGTATTTGGCAACCACCAATACTCAGTCAACCTACCCCAATAAAACATACTCCATAGCTATGCTAACTGGTCATAAAACATGCAATGTGCCTATGATGGTTTTCCTCAAACTTGTTGGTCCTTAGGCAATAAAAATAAATAAGTAAAGCACTACTTTGCTTTCACTATAGATCTGGGAAAGAAAATGCATCTGCAAAAAGAAAAATACTAGTTTCAGAAATTGGGGCTCTCTGGTTTATGATATTGGCAATAAGCAGAAGTGGCTCTGTTTTACCTTTCATGTAGAAAAGAATCCTTGGCAGCAACAGTTCCCTTAGCATTGTGCTGAGGTACAGATCTACACAAACTTTCATTCTGACACTAAAATGACTTATGTTGGCCAGTGGGATTACTTGCCACTTGCTTACAAGCACAAGTAACTAGGAGTCAGCGAAAACAAGACTGTGCAGCGATGACTACTGCCTTGTGCTGCAGGAACTACTTAGGCAAGCTTTGAAGATTCAGTATGCTGGTCCATCCCAAACGTGCTTCATTTGGAGGATTTGACAAATATTCTTTCAAATCTCTACTGCTTCTATTGCTTTCGGGAATTCTGATCCAATCAGTGCAAGACTGTGACAAATCATGAGCCAGCACAGCAGATGTTCTTCACTGGATTCAAACACCACCTTTGATCAAGCAGTGTGTGTCAGAAAGTAAGTCTTCTAGGAGGAAAATGTTCATGTGTAACATCAAAGCCACTAGCCAAAAAGAACAACTTTGTTCATGCCTCCACTCCTCAGTAAGATGATTACCCTTAATAGTAACCACTGTTGTGCTGATCTTATGTTGTCAGCACTGTTGTGCTTACTTATAGGGTAAGCAGATTGTGACAGCGCTAAATGAACACATATGGCTGATTAATTTCTCCATATAGAAATTATTTTAGGGTTGCTGAATATATAGATTCAAACACTTTCAGGAACAAGACCTGGCTACTACCCATGGCATGATTTTGACTTGCAGTCGTGGTGATAACAGCTGTTTGGAGGACAGTTTGTGACAGTCTGTATAAATGCTCCCAAGTCTTAAATACAAAGAGGTCTCTGTTTTTATGTCCAAACCCTCGGAGGTGCTGATAGCCAAGTATTTGCAGCCTCAGCTTCCTCTGCCTATGGCCAAGGAGCTAGGGCTGCTGCTTTGCCTCTTGCCAGCACTGCCATGGCTGGGGGAACAAAATGAGACCCACACTGCAATGCCCAATGGGAGAGTGAGGAGGACCGATATACTTGTATGCATGTGTATATACCAATGAACACACACACACGCTTGATTTATTTGTCTGTAAAATAATCTTTAATGATTTAGTAGTTCCAAGTTACACACATTTATCCTGGACTTGCATCATGGCAATCAACTGCTGGCAGAGGGACAGAATCAGGCTGACCTGAAAGCACGCTCCTAGTGCTGTTATGCTTATTGACACGTACAGTGTGTTCTATACTGTCTACTGTTGTTCTCATGGCTTGTTGGGACCTGTTTTGTATTCGAATACAAGTTGCTATGGGCAAAGTATATGTGTAATTGGCCCTACATATAGCATCCTGATTCTGGATTGTGGCTTAATAGCTTTTATTGTGAGTAACGCATGATAAAATCAGTCACATAATCCAAGAAAACAAATATCACTAGGCAATTTCTAAACAACCTGCAGCTGGGAATTATTCATAGAAACTATTCGTCAAGCATTTGGTATGAAATATTTGACAAAAGCACAAAGGCTGTATCACTAACTAGAGGCAAAACTGTCTGTGGCAAACTTAAACAGACTCCTGTTCAATGTGAAAAGGCTTTTTTCCCAATTGCTTTGAAATTTTCTAAATGTTAACAGTTTTAAATAAAAGTCTTCTGTTCCACCTATAAACTGAAGTGTGCATTTCCCTCCTAACATTTCTGTCTGAATATTTTGACCATTTCTGAGAATGAGGTTGGGAGTTGTTTGCTGCTATTTGGCACCATATGAAAATACTTGAATACTATTTTGAGTTTTACAGTTTGAAAGGGAACATCATGTTCTTTATCATGATCAAAAACACAAATCAAAGACAGTTCAGTTTAGAAATGTTTAGAAATACTTTGATAAAACCATTGTGTAGTGTGAATATTCTTTGAATGTTGTCCAACCTATATTATTACTGTTAGAGAATTTAATCAGAGAAAATAAGTCATGTATATGATGGTTATTGACAAAAGAAGTACATACACCTTGTTAATTATTAAATATTCAGAGGATCCAAAGCATGTTTTTAGTGCTGGTATGTTAGTTATTTGTATGTTAGGGACTACGGTGTATGCTAATAAGACCAAGCTAATCCACAGTCTTGTAATATAAAATGAACAATCTTTCTTTTTGTCTTCCCAGGGAAACAATTCCATATTCACCAACTTATTGGAAAATGTGGGCAAGTTAATTTGTCTGAAGAAAAAGTTGGTCAAACTCTATCCTGGTGGCAGAGTTCCTTACCTGCAATTATGAAAAAATATATTTGTCGTCTGGTCTTGTGTTCAAAACTGAAGGCATTTCCATTCTCCAGGAGGGCTCTGCTGTGTATTTCCTTGTTGTAACTAGTAGCAATTATTGGATTTTACACACTGCTCTTTGTGAACCCTGATATCCTGTTCCTTGTAGCTCCCTCTCTATCATATCTATCATTAAGAGCAATCTCATCTGTCAGCCCCTAATCATATGTTACTCCTTTCAGTAGCACACAGTACTTAGAGAGCTGAATGTAAAGTCCAGAGCTACACCTATACCAGTAAATTAAATGAAGTGCGAGCAACACCAAGGCTTACATCCAAATGGTTGAACTCTTTTTGCCTTCCCATGCACTGTGCTATTCCTCTCCACACCTGAGCAGAGAGCTTCCTGGTACAGATATGGATAAAACTGTTTCCAGAAGCATGTTAACAATTTTAAAGAATAAGCAATTCTGAGTAGTGCATAAGCCCAAGGATGGGCCACACTAAATGCACTGATTAGAGAGGTAGTCCCAGAGTGTAAATTCAATTCCCTTTCCTGTCATAAGCATAAGCATAGCCCAAACCAGGGATAACCACTGGCAAACAGTTTCTGACCTACACTACATTTCTCTGCAGATACGCATACATCTTATCCAGCATATGTTTCCAGTGACTTGTGTTTAACTCAAAATTGTAGTTTATTTACAAGTTACTATCTAGGAAAGATTATTACATAAACTGGTGTAAGATCTGTCTTCAATCCTAACATTTCTAGCAATAAAGCTTTCACAAAACTGATTTATTGTTTATGGTAGCCAAACCTGAAAGCAAGAAGCCTTCATGATTTAGACAGGAGTGGCAGAAGAAAGACATTAGGCAGTACACATCTTTTATTTTTATGTCTTTGTGTTACTTGCAACAAGATTTCACTTGCTTCTAAAAAAAAAAATCCTGATTCTCATCTTTTTGAACATGCAATTTCATGCATTGCAATGACATAAAAGACAAAGATTATAATTGCTAAAGCTTGTATAAGACAATTACTAAAAATATTAATGAAAATGGTAAGACAATTGTAGAACAAAAATTAGCATCTGAAGAACTGCAAAATATACACAAATAACTCTGACTTCTGCATTACATTCTTAACGTAACAAAAAATAACAAAGATCAGCTGAGTTCCAGATAACAGCTCCTAGTCACAATTTGCTTCAAGCAAAATATCATGAACAATCCAATTTATATTCTTTGTCATTCTGTACAGATGAGACAGCAGGGTTGGTTTGGTATATATATGTTTGTTTGCTGTACAATTAACTAATATAAGTTTCAGAGACACAGATCAACAATCAAGGCATGACAGAGCTGGAGCAAGATCTAAAAGTACCTTAAAGTCAAATTGTATTGTAGAAGGTCATCAAGGTTTGCATAGTTGTACAAGGGACTTCAGGAGAAATGTCAGTGCCTTATATCCTTCTGTAAATCTAGCCCCAGGAACAATTACAGCAGTATTCTAAAATAAATATTTTTTCTGGTCACAAGACATCAGTTCTCAGTGTTTAGAGGATTCAGTAGAGGTACTTTAATTGGACTAAATGCTACCAAAACAGACACAAAAAATAACTGGCACAGAACTGACAGAAAAGTAGTTCTTCAGAGCAGACAGGCCACAGGAAAAGCAGAATATACTCTTTTTTTTCTTAACTTATTAATTCCTGATCAGCGGGTCACAGAAGACATTTACAGTGAGATTTTACAGATTTTATTACATTTCTTTATTAAAGACAGATTCCTTCCTTTTCTAGTTGCCAAATTACTGCAGACTTTGAAGTAAGAATCATATATTGTCCTGCGCTGGAAGAGAAAAGGACCATCAAGTCTGACTCCTATCCCTGCACAGGACAACCCCAACATTCACACCATGTGTCTGAGGGTGTTCTCCAAATGCTTCTTGAACATTGTCAGGCTGATTCTGAGATGAATCTTCTGATCATCTCCACTTACCAGATAAATTCACACAAATGCTCAGCCCCCATTCTTTTCAGAAGAAACCAAACCAGAAAATCTGCTCCCAAACCATGCTCCTCCAAATCCTAAAATATTGAGTGCACAGCCTATAAAACTTCCCCAAATGCATATGGTATGAAATCCACATCCTTCGCGCACGTTCATTTGCTCTCCAAATGTTTCTGTAGTGCCGTACTGACTGCCACCAAGATTCCTTACTCTGTGTACACATTAGGACACAATTTTTTCACACAGTCATGAAATCTGTTTGTGCAAATAAGAAAGACTTTTGATTATGGCCATTCTGGGAAATCAGGTTGAGCGAGTGCTCTTTCTCAGAAACAGTTACCCTCCAAGTGCTGCACGCCACTATTTCAAAGCATATGACAGAGAGACTAAAGGTGAGACCAATAAAAGCAGAAACTTCAGGAATTTTTAATCTCTTAAAATGAAAAATTTTAAGACCATTCTTTGTAAATGACAATATGTTTAACATAAATTACGGTGCTGAGATTTTTTAAAAGACATCATCCTTCTCACAATTTTCATTGTTATTATATTGGTATGAGTAGCTGCATACTAATAACTATCTACAATTCCAAATGGATGAAACAACAACCCCTTTGATTAAAAACACCACTTGCAGAACTTTGCTTGCAGTGCTTCCATATACCTATAAAGGGAAAATCATAGCAAATTATTGCAAAATCTGATCTAAATCTCCAGAAGCAGTGAAATTGTGGTGTTTTTTTTTTGATGACATGTGAAAACCGAAACATGAGTACCTCAAAAACACCATTCAGGACAAGTATATGTTTATGAACACATGGGGATGATCAGGGAAAGAGGGATTAATTACTCCACGAAAGCAGCAGCGTGTTGCTAGGTAAAGAAAGTAGAGTTTGGCATAAAAAAGCATTTCTGCTGCATGAGTGAGTTTTTTCAGAAGTTGAGGTCCAGACACTTTTGTGAATATGAAAGTAGATTTGTGCTGGTCTTAAAAAAAAAGGAAAGTAGATAAAAAATGGAATCCATATTTTCACTGTGTTTGAGAAGTACATACGCGAGAGCTAAAGATAGTTACTAATGAGAAAAGTTTCGTAAAAACTATTGCTGTTTATGAAGAAGTGAGATGGAAGTTAGAATGTTGAAGAGCTAATTAGGAAGAATTTTTAAGTCAGGAAAATGTCTTAAGAGTGGGAGGAAAAAGTGCTGGCTGTGCTGCAGATTTTTTCAGAAATGAAAAGCCCTAGATTTTTATGAAACAAATTATTGAGCAAGCAGTTAGTATACTGGAGAAATGAACTTGCATTTGTAGGAGACTGAAAAGGAAAGAATGCAATAGGTCTTTTTTCAATCAAAATATGGTGTATTTTTCCTTGCAGAAATTAACTTTGTAAGATAGGTCTATAAATAGTCTACACCATGCTAGTATAGAGAAGTGTTCCAGAGACAGAGCTACAAAACTCAACAAAGAGTATGGTGTTGAGTATAACCAGGGAGATAGCTTACAACAGAATAAATAGGGTTTAACGTGACTGGTTTCTCAACACTATTTCAGAAGGATATGGTATAATTATTTCAGATCACCTATAAAATATGAAGAAAGATAAGAACACTGAAATACACTTCTAAGGATTATTTAATTATCTTGTTTAGACATTTTAAGCTCCTGACAAGGACTACATTAAGAACAGAAAAGTCCCACAGTGATATATTTTTCCGGCAAGTATTGTAGGGTGAAGTGAGAGATTTAGTTAAACTAATCTATGTTTGCATCTTGGGAATAACCATTACCTTTTGCCTCAGAGACACCACTGCATAGAAACTGATCCAAGTATAGAATAAACACTGGAGGAATACTCAGATTCTTGAGGTTTCAGTGTTAGATTGGAACACAGTTTCAGTGGCAGAGACTATATAAGAAACACTGTTACATACAAACAGTGATTTTATCATGATTAAGAAGATTCCAAAGACAAAAAAGAGAGTTCCCAAAGGTTTTCAATAAGAAAGAAATCTTCATATTTTCAGACATATTGTGTTTGTCTTTTTGATTACACTCTAATGTTCATTTGATCAAGTCTGTTCCCTTAGCCTTGCTAGGTGTCTTTGTTCTTCACCATCTTTATTTATTTGGGCTTTGTTTACATGGAAGTTTGTGATAGGGAGCACATAACTTTATTGAATTGGTAGTTACTACATTAAAAACGAATGTTTGTGAACATAACTAATGAAATAGCATGAATAAATATGTGCCAGGGTGACTGGAATTAATTAATTAATTAAGTAAGTACTCACACTAAATTCAGCTTTCCCTGATACTGAAAGGCATCAGTCTTTAAGAAGCTTTCTATTCCTGGTAGGCTTGCAGCTTTTTTCTTGCAACATTTTGTTTCTTTTAGGTTAAATACCTGCACTGCAATAGCTTCAGTTTATAAAGGCATTCTAGAAAGAGAGCTGAAAAAAAAAGCTGGGGTCACTTGTTAGTGCAGTGACAATATGTTTTACTGAAAAGCCCTTTAGAAGTCTGGGGAAAACAACATCACTTGCATCTGTTCTGCTAAGACCATAATTGTCCTAGTTGTCTCTGTCCTCCAAGACTCCAGCATGGTAAATCCTGGTGAGGTTTTACCTCTTAAGATGCAGCAACAGTGTAGGAAAAAGCCCACTGCTTTATGAAAGACTTACTTGGAAATAAAAATGCCTTTTCAGAAATTCTGCAGAAGACTTAAGTATAAAAATCAATTTACTCATAATCACAAAAAAAAAAATATTCTTTATACTACACAAAAGTGATTAGTCAGCAAAACCCCCTACCCTTATTTGTTCCAAAGAAAAAAGTACAGATTACTTCAATATTTTGGCAGTACTTTTTAAGTATTATGTTGCATTGTATGAAAATAAGCTTTACATCAACAAAACATTTATAACAGATTCACCAGTACCAATTCCGCTTGGTAATGTGTATTTTTTATATGAGACAAATTGCTGCCATCTCACTTTTCATAAATACAATAACTGTTTCATGAAACAATTTTTAAAGTAATATTTCAATTGACCATGGAATTATATTATTAACCCTGGAAGTATTTAAAAGTCCTGTAGATGTGGCGTTTAGGGACATGGCTTAGTGGTAGATTTGGCAGTGTTAAGTTTCAGTTGGACTCAATGATCTCAAGGGTCTTTTGCAACCTAAATGATTCTGGGGTTGTTTAGCCTGGAGAAGAGGAGGCTGAGAGGAGAACTCATTGTTCTCTATAACTACCTGAAAGGGGATTGTAGAGAGGAGGGTAATGGCCTCTTCTCCCAAATGCCAGGGGACAGGACAAGAGGAAATGGCCTCATGCTCTACCAGGGGAGGTTTAGGCTGGACACGAGGAAAAATTTTTTCACAGAAAGGGTCATTGGACACCGGAACAGGCTGCCCAGGGAGGTGGTTGATTCACCTTCCCTGGGGGTGTTTAAGGCACGGGTGGATGAGGTGCTAAGGGCCATGATTTAGTGTTTGATGGGAACGGTTGGACTTGATGATCCGGTGGGTCTCTTCCAACCCTGCTGTTCTATGATTCTATGCTTCTATGATTCCAAGGCCATAATGGCTTTGCAAAGGCAATCCTTGTAAATGCTCCTTTCTGGAATTTCAGCCTGAGCAGAGTCCATATTTGGGATTGTTTGGTGCAAATGGAAAAAAAAAAAACCCAACAAAAAAAAGACTAAACATTTTTCTCTTTGTATTCATTCCATGTGGAAAAACATTTGCTTGTGAAGTCAGAGCAGAAGGATAACCAAGGATCACAGGAAGATCAGTCTGCACACTGTGATACAGCAGCCCTGCTGACAGGGTGCAGGGGTAGGTTAGAACTCCCTGCTAAAATCAGGCATAACTGAAGAAGCAGCAACATAGGCTTTGCAGACAGAGCAGTAGAGATCAGAATGTTGGCCACAAAAATATTGCAGGAGCTGATTGTTTTACAGATCCTCTACATTGACCTCCACAAGGCTGTTTTGCTGTGCTTGGGGAAAAAAACCCAATATTTTTCTGTCATACTGAATGAGATGGAGCCTCTTAATTTCTGATTCTGTAGGTTTTCTATGTTCATTGTTTAAAACCGGCCACCCAGCACCAGCATATCTATAACAACTGATTAATCACATCAACGTAGCAGTTGGCTAGTTTGCAAGGTTCGTCTGTGATTTACAAGACAGGAAATTAAACTTGGCATAGTGAGTAGAATTTGATTGTTACTATTCTAATCATTAATTGTATTTTACTTGTAATTTTCAAACTGTCAAAAATATATTCCAGTTTGTAATTAGTTTAATAGCTTTTGTTTATTCATCCATATCAAATTCCCTCTTAATTTTAAAGAATGTTTAGGTTTCTGAATCTGAAGAGACTACTTTCATGACACAATTAAGATTACAGTGCTGATAAGCCTTTCCAAGGAAGTACTTAATTCTTTGGGGTGGATTGAACCAAGTGTTCTGGAAACAAAACTGTGGACGGAGAATATAGTATCACTTGCTCAATATTTTGTCGTCAATCTGGACTTCGGTTACTCATTCTGACCTGGATTCTCAAACTGCCTTACCAATGCAAAACATTCCTGCTTGTATGCACTCTGCATATTCCATATGCAGAAAGAGAAATGTACATGCATAACCAGTTCCACAAACAAGTCCACATCCTACATATATATGCAGTTACTTAACTGTAATCACATCAGTAGAAATCTACTCAGAAAAACCTTTATTTACTCATGTTGCCTATGCAGCTATAAATGTGCCTTACCTCAGTAGTTTGGACTCATTACATGCACTTCTTATCTGTTTGCCCACATTTTTTTTAACACCTCAATGTGAAGTACAATTCTGTTACTCTAAGAGACAATATATTTATCATACAAATATCATACAAAAGCAAAACATTAAAGATATTTTAAGTCCCATCTTTAAAACATAAATTGGACAAACTACAAAAAAAAAAAAGTTAAAATATTGACAAATATTTCAGTCTGCGTAATATTGAAATTAAGCCAGTGGACCAGAATAAATAAGGATAGAAGCATGATTATTACTGTCTGAAAATTATTTATGAATGCTACATAATCTGTTATTTATAGATACCCTTAATACCTAAGTATTCATCCAGCACTTCTAGCAGATAACATATTTCATAAGGAAGGGTAATACCAAGATGAAGTATTTCTACAAAGGTTTCATTCTGCTGAAAAAAATAAAGTATGTGCTACTGTACATCAAATGTTCATACCCAGTCAGGGTTCTAGCACTGGTGACTTCTGAATTAGCTTAGTCCTGCAAAGTTCATCCATTTCTTCCCCTACTGCTCTGTGAGCTGTTTCAATAAAAGACATTGGGTCACCCTATAAACTCACCTTATGTCTCTAAGCAACTTATAGATACACACTGGGTAGTATTTCTTTTTATAATAGAAAATATACGTGAAAAACTTGGGTTTGCATATTTAAGTAAATTGAGTAAAACTTTAATTCTCTTTAATATTACAAGATCTTGGTTGATAATCTAATCTAAGTCAGCTTTTCCAGTTGCCAAGGTCCCTGAATGTAAACAGCCTGAATTTATTTTGGCCTCAGCATCTCTCACTGTCACATATTATAGAACATTGAGATGAAAGTGGTTCTGTTCTATTCTTAAAATATTTTTCAAAACCATATTGCTATAGAGATATATAACTGATTTGGAAATGCTCTTGTTTCCCTTACTTTTTCTCTTGCAGTACAAGCTAGCCTATAGTTTTCACTTAAGCAAGGTTGATTGGTAACTGATGTGACTGTAATGACTCAATGCTTATCACCACTTTAGCAGTGCTTAGATTAGCAACTACCGTTAAAATGTTTTCATAATAACTATTTGTACTGTTACCTACTCTGAAAGGCACCTTTCATTAGATCATTTATCACATCTGAACATTCAAAATCTCTGAACTGGTACTATAGAACCTGGAAAACCCTCTAGCCAGTATAGCATAAACACTTATACATTGATACTACATTTTAATCTTTTGTTTCCTGTCAGACATTCAGTAGGCACAGTGACACTTGTGCAGGCAGAATATGGATGTTTGCTAGACAATTTTTATAGTTTTCATCCTATGCATTCCAGGTTAGGCTGTTACATAGTTACTGGCTACAGAACCAGAATGAATACAAGCACCTGAGGAGGTGGATTCTTCTGGTCCTGGTAGCACATGAGGAAACATATATAATTCCTGTATGAAAGGTAGAACTGTCTTCCTAAAACTGAGATATACAAAAATAAATGGACCTATTTCTTCACAATGAGGGTGGTGAGGCACTGGAAGAGGTTGCCTAGGGAAGCTGTGGCTGCCTCATCCCTGGAGGTGTTCAAGGCCACATTGGCTGGAGCCTTGGGCAGCCTGATCTAGTGGAAGGTGTCCCTGCCTGTAGCTGGGAGTTTGGAAATGGTTGATTTTTAAGGTCCCTTCCAACCCAAACTATTCTATGATTCTATATTTCTATAGATCTTAAGGCTGACTTGGAGGAGAAATTTTAAGGCATTTCAAAAGTTAATCAGAAAATGCTAAAATACTTCTAAAATCCACAGAATTAATGTTACCAACAACTAACCTTTCCTGTATGCACTGCTAAATTATTCAGTCACTTAATGGCTTTTAAATATGACTGCAATTGTATAGATCCCAAATTGTAGTTAGAGTTGGTTTAAAATGCAGGGTCTGAAACGCACTTGAGTGGAGCACTGAGCAGCAATGAGATCTGGAAGGCTAAAAACACAGAAGAGGGACTGCAGGTAGGTAGGGAGCAAGTAAGCAAAAGCGATGCTCTGCTTTCATACTTCTAGGCAAGAAGTTAGCTGTATACAGAATGGGTTCCCAGCTCCTTTTGATTTCAGAAGAGTCATGAACTCTTCTACAAGCAGAATACATGGCCACAAGCAGATAAAGAGCTCTGGAGGGATTACATTGTTTTGGATACCTCCAAAAGATGAGTGCCTCAACATTACAAAGGAAATAAGTGGTGTGACCTGAAGATATAATACATATGTACACTGTAAAATGTGTTGAAGTAATTTAATTCACCTAAATGAAGATATTACCATGGAATTTATTTTCCTGATCATGCTTTACCTCCCATCTGGGAAGTGTAGGAGCACAATACAACAGTGGGGAGCTACATCAACCTTTTGCCTTTATATTTTTCTCTGACATAAATACTCCATGAATTAAAGTTCTTAGTCACATTGCAGTTAATGCTATATTTTATTCAACTATTTTTGTCTGTTTTACAAATAATTATGAAATAAAATGTTAGTTATACCACTAAAAATTGAATAGTTCAGATACATAATTTGGAAAACTAAGCTATGAGACTACTGAATGGATATCTAGTGACTCAAGCATGTGTGTGTTTGTAATTTGGCTAAATCAGATCCAGACTGGATCACCAGCTGGAAAGTATTACTATAACAAAAATATGTTTTAAAAAGTATTCCAGAGAAGAAGTGCTGGATAATTAAAGGCAGTCAAAATTAACAGATAATTCAGGAAATGCAGACTGGCTTTACTAATCTCAAGTGAAATCAGCTGCTTCCACAGAGCCAGTATAAGTGGCCCAGAGAGCTCAGCAATCTGAGCTATGAGAAATATTTATGCATTTTACTCACAAATTGCCCTTCACAGAATGCTTGGGACATGGGAATAAAATATTTTGCTTGCAGGTTTGTGACTTTGTGGGAAGTACTCTTACTCCTTAACAAATATGTATTTTCAAGTTTGTTCTTTAAAAAGCCAAATACATTAGCAAGGAAATAGGGACCAATGCTGAAACAAATAGAGCAGTATGGACATGCAATAGCAAAATCAATGGCAAAAGTACTCACTGAGTAAGGTGGAAATTGAACTTTCATTTGTTTGGATCTAAAATTCTTGGAGGAGGATAATGCAAAACAGGAACTTGTCACTTCTGAAAATCCAGTCATGTCCACCCTACAAGATATCCACAGCCCAAACCTGCCACAGCTGGGAACAGCCAGAATTTCTGTTGTAGAGGATGGAGGTCCTTCCTGCGTCGAGGTTCTCAGACAGTCAGAAGCTCACTAAGGCTTCAAATGCTGATCTTGCATGCAAAACTTTTGTAAGAGAGCTAAGGCACACAACAGCCTTTATAGGCTGATACTGGGAACCAGCCACAGAGATCCATCAGGAAAGACGAAGTTAGAGCTCAATGAAAAAATGAAAAGTTTACAAAAAAATATTTTTACATCAACTTAAAATTTTGAAGCGTTTCTTGCTGTAACAAACTTAATTCCAAGCCCCATTCTCTTTCTTATCCAATTCTGGAAGGAATACCTTGCCTCTTTTTTTCTGCAGCCACTAAAAAAAGTTCTCAGAACCTGGCATACTGTTGTTCTTATTTCAGGTCATACCTGCAGTGACAGCCCATAAAGATGTTTTACTAGATGTCTAACCAGAGGGCTGAAGCACCTCCCATACACTGACTGGCTGAGGGAACTGGGCTCATTTAGCCTACAGAAGAGAAGGCTCCAGGGAGACCTTATAGCAACATTCCAAACTTAAAGGGGAACTACAGGAAAGCTGCGGGTGGGGGCTCTTTTTCAGGAAGTGTAGTGATAGGACAAGGAGTAATGGTTTTAAGGTGAAACAGGGGAGATTTAGATTAAATATTAGGAAGAATTTTTTTTTTTTACTCTGAGGCTGGTGAAGCACTGGAAAACGTTGTCCAGAGGAGTCATGGGAGCCCCATCCCTGGAGGTGTTAAAGGCCAGGCTGGACAGAGACTTGCGTGGCCTGATCCAGTGGAAGATGTCCTTGCCCATGGCAGTGTGGTTGGAACTAGATGATCTTTAAGGTCATTTGCAAACTAAACCATTTTTTTTTTTATTCTGTTCTATTGCAGCATAGGGTATTTATGGAAATTAAGAAATATTGGTACTCTACTCTTCCATCACCTTTTTGAAAGTATGCTGATAGAAGAACGCATAGTCCTGTTCAAGTGGTCTGCTGAAAGCAAAGCAAAACCTCTCAATCTGAGCCAAGAACACTCATTCTGAGGAAGAAGCAGAAACCAAGCTGGTTATTTAAACGGTAGATGTTATACACTGGTAATTTTAACTGATCGTTATTTATTTTGCCTGGAAGCAAATCTGCCATTTTCATAGTTTGTTGGGTTTTTTTTTTAAGTTTTATGCCACTGGGTAGTATTTACTGATGAAATGCAGCCAGAAGAGCTATTTGTGTAATTGCACTTTCAGTGAAGCAGTTAAATCTTCTCCTTCATCATGCACTTGCTCTCACACTCACTTATTTGTATGCAGTGTCTTATCTCTTGCTGTCTGGCCTGTGAATTATGTGTCTGCTTTTATGTTTTCTGCCAGTGTTTGCTCATCACTGGTTGGTCATTTTTCACCTCCTGAGATACACAAACATCACAGTTACCAGTTTTACTTCCAAGATAGAAAATGAAACGCATGTTCCCTCACTCAACATTTAACCCTGTTTTTGCTAAAAGTGACTGAGGACTACTCTAGTCACAACAGGCTTTTGTTGTTTTGGTTTTGGTTATTTTTTCTTAATTGAGATCAATCTGTAGCTGAAAAATTAAGTAATATTTCCTTAGTGGTTTGCTACTAAAGTTACTAGAGTCAGCAGTAGTCTTGGCCTCTGTCCATGAAATATTGGGTCATAATAAATTGCTGTGGATTTAAGTCTGCTCTTCCATATTATGGTACATAGAAGGCTGAGTAGGGGACAGATAAATTACATGGAGATGCACACAAGTGTGTTCAAATCAGAGAACACTGCAGAGCAGCAAATGGTGTCCTAAAGGGAGTAAGAGGCACTTAAACAGAAGGGCCATATGAGCAGCAGGAATTACTTGCTCTCTAAGCTGGGAGGCACTAGAGCATGTGGCTCCAACACTGTCATCTTTGCTTGCAGTGCAAAGACTCAGATACTAGTGGAGGAGCTATCTTCTAAGCATTGCTGCCAAAAATACTTCAAGAGCATGTCTGAATGGAATAAAAAAGCCCAACAGTTTGCTTTTCAGACAAAAGAAAATAAGTAAATCTTGCTTTTCTACAGATTTAAATCACAAGTCTTTCAGCAGTTCATATCCCAGGAGGGCTCTGGAAACAATCTGAACATTTGCCGCTGGCAGGTATGAAAAGCAACATATTCCCAGCTATGGCAGCATTTCCTCAAACGGCTGTGCTGCTAGTGGTTGTTTATAGTATCTGTATATTCAGTATTACAAGTGCCCTTTCTTTTCATGAGAGCTAGAATTAATGTCAGAAAGTTAAGGAAGAGGCAGTCTGGTATGAATTAAAGTCATAAGCAAATAACATTTTAGAAATGAATATGCAAAACTTCATGTTCTTGAATTCACCTGCAGTGTGCAGCAGCATAAGCACACATCTCCAACTTTGTAAGCCTGAAAATGTACTGGAATAAAACAACTGTTGTAGAGCATGGGACAGTATCTTATACTGCTTTGAAATATAGTTGTGTAGTTAAACAGTGCTGCCCATGGGAGCTTGTTTTATATGACCAAAGCGAAGGGCTGGGAGCAACCTGTGGACAAGTTTTGCCCAGCTGACTTCTGCTGCCAACTCTCTTCTGATGGGAGAATCATTTTCAACTGTACAAAGATAAGAGTGTGCTAAATGAAGATGATCAGAGGGCTGGAGCACCTGCCATTTGAGGATAGACTAAGAGAGTTGGGCTTGTTCAGCCTGAGAAGAGAAGGCTCTGGGGAGACCTTATAGCAGCTTTGCAGTACTTATAAGGCAGCTGCAGGAAAGCTGGGGAGGAGCTCATTATCAGGTAGTGTAGTGACAGGGCAAGGTTTAACAGCTTTAAACGGAAACAGGGGAGATTTAGATTAGATACTAGGAAGGAATCTTTTACTGTGAGGGTGGCAAAGCACTAGAAGAGATTGTCCAGAGAAGTTGTCGGAGTCCCATTCCTGGAGGTGTTCAAGGCTGGGTTGAATGGGACTCTGGGCAACCTGACCTAGTGGAAGGTGTCTTTACCAACCATATGGTTGGAACTAAATGACCTTTAAGGTCCCTTACCCCAAACCATTCTATGATTTTATAGAACAAGGCATGCTCCTGTTAAGTAGACCTGCCTTAAAACCTGAAATCTCTGGGTTTAGAAAGCAAAAGTCTAGACAAAGCTGGAAATTTTAATAAATTTGAAAGGGTCTGAGGAGACTGATAAGCTTTCTCTCTCATTCAGGACCTAAGGGTATCTCTCACAGTAACAATAAAAGGCCTTATTTTTCCACCCTGTACACTTTTTGTAGTACAGATAGGCCAGTTTTTTAAACAATTCATATTTACATTTTGTGACACTCCAGGATGTTCCATTCTGGTCATCTTTGTTAAATACTCCAGAACAACATCCCAAAATTTGCTAAGTTCTCTTCATATGATATGTGAATTTTCCTGAGGACTGAATGATTTTTTTAGATGTGTCTTTTAAATGAGTACCCCATTGCCAAGTATCACCTTCTGCCAGTTGCAAAGGATGTGACCCAGTTCCAGTACCTCTGAAGATAAATAAAAAAAAATGTCTAAAACTACAGGGTTCTCTAGTGCAAGAGTCAATTCTATATTGAACATGCTAAAGGAAGCAGTCAGTATCTAGTGTTGCTAATAATTGTCATTTGTGTTGCCTTTCAGGACAAAAGCACCAGAAAGGAACATGCACTGAAGCACACCTTTGGTCTGAGGGATGTAATTGCATGTTTTCACAATTTTTTTCAAGTCAGTAGCTTTCTAGCAAGTTTTAGAAGTGCTATAAGTTATGCAAATCAACAGAATACAGTTGTGGACAGGCTTCTCTGAAAAGTTAAAGAAGCCCTTAGTCCTGATCCATTTGATGTGTCCTAAATGCAACAAGCAATTGTGAAAAACAGAAATGTGTAAACTCTGCTAAACCAGACTCATTGCTACAGAGAACCTTTAGTGGTCTATTACTTTTCGTTACCCAAAATTGTAAGTTAATGTCATATATTTATTAGGTTATTCAGTAATTAGGCAAATCCTTTCTCAAACAACCACAGAAGGTTTTGAAGAAATTATTACTGCAAATGCTGTGTGTATACTACTCTACATTTGTATTTCAATCTCTTTTTACATAAATTGACTTATATAGTTTCCTTTTAAAATAAAAACAATCAGAAGACATTAATACTCTGAAGTTACATGAAACTATCTTTCACATTCCTACTTCCATCTTTCTACTACTCTAAAAAGGGGTAGGAAAAACGTCTTATATAACATTTTAGTAAATATGATGTTAATATTTAAAACTAAACATGAAAATACTCGTGTGAGATGAAAATCCTACAGGCTATTATAACTTTAGGTGACTCAACAGATATAGAATACTGTAGTATAAAAGTAACTTCATGCTGCCAGATAAATCATGTGTCATACCCGTATGTTACCAAGCATTTTATTACTACAGATAGGCAAATATTTGCATGGAACAAAGTAAATGCTACGTTAAAAAAATTCTATGTACAAATGCATGTATATAAATTATGGTGGCTTTAGACATAGCTCTACAATTAAAACTGAGCTGCACAAAAAGCAGGAATTCTCTTGACTTTCAATATTGTACAACAGTAATTTCAGCTTGCAAACATCAGCCCCACAATCAAGAACCCACTGTAGAACTTATGTCACGGATTCAGTTAGCTCATTATTTTTCCCTTTATTAGAATATTTCTTCTTAATTTGCAGTAAGGATTCAAAACAAAGAGACATCTGTTTGAAAACAAACAGATGAAATATTTTTTTCCATCTTTACCAGGTATCTTCTTTTGATATATGCACCCGTAAAGATGGTTTTCTAGCTTAAGATTGTTTTCAGCAATCATTAAAAAATGTCATTATTAAATACGTACAATGCTGCACCTGGAGTTCATAAAGATTGTATTCAATAAATATGTACTTTAGAGTTTTCTAGAGAATGTTTATTGGGAAATTTGTTTAAAACCATGCTTTTCAATAGGTCTTATTAGTATGTACGACTAACAGAGAATATTCATCTTCACTTTTCATTATCCTTTTAAAGTTTTGCCTATTACCCGCCTTCATTCCTGAGTACACTAAAAAAATTTATTCAGTCATTTTTTACACCTTCCAGAACAGCTTGTATTCCTTCATCTCCTTTTGGATTAAAGTTTGTTTTCCTTATCCTTTTCATACTTGGTGGAGATTTAAAAAAAAAAAAAAAATTTACCTTAATTGTTCATTTCAAATTTTCAGACTTGTGTTCAGTGTTATTACCTCTATTCAGTTTTCAAATTACTTTTATACCATGCAATCAAATAACAATAACTTTGGAAAATTTCTGATTACATGAACACCATTAGCAGGTATTTATGTCTTGTTTGTCATCAGAATGATCATTATTAGTTTGTACTATTCCTGTGAAAATTCCTGGAAGGAGCCCAGATTCTTTTATTCCCATTTACAGAATAAAGAGAGGCACTTTTCTGCTGTATATCAAGAGAAGTTTATGAAGAGTTCACCTATTTCAGCATTAAGACAAGATATTCTCTTCAACTCCCTTTCATTCTTAATTTCTGTGGTTCCATCTGATTTTATGAGGTATCTATATATACATACATAAAGTAATATATACATATATTTCTTAGTATTTGGTTATTACTATCATATAGAGAAGACAGGTTATTTTACTTCAACTTTCTCCTATTTCATATAACCATAGACCTCTACTGCAATGCAGTAGAGTTTGTTTCCCTGGAAGGTAAACTGATATAAATATTTTGTAATAGTTCATTTATTTTTGTACAGCAATGTTTTCCCTGTCAAATAATTTAATTGTGATAAGCTAACCACTGAACAGTCAGTTCTTAAATTTCAATTGCTAAAGGCAGTGAATTTACACTGTCCCCAGCCACCCCCATGAAATATATTTGCAACAGTATGTATTTATCTTCTGTCAGAAATACAGATATTCAGCTACATATGCTCTTTGCAGATCTGCATCGCCACAGACTATGTACAGAAACACATCTTATTCAAGCCATGGGATACGTTGGTAGCTATGACATAAGGTTCTATACAGGAACACCATGAGGAGTTTGCTCAAAATTTACATTGCAGTTACACAAGCCTTCCACTAGATGCCAATATATTACAGCAGCTATTATGATGGAGGTCAAATCATATTAAATCAAGAATAGTGAGAATAATATTTTTTTGGGGGGTGTGTGTATGTTCTTGGCCTGATCTGGATTAAAAATTCTACAGTTAACCCTCCATTAGATCTTTATCAGCTGCCAGTCCTTGCCACAGTCTTAACTGGAGTCCATTACGACCAAGTGTAATTTAAAGACTTTCCAAATTAAGTAAATCTGATTCTACAAATTCAGCAGATCAGATGATACTCTGGAACCTTCTGAACAACTATCCATCTCTTTCAACAAGCCTGGGACAAACTGTCATGGGCATTCATATTTCCATTTAACCCAAACTATGGGTACCATGTGATCTGATTTGATTGCCAGTGTGCCATGCAAATCACTATGAACTGTATCCATCATACAGATAACCAGGGAATTGATGTTTGCCCAACACTATCTACATGCAGCACCACTGAAGGAACCTAAAGACATTTAACAGTCAGCATAAAATGTACCGTGGCAGTGATTACTGGTTTTGGTTCCACAATATTTCATTGTATCGGAAAATCCTAATTTAATTACAAATCATAAGCTTTCCTGAAGAGCCTGTGTGAAAGAAAGACTTACAATACCTCTTACCAACCTGAGGCCTCCCATTTGTCTTACAAAACCTACAAACCCCCAGAGAAGCCCCATTCTGCAAACTGGTTTTTAGTTCTGCGGTGACTGGCAATAAACAGGTTGGAAACTACACTTTCAGTACAGACCAATCTCTGAAAGCTAAGATGGAAGCTTTACATTGGCTATATCTGAAGATTTTAAAGAGTACAGTGCGTGGTAAAGGCCGAGAAGGACTTGCTTTCCGATTGTCATCACTTGGGGAAGTTATGTCTGTCTAACCACCAGTGCATTAGCACTTTGTGGCATACTGCACTACTCAGCTACCACATTCTCAGCCTCTGACTCCTCTTTAACTTCTGCCTAAATTTGATTTCTCTGTCTCTGACACTGGTTGATGTTGTTCAGGTTCCTGCAGCAGCAGCTCCCTAGTTACCACTGACCAGGACAAGAGTGGGGTTGGTAAAGACGACCACACACTGCAGAGTTTCATTGCAGGAGAAGGGACAGTGCACCCCACCAACCCCATCCCCAGTATTTCAGCAGAAGAGTTACAAAATGTGAACTAGAGTCATCTCCCAGTTACTGGATGCATGACACATGGGATGTTCTACAGACATCAGGACAGACCTGTACCAAAACATTTTTAACATTATTGCTTAGCTGGAAGGTTATTTAATTCTACACTTCAGGCTCACAGATGAATGCACTGTTAGATTTTATAAATCAGTGTGGGAGAGCTATGCTTCTTTCCCTCATTGTATTCTGCTCATTACCACCCATGCTGGGTGTTTAGGCATTGCAATTTCATTTCCATTTTGATTCAGGGAGTTCACATCTTCTCATGTAACAGTGTTCTTCTGCCTTCAATTTTACATGAGTTTCATTTGTATTCTCTTGCATGTGAGCACTGCAGAACACAACTGAGGCTGTGGCCTTCTAAATACATTTTTAATAATATTTTTTACAACCATAGTGTTTTGGCTAGCTCTATAAGAAAGTTTTAGTAAATGGCAGAGAAAATCTGTAGCCACGCCATCCACTGTAAGGGAAAACAAGAAATCAAGAGAAGCTCCTAACAGGTATCTACTACCCTGGAAATTTTTTTCAGATAAAGTCAGGATGAGTTTTTTAATATGATATGTATTTTCTTTTTCTTGACATAAATGCGTACAATACTGCATCTGGGGTTTATAGATTTCACAGGTTAATAACCTATCGTATGTTAAAATAATTTGCGTTTACATAGTGAGTTGCTGTATTACTATTGCCTGTACTGTAATTACAGGTACATCCATCTGAGATTCCTTATTTTCACTCTTTGGATTAGCTATAACAACTGATGATATCCAGATATGCATTAGGAACCAGAAAAGCTTTTAACGTAAGCAGACAAAAAGCTTACTTAAGATTTTTGAAATGCAATACAATTATCAACAGAGAGCCTCGCCATACAGAGCAGAAGTGGAAATTTATGTAGTATAATCATGAGAAAAAGATGAGGAAAATATGAAATTTGGGATTATGTGCACAGCAAGAAAAACAAACACTGAAAGAAAAACGGTAAAACTAAACTATTACTTTGAAACACTAATAGATAGACAGCTTATTGGATTAAAAACAGGCCTGAGGATTCATTTCATTCACTGTGATAAAAGGTATCTTAAATATGCTCCTTCACTACTCTTAACAGCTGAGTAGGATTTCTTCCTGTCTGGCACAAACAAATCCTTTTTTTTTCCCCGTGGATCTGTTCTTTGATAAATGTCAGCACAGCCTCTGCTTTGCCTCTGTCACTTAAAACAAAAAAAGAAGTCAGTAACTATACTGGTATGGTTCTGAACATTTGAGTTCCTAGGGTTTTTTCCCTTCTTTTTTTAAAGACATATGCCAAATATGACACTTCAATTCTTTTTCCCATAAAAAGAATAAATGAGAGAAATCTATTCCTTACTGAAAATGTTTTTTCTATAATTTCATAATATTTATAGGAAAGTAATCTTAAAAGACACCCTATGCTGGCATTTGACAAGTATTTCTTCCCTTGCCAGACATAAAGTTATTTGTGCTTAACAATTAAGACACTTGCTAAAATGCTTCCTCAAAGATATTTCTTCCTACACAGCTATTCTATTATATGACTGCTAACATTAAAAAAGAAGATAATTTTACTGCACTGACTCTAAAGGGATGTTTCCAATCAAACAAACAGGCTGAAAAAATATCTGAGTGCAGTTTTGATTGTTGGGAACTACATAATTTAAATGCATTTTGGTGCTATACAATGTTCAGTTGTTTGCACTACTTTTTAATATTTCTTACAAGTTTTAGCTCTGTATTAATGTTTCGGAGCTCTCTAGTGATGCACTTAGTATTTTTAAGAATCAGTCATAATTTATACAGCATGCAAAGCTAACAAAGAAGTCTATACTATAACCTTGCTCAGTGTAATTTGAAGGGACACTGTAAGCCACATGCGAAAGTCAATATTATTCTCTATCTGCAAATATTCCCTTTGTTTGCATAATCCTCCAGAGTATCATGTTGCACTGTTTGGCTGCTTCTGACAGACCAAAGAGCAAAGTGGTGGAGACACCAGCATTATAACATACATTAGAAGAAGTCCCTAAACAAAAAGAAGCTTTTTGCCTTGGCAAAACCAAAGGTATCAAATCTAGTCTCTACTTATGAGTAGGTCAGTTTTACACAGGTCAAGTGAAGTTCTCAGGATTCAAACAAAAGAGACAATGCCTAGCTCTTCACCTTCCTCCCACAGCTCCCCTGTTACTCTCAGCAGCACAAGAGGAAGATACGCAAACAATTCCATCCTAGGGCCTGATACACCAAGTGTTGGTAATACACATACAAACTCCAGACAAATTAAAAAAAAATACAATCCAGAGCATATCCTTTGCCTTAAATCAACTTTTTTCATGCATTCTTTTAACCAACCTTTACCGCACCTTAATGCTGGCCAGGGGTCCATCAGACACCAGGCTCACCCACCATGGGTCCTAGTAGTGAAGCAGCTTGCTTTTCACACAAGTGTGAGTAGCCACTGAGCAGTTATCATGTGCAGTAAGCAAGGTGTTTGGCCTCTTAGAGTGAACTGATTTGTACTTTCTCTATCTCTTTCACACAAGCATACATGCCAAATCCTGAAATCCTTCCTCCTCGTGCCTGAAGAAGAGTTATTTTTGTTTTGCAAGATCCAATGATGCAGAAAACCAGTATTTTTTCACTGAAAAAAAGATACTATCCTTGCTTAATTTTGTTGAATTGAAAACAAAGGTATTTCGATACTTTGGCCATTTAAGTTTTCCATATTTTCTCATTTTCTTTATGTATGTGCATGTTTTCATACTCACAGACCTCTGTCTTTCATGTTGGACACTTCTCTGACCCAGGAATCTTCCTGGAAAAGCTTCTTCACAGGCCTCCCGCACCATACACCCTTGCTCTATTAGGTCCATGTTTCCAGCACAGTATTTGACTTAAGATTCGTGTGTTCAATCAGCAGGGGCTCTTACTTGGCAGGGGACTTCTTTGTAGCAGTTATAAAGTTTTAGTATCCCCGACTCTTCTCTAGACCAGTTATTTTTTATTGCAGTAGATTTGAAAACTCCAAATTATTCTAAAATCCATTATCATTCACTAACTGATTTTATGTCTGGCTTTTTTCCACGTAGACACAAATTCCTAGGCAGTGGCTCCAATAAGTGGGTTTGTTATTTTGTTTGTGTTTAAGTCAGTAGAAAGTACATCTTTTTAGATCCAGCTCAATGATCCAAAAACTGTTCTTACTTTTTATTGCACAGGAAGGGGCTTGCATATTTTATTCCCAGTTTCAGCCTGCAGTTTGCCTCCTGTATTTCTTGCCTCAGGTATGCAGCACAATAAACTATGCTTGCTGATAAGCAACTGCATTTTTTTGCTAATTATCTGAACTAATAGCAGTAAGACACTCGTGTCTTTGCACTGCTAACAATTCCTTGTCACAGTATACAAAGGGTATATAGGAAAAATAGGAGGAGGTGGTGGGGATCACCCTTTGAGTGTATCAGAGCGGTTCCCTTGCTGTTGTGCTGTGCTGTGCACAGACCAGGGTCTGCTCTTAGGAGAAGGTGGGCAAAGCCCACACCGGAGCAGTTCATTGCCTACGGTGTCTGAGCTAAAATACTGGCTTGATTAGAAGATAATGTAAGCACTTTAGCTGAAGTTAATGCTGTGCTGTCTGTCAGGTTTTGATGCTAACATTTTAAAGACAGTTCTAGCTCCCTCTCCTGGAAGATTAGTCACCGGCAACGTTTTCCCTAAGAAGAGGATACACCGGTTACACATTTATGTATTCCTGGACCTAAAGTTTGTAAGCTAATAAGATAAACCCTTTTATCAAACAAATTAAATGGACCCACACTCTAAATTCTAAACTATAGTTACTTTATCTGCACTGTATTCCTACACTAAACCACCCCTTCATCAGCACGATACTCTTAGCTCTTCATAACACTTCAGCAAAGGTTTCTCTTCTCAGCACTGTCCCAGCCCTGTCTGTGTAATATGCATCTTGCTGGCTGACCTCTAGCTCCTGCTTGCATCGTACCTGAATTAGAAGATGCTTTTCTAACCAGAAGTCTTCTTTGTCACTCAGCATCACACCAAATTATGACTGCTTCTGGGGGTAAAGTAAGTTTACTTCTTGTGGTTATTTTGTGACCTGTTTCAATTATTTTTAAAATATTTCTTTCATAACAGTGACATAAAAAGTGACACTGCAATCCAGTAAGAGAATAAATGATGCCACATACAAAAGGAATACCTCTTTCTCTGTTCTTCCTTCACATTTTTATTCAGCTCTCCACAGATGCATAAAATACAAAGATGACATCATCTTACTAAGTGCTCATGTTTATTTGATGGCCCTTCATGATCTCGAGTCCTTCCTTTCCTTCGTTAAACTGAAGAAAAGTCAAATGAAACAAGAACCAGGGAGTGAAAAAGCATCACCTAGACTTAAATCTTTACAAGATGCTCCCACATTGTGTCTGACTGGTGAGAAAGTTATTTTGCCATTTCATTTTTACATGAAGTTTTCTGTGTACTACTTATACAAGGTTGTAATTGGTGCAGCATATAAAAGAATAACCATTACTTTGTTAAGGTTAGAATTCCACCATGTGTCACATTCATGTCTGCATTTAAGTACAGGCCACGTGCAAGAAATCATTTTTTCATATGAAAACTATTTTTTTAAAAAGGAAGTTGTAAAGCCTTATAGATACAAAAAGGAAAGTGATTGCATAACTGAAGTGTCCTGTAGCACTTAAAATGCCATTTACTACTGCTGTTCATTAATAAGCAAACCCAACTAATTCTATGTGATGTGTTTTATTTTTGCCTGTATAGTAGTAATAGATATTACAATTGATAAATAGTGAAAAAGAAAAAAAATCACCTACAAGACTGTTGTAACAGTGGTGGATGATTTTACACAGAGTCATCATTCCACTGAAGCAGTGAAATAGTTCCAGGACAGCAAAATGTTGAATTTCACCTCCATGGCTGCAAAGATAACAAATAGAACACACACTTCCTAGAAAAGTGCAGCCAAAGTAAGATACATGGATACTCTTGGAGAAACAGTGGACACCTCCCCTGTGCCTCCCACATTTCCCCTAGGCTTGAAAACGTCTAAGCAGTCCCAATCCAACCCACTGCAGGCTACTGGATTATCCCGGGTTCAACTGTTTGGAGAGGCTAATCTTTGCTACTGTGTGGAAACTCATGCCAGCAATAAAGTAAATCATAATAAAAATGTTGAGTACAATCTCCCCTAAGAGAATTTAATAATTTTTATTGAAATTTCTGTACTAGTGAAATCTGACAGAAACAATAAACATAGTTTGAAAATTCATGCTCCTCCTATGAACCAGCGGTAATATTTCTTCTCTTACATTTTTTTTATGTGTCTTATTTTCACTGTAATTTTCAGAGAAATTACCACTAGTACAGAATTTAATCTGCATTAACATGTACCTGCAGAAGCACAAATGAAGCTTAAAAATTATAACAATACACTTTTCGTTAGGGTCCTTGTGTCTAGTCTTTACAATGTCTTATTTCAGTATTTTGAGGCAATCAGCAAATTCTCGTCTGTCACAAATTTACCCTGCTACCCAGACAACTTGAACATAAACACAAAGTACATTATGCAAATTGTTCCACACATTACCTGAAATTTGCAAGAGGCTTACAGCAATGTCAAAACCAATGTAATATGTCTCGTTAAAACCTCCAAAACTGCGAATCATAATTTTAGGCTTGATACCATCATTAAAGGCCAAGACAATATTTTATTTGTACACAAGTAATCAAATTATATATTAATTGCTTGTTCATAGGCAACCATTGATTTTAAGATGAGTGATCAATTCTTGGGGACAAAGAATAAGCTGAGCATAACCAGGAGTTACCAGTTAGCCCTTTAAATAATCATTAGAACCAAAGAAACACTGTTTTCTCTCCCCAGAAAACAACTCTTTAATTATCACAGCTTCAGAGAGTCGTAACAGGTACATTCGTGCAGCTTTGCTAAATCAATCTGTGCTTTTAATTAAGTAGGGGATACAAAAATGTTTGTATCAGAAAAAGAAAATGAAAGTGAGTATGAAAGACAGACTTCAGTGCACTGTAAATAATTTCCACAGCTCAGAACTGAAAGGTACCACTGGCCCTTTTTACTACAACCTCCTAGCATGACTGTTTTCGTATTATTAAACTTTTTTTTCCCCTCTCTTTTTATCTTTGCTAAAACCTAGCCTAAATGCTTCTTCTAGCAGAAACTTCTCCAGAAATGTATTTTCTCTCTTCCTTAGCAGCCATCTTCTGGCGACCAGCCTGTAATTACTTGCAACTTATTTATTTGCATTTGTTCTGGCATCAATCACCCATTAGTTTACCCAGGCCCTTCCCATTGTCTGTAGATACACCCATAAGCAGTAATCCTATCCTCTGTCTTTGGTAGGCAAAAGAGCCTTTTAGCTGTTAGGATCAGAGCATCTCTGCCCCTTTAATATCAAGTATCTGCATCAGTTCTTGTCAAATGTTATCTTTCTTGAATATGCTCCTGTCCTCTTCTTCCAGATCTGAATTTCAACAGTGCCTTACCACTAATATTTCCTCCTTTTGTGGAAATGGGGTTTTTTATGACCTGCCAATTAAATCTGCCCAGAAGCGAGAAGGAGAACTGGCATGATTATTCCTTAAAATATGTCATACAAGACAGTAAGTAAACAAAAGCACGCACTCCTTCTACAGAACGCTTCAGACATCTCTAAATGAAAGTGAAAGATATGTAGGAAGCTGAGGACCCTGAACATATTAAATATTCAGTGTGATTATCTATGACAATTAACATAAATGAGAATGGATGGGATAATTCATGCAGGCTGCATGTGCACCAGAGTCAGTCTTTGAAAACACATGCTGCTACCTTGTGCCAGAGGAGCATCTCCTTGGCACAGGGGTAATGGAAGTTGTCATGCTGGAATTGACCAGGTAAAGGTGAGGTGATCCAGCACCTAGAATTGTGATCCCGGTAGTTGTCCAAAAATCTGACTCTTAGTGTTGGAAAAGAAAAACAAATACTACTAATGATTTCAGGGGGGTAGTCTGACAAGGAAGGTGAAGGAAGGAATGAGAGAAGGAGATTTTCAATGGTGAGAAGCGCTTCTCAAGGAATTAGCTGTGCAGGTCAAGTAGCAGAACCATTACATGCTGGTTTAGCATGTCTAGGGAAAAAAAATCACAAGGAGAACAGTGGACACCAAGACATAAGACACTGGTTTCAAGGAACAGATTCTATTTTGCTGACAGAATAGTTGGACACGTCTTCACAGAAAAATTAAAGAAATTGCACCATCTTAAAAAATGAATGAGGGAACTTAAAAATAGATCCACATGCCAAAGTTGTGCATATTAAATATCTGGAACTCAAGAAGAAATTATAAAAGAGGAAATGAATAAGCCACAAAAAATTTTGAAGATGAAGGACAGAATAAAATTATTCGAGGCAAAATTCATAAACGATGGAAGGAAACACTGTCTACACATATCCATATATATTGTGATGCGAAAAGCACAGAAAGACACTACATAGGAAAAGGCAATTCATTGTCTGCTTTAAAGTCTCATTCACAGGTTTGTGGTTTGCTTTTGTACTGGCTTACTCCTACCAGCTGCACATCTTTCACATCTCACTATTGAAATGCTCATTTCTCTTTTCCTGCTGTAAAAACTATCCTAGTTCATCAAGATTATATTCAGTATTTAAACCGGTCCTCCCACATGCATCCCATACAGTTTCATGGCACCTGCAGACTCACTAGCACACTCTCCAGCACCCAGGCAAAACATAGCTTAGTATGGAACCAGACCCTTTCAAGATCCTACCCAATACTTATTCTACATCTTTGACAGTATTCTCAGTGGCAAGCTGTTTGAAATCTGAATTCTAAGCCTTGCACCCAGCTAGCTATACATTACCTCAGCCATATTTCTCTACCTTATTTACTGTATAAGCATGATCCTAAATAACAGTATTAAAAAGCATAATAATGGCAAGATAGATTAAATTTACTGTTTCCTCTCTGTCCAAGAGATACGTTAGGCTATCAGAAAAAAGAAATAATGGCTTGACACAACTTGTTGATTATAATTCATCTCATTTTGATCTTTCAAGTACTTACATGTATTTGGAACTTTAATTCCAGAATTTATCTGGAAATTGGTAGCTGACTGGCCCACACTCCCCTTCTTTTCTTTCTTCCCTCCCCATTCTTCCCTACTAAAAGTAAGTACCATAAGTTTCCTCAGTACTTTCCCTATTTTTCAAGTTTGCAGACTGTGCACAATTTCAATTTTTATTTGGAGGTGCCTAAAATGTTGGCTGATGCAACCCCCCACTTCTTCGTTCTGTTACTGGAAAAGGATGATAGCTCTTAATAGCATGAATTTCAGCCATGTCTCTCTTAAAAAGATTATTTCCAAATATCTTAGAATCAGAGGAAAAGAAACAACTCCCTGTTGAAAGTAAGACTGTTGGTATAAAATCTAGAAGTTTGCACTTCACATGATCTAAAAAAGTGGGAATATGTTAAAATGATCAGTTCATCTTTTATGTAAGGTATATCAGATACTCTAGGTTAAAAAAAATGGAAAGAATAACAGATTGGGAACAGAAAATAAACACGTTTGACATATTACAATACTATGTCTATGCTAATGAAGGTCATTAAAAAAACCTGACACTATAAAATTTATTTAATGACATTTCTTTTCTATCACCATTTCTGAGTGAAACTACTTGAACAGGCAGATAATGTTAATCACTACAGTCCCAAAAGTAGATCACAGAGTAGCCTGAGAAAGAGCAGTCTTGGCTGAACCTGAAGACAAGAAAGAAATCCATATCTCATAACAGATGTGTTGTCTTTGATATTTTAGATATTCTTTCTTTATGATCGCTGATTCACTCTTTGACTCTCTTTTTCCTGGAAGTCTTGGTTACTCAGTGTTGCGCCCTTCACTCCTGTATCTTTTCAACAAGAACATAATTTTTACCCAGTGCTGACAGACTGTCATCTTTCTCCCAAGAATTCATACAGAGAGATGCTGATCTTGCAGCATATCCAAGACTGAAAGAATCTGCTTTTGGTTTTTATTTAATGAGCTGAAGTCTATAAACAACTCTGGTACATGAGGTTGCAGTAAAGTACTGAAATCCATCTTTGTTTATGCCCCTCAGTGCAATTTGTTCTTTTTAATCCTTTATTTAAAGAAAGCTTGTCAGAGAAATCCTTTCCTGCTTCAGAAGAACTTGGAGGATTATAGCTTTGGGATAGAAAGACAAGGACCCGTTCTCCCCCAAAACAACCTGAAATCCTGTTTTGTAGAGCTGGTGCAACATACAGAATTGAAGCAGGTTTACACTAATTCTTCTAGTTACTTGTAACAGCAGTGCTTGACCTCTTCTCAGGAGAAAATATCTGGGAATCTCTTTGCTATTCTTCCCTCCTGGTTCTTCGTGTAGAGTTAGGCTCAGAAATAAAGGGATAGCCAATGGAATTTCTAGGTTTACACTGTCACCAGTTTTCAACCCTGAATAGGTGTTGAAACATCCTATATCATTCAGACACGGCTACACCCAAAATCATGACAACAGAGGCAAAGACTCATTATCTTGGAGTTTTACTCATATAAAATAATCCTCATTGATTGGGCTGGGGAAAAAGAAATCTGTTTAAAACACATCTCATATATTGGACCACAGTGACGCCATGTCCCACCTCTAAAGATGAAGTCTAACAAATTTAAAAAAATCCAGATAGTGGATATCAAAAAGAGCAAATAAAATCTTATAAAAATCAATGGTTTGTTCAAGTTTGTTTAGTTGCTTTTTTAATTGCGAAGGAAGCCTTGAGTGGCTGTAATTTTATTGCAGTGGATATCATCCGTATTTAAACTCATGTTCCCTTATTAAAACGCACTTTCTCAAATGATTTTGTCATATGACATTGTATCTCAACAGATACAAAGAGGTCACTACTTTCATTTGCAGTCGCACAAGATCTGTATCTACCCTGCAGAACTGCATGAGATGGAGTCCTGTAAGCACTCAGCATCTGGAGCATCTCCTGCTCAACATGATTAGCCAGCTGTCTTAAGGCCACCAACAAGTGTTCAGCAGACCAGTGATCCCAAAACCCTTCAATGAACAAATATTTAGAGCATACACGTCTGTTTTCTTATCACGTTTTTCAAAGCCATAGAATAACCTTCAGAGAGACAAAAGGCTGCGAAAGAGCTCCAGAAAACACCATTTCAACAGCTGTATTCCTTTTAAACTCTGCAAAACTCATTCATGCATACTCACACAAACTCACACATGTTCATAAATGCAATCTATCATAATTTGTTAGGGCCACAGAAACCTGGGGACAAAACTATGAGCACACTGTAGTATCATTCACATTTGACCTTTCCTGTGCAGAAAAGGGCAAGCAGCTTCTGGTTCTGCTCCATTACGAAAAACCATAACGAAAAATCATATATCTCTATCAGGACACCTCAGACATACCTCTAAACCCTGCTCCTGCAGGAAGCGGTAATACCACAGCACCGCATACAGAACAAAACCACCTGCAAAGGCATAGAGACCTAACCATGCTTGGTTTTCTCTAGCTTTGCCACCAGATTAGCAGCACACTGCGAGATTTCATAACTCTTTCTCTCGTGTCCATTATCTGATGCACAATAAAGAATAAATATTATATTAAAGGCACTTCTTTGGTCAAGGCATTGGGTTTCTTCTACCCAATGTCTAATTTTCACGCAACTTGGAGGAACTGTGTATCTTCATGACTGCCGACTTGTTCACATCAACCAATGAAAACAGAATTTTGGGACACATAAGTACAAATTCAGTGACAGCATTGCTGTAAAGGTAGCATTAGGCTAGGAAGAGGAGGCTGCAGTAAAAACATACTGTGCAGGGAAGGAGTCCTTGCACAATGTATTTGCTTACAAGCCAAGTACTATCTGGCTCTAAATAAGCTCTCTTTACTAAAGTACTGACAATAATTAAATATTTCCAAAACTGATTTAAGTTGATTATAGTTCAAAGGTTTGGACATCTTGGTTCTAACAATCTTAGTTATTTTATTGAGACTTTGAGATTTTTTTTCTCCTGTCCAGAAGAACTAATATCTCATTTATTTTTGGCAGAGAAAGTGGTCAGTAACGGGAGATGTCTAATTCTTACACAGTCCTCTTACTAAAAAGGAAGAAGCCCTAAGAGGAAAAAGTAAACCTTGCAGATGATATATAGTCTGAGACCACACACAAAATATTACTAGCACTTTGACAGTTTTGGTTGCACACTGGTAATCAGTGTAAAATTAACTGTAGAATAATATTAAAAAATACACATATAAACGCTATAACAAGGTTCTATCAAATAAGAAAATAAAAACTTGTGCTTTTTAAAGAACACTGAAGGACACCTTTGTGATATTCAGATAGTAGGTATTGTCTATGGTTAAACTCTGAAAGAAGCTTAAAAGACTTAGGTCCAACAAGGATTTCACTGTAGCAGGACATACGGCTACAAGGAAGTTGATTATTTAATAAATGTTTGAATCTTTGATGTTTGCAAAATAAGATTTTGTATCCTTCACTGTCAGCACTTTACATCCTCATATAACAAAACATTTAAAAAAAAACCCAAACCCCAAAACACTTGGACAGCACTCCTTAAAGTAGTTGCCTGAATAGATTTGTAGACCAGAACATTAAGATTAATTAGGAAGACAGCAGATATTGCAGGAACTGGTCCACTTCTGCATAGGTTTGTGTTCTTTCCAAGCATGCATTATCTAGGTCCAGAAGGAGACACATGTAAAATATGGCATGTTAGGAAAGTCTGCTGTACTTGGAAGGAAGTACTACTATAAAAAGTCATCTAATCCATTGATGGAGTACATACAGTTTCAAATAGTCACATACAACAGGAGGTCTGAGTGTTATATCTCAAATAAACCAGTAGCTATAGGAATATTTATTAAAACTTCTAGAAATACACAACATATTTGGCCTTATTAAGCTAGCATGCATTAAGGATATCACCTATGGGGAAATTTTCACGCCCACTGGAGTGCACAAATTCGATATGTAAAATGCCAGCCACCTAACTTTTCAAATTGGTGAGACTAATGCCCCTGTTATCAGAGCACAGTATTTGATGTAATCCCCCAAACAAATTTTGTAGCTAACAAAAAGATAAACATGTCTACACAAAATTTAACTTTGCAGCCTACCTAGACTGCCAAGTTTCAGCCCGTGTGTGTTGGCCAAAATCTGTTACACTAAACAAGCATTGCAAAATATGCCTCTCCCAGCCTCTAAGCTGGGCTCCACACACGTAAATTAGGAGACAAAAGGAAAATAAGGACTTGGAACAACTATTGATCATTTGTGGATGTGGAGATGAGACTGAAGATATATTCTCACGGTTGCAAATGCTGAATTTAGACAACTTCCTTTGTTGAAGATTTACTCTGAATTCTCAAATGTGAGTTCAGGTAAAATCAAAACTGCATTCTTCTGCACCACAGTAGGGAGATGTCACAAGCAAAAACTGTCTTTGTTGAATAAATCCTTTTTATGCTGAGCTCAAACATTCTGAGTTTTTGTCCCACAAAAGTAGCTGAAATAACATGACGTCTTGAGATATACAATTATTCACTTCAATCAAAAAATACCAGGTGCTTTATGACCATCACTACTACTCGGTACATGAGTGGCATAGCTCAGAAGTTCTTGGCTCACTGACCTGTCTGACTTGAAGCTCCACAAGAGTTAATGTATATGTACAATAAATAATTCTTCTAGCAGGTATTTGTGCCCCATTATTATCTTCTACATTGTGAAATTGTTGAGTATGACTTCCTACCTAATGAGTCATTTTCTTCAGGGCAAGAGGCAAACAACCTCTTAAATGAAAAATAATTGCATCTGCATGCTTCATTTTTCATGTCAAAGGAATGATTAGGATGACACTTAGTGATAGTTCAGAGTGCTAGCCACCACATTGTTAATGACAGTACTGACTGATAGTGCCACTTAGCTGAAGCAGTTAACTGCAGAAAATCACTGGTGCATGCCACTGGATTCAGTTATCATTATACTTATTGGTTTATCAGTTTAACACTCTACAAATCAAATAAACTATCTCTGTCATTGGCACTTCTATTGATACTGCATTTTTTGTGTAACTTACTCAGAAGTTCGTATCTCTGAAATCAATTTGTACCCATGACACTGGAAGGGCAAGAAATCGCTTGTCTTGAAGACAGCACAGCAGATGGAAAGCAAACAAAATCTTCATTGGTTATTGAAAAGGAGGAAGGAAAATCAGAATTGCTTGCTGATAAAGGACAAACCAAGTAATAAATTACATGAGAAACAGCATGCAAATGTTTCCATCATATGCAACACCTTTTATTTCGAGTCATCCTATCTGGAGCAACAAAGTGCTCTCCCCGAGACTTTGCAGTGTGCTTTCCGCACTGCTTCCAAGCAGTGGTCCTTTCCCATCCTGCTGCAAGGACCCTCCGGCAGAGAGGGAAGGGCACCCTTTAACATTTGGACACACAGGCAGAGCCAGCAATTAACAGGTACCTGCAAAAGCCGGCACAAACATTTGCTACACATGTGAGATCATATCAAGTTTTAATTGGAATACTGAATATGTTTTATGTGATCCATGCCACATTTTCTCCTGCTTGTGGGTAGCTAGAGTGAACAAGTTACATGCATCGTAACATGTATTTTTCTTCAGCACTTGTCCTTTCAGAAGTCAACCAGCCTGTGTTTAATTAACTTTTCCTACAATAATCTAACAATAATATTGTCAGGCTGGGAACAGACATGCCTTTCTTCAAAAGGGGACACAAGAATAAAGCAGCAACCAAGAATCTGATGGATCACCAATTTTATGTATAATTAAAACTAAGCATTGCAGTCATCCTGGGGGCTTTTTCCAGTGTAAAAAAAAAAAATCTATTATAGCTCATTTTCTTCCCTCCAAATAGCCTTGAAAGAAAAAAATAAAAAGTCCTTCAATGTTTTTATAGTGAAGATATTTTTAGTAAAGAATGATTTGTGAGATACTCTGATAATAACAGGAGTTAGAGAAGTGCCTTAGTGAAGCACATTTTATTTACTTTTCCCATACTTGTATTGTGTAAATTAGTGGTAAATTATTGTGTAAAGTCTCCTAACTCTTTAGGGATACCTCATGTTACAGAGATATTTAAAAGTAAGTGGCATATTTGAATCCCACTCTGCACTTCAAGGAATACTTCCAAATTGTAAGAAAAGGACAATTTAATCTTAAAAAGCATAAATACTGTTGGAACTACTAGCAGCCAGATCTCCCCTAGTGAGCAAGGCATCATCGAAGCAACTTCATTCTCTTGGGGCCTGGATTCCTGAATGCACTTCTAGCTTTTCCCGACTGTTCAATTATAGCCTTGTGCCAAAAATCTCTACATGGTCCCTTTCCAGCCTGCTCATTTCTCATGTACATCGCTCACCAGACACCCTGCATTTTGTTTAACTGCTAACTCTGTTAGACTGACACATAGCATGTGGCAATCATCTCACTTGTGGCCTGCCGCACCTACACAGCAACATGCGAAGAGCTTTCTGGGTGGAAGATGAGGGTAATTTCCAGCCTCCATACTTTCCCCCTTTCTCTTCCTCCTCTCATTTGTCTGGTGCCCCTGCTCAAAAAGGACCAGTCAAATGTGGTGATGCTATCTAACAAGGAAAAACCTACACAGGACCTGTCTGTGGCTGACACCCATGGTGCCAGATAGCACCACACACATATATATTGTTTTGTCATTTTCTTCTTAAACAACTACTTTCCTGGTTTGCTCTGAGTGCAACGAATCCAATACATAGTAAGAAATCAACGTGCTGAGCAGTGGCCCAGTCCCTGATAGACAAACATTGCCCAGGGCGTGAGCAGATTTTCATCCAAGCTGCTACCCTGGTGCTGTCAGCATAGGAAAGCTACAAATTCACTCTGTCTCTGTCTTATCCAGCCATCAGCCCATTTCTTGCCATGACAACCAGGCTCTCATCTATCTTTCAGGCTACCTCTGCAAAAGTTTATTACCAAGCTGATTTCTTCTCAGGCTTCTGACAGCTGACTAGGGAAAAAGAAACAGGTTAGTCCTGGCATTTATTCAAAGATGATCTCCAACATTTTCATAATTAGCGTTGCACAGAAAAAGTCATGCCTACTTCACCTTCTCACTGTTTGCAGGGTTTTAAAATACTCTTTTAAAAGAGCTATCAATCTGCCAGATTTATGATATTCAGTTCCTGTCTGTGGTGGGGCAAGATAACCATGAAATACTCCCATGAAGCCTTCCTGGAGGGAAAAGCAAAATGCTGTAGCCTTCTTCTTCCCTGTGCTCACAGACAGTGCAAACAACCTGGGAAGAGCAGGTTGTCACACCCCAGCTACCTGTCAATACTGGCCACCTCATCATTTATTTGGAGCCGGTTCGCTCATTCATTTGGAACTGGTTCACTCATTCATTTGAAGCTGGTTCATTCTCAGCACTCTCAGGCTAGCACACCAGGGTGTGCATCTCCAGCGCACACCCTGGGCCCAGGGCTGAAAAGGGAGGAAAGGAATTCCTTAATAATTAATAAGTTTGTTTACCAGCTTGGCCCTGTCCTGGCTTTGCATACTCCCCCAAGACTCTTAGCTAAGACACTCATGCAAGCTGTGCTCTCGGGCTTAGTAGAACTGACTTCAACCTTGACAAGCCTGACCACTTTTCTGGACCTGGAAGCTTTCCGAAATACTTCTAAAAAAGGTGAAATGATCGATTTAATTGGCACCAGAAGGACCTGGTAGGTAGGTATCGCACTGAATTCACAGAGTTGCAATTTCAATTCTGCTGAATACCTAAAAGACTTTTGCCACTACCAAACTTTCCCCCACCCTGAAACTGCACTTTTTAGAAGTAGGAGAAGCAAATGAAAACGCATTGACAGAACCTACTCCCCTCTTTCTCCTGTGGCTAACTAGAACAGAAGCAGGATTTGTGCCGTAATTTGCTCCAGCTGAAACCACAGAATCATAGAATGGTTTGAGTTGGAAGGGACCTTAAAGATCATCCAGTCCCAACCCCCCTGCAATGGGCAGGGACACCTCCCACCAGACCAGGCTGCTCAAAGCCCCATCCAACCTGGTCTTGAACACCTCCAGGGATGGGGCATCTACAGTTTCCCTGGGTAACCTGTTCCTGTGCCTCACCATTCTCATCAAGAAGGAATTCCTCCTCATGTCTAGTCTAAATCTGCCCCTCGCCAGTTTAAATCCACTGCCCCTAGTCCTGTCACTACATGCCTCTGTGAACAGCCCCTCCTCCCCAGCTTTCCTGAAGCCCTTTCAGGTACTGGAAGGTCACTATAAGGTCTCCTCAGAGCCTTCTCTTCTCCAAGCTGAGCAACCCCATTTCTTCCATGCCCGAGAGCCTTGTCTGAGGCACCAAAAAACAACAACCAGCTTGAAAACCTTCACCTGGTGAAGAGGACAACCCCACTGAAATCTCTCACTGTCATGGAGTTAACGTAAATAGCTGACATGACCCATGGACACAGTAAGGGCTGGATTGCAGGCACATCCCAGATGTCAACAAATGAAGACCACAAACAGTTGTCATGCTTCCCACATGCCTTCTGAATGCCTCATCTGTCATCTGCAGCATCACTGGGAGGAGAGAGCTGCATCCTGCACTTAATGCCCAGCTATTGCCAGGCTGACACGCAGTCTGTCATACTACCAGACAAGTAGGGACTGGAGTTCTTGGAACAGAGTAGAGAACTCTGCTTCACTTAGAAATAGATATTTGAGAGTGGATTTCTGAAAGCCAGCTTTCTCCTCGATGAACTGAACTATGACCCCTTTTCCTACCTGCTATCAAACCTCAATTCCAATAATGCAACAGCAGGTAGGTGAGCTTTAAAAGGAGGGGCAGTGAGAGCCCAAGTGGTGGTGGTAAGGGGCTGTTTCTTGTGCCTTGGGTTCAACATAGTAACCTGCAGGCTAGAAGCCTAGAGGGGTACAAGCCTTCTCACACTGCCAGACCAGCATGGGCAAACCCTGATGTATGCACTGGGCTCTGGGATGGATTCATGGCTGAGAACATTGGTAGTGCCCCTGGAAGCCAGGAGTGAGGAGCCAGTTCCCACTACTGCTGCCTTACACCACATCATCTACTCAAGATCAGCAGTGCTGCTCTTAGGAAATTCCCCTTTCCCAGAGGTTGGTTTATCAAAACCCCTTTACTTCTTGTTCTTGATAAAATCTTTATTAGCATCTTCCTGTACTGCAAGATAGGAAGATAAAATAATTACTATTTTCCATTGAAGGAATAAGCTTTTCCACAGCTTGCTAACAAAAATTTCCTATGAGCTTCCCATGCTGCCACAATTTTTATCTTTATGGTTTTCCATAAATATGTTTTTTTCTTTCCTAACCTCTTTCTTTCCTAACCTCCTTCTTTCCTAACCTATTGGGAATATCACTTTGAATTCTGACCAGCACCAGAGGGATATATACATAACACATGACTGAATGGAAGATATAATTCTGCATTAAAAAATAGTCTATTAGCCAGTTCATGTTTTTTTCAGCACACACTCCAATGACAGGACAAATGATCTGTACAGAAAAAGTAACAATGATAATGCAACAAAATGTATGTTCTAGTGCAATGACAAAATCAGGTCCCTGGGTCTTACTTAAAAAGGACAGACGGTTAGAGCTTCCCAGAACTAAGTATTAACGGGAGTTTTGTGTGCACAAGAAACTCTGAATTGCAGCTAAGCAGGGATCGTTTTGTGGCTTTGGTATTTTTTGGAGCACGGGGTCAAAGGGAATACGTCTCTTCTTCTCCCTATCCTCCACAGTTACATGAGAATAGTTTAAGTATCAGGTACATTCATTCTTAAAAATATGAACATCAATAACAGTGACCATGCTTCCAGAAGTTCCACCTATTTGTGGTGTCTGCAGCACACACATTTTATGCCAAAATAAAAAAAATTAACTTTTCACCTAATTTTATCCAATAATATAATCATTCATGAATGGTATTGTAAGCTTGAATGCAGCCTAAAGACAAGCCTCAAGTCATAAACAAATGATCTCCTCAAGCTGACATACAACAGCTGCAGAAAGACAGCAACATTCCCAGAAGTACTTAGTCTCTGGAGAACCTAATCTTAGCAAGAAATCATGTGCTTTGCCATCATGTAACTCCCTAGGAATACTGATATTCCAGTGGAGGTTAATCTGTAATGCCAAAATAGATGGTTTTTTAAGAGTAAATATTACTAGGTCAGGAGACAATTAGATTTTTAATTTAAATATGCTTCGAGAAACTTTCCTCAGAAAATGCACTGAACAGAGTCATGGAATATGCCCATCCATGAACAGACAAATCTCCAGCTGTGTAATTTGCAGCACCTTCTTTTACAGTGTTTTTGAAAGCTGACTGAAAGAAAAAACTGCACACACTTGCACTAATTCCCTGCATTACACTACATCATTCCAGAAGTCACTTATTTGTAACTTTACTTAGTCAAATTATTAACATAGTAAAGCTAATATATCTCTTATTAAAAAGACAACCTTCTAAATTGTCAAGGTATTAAAAAGAAGTGAGACATTTAACGCTCGATAAACTCTACAGAAATACTTCAGTTTTATTCTCTCCCTGAAGGTCTTACCCGCAGCCACAGCCAACCCATAGCTTAACTTAGTTCCAGAGGGAGAGGTCTCTACTTGCAGTTAATGCTGAGCTGTGTTTTGCAAAATGAGCAAATTGATATTGGTTATTTAGACCGGGTAAGACTCTGATGGCATAAACTTTTGTACTTTCAAGACTCCTTTCACGAGTTCTTGATCAAAACAGGCTATTAAGATGATAGTCAAATAATCAGCCTTAAGTTCTTTCTTTTAATATTTCAACTGGTTGTCGTCTGTTCTTTCTTTAAAAAAAACAGGTAATTACATCTGCTGAACATAGTCTCCTAAGAACTTGCATTTGATCTTTCTGCAGGTAATATTTTCAGAAAAAAAAAAGAAACCCAAAACATTGCTAAATCACTAAAATAATTTTGAAAGCAAAGTGTAAAGATTAAAAATATTTTTTAAAATACGTAAAGGTTACAGTCAAAGCTTGAATGTTTAAGCATCCTCCACACACAAATACATCAAATAACATCTATATCATAAATACAAGCCAGAGCCCAGGCATAGATCTCATAAGAGAAACTCACTGGGATCAAAATACATGATTAGGACCAAATTACAAATCACACCACCTATTTGTCCTTTTGAGTAAAGAAGCAGTTCCACATACACTCAAAAGTCAGACTCTCCCTCTTCTTAAAAAAAACAGCAGATAACCCCCCGCCGCTATCAAAGAAACATACCATGTTAACACTCCAGCATCACCTTTCAGAGTGGTGTAAAGCTATTGTGCTGACTTCCTCCATCAGTCACGCTAATTTTAAGAATTTAAACTGAACCAATCACCAGTCTTCCTGACTTCTCAGCGAGGAAACCACCAGAACCAAAGCAGATAGTTTTCCTTTAAATTTTACGTTCTGACAATTTACTAGCATTTGCATAAAACCCCTCATTTTATAAGCACACATGCACTATCATAACAAATTGGAACTACTTACCTAGAAGTTAAGTTGATCTTGTTGATATAGTTTTGCATGACTAGAGCTTTATAGAGTAGCTTTTTCCAAAACAACTGAGTTTGAAAGTGCCAGTGTCTATATGCCAGACCGTTGAAACAGCTAGTCATAAATTTGCTTGCATTACACCAGGTACTGTTCTCACCAAAAAAACAGTCATCTGATGTTCTCTGACCTTACACACCAGCAAATTCAAACGTGCATAGTGAGATGTTTACAGAGAAAATCTGGAAGAGAGAAAAGAAGACCATAAAAAAAAAATAGTGACAATTTAAGACACATCTAAGAACTAGATCATGTACCTTTTAGTGAGGCAAAAAATTTGTCTGAATTCAAGATCTGAGCCATCTATCACATCCAGCCTGGCACACGTTAAGGCAACAAGCGAGGCTAGGTGCTTGCTGGTTTATGGAGCTGTGTTGGTATCACTGTCCCGTGCGCAAACAGGAGGGTAGTGATGTGAAATTATTACCAAAGTAAACCTGTTCAAAGCTGAGGGTGTGGAGAACACCCTCACTCTTTGAATCTGGTCAGAATACTTCTGAAGGATTCGATTACATTTTCTCTAATGAGAAACTTGTGAGATACCAAATCCAAGGCAGAGTTCCACGGTGGAGAGCACACTCCACCTTGCGCTGTGCCTCCAGGTACATGACTGAGGCGGTAAAATCCTGGCACCCATCCCAAGCGCTAAACACCTTAGCTGACTCGATAGATTTGCTCCCGGATACTCCTACCCCAGTAAACAATAATCATAGAATAGAATCATAGAATCATAGAACAATCAGGTTGGAAGGGATCCATCGGATCATCCAGTCCAACCATTCCTATCAAACACTAAACCAAGTCCCTCAAGACCTCATCCACCCGTGCCTTAAACACCTCAAGGGAAGGGGAATCAACCACTTCCCTGGGCAGCCTGTTCCAATGCCCAATGACCCTCTGTGTGAAAAACTTCCTCCTAATCTCCAGCCTAAATCTCCCCTGGCGGAGCCTGAGGCCATTCCCTTTTGCCCTGTCCTCTGTCACTTGGGAGAAGAGGCCAGCTCCCTCCTCTCTACAACCTCCTTTCAGGTAGTTGTAGAGAGCAATGAGGTCTCCTCTCAGCCTCCTCTTCTCCAGGATAAACAACCCCAGCTCTCTCAGCCATTCCTCATAGGTTGTGTTCTCCAGCTCCTTCAGCAGCCTCGTCGCTCTTCTCTGGACTTGCTCCAGAGCCTCAACATCCTTCTTGTGCTGAGGGGCCCAGAACTGAACACAGTATTCAAGGAGCGGCCTCACCAGTGCTGAATACAGAGGGAGAATCACCTCCCTGGACCTGCTGGTCACACCGTTTCTGATCCAAGCCAGGATGCCATTGGCCTTCTTGGCCACCTGGGCACACTGCTGGCTCACGGTCAGACGATGAAAACCACCCTCCCGAGCCGCGTTTCCTTAACCCTCTCGGCGCCGCGAGGCGGCGGGGAGGGAGGCTGTGGGGCTGGGGCGCTCGGGGCGGTCCCGGAGCCACTCAGCGATCCAGCCTCTCTCTCTCTCTCCGCCGAACGAGCCAGCGGCTCGTTCGGCGGAGAGAGAGAGAGAGGCTGGATCGCTGAGTGGCAACGCGGCTGCGGGGGTTGTTTTTTGTATTTTTTATTTTTTTTTTTTGTTTTTTCCTTCGAGGATATCCTCCCCGCGGCTGAGCGGCTGTTTCCACGCGCGCTGCCAAGCTCCCTCCTCTCTCTCTCTCTCTCTCTCTCTCTCTCCCCCCCCCTCTCTCTCTCTCTCTCTCTCTCCCTCCCTCTCTCCCCCCTCGGCCGCCGCGATGCCCGCGGCCCCGCGTTGAGCCCCGCGCAGGAAGCCGGAGCCCCGCGGAGGAAGCCCCATGGCCGCGCCCTGAGGGCCGCCCTCCCCGCGGACCATGCCCCGTGGTAAGGAGCGCGCACCGCACCTGCGCCCCCGAAGCTCTCGCCTCCGCCGCGATGCCGCCGCCCGCTGCCCTCTTAAACCCGCCCTCGCCCACGGGGAAGTCCCCAAGGTTGTTTGGGTTTCTGGTTTGTTTGGGTTTTTTTTTTTTTTGTAGCCTTTTCCCCTTAGAATGAAAGTAAAAGCGCGCGGTTCCCATCCCGCCTCACTGCCGGGAACCAGGGCGCAGGGGAAGCCCTCGGCGCTCTGCCCTCGGCACCTTCGCACGGCAAAAAAGCCCCAAAAAACCCCAAAAAAACCTCCCGGGATGCCGAGCGCTCCCCTCCGGGAAGGGGAGACCGGGAAGGGGATTTGCGGGAGGTTTGCGGGGGCGACCGGTGTCCATACGCAGTGAACGCAGGGTAGGTGGGTGGGTGCTTCGTCGCGTTTTAGGGTAAGTTATGAAGTATCTGTAACTTGTGGCATTTCTATAACTTGTGACAGTTCTGTGACTTATGAAATATCTATAACTTATGAAATATCTATAACTTAGCAAGTATCTATAACTTAGCAATTATCTATAACTTATGAAATATCTATAACTTGGGAAGTATCTATAACTTGGGAAGTATCTATAACTTAGGAAGTATCTGTAACTTATGAAATATCTATAACTTAGGAAGTATCTATAACTTATGAAATATCTATAACTTGGGAAGTATCTATAACTTATGAAATATCTATAACTTGGGAAGTATCTATAACTTATGAAATATCTATAACTTGGGAAGTATCTATAACTTATGAAATATCTATAACTTGGGAAGTATCTATAACTTATGAAATATCTATAACTTGGGAAGTATCTATAACTTATGAAATATCTATAACTTGGGAAGTATCTATAACTTAGGAAATATCTATAACTTGGGAAGTATCTATAACTTAGGAAGTATCTATAACTTATGAAATATCTATAACTTAGGAAGTATCTATAACTTATGAAATATCTATAACTTAGGAAGTATCTATAACTTATGAAATATCTATAACTTGGGAAGTATCTATAACTTAGGAAATATCTATAACTTGGGAAGTATCTATAACTTGGGAAGTATCTATAACTTATGAAATATCTATAACTTGGGAAGTATCTATAACTTAGGAAGTATCTATAACTTATGAAATATCTATAACTTAGGAAGTATCTATAACTTATGAAATATCTATAACTTGGGAAGTATCTATAACTTATGAAATATCTATAACTTGGGAAGTATCTATAACTTGGGAAGTATCTATAACTTAGGAAGTATCTATAACTTGGGAAGTATCTATAACTTAGGAAGTATCTATAACTTATGAAATATCTATAACTTAGGAAGTATCTATAACTTATGAAGTATTTATAACTTAAATATCTATAACTTATGAAATATCTATAACTTATAAAGTATCTATAACTTATAAAGTATCTATAACTTATGAAGTATCTATAACTTATGAAATATCTGTGACCTGGAAAATATCTGTAACCTATAAAACAGATCTAACCTACAAAAAGATCTGTGATTTAGATCATTATTGATTAAGATCCAAGAGTCCTGTTGGTGCCTTTCTTAGATGTATGTGTGCAACAACTGTAACGAGATGAACCAGGGTCGGTTTCTTCTTCACCAAGGTTTTGGCTCTTCCAGTCCCTTTTTGGAGAATTGGGGATGCTTGCTTTTAATTCAGTTTACCCTTTGAGTCTCCTGTTGCTGGCACTGCGAAGCATCTGCCACTCGTAAAACAGATGCTGAGCTTGAGGACCATATTGCGGAATTGACAGTCTTGTACCGCGCTGCCAGCCGGGGTCTGGCCACTGCGGGCTGCGGTCACTGAGTTTTTCATTACTAAACCAAGAGGGGCTCTCCTACATTTGGGAATTCTGGAATGCTAACTTCTCCTGGCTTTTCTCGGAGAACTCTTTGGGGCTTTCCAGACACGACTTATGAGTTAGTGGGAGTTTATGGGAAGGATGCATTATTACCAGTAATGCGCACTCCCTTTCTTTTGCAGTTTCAGTATTATGGAGTGCTGTAAATTATGCGTCTTCTGAAATTTCTTAAGAAAGATCCTTTCAGTTTTCAGTCTAAAGCTCTTGGAACGTTTTATGACTCTTGTCTAATGGGTTCCAGAAGGCTCACTTGGGAACATCTGAATAGGTTTCATTGTAATCCCCGATGAGTTCAGGGACTGCATCAGCACGCAACATCTTCTGCAGAATTATCTGCTTTGATTCTGTAATTTCCTCATTATAAGAAGTTTCAAAATCAGTACAACACAGAGAAAGTAGAAATAAGATAAGTCAAACCACATTCAGTAGGACTTTGTGGTTTGCACCCTTTACCTCCACTTGGTGCTGGGCAAACCCAAGTTTTAAGTGGTGGCATCTGTTAGATTAATTTTAATTTAGAAGATTGTTATTTGTGTCTTTTGAAGCATGTTTTTGAAGCAGCATATCCAAGTTAGTTTTATAAATGCTAATTTGGAAACAAGCGTTTCCATTCTTTTTTTGCACTGGAATCAAGACATGTAATGGTATAGTGGAAAAAAAGATGTCCTGTAATTGACTTCTTATTGCATTTATTTGTAAAGTTCTTTTAAAATATCAAATCTCAGTCTTACAAACTGCTGATGCACTTGGCACAGATATAGTTAGCATAGAGATTTACAAAGTTAAATCTCTGTGGATGTCAGGTATCCACTTGGAGATTGAAAATCCTAGTAGACTCACCTTACCTAGTTTATATATTTACTACATGTAGGATCCAGTTAGGATACATTTGGTTCTTCATGATGAGATATTAATAGACTTCAGTTGATCTGTATATGAAAAGGTTAGAAGATTTGGGTTTGGTGCCATCAAATTTCCATTAAAAATTGGCAGGCAGCTTTCCACAAGGATTTTTGAGTTCAGCTTGTACAGGTAAAAAATTTCCAGTCCTCTTTCTAGGACCGGGTTGTACATCACAGCACGTTCACAAGTAATTTGACAGGAGAAAAAGGCTTCGGTGGCCAGGAGAAGTGGTATGTGTTCTGCTTTGAAACAGCAGTGTGAGGTGGGGGTCAGCTGGGATGGGGCTGTGAGCAATTGCGCTTCTCCGAATGGCAGATGAGTTGAAAGGTTATGCTGAAGTTTCAGGGCTTTCTGCTTAGTTATTCACGATTTCTTTCTGAGGCTGGGATTTACTAGGGATGCCCAAGTCCAGAGACATCCATCTTTGAGTGTTGGACTGGCTGTACCCAGTGTTCCCATCCTTTCCCAAGGGGAAGGAAAGTAGCAGCTAGGGTCAGGGCATCCCTTCTGCCCTTCCTGGCTGCAACCCCACAGTTACTCTGTATGCAGTAGTTGTTCTTACTGGGTAGCAGAAATGGGTAGGAACAGCTCATACTAGTCCAGGAACATGCTATGACCTTTGCTAATCTTTCAACCTGAATTTCTAGCTCTGTTTTTTAATAAATAATTTCAGTTTTTTTCCTAAGCCATTTAAGTCTTTTTTCTAAGTCATTTAAGCCTCATCCTAGCCAATGTAGGTGTGAGACAGAGTCCAGGTATGAGCTTCCTAATCCCATTATCATCCTTCGCTTAGTCTTCCCAGCATCAGGCCAGTCTTGAGTTACTGTTGTCCCTTCAGGTTCTTTTGATATTTTGGTCTTGTCACAGTTTAGCCCCTGCCCAGCTAGTTTTGGCTAAAACCATGCAGCTGGGCTTCTATTTCCCTTCCTCCCTCACCCCCAGGGAAAGGGAAAAGGAAAAGGAGAGGAAGAAGACTTGCAGGTTGGAAACTAAAATTACAGTTTTAGTGAAATAATACTAATGATAATGGGAATAATTAGAAAGTAATAAAATATAAACCAGTATCTGAGACTGACGCCCCCTTCCCTCAATGACTGTATGTCACCGCAAATACCATAGAGCAGACATGAGGTAATGGGTCCATGGCTGAGAGGGAGCTGGACTCAGGAAATGGATTCAGGAACTCATGGATCCAGGATCAGGAGTAAACAGACAGATGAGGTCTTGACTGGATGTCGACCATCACAGAAGAGAGTGAGGCCCTTGTGGTCACTCATTTTTATACCAAGTGTGACATATCAGTTTGAGGTCACCTGTCCTGTCCCTGCAGGTGCAGCTTTTTTTTTACCACCTCAAAAATGGCTCTGGTTGTTTGGAATAAGTATAAGCATTGGCCTTTCTGCATACCAATGCCCTATGTTATCACTTCTAGGGAGAAAACTGTCAGAAATATACAAGTTAGATGAAGTCAGAAGGTTAGAAAACTGATTCCTTTTAAGCTCAGACTACACCAGGTCTTTTCTCTCTACCCATCCTCACAGAACTTGTATTTTCCTGGGCGTCATGTGAGGGCAGAAGATCTGGTGTCTGAGTAAAGCAAAATGACCCACTGAAGGGAGAAACAAAGTGAGGGGCAGTGAGATTTGCTCCGCAACACAGCTAAAATCTTGCAGAGTAGGGCGTGTTGCCGTGTTATCTTATCTTATCTTATGGACAGTAGTATGGATTTTCACATTTGGTCAGCTTGAAAATGTATGTAAATACGCTTTTAATGCGAAGACGCATTCATGTAGAATTTATCATATGAAAACTGGACAATTGAGATGGGATTCAGCTGCAGATTAAAACAATTGAATGTCTACACCTGTTTGATTAAGATACTCCTGTACATATGTACTAGGTGGTTACAGTCCAATTGTGTTCAATGGAGAGACCTTATCAATGCTAGTAGGAAAGCCTGGAGATTAATTCAGCCTAAGTAGACACCATGTAGCTGGTCAGCTCAGTAGCTGCAGGCTCTTAACCATGCTGTGAACATCATCCTTGAGTATGAGGGAGTTCAGACACACAAATAGTGGTTTAATGGGAACTGAATCCTTCCCCTGACATACAAATAATTTGATTGTACAAATACCCCATTTAAACCATTTTAAGAAATTACGGAATGTGTTCATTAATACAGCGTACAATCTGTGGCATTTAACATGTACCTAACTGCTCTTGTTGTAACCTAGCTTTTTTTAGATCTGTCTTTCGGGTTGTACCATTGCTCCTTGTTCTGTCTCCAGTGAACTCATCAAATTGTACGATGGTAAACAGAACAACTGAAATCCGTGTCAAGTATGAGAATATACTAAGCCACGACATTGATGAGCTGGTAGGTAAAAGCACTTGGGCTTTTAAAAAATGTTGATTATTCTTGGATGTTAGCAAATAATAATAATAATCATCATCATCATCATCATCATCATCATCATCATCATCATCATTTCTAATGTTAACCTACAACAAATGACCAATTTAAAATCACATGTTTCCTTGGAATTGTGGCTTTATTTGAGGGAGTGTGACAATCTCTTTACAGTCTCTAAAATCTGTGGATGCTGCTTATTTGATACTGTGATACAGGTTTTTGTGCTTGTGCACTATGTAGTCAGACACTTGTACCATTTTGCCCTAAATAGTATATTACATTAGAAAGTACTCTTTTCCAATGGAATTTCATGACTGCTTCTACAATTTGTTCTACTAGTTGTAGACTTCTTGGCAGAAAATTCATGCAACAATATATACTATTAATATATTGTGTTTAACCAACAAAGAAACAACTTCCCCAGGAGGCAGCAGAGAAAAACTTACCTTTCTCAGTTGTAAACCTCCTCTGTTATGGCTTTATCAGCTGGATTTCTTACACCTGTGCAAAACAGTATTGTAACAATTTACCAGTCCATGCCCCAAACCTGCCTTCCAACTCTTCATCATGAATTATTTACAATTAAATTCATCAGTGAGGAACACTTTCGTGGGAGAAAGCACATTCCACAGTTGCATTAGCAGAGAGATTCCTGTGAAACTAGGATTTTTCCAACAGTTTGTCACTAAACAAGAACTCACCCTTCTGTTGCAGTCTTAAATCAAGATCTCTTTGCATGAAATACAAGTGATATACAGTACTTTTCCAAAGGTGAAATCAGGAGCCATTGTATTTCTTAACACTTACAATCTACCACCATCCTTGATCATGTTGTGTTTGTTGAGATTATAAAAAATGAAAGTGAAAGCTACTTCTCCATAGATAAATGACCTTATCCTGAACAAGGCACTGGAGTTGGGGCAACTGTTCATGGTCCTTTTAGAACAGATAAGTACCCCTTCAGTTGTCATCTTATTTCTAACAAAGACATGTGTTTCTTAGAGAACAAAACTAAACCTTCTTGGTTAGCAGTTACAAGATAGATGAGCTATAAGAGAAAAAAATATGACAGGAAAAACAGCCTGGGTATCCCAAGCTGGAGGTGACGGTGCCTTGTTGCTGCCCAACTGCAAAGACAAAGCTTGGTGCCCCAGTGTGCTATCAAGGGTTTGAATGGAACAATGCAATTCTTCCAGATATATTTAAGTATTATAAGTTTTTTTTTTTAGGAGACTGTATAGGAACTAAAGCTGTTATCCAAATAAATAAATAAATACATACATACATACATACATAAATCCTTAATAATGTATGCTTATGAATAATAATGTTTAGGAAAAGTAATGAGAATGTACTGAACTGTGGAGCTTTTCTTCATTTTCCTGTCTTCATTTTTTTCCCAGTTCAAGAGAGATTAATTTGTCTTCTATGTAAAATCATTTAACAGAAAATATTATAGACATTGCTATGCGGATGAGAGCGACTGCTCACAACGCACTTCCCTGCAACTGCAGAGCCAAAGCAAGTAACTTTCAGTCCCTCATCCTGATGCTTGGAGGCAGTTACGAAGATGACTAGTGGGTTATATACTAGACCTCCCTCAGTTAATTTGATTTTCACTAATGCATTTTCTAAGGCCAGGTTGCTTTATCACAGCCAATAAACTGCCTCCAGAAATGACTACTGTACATTATACTAAAGATGATCTGAGGAAGTCAGTCAGAGTGGGTAAAGCCCTTAGCAGTTAGCAAGTGAAGCCACAGATGTATAGGTTTTAAGGTGATTATTTATTTATTTCATTTTAAATCTTGGTGCTGTGCAACTGCAGCTAAACTTCATTCTGTTGTGGTATAATACAAGCAGAGATGCAAATTATCTTCCAGATTTATTTATTTATTTGCACTTGTCAGTTAATATTTGACTTCCTAAACTCTTGATTTGGAAAATGCTTCTTGGATCAAGTTGCCTGAAACACAGACAATCTTACATAAAAATCTGCAGAAATAATTTAAGAATTAAGATGTCTGTTGTGTTCCTATGCACAGCTAAGCAAGATCTAACATAATATTTTCATGAGCTGCCTTTTTAAAAAACCTTTCTGGTTTTATTAGGTTATCTGGATAAAGGCTAAAGAAGAAAGCAAAGGAATTTTGTTGAGTTCGGTTTGTCATCTGATAACAAGTGTGAAAGTGGAATTAAAAAAACCTGTAGAATAAACTGTTGATAAAGTATAGTCACACAAAGGGAGCAAGCGACATTGCCTAGGACATCTTCTGTTAGTGCATATAAAAAGGGATTACTACAATCTATTTGGATGCCTGGGTCATTTATTAAGACCAACATATGTATTTGATATATGTATTTGTATTTGATGCCTATGTAAGATTTAAATATTCCTCTTGTATGGTTTAAAATGCCAAAGAACCAAGTAATTAAATAGAATATGAAAGTTTAAAATTTATAGATTTGTGTCCAGTTCTGGGCTGCCTAGATCAAGAGAAATACAGAGATACTGGAGAGCATCTGTCCAGTAAAGAAAGGCTGAGAGATCTGGAACTGTTCAGCTTGGAGAAGAGAAGGATCAGTGGGATCTTAACAATATATATAAATACTTGAAGGGAAGGTGAAAGTGGACGGAACCAGGCTCTTTTCATTGGTGCTCAGTGACAGGGGAAGGGACCACATTAAACACAGGAGGTTCCTTCTAAACTTCCAGAAGTACTTTTTCATGGTTAGGGTGACTGAGCACTGGCCCAGATAGGCCAGGGAGATTATGGAGCCTCCATCCTTTGAGATAATCAAGAGTTGTCTGGATATAGTCCTGGACAGCCTGGTCTGGGTGGCTCTGCTTGAGCAAGGTGCTGGACCAGAGGCCTTTTCCAACCTCAGTCATTCTGTGTGATTCTGTATAACTGGATTGAGGTTTTCTGCTTGTCAAGGAAAACCTCAGAAGTGTACAACAATGTTACAGCTGAGCAGATGCTACAGAAAAATTTAATGATGACAATGCCAGCTGTTAGTGAGAAGCTTGGCTTAATTGATTAAAAGTACTTCCACATTTAAATATATATGATATTTTACAGGTAAATATGTCTGCAGAGTATCGTGACAGGTGCTGCAAGAATAAAAAACTTGAAAATAGCAAAATGTTTTTCTGCAATGATACTCAGGTAAAATTTAACTTCTCAGAATGTACCTTAGAGCATACAAACTCAAATGGGTTCTTTTTACAGTCCAGTCCTTGAATAACATTGTGATAGAGTAATATTCCCTTTTGATTAGTCAAATGATGATATTCAAGGTTGTTCCTTCTTTTCTTAATTTGGAATCATTCCATTTGTCAAGTAAACTGATATTTTAAAAATTAAAATATTAAGCAAATTATAGAAAGTACAATTGTCAGCTGTTGCTGCAGGTTTTATCATGACATGATGAAAGGATCGACTCAAAAAGTCATTCACTGTTTTCCTAAGTGCATCAGCTGATTATATTATGGCTATGAGTTCTCCTTACACTATTATGATTTCTACTACAAATTGATACTTTAGCATTTTGAGTGATGACAGGTAGGTCAGATTAATCATATGTTTTATTGGAAAAGATGGGCACTTATGAAAAGCAAAAGAAATGAATCGTAACTGATGGAACTTTTTTATTTTTAAGAAAAATCAATATTGTAAGGAATCAATGGCGCACAGACTTTTCAGGACATATTTTTCTTTCTCTCTTTACAGGAAATAGAATCACTACAGAGTATGGCATGCAATATGCTCAGATTCTTTCACAGGCAAAAAATCAGCAAAGACTTCAGATGGAAAGCAGCACTAGTCTCATGTGGAACGTTACAAGTCCTACAGTGCAAGTGTGTAAGATACAAGAAAGAAAGGGTGAGTGGTAGTGATGGTCCACAGTTTATGGGAATTGTGTATGTGATTTATTCCTTAGAGCTCTTCAATATAGACTGTCATATCTGTTTCTCAAAGGTACAGCTATCATGCACATTGTATGTATGATGAATTTTGCTCTGTATAACATGTCTTGTAATAGATATTAAGCCCAGAGCAGAGACTAAGTAAGAAAATGATCTGGAAGTCTATAGTGAAGGTACACGTTGTGGTTCAGTTCTGAGGCATCTGGGCAAGTTCTTCGGTAAAAGACAAAGACTACATTTGTGTGGAGGTGGCCTTTAACATCTGTAGTGTATAAAATCATAGTCCTCATTGGGGTTCTACCCTAAGATTAATGTTTAATTTTGTTTGTTTCAACAAACAATTAGAGAGAATTTCTCTTCTTTCTACAATCCCTTTGATCTTTAACCAAAACATCTCAAACTTGACAAACTTAACAGTTAGATGTGAAAATATTTGGTTTTCTAGTCAGCAGAATCTGTTTTTTGGTGTCTTATTCAAAGCTAGCACTATGATTTATAGGCTACCATAACAGAGTGTTAAGCATGTCTTCCACTTACCTATTAAACACAAATATATTGACCCACATCAAAAAGGCTCTGCATAGGCACCGGAGGATATAATTCTTTATGATTGGCTTAGATAGTTGGATCGAAGGCTGCATTTAACACATTCTTTTTCTTCTTGAGATTGAGAAACTCCTGCAATCTAGGACCAGATCTTCAATGTAATTTTGGTGTCTCTTTTTTTCTTAGCCACTGGTAATGAATCCAACTTTTGCCTTAATATAAAAGGTATTCCAGTGAAAGTGTCACCCTTGAAACTCCTGCCTAACTTTGTGGATGCCTGGTTTTATTTAAGGACCTATTAAAGAATTTAGTAAAAATCATGATCAGTCATTCATATGGACATTATATGGATGATATGGACAACAGTCATGGTCTTATTTTCTCTGGGTGAGGTTCTGAACACTAGGCCATAGCACTAACCCCTGACAACAAGTCTGTCTTGTTCCGCCAGTCTCAAGGTACTACACATATAGGCAGTTGTACTTTCTCATTTGCACACAGTGGTTTCCGCTGTCCATATTTGCTGTGTGTTAAAGCCACATTCTCCCAGTCCAGTGGGCAGGAGTAGCAAAAGGATGTGCTCAGAGAACACTGGAGTGATACAGGCTGTGTACTGCCACGGCATATTTTGTGATGTTTAATTACTATATAAGGTACCTCCATTATTTATTGAGATGTAATGGAATCAGTTTGTTTTGAAAGATATCTATATGAATAGAATAATCACATCTCAATTAACAATGCCAACTATTCTTTTTCAGGTTTGCACGCAGCTAAATACTCATAATAAAGAAGATACAGAAACAGGTGAACAGTCCAGAAGGAAATGTAACCAAGAATTTTGTGAACTGAAAGAAAATATATCTAGCCTTCGATCTTGCTGGAATAAATTTGAAAAAGTAATTTCCAGGTGATTCTAGATGAATCCTGCTCTTTTCTTTCACAGTGGCATTACATAGTGTCTTTGCATTTTTATATGCAGTCTTTGAGTAACTCTGCTCGCTTATATGAACACTTTATGCCAGAATTCTGATGGAAAGCTGCTGTATCTTATTACTGGAGATGGAATAAACAGAAACAGCCAGACCAAGCTGCTGAATTCCAAGAAGTGGAAGAACAGTGTTTGAAACAAAGAACTCTGCAAAAGGCTGTCACACCTTTGTGCTCTGGAAGTAAGTTTATAATACTGTCATGTGAAAGCAATGTACTTAACATGTCTTTTGCAGTATATAACACTATCTTAGAAGCTGCAGGTGAAGACAATACTATGGCAAAGTAGCTGGTTTCCTTCTATCTTTATAAAACCCATCAAGGGTGGAAAGGAGCAATGTACCAACCAAGTAGCTGATCTTGGGTTGGTTCTGCTGAAGCAATGAAGGGTGTTGATTTTTGAGAGATGTAGCACACTTCCAGTGGCTGAAGTAGAGGCAAGACAGCAAAACCTATAGAGGGCGAAAAAGGGAGTGCCTGAATGTAAGTTTGTTCAGCTGACTGGAAGTGGCACTAGCCTTACGTATTTAGCTATCCTAGAGTTATGTTTAGGAGGAGCTAGAATTTCTAACCTTCAGATTGTGATTTCTTACATGCAATTATTTTTTATAACGTGTTTAATATGTTAGACAAACATGACTTAAAGTGTGTGAATATTTTCAGAGAATAATATATTGGCATTTAACTAATGAAGTGTTCATATTTAATTTTGGATAAATAGAAGTATTTTTATAGCTGTTTATAACTCTTCTGAAGTTCCTTACTTTGATATTATACCTTCTTCGGTAATAAAATATTTGTCTCCTATGGACTTGAGCTGTTGACATTCTGGGTATCATTACTCCTTTTTTAGTTTTGTTTAACAGCTAGTCAGTAAAAGCATAACAAGTAATGTTATGTCCTGCTGCTTGGGACTTAATGTGATAAATTAGCTATCTCTTAGTTGCTTGTAACCTGGCCAGTTTAGGGAGATAGTTCCATACCTGGTATCTGCCTTGGACTAAACGTTGTAGCAAATCTTAAGTCAGTCTGTTGTTTCCTGATTCAAAGTAAGTAAACATAACATTGTTTTATCTGTGCTAAAGCAAAATTTTTGTGGATCTGCTTTGAGAAATTTTTGGTATTCAGAACAAAGACCTGAAACAATGGGGGGGATACACTCCAAAGAATTGTATGGATCTCCTTTGACTGGAATAAGATCTGCTGTATTGAAACCAGAAAACCAGTGTGCTCTACTGCTAATGGTAAGGGGTTAAGAGCAAAGCAAGCATACTGTTAATGCCTCCTCATTTATGGTGAAAAAACTTCTTGAGGCAGAAGTAGCATCTTTGCAGAACTGTGATTTAGACTTTCACATATTCTTTTTAGCTCTTGGTGAGAGAGATTGCAACGTTAACTCTGAGCAGTGGGGGAAAAAAACCCAAAACAACAAAAGCAAACAAAATAATCTCATAATTCTTACACAAGAGGAAAGGCAAACAGACTTACCAATAACATACTGCAGATAAGAGAATGTAACCACTATTGTAAGGACGTCTCTGGAAAACCCTTCTACTGGAAGAAGTCCCAGGAGACTTCGGGACTAAATGTGTCTCTGAGACTAAAGAACAGTTGGTTTTCCTTTGAAAGTAAGGAATAGCTGAATGTAATGCCAAGATTTCTTTCCTAATAACCACTTGGCAAGGAAAGGTCAGTGGGAATTAATATAAAAACATTCAGATGCAGTATTAGCTATCACAAAATTGGAAGTTCAGTCAGCTTAAATGACTTAAGCAGCTGCCCAGAACTTAAATCTTGAGGCAAGTCAAGCAATATTAGGCCTATCCTTGGGGAAAGACCAAAATTAAACCCAGAGCAGAAATTTGAGTGATTGATTTGTTCCTTGCATTTGAGAACCTTCTCCAGTTTCTGCCGAGATTACACGAGACAATAAACTGCTTTGCAAGAATGGGTGAAGGCATGAAAACCTCGTAGGGCATCACCACCATGCTTGCCTCCCCACCACTTTCATTTATGTATTTATTTATTTATTTGGCCACTGCAAAGACTAAGTAGGTAAAAACCATGACTCAGAAACACATAGAATTTATGGGAAGGGAAAACAACTTGGGTATTTAAATTAAAAAGAATTTTAGCACTGTTGTTGCAAAGATTATGAGAAAGCAGAAAGAGGTGACTAATACCTGTGAGCAAGAGAATGTTGCATGTTTCTAGCAGCAAGAATGTTAGTGATCTGTGGTTTATAGTAAGAAAGAAGAATTTCTGGCATTTGGGAAGCCAGATCAAGGAAGGCCACTGGAAGAGAACGTTCAAATGTCACTTTACACCATCAAATAGGTATTTACAGGGGTAAAATAGAACAAAGAGGAAGCGAGCATGAGGAATATAATGTAATCTTGGTGGTGACAGGATTTTGCAGAGTCTTGGCACATAAATGAGTATCATCCACAAGGAAGGGAAAATGTTTTCTTTGAAGAGGGTGTGGTGAAGTAGACAAAAGAGCCACAAAGAAGGAACTTTCTCCTAAAACAAGGGAAGAAGAGAGGAATTGGTCTCTACTCATCCACATTTAGTCAAAAAATCAGGAGCCCAACTCTTACTACAATTTCTGGTCACATAAGTGAATAAACTTTACAGGAAAAATGTAGCTTCTGTTTTTTTTCTTTCTTAATCATTTCACCTCATGAAGGAGAACAAACCCAGATTAAGCTTAGTTATATTAGTTATATATTATACCTTACAGCCTTATTAAAAAAAATTGTTTCATGTAGCTATCACAGTGATAGGCTCTATATAAACTAAACTCTCCGTATAATTTGAAAAAAGAAAAGATACAGAACTAAATTTATGTAAGTGGATCACACGTATTTAAGTATCTGACACAGTATTTTTTAAGGTGACTGAGGAATCCAAATCTCATCCTGTAAGTGAATTAAAAACACGCACCCTTTGAAAAGAATAACTAAGTAGCTCTCTCCCAACCACTACAAAAGACGGTAGATGGTTCTCACATCAGGTGTAATGTACTTGAGACCAAAGACATTACAATACTTATAAGGTTGAAATGATGTTACCTATCCCTATGCTATTTTATTTAAGTCAATTTCACATTTGGCTACAAAAATGTGTGCATCGAAGTTTTATTGGCTTTATTTGCTTTATTGTTAACAAGTGGCAAATTAGCAGTGGGTGGTGATTTACATTGAGTAATTAAAACAGAACTGACACTTCAAAATAAACAATATATCAAATAAGATGCAGGAATTCTGCAAAAAACCACCAGAGCGCCGCAAACACAAATAGTCAATGTAACAAGGGGCAAGGCAAACATAATAAATGCAATGCTAACGAAATTAATTACCTCAAACACACATATACTTCATGTAAAAACATGGAACATCAATAAATAAACTTATGAAGATACATACTAAGCATCATATGAAGGATGAACACCAAGAGTTAAAAAATCATATTAAGTAGGTATTGTAACAGTTGTAGAATACTCAGCACTTTATAGATCAGACCCAAATCCATTCATGTTTCTGCCAGAAATCCAAATACAAATATAGTACTATGGTAAACCAAGCACAGTTATTTAGAACTTAAGTTCAATCTTCAGTTATATTAAACTGAACATTTGGTTTGCTGACTCAAAAGCTAATGTTCACACTGGAGAAATATGATTTCCCTGTTATTTTTGTATAGGTGAAACACTAAGAGAAAATCTAAAGCTGTTTTCTGGCAACATGAAATGGAATGGGGCTAAGTACTATCCTCCAGAAATGTGTATTCTGGAGTGACAATACAAAACAAAAAAAAAAACCAAAACCCCAAACAACCCACATTGAACTAGTATACAAAAGTAATCCCCTGTATTGTGAATATTGGAAAGAAAATGTCAGCCAAGTAACTGCTGAATACAGCTAAAGAATATCTCGTCTAACATTTCTTCCAACAACACAACTGGGTAGCTCACACCTTACTCATTGAGTGGGTCAAAAAAAAAACCCCAAAGCCTAACAAACCAGTGACAAACAAGCTCAAGTCGAAATGAGCTGTAATTGAAAGGCAACAGAACTATTTTTACCAGCCACTAAAAACGATTTCACCAAAGATTAAAATTCTACCCTAACATAAAACTCATATAACTATTCATAGTTTTGTCAAACTGAAAAGAATTAAAGTTGTAAAAAGTGCTTTTACAAAACACAAATTTGTCAGTCAAGATAAAAAAACCCAAAACCTTGTAACAAGTTTGTTCTTTGCACATAAGCAAAATCTGTGTCATGGAAACTAGTGCTTTTTGAGAACATTGCAATACATAGACAATACAATTTCATTTTATATTCAGAGCAATTATATTCTACATCAGTGTGCACTGCAACATGCCTTGTTTGCTAACACATAACCTACTGCAGTCAGACCTCCTTCCACTGATTATATGTGTGCATCATCAAACCATTCCCTTTGCAGACTGCATTTCAGGCACTAACTCTCAGTTGCAATGGTGAATTAGGAGACTGTCTTTCTCAGGTGACAGGGAACTTTAGTCATGTTTGAAGGTTAGGTTAGGTTTTAAAATACATGTTTAAGTGTATTAAGTGTACTAGCCTGTGAACCTCACTCCCTCCAGTGGGCATGGAAGGGCTTGAGCAGCTGCTGCCTGCAGAGCTGCAGGGACAGGCTTGGTGCCCAGAGCACCATGGAGAGCTCCCCATGCACCACTGCCTCCTTCCTGACCAGGAAACTCTGTGGGCTCCGATTTTCAAATCCATTCAGGAAAGTTTAATGGCTCTTCCAGTCTCTTTGGCAAATTTGAAAACTTCTGCCTATACGTTCAATTCATAGGTACAACCTTTAATGGTGGTGAAGTACCTCCTCACGCCTGCTTCTTGGGAGCAGAGTGTAAGATTGTTTAATTTTAAGATTGTTAAGTTGTGTAAGTTCAGTTGTCCACATAACCATATGCTTAAGCTGCTCCATATATAGAGATCTCAGCTGAATAACAGATGTTCACTAAAGCAGAATGGGAATGCAAATACTCTCAGGCCAGACCTCCAAACTGGCTTCCTCCTTATTTCTTTCGATATTATTTTAGCTTTGACTTTTCTTTTTAATTGAATGGAAAAGCCTTAGCAGTCACATGAGGAAGATACAGTGGTGGATGGTAAAGAACATCTGTCACAGAGTCAGACATCAGTACAGAAGTCATTGAAATAATCACATCAATAAATTTCACTTTGAATAGACAGTAACTACATTAGTCTACTGTTTGAGCCTTCACAACCCTCCAGTAGTATTTAGTCCTATTATATATCAACTCTTCCTTAACAAAACAGCTTTTTACATTTGTATGACTTATGAGTTCTCACAAAATACATGTGTGCTCACATGCAAACCATCTATATATATAAACACACAAAGAACCGGAAAGACAGATGCTAAATCGAGTAATCATATCAACCTAATTTTACACATCAACTCTTATGGAATTTAGGCTTTTAAGTTAAGTATCTGTCAACAAAGCATCCAGGAGACAACACTAGCTAAGTTTAGACTCATTGGTGGTGCATAGTTCATATAGGGGTTTCATCTTCACATCAACATTTTGATTCTTGAGACCTCCTGAAACATTCCCATTTCAATATATGTATCCCTGTTTTTTCTTCCAATGAAAACCAAGGCATAAATGCAGGTAGGAAGATAAGGGTGAGAGGGTTTGTATTTAATTCAGGAACTTCCTGTCACATCTAATGTACTTAAAAAGTCAAAGTTCATAGTCCACCTCCCTTAGCAGTTTATATTTTCTTTAAATATAACAAATTTGTTTCCAATATTCAGTTCTGCAGTGTCATTATGAAAAGACTATTATTTCCTAACAGATTCCATTGAGATGGAATGAGTGAACTGTGCTGATAACCTGTGTGATCAGTCTATGCTCTGTATCATCAAAGATTTTAAAAATATATTTCGTCAGTAACAAAACCAATTGATAAAGTGGAATACAGCAGGCCTCTGACAGTATCGCTATACAGCCTTAAACTGCACATTTTCATTGTCTGCTTATCTATATTGTGAATTCAAACACATACGCATTATCCAATGTTACTACCAGTCATTTATATTTCAGCAGACCTGCTTGTAAGGCCAAATTAAAAGTTCAGGAAATTTTAAAACTCCTTTTTCAATTAGCTTAATCCCTTGTCTAGTCCTTGCTATAAAGCATGTAAGTATAAACAAAGTAAATGATGTCACTTTAATTTACCAAATGCTGCACTGGAAGCAAGGAGTTACACAAACAGCTCAAAAAGCAAAAATTATGGTAACTCTATATGGATTGATTTTAAACTATGAACTCTGACACCTACAAGTCAAAGAGGAAATAGTCAATGTGGTTTTGCTACAGCAATCCTGGAAAACCTGGAAGATAATTATTTCCTTACTGAAATTCCCTTTTGGAGAAAGCATTGTCAATAAATGGTAAAACACATTTTTCCAGCAGAAACAAGAACTGGAAATTCACCAAGACAGACAAAGGAATTGATTCTCAGTAGATTCACTAACCGATGAACTCTATTCTGGACTTGTATCTTTGCTAATGGATACTCAGCTTGCAGTAATTCAGTCTCCAGATCTCCATGGCCCAAATCCAGGGCAAATCTTCTCAAGCAGGCTTATCTATGCAAAGAACGCAGGATTCCAATTTTTCCAAGTACAGATAAGAATGTGTCAAAATATGGATGCTAGAAACTAAACTACCTAGAACATAATTTGTCTAGGATTGTCAGTTCTATCATTACTAGCGATACATCCTACTATACTCAGTAGCCAGTTTATCCAAATTATAATAAAACAAGATTACACTGAATGATCATTTCTAAAAATAATTTGTATAAAATTGTAAAACAAATCCACACCACTGACCTAACACTAAAACATCAATAGCTTGTGGCCTACAACATCAAGTTTCTCAAGTCTCCAAGACTGGTACTTGCTTTGGAAACGCTTTTTTTTAACCATGCCTTCTTCATAATTGTCCCCACAGGTAGTAATCACAAATTTTAAAAATGAAAAGTGATCCTAATACTACCATGGAATACTACATTATATTTTGCATAAACTACAAAGAAATTATATAAGTTAATAGCTTTTACAGCTGAAAGTAACCATTTCTGACAAAAAGAGTGTATTTGTTGTGGGAAAGGCACAGTGAAGTTCTACAGATTGTTCTTTCACGCAAAACTAAGATGGTGCCGGCACTTTAAAAACAAAACTTTACAAAACTAATTACTAAATCTGCATACGAGTTAAGAGGTTTGGCTTGTAAATGGTTTTAATATCCTCTGCAATTTATTAAAAAAACCTCAAAACTCAACAACTTCCAGGGCCTGACCATTCTTCCCAATGAATTAATACATTGTCTGCTGTGAGAAGAGGCTGCTGTTTAGAGCCCAAGAATACACAAGACTGTAAAAAAAAGCCACATAAGGTATTGACACACAAATGTAAGGAGCACAATTATTCCATTATGCACTCCTATGTGAGCTGTGGTATTTGCACAGGTGTAAGAATAAAAATAGTCACTACTTACATCAAGTTCTACAGTTCTAATAACATACATTTTTATGGAGGTTTTTTTTTTTGTACTGGCTACATCAAGAAGGCCATTTTCAAAATAAGAATACAACATTAGATTTTGTCTCTTCCCTCATTTCCTGAAGGAGAAAAAATAGGAGCGGGACCTTTGGAAACCTTTTAGAGATGCTAATAATGGTGGAGCACAGGAGAAAGACAAGTATTTCTGAACAAAAAGAACTTCATAAAATTATGTCGTTATAAACACATAAAAATATTAACACGTGCTTACTGGAAAACAGAACATGGAAAGCCACAAGCAAAACTCTTGCTTTTCTCACACGCGAAGAGAATTCTCAGGTAGTTTTTCCATGTGAATTCTTCAAAAAACCCTAGGAAGTAACTGGAAAGTCCAATTTGGATATAAGAGTTAAAGGAATCCAGACTTTTTGCATTTTTTAACTAGGAATTTAGAAGGGTTTCCTCTTGTTGTTTTCATTTAGAACATAGTACTTAAGTTGCTGTCATATATGAAAGAAAATCCTCTACAGAGAAACTTTTGAAGCCCAAGTTCATGCCTAGTTTACTGTGGGTAAGAATTATCCAACGTAAGTGATTTGAATAATCCTTTATGTCATAGGATTTACAAGAAAATAACGTTGAACTTCCACTACCTAAGATAATTAACAGGCTTTTATCTTAATTTTAAATATTTCTACAGAGATTGAAGAGTATGTCCTTGAATGGCACAGTTTTAGGTACCTGCTATTTTTATATAAAGTATATATATTTGTTTATAAATAACCACATAACCAGAAGAGTGCACTCAGAAAATTACAATATGATGTTTCAACATGTTTGCAGCATGAAGTCTTACTGGGAAGAGTGCTCTAGCTTTCCATGCAGCAGTACACAGCGGATGCTTCTGATCTCCCATTTTATTTTTGCCTTCAAGAGTGCGTTCACACAGCCATTCTTCGAATTCCACACTCACAGCAAAACTTTGCCCATTCCACTGGATACCTTGTTCCACATTCATGGCAGAACTTTGATAGCTGTGCAGATGAATTCCCTTCGCTGCTTTTTGAACTTCCTCCATTTACTGAGGATGGGCTGTCTCCGCTGTCATATCCACTTTTACCGTCAGGCCTGAAAATTCCCAGATAAAGAACATGCTCTGTAACTCAACTCAGTATAACTTGATGGAAAATTATTTTAATCCTTGCACTGAACTGCTGTTATTATTACTGTAATTTTCATGTTTACTCTTATTATTTACAGTGATACACCTTATAACCCTCCCCAGACTACCCTACTTATCTCCAAGTACCCACCTTCCCTTCCCTGCAAGAAAACAAAAAAGGCCACATTTTAGAATCACAGAATGTCCTGAGCTGGAAGGGACCCACAAGGATCATCAAGTCCAACTCCTGTCCCTGCATAGGACAACCCCAACATTCACACCATGTGTCTGAGGGTGTTCTCCAAATGCTTCTTGAACATTGTCAGGCTTGGCACCATCACTGCTTCCCTGGGGAGCCTGTTCCAGTGTTCCACCACCCTCTGGATGAAGATCCTTTTCCTAATACCCAGCCTAAACCTCCACTGGCACACCTTCCTGGATTCCCTCAGGTCCTATCATTGGTTGCCAGAGAGAAGAGATCAGCACCTGCTCCTCCTCCTCCCCTTGTGAGGATGTGGTAAACTGACTAGGTCTGCCCTCAGTCTCTCCTCTTCTCTGGGCTAAACAGACCAAGTGACTTGAACAGCTCCTCATACAGCTTCCCCTCTAAACTCTTTACCAACTTTGTGGCCTTACTCCGGACACTCTCCTGTAGCTTTATATCCTTCGTATACTGTGGCACCCAGATTGAAATATTTGATTCACTATATAATCTAACTAAAGTGTTTGTAAACTTAAAACTTAGCTTGTCAAAGGAAGAAAGGCTAAAACAGCAAGACAAATTTTATGCTGCCCCTTAAAAGGGCAGACATCAGAAAATTGGTGTGTTTAATATGCAAATTTCAGTCAATTTCAACTGAACCACTCATTTCTCATTTGAAAGACTTAATTTTTTAACAGCTCCTAATAGGTTTTTGACATTTCTAACACTGCCTTCTGTGCACATCCAAGACAGCTGATGAAAAGGTGTTCTGTTGTGTGATAAATATAAATATATTGACTCTCCTAAACATGCCAAATAATATTGACTATGAATTATCTATTATCTGCAGAGAACAATATTTTCCCCAACTTCTTCTGTAGTAAGCACTCCCCTTTAATGACTTCTATTTTTGACAAAATCCACAAAATTAAAAGCTACCTTGAGTAACTCTCTGAATTGCTAGTTTTTCTTCTGTTTGTTAGAGCACCTGTGCTCATGGTTCTCGCCACACTAGGAGGGGTCCGTGTTTTTGTTGTGCCTCTAAAACAGAATAAATATCTGATTAATTACGTACACTCAGAAATATATACAAGAATATGCATTTAGAAATTATATAGAACAATGAGTTCAACAAGTTACACACCAATTAACTGTATGAGAAATATAACTTATCTTCTAGTAAGAGCAGGCAGAAGAGCTCTGACATGAATGGTTGATGACAGGCTAAACAGAACAGCAAGTCTCTTCCTGTTCATGTGTTTCACTCGCTCTAGCGCTAAGATACATGCAGCTCTCACACTACTTGTTGTTTAGTATGTTCTAATGTCTACCCTGACTGACTAGAAGTCACTTTTTATTACTGGCAGAGCTTTCAGAGAAATAGAGGGCAGCATATAAAACCCACCTGAGCTACAGACACAGAAATGGTATGCATTATCACATATCAGGGATGATCAGACAATCATAGAATCATAGAACAACCAGGCTGGAAGGGACCCATCGGATCATTGAGTCCAACCATTCCTATCAAACACTAAACCAAGTCCCTCAAGATCCACCCGTGCCTTAAACACCTCCAGGGAAGGGGAATCAACCACCTCCCTGGGCAGCCTATTCCAATGCCCAATGACCCTCTGTGTGAAAAACTTCCTCCTAACCTCCAGCCTAAATCTCCCCTGGCAGAGCTTGAGGCCATTCCCTCTTGTCCTGTCCCCTGTCACTTGGGAGAAGAGCCCAGCTCCCTCCTCTCTACCCTTCAGGTAGTTGTAGAGAATAATGATGCAGAGAACAGAATTCCGCCTCAATTCCTATTCAGACAACTCAAAGTAATCTAAAGTAAGTTTTTTCAAGTGTTAATGACTCAGTTTTCTCTGGAGTTTCCACTTGGGATAAACATCCTGCTTTTTCAAAATGAACAGCATTAATTTCTTCGGCTGAAGTCTCTTCAGGTTATACTTTGAATCCATCCTTTTCCACCATAATGCTAGGATTTCTATATATTTGAAAGAAATAAACATGAAAAATTGTCCACAATTCTTTCCTGTATTTCAACTGTTCCCTTCCCTAAAATATAGAATCATAGAACCATCAGGTTGGAAAAGACCCATCAGATCATCACGTCCAACCATTGCAATCACTAAACCATGTCCCTCAGCACCTCATCCACCGGTCCCTTAAACATCTCTGCTGGGATGTGCTGGTTCTTGTCGCTCTGCTGGCCCAGGAGGGGACGCTTACCCCATGGTGGCCCAAAGTCACACCCAGAGAGGGCGACAGGGTCAGAATCTTGCGTTGGGTGGTGATGAAGTGCACAAGGAGGTAGTGGGCATCCCTGCTGGCCAGTGCCCCTTCTGGCACCCATCCCTCTGCACCAGCCCGGGGTTCCTGCTCAGCCCCACAGCCAGGACACCAACCCCAGAGCACAGGCTGAGCCAGGGCAGCCAAACCCCAGCCCTGATCCTACCAGGTACTCTGAAAATTCACCTCACATTTTAATACTAGGTGCATGCTAGAGAAACTTTCCCAGAAAGCAGTGTCATGAATAGTATCGTTTCCAGTACAGCATACAGGCCACCATATGAACCAGGGTGGGGTGGGAGGGAAAAAACGAAAAATGAAACCAAAGAAACAACCAAATAATATGGAAAAATATATAACCCATAATACTGAAAAAACACATTGAAGGTGCATTGTCCATCCTGTCTATTGAGGGAGGCAGAGTCCCATGACAAAACCTTGTTTAATAAAGGTTTAACAGGACACCTTAATTTTGAAATGTTTAAACATGGCATTCTGCATAATTTCTGTAGACTTTTTCCCAATTAGTTTTCTAAAAATGCAGAAAACTGTAATATGTCTTATAATTATAACTGTAATGATTTCTGCCATTTTTATGAGTAAATCAACAGAAGTAGCAGGCTGCCACCATCTACTACTTTATTCATCCCAGATCTAATATCAGATTTCATAGTTGATAAGCAATCTTGAAACTGCATCCTTCAGCTGCAGTCTGATCTCTAAAGACAGATGTCTTACAACAAAGTCAGCTATTCTTGATTACCCTAACTTTTCTCATCACACCTTGGTCTCTCCTGATCTGTCCAGCCTCTGCTACATAACTTGTCCTGTTATGGTTTTTTTTCTGTTTGGTTCAATTTTTTTGTTTTGTTTTTACAAAGGTATAAGTTCTAAGTAGCATCACAAGAAGTATTAATGGAGTCTGACAGCAGATGAGGCTGTGTACTAGTGCCACTAAGTTCTTCAAATCTGGACATAATTTTAAAGACATTTATTATTCATACTCAGTTTCAGAAGAAATAATATTGAAGGGACCTCCCTCCCTAAAGCAGCTCATGTTGTTCAATTAGTTGAATTACAACTGCTTGCAAAATGCAAAATTGAAAATTTGTGAAAGAAGCTTTGTTTTTTCTATTTATGCATTCACAATTTGGTTTTATTTTGCTATAAGATACTGAAATATCAAGCTTACTTCCTGGACAGGGTGTTTTCAGCTAGTCTTGACAGCTATCACTGACCCACAACAGCTCATAGTTCTGTGCAAAATCATAAACAAGTTCCTTATGACTAATAGCATTCTATGCTTGCCAAAGTCCAGAAACTTTTGCCATAAACAGTAACCATTCACATTGATACGATGAATTTAACAATGCTATTCACGCTTGCCCAATGCTGTTGGCACATAACATATTGAATAACCTCCTGCAAAGAAAGCAAATTTAATTCACAAATCCAGTTGACATTTGAATAAGATCAATAGTGATGTTATGAAAAGCAGAATAAGAGCCTATACTCTTCTTAAGGAACGTCTCTCAAGAAGAAAAATCAAATCACCGCTCTATGGATGGGGACTATTGGAAGCATATTTAGCAACTCAAGTAAGCCAAAGTTTCAGCATCTTGGTAATGTATTATAAAAGGAAAACTGACCTAGTTTTTGATGGCTCACAAGATTTATAGCTCTAACCAAGAATGCAATGGAACAACAACAAAATCTGTTAGTCTAAGACGACCTTCCCCTCCCTTCATTCCTTTTGCTTCTTCAAATAGAAACCCAAGTTCAAATATCCTGGCTCTGTCTTAAAGATACTGCAGCATTGGTTACAACACTAAAACAGCACTTAGATACACTTCTACTATTTAAAACATTACCTTCTACGTTCATGCCACATAATTCATTACCAATTTATCTTTTGCAATATGCCCTAAGATATTGTTTATGAAGACTCAGCCTATTTGAATTTGGCATCTTTAAAATTATATCAAATGGTTAACCATGATGTAATATCTATTCCTTTTTAAGACTGGAATACAATTTCTTTGAAACTTAGATCTCAACCTTGCAGAATATTCAGAAGTCCTTATATTACATAAACTGAACTTAAAAGTTTACCTTTCATCACAAGATCTGTCTTGCTTACATTCTTGGACCAACACAAGCTATCTTGCAGAATTAGCAGATAATTAAATATTTAAGAGAATTAAATTACTTTGACATAAAATATTTGCCTGTAAGGCAGATATTTGTACAGTTATTAAGCTTAAATATTTACTTCAGTTTTACATTATGCAAACTCAGTTTTATCTCAGGTTTATAAGAGATAGACATTTATTACCCTTAGTCCATCATCAGTGACAGAAGAACTCAAGTGTGAGAAAAATCTTCACCTCTCCTGTACTATTATGAAGCTGTTTACCTAGCATGAAAGAGACACTTATACAAATTATATTATACACTCTTCTCCCACAGCATTTATGCTGAAGATTGACATACACGTGCTGTCCAGTATAAGTTAGACTTTTGCTATTTCAGTGCTTTGGAGGAACATTTCTGCAAAACATAAACCACGCTTATTTGTAATACTTACTTTATAGGCAAAAACTCATTTGGTCTTTTGAAGGTACTGTCTGGTTTTGTATCAGTGTCATACAACCTTTGCACATCTCTTCCAGTTCGCAGTGGTTGGCCTAACTTGTCCATCTTACTACTAAAATATATAAAGGGGTACTCATAAGGAGATTGCTAGATTGCTATTTCAATTAGCACCAAAAAACCCCCAAGCATAAGTACTCACAATTTATATATATATATTACCAAAGAACTCCCACTGACAAAAAAAAAAATGCAAATCAGACTTTGATAATCCAGTAAACAAGAGTTCTCCTGACTTTAGATGAGAGAATTTTATAGACTTATATTTTTATGAGGTTTCCAATGCTTTTGTTTTATTCTTTTTCCAATGAAAGACAAAACCCTAATGCCATTTATCCCCACAATTTGGACAATGCACTCACTTTTGGTCTTTTGTCTTCTAAGAATAGCTTTCATAATATCAAACTTATCCATCTAGAAAAGGAAGCTCATAATTACAAGTCAGAGTAACTTTCTTAAGATGTTAAAAAATAACAGATGTGTAAGTAAAAGCCTCCTTATCTTCAGAATAAGCAAGAAGGAAAAGTTTTCCTTTTTCACTTTTTTTTTTTTTTTTTGGGCGAAGGCTGACCATTACACCCAGAGAGAATAATATGACTTCTCTTTTCTATTATAGACATGAGAAAAGAACAGAGGAAATCCTGAAAGAAAACCAACTTTGTTTAATACTAAAACACCCAACTGACCATAGACAGTATTATATACAGAGGCAATATTATAATAATTTAATATTATGGATAACATTTCTAAATCAAAAAGAATATATAAAAAAACAAATTTTCAAAACACTGATTAACTAAAAGAATGCCACTAAAAAAAGACACATCACCATAAGGAGTGTAACTTACGAGAAATCATTACTTGATAACCTAGTTTTTCTAACAGAAGTCATGATCAGCATTTTTATCATCTCAAACCATACTGTAAAACCTGCAAAGTGCCCATCCTCTAAAGGGATGTCATACGAAAAAAAAACCAAAAAGTAAAATAAAACCACCACACCTTCACACAAAGAGAAATAATTTCTTAAAATTACTGAGTGTTTTTCCAATTCTTGTCATAAAATCTTAATAAACTCCTAAACATGGAGCAAAAATCCAACACTGCTAAATGATATTCACTCACTAAAAAGTCACCAGGGAACACTGAGATTTTTGTCTTGACAGTTTAGCTACAAATAATGCAAATTGTAAAGTAAGCTTCCCCAGAATTCCTCTACTCACTCCTCCCAAACAGATGTTCTAGTTCAAACTAAATAACTCAGTAAATCCGTATTGAATTCCTATTTGGCCAAATACATACTCTTTATGTATTTCTCAAGGACTGAGAAGCAATTCTGAGGTGCCTGGCACTGCAAGATACATATTTCAACCTACTGTGATTTTCTTTGCTCTTTTCTGTATCCTTAACAATTTAGCAATGTTATCCACAAACTCCAGACCCCATCAGCATAGCACATCAAAGACACTATCCTAGAAGCAGTTACGATACTGCCAAAATACAGAACTACACTATTCTTCCACACTCAAACAAAACTAAAACACACAAAGCTGACAGCCCTTTAGTGTACTAAAGAAAAGCACAATCATAAGAATCTTCTGAAATGCAAAGAGTAACAACTTCTTACATACCTTAATTGAAGTGTAAGTTACAAGATACGAGCTATTTTAAAAAGATAATGTTTTTAAAGGCTATGTATACTGTACAGCAAATAAATAAGTGGAATTTTAAATTTACTGATACTAGTTAACAGTGCTATTTGATACTACATTTCAGCTGTAAGGCAGTACTGGATGTGTCACCAATAGGCATGATTCCTACAAGGCGCAACTTTGATGAACTTTGATGATCTTAACATTAAATAGCATGTTTTATCTCCAAAATAAAATAAAAACTGAAAAGTAATTTCTTAGGGTTCGTTTGCTGCACTGAAAAACATCACGTAATTTTCCAAATCGTAGGAAACCAAAAAAAAATTTATGTTCATAAATGAAACATGTACAGACAATTAATCTGCACATAAAAAAGACCTCTGACTGGCCACACACAATGGTGTCAAGTTCTACTCAGCAAGAGTTTGCATGTGTGCTGGAGGTTGTTCAGTCTCAAAACAGGAAGAAGAACCTACCCATCTTTTTCCTCCTGAAGATTTGATTATTGCTGACAGCTTGTGAGAACTGCCCTTCCCCTTGAGAAATGCAAGGCAGCACTAAACTCTGTACTCTTTCAAAATAAGTATCAAACTTAGGAACTTCACACTATTCACTATCAAAATATAAGCCTAACTACAATTTCTGTATAATTATTTTTCCTTTCCCCAGTTCTTCAATGTCAAAAAGTTTAAATCTATTTTCATGATAGTCTGGAGATTTTCCTCCTGACTACAAGACAGTTGCACTCTACTCTTGCACTCTCATTTGCTTTTCTATGACCCAGAAATGATGCTCTTAAGCTACACTTCCAGTAATACGTATAACTGGCTGTGCTTTACTTTGTCCAGGCAGAAAAACCTCTTACAGTAGACTCAACTGACACATCCTGATTTACAAGTACAAAGTAAGCCTCATTAGCACTAACCAAGCTTATTTAGATGAAACTGGGGTGTGCTTTCGCAGTACTCAACTTGGGAAGCAGAAGAAAATTCAAATTAAAAAAAAGAAATAGTATAGCAAAAATGATTTAAAACAAGAGAGTTCATTTTGCTGCATTCCTGCTTATACAAAATAAAAATTTATATTGCGATATTGAAGTTGAACCTGATATGAAAAGAAGTTCAAGAGTGCCACCTAAAGAGTCAAAGGGAAACTGCACGCTTTTTTATTTTAACCGCTTCTGGCTGTTACATTAGCCAACAGGTAGCTGTTTCTTCCAACTTCACATATTCATCACAGAGAACAACTACAGAAAGAAGCAGTGACATATTAAACTGTCCCTTCTCCAGTATCCATATAATTAATCTTTGACATTGCACAGTATAATTATGTGTCACAACCATATCAATTATTCTCACTCTCTGACTTATGATGCTGACTACAAGCGTCTCAGCCTCTGCTCCAAAATAATTTTCCAGGTATTTCATCAAAAATCTATATATTTCCCTCCTATATCCCAATACTAAGGCTGAGATTATCAAGGGCAAAATTACCTCTAGTGAACAATGCGAGGAACCCAACTATTCCATAATATAACTGCTCCTACACCTCTTTGATTCAATGTAATGCCTGAAAAACTTGTTGTTAGAAATGAATGCTAAGTAGCCAAAAGAAAAAGAACTGCTAGACCTCAAGTTAGATCTGGCTTAGGAAAGAGACACATTTAACATCACATGCAAGAAGTATGTTAGTGTGTTAATTAGTATGACTAGCAAGAAATCATAAGGACTGGATAGCAAACATGAGAAGAGAAAACACGCTTTTTAGAACAGAGAAGTGAGAAGGACTGCAGAAAGAAACACATTTGTCACATCCATACTCTTAAAAACTGGAAATTGTGTAGGCAATTAAGTGAGATTGTAAGCAAAGCTAACATACACTGTCTCTCAGCAGAGATCATTATCTGAGAACTATGCCAACCAGAAGTTACCTATTTGTGGTTAACAGCATGTAAGAACAGACAGAAAGTGCAAACACCTCTCCATATATTAGCTACCCGGCCTGGCCACTTTACAATTCTTCTGCAAAGCTTCAGAAGAGGAAGTGGAAGACGACAGAACACAAAGTAGTAAGTTCAGTGAGCAATTGGCTGGTAAAATTAAACAGAACTTGTTAAGAAGTGAAGACCAAAACCTGTGCCCCCTTACAAACTGATACAGACCACACAATTAGAAACTCTGCACAGGAAAAAAGCCTTCACAAACAGCAGGGATTCACCAGTGGGGTCAGAAACATGCCTTCAGATTATACCAGCTGACTTTTTTACTGTGGTTTGCAGACCTACTTGTTTGCTACTCATCAATAGATGTTAATTCAACTTCTGATAATGGAGAAAAATGTGACATAAATATCAGTCAGTGAATAAAAGAGGCTGGGATTGCCTGACAAAGCATAGCTGCCTACAAACAGAAGTGAAGCTGACCTGCTGACCAATGACTACTAGAACAATGGTGGGGCACGGGGAAGGAAATAACTATAAAAAAAGAAGTTGGATAACCTTACAGACTGTGCCTTCAGTCTGTGTCTGAAAGACAAGTCTATGAGCAGGTAAGTGAAGGAGGGGCAGAACTGCATCCTCATGCTTAACCTGGTGTTAGAAGGGAAGTGTGACACAGCTGTAATTCGTACTTATGAGTTGCTTGTAGGACTTAAGAACAACAAATTAAAATCACTAGTTTTGTGTAATTAATAAAATTGTCTCCCTTTCAAGTATTTTTATTTTACAAAGAAAAAAACGAAGGCTCCAACTACTTCTGCTTATTCTATATTTTTTTAATTCTACTTTATATCTATTTTTATCACTTGACCTGCTTTGCTCTTACTTTAATGCATCTTTGCCTACACCAATGTTCCTTAAATATTAATTGTACTTATTAATAAAGGATAAATTCAAAACACTGCACTTCTGAAGCTCACAGGAAAAAAAATGCAAGGGGAACAGACCAGAGAATTCTAGTACTATCACAACATAAATATGAAATAAACCATAAATGACAACGCTAAATGGAAACTTACCCTGCTTGAGGGTTCACCATTCCCAGGGAGTTTTTATGAGCTGGTGATAACGTTTGAATTTTGCTCCCACTGGATCCAGATGAAGATAGTGCTTTACTTGAAGAGGCACCTTGCAGTTGAAAGCAAGCATGGAAATATAACAAAATGTAAGATTTTGCTGCTGGAATGACAGAATTCATTATGTATTTTTCAACTGTAAAATTCAAACCAAGAATTTTAGAAACATCAAGCTATGAACAAGCATCAAGTGTCTGTCTGGAGGCAGACATGAAAGAGAAAACAGAGAGGCTGAGGAGCATCAGGGAAAGTAAGTTAGAGACAGACTGGTGGGATCGCACCCTGAGCTCCAAGGCACAACAGAACACTCAGTGACAGGTAAGAGCCCAGGATCAAAGGGATCTAGTATCTTCCCCCTCCCCCTCCAGAGCCTCAACATTCTTCTTGTGGTGAGGGGCCCAGAACTGAACACAGGATTCAAAGAGCAGTCTCACCAGTGCTGAGTACAGAGGGAGAAAAAGTAGTATGGAAAGCTGTAGGGGGACTCCTGGAGTGCACTGAAAATTTCTTAGTCCAGCGATAGAGACCCCCATCCGAGGAAATACAATACTGTACCTGATAGTCACCAATACAAGTAAACTCATCAGTGACATTAGGATCAGAGGCAGCGTGAGCTGCAGTGATCATGCACTGGTGAAGTTCAAGGCCCAGAGGGATATGAGACAGGTGAGGAGTATAGTCAGGACCCTAAATTTCAGGAAAGCAGATTTCCAGCTCTTCAAGGAATTACTTGGTAGAATACCCTGCAGCATAGTCCTCAGGGACACAGGAGCAGAATAGAGCTGGCAAATATTTAAGGATGCTTTCCATAAAATGCAAGAGCACTCAGTCCCTGTATGTCAGATAGTGTGGCTGAGTTGAGACCTTCTGGTTAAACTAAAGAAGAGGGCACTGCACCAGTAGTGCAAGCAGGGACACCAAACTGAGTGGTGTAGTTGCCACAGTGGAAGGATAGGATGTCATCCAGAGGGACCTGGACAAACTGGAGAAGTGGGCCCATAAGAGCCTAATGAGGTTCAACAAGGCCAAGTGCAAGGTCCTACACACCTGGGTCAGGGCAATCCCCCATTTCAGTACCTGAAGGGGGATGACGTGACTGAGAGCTGATCTGCACAGGAGGACTCATGGGTGCTGGTCGACGGGAAGCTCAACATGAGCTGGCAATGTGCACTCACAGCCCAGAAGGCTAACCATATCCTGGGCTGCATCAAAACAAGCATGGCCAGCAGGTTCAGAGAGTTGATTCTACCCCTCTGATCCTCTCTTGTGAGACCTCATCTGGACTACTTTGTCCAGTTCTGGAATCCTCAATATTGAACTGTTGGAATGGGTCCAGAGGAGGGCTACAGGAATGATCAGAGGAGTGGGGCACCTCCCATAGAGGACAGGCTGAGAGTTGGGGTTGTTCAGCCTGGAGAAGGCTCAGAGGAGACCTTATAGCGACCTTCGGGTACCTGAAAGGTGCCTACAAGAAAGCTGGAGAGGGACTATTCATAAAGGCTTGTGGTCATGATGGGGAAGAGGTATAAACTGGAGAGGGGCAGATTTAGACTAGATATTAGGGAGAATTTCTTCACCATGATTGTGGTGAGATACTGGAATGGGTTGCCCAGGGAAGTTGTGGATGCCCCATTGTGGAGGTGTTCAAGGGCAGGTTGGATGGGGCCTTGAGCAGCCTGATCTAGTGGGATGTTCCTGCCCATGTCAGGAGGGTGGGAACTAGATGATCTTTAAGGTCCCTTCCAACCCTAACTATTCTATGCTTCTATACTAGGAAAAAGCATGTTTCCAGGAAATTACTGAAAATACATAACTGGGACATAATTCCCCAGCCTAATAAAACACATTGGATCTCAATTATTCTTTTTTCTTTCTGAAGAAATTAAGTCTAGAACATCAAACTATGTACAAGTAGAATATGTTTGATATCTGATGATATCTGAAATCAGAGTAAGACTGGTGTTTGCATGATTACAATACACATGGCTTGACTATGTATTTTCATCAATTCACAATCATATTCAGCATGTAAATTAGTTACAGAATTAAGCAATATAAAAATGTCAGAGAAAAATTCAGTATTAGATACAATTATGCATTACTAAACAGCATGATTTTGCAGGTTCAATTCAGAAAAAACCTAATATAACTCAATATATAAAACTACAGAGGATCCCATATGCTCAAAAGCCTTCTTAGATAGATGCCAAACAGTGTCCCTTCCAATCTGAAATGAGTTTTTACAAACTACTATATCAATTTCAACAATGAAGTATATAGCTATCATATATGTAAAAACCAAAAAAAACCCATTGACTAAAAATCAAATTGTATTATGGAAACAGACAATATTTATTATCCTCAAATCTAACACTGAACAACTCCTAAGATTTTTTTTTTTTTTACTTCATTGGTTTAAATTACTGGGCAATGCTGTAGAAATCTGTCCACCTACTAAAATTATACCACTTTTACTGCATGGTTTGAGTGCTAATATTTAGAAAGGACATGGAAAATTTGTAACATTAATTTCATACCTAACACAGTTTTGCTAACACCACTTGGCTGTGGTAAGCGTGATGATGACGATGGTGGTGTTGATCCTACGGAAGGCATCTTCTTAACTGCAGCAGGTTTGTACTGTAACAAAATACAACCTAAAAATTTAAGCAATTAGATCAAACTATCTATGTAACACAACAGGTAGTTATTATCTCAGGTACTGTGGAAAAACAGATCATGATTACCTACTAGATAAACTGTTTCTGACATGAGTTCACACAAATGTTTCTGCTGGTCTGATTTCTTATATATACTGATGACACCAGTAGGAAAGATTAACTTTACTCAGTAATGAAACACTTTTTTCATTTAACTGCATGTCTTTGTGTATTTTCCACTTCTCTACAGCTTTTCTCATCCTTTTCCACAACTCTGTTATGAGATTAACATTATCACCCCATTACCAGTTAATCTTAAAAAGAATACTCAAGGACAGATCATTTTTGTCTTTCACACCTTTCCTTCACCTGTGCATTGTGGACCAGTCCTGCAAATATTTAACTCATCACAGCTTCCAGAAAAAAACCCCACCAAAATATTGAGACCAAATGAAAATACACATACACTTTAACCCTTCATTTGTTTCCATCATAAGTTAACAACTGCAGCTCTTACCTTTATATGTCTGAATTCTTCTAAGCCTCTAATTAGCCAAAATATTGCTCTCAGTTGCCCCGCAGTCATCTATCTTTGTCTATCCATTTGCATTGGACTCAGAAGACTTGAGCAACAGAAATTCAACTTTCTTTACAAACACTACATCTTTCCTTCATGCTGGTACCCTTACCTGTCATTCTCACAAATATGAATTATGTTTATGATTGGCTTTTGGCTTTGTACCTGCTGCCACCTGATTTATGGATCTCAGCAGCTCTTATAAGAAAACAAAAACCTCTTCTATGCTTAGGTTCTAATTTCAGTCTAGCATAAATAATAAAATTACAGAATAAAATAGTTAATTCCATTTAAGAGGAAGAGACACTATTTAACAAGCTTCATTTGATATAGAATGCAAGTTACAAGTTAATACAGATGTTGCAGTTCACCTGTGTTCGAGCTGGAAGCTTCCCTTTGGTATCAGCTGCCAATTTCCCTTTATTAGTAATACGTGCTGCTTGCTCCTTACAGAAATTGATGTGTCTGTCAGCTGCATTTTCATTAAATCTCCTCTGACAGTATGGGCACTGAATGTAATCTTAAAAACAGAAAAATCTAATATTAATAAAGTATTTTAAAAAAATAAAATGTTTTAAAATATTTTAAAGGCCAGCTCCCGCCCCAACCCCAGAGGAAATAAAGGTCTCTTGAATCTGAAAATGAAATACAGAACACTAGAAAGAAGAATATTGTCCACGTGTAACACTAAAGATATTTCTTGTGTGGATAAGAATGAGGAGAAAGATTGAGGATCAAAAATAACCTAAGTGAAATCAGAAACATTAACAGAGATGCTATTCAGGATAGAAGAAGAATTATATGGACATGGCAGGGACAACAGCTGGGAGGAAATGGGGAAAAGGCTAAACAAAAATATCACATACACAGTTTAGTTTAGTCAAGACATGAAAACGCATTATAATCTTTCCCATACTAATAGCAAAAGATAAGAAAATCAGTTTCCCCTGGCAATTTTGAAAGGACTGAGAAAAACAAACTGCAGTGTCTGGAACCAAAGAAGCATAATTTTCATAGCTGTTCCAAGCTAGATATAGTTTTGGGCTCTTCTGCTTGTGAGTCAGAACCTACACAACTGAATTATTAACAATCAAGCCTTATGTTTTTCAAGTGCAATGCTAGCTACTGGGTTTACTGTACTTTAAAATGCATATGGCATTTCAAGACCGAGTGTACTGAATGCTGAATAATACAACTTCACTTCCTAATATGAATGCACAATTACAACCCATATACTGGACTAACATGTTTCCTGTAGAGAAACAAGGAAGGAGACACTCAAATCCTCACTTGATCACAGACAAGCATAAGGAAACATATGACCTTTTCCATTTTTCCTGATCTTTCTGAAAATTGCCATTGAGCTGATCAAATGTTTTAGCTCTTAGGACAACAGAAAGAAATATATTCTCCAACCTATTATCAGATCATAGATGTTAACTGAAAAGTCAATTTCCTTCTCAGTCACATCAGACTGCTTCAACACTTCACCCAGCCTCAGTTCTGAAGGCACCCAAGGCTGGTCACTCCTTTTTAACACAAATCCCACATCTCACATACCCAAATGCAAGTACTTCCACCTCATGAGAAAGGATCACATGCACATTAGTTTGTACACTGTAAACATGAAAGTAAATGTGAATTCAGCAAAAAATGAGAGAGACTGCATTAGAACAACATAATCAACCTGCATTCCTACAGTGTAAATAGGCCGTGGGTGTCCAGCATCAGCAGCCCTTTCTAAGCGGTTCCAATGAGGTGTACGGAAACAAGGTGTTGAAAACAATTTGTCCAGTCTACAGCTTATGGTACAGTAGTACACTGCAAGGTAGCCACAACTACCTTTCGATCCCTTAAAAACAAAGTAATGGGCAGTAAAAGCTACATGGGATGCCAGCCTGCCATACTTACTGTCACAAGCCAGCATTTGCACAGGGATAATCAGATAGTAATCTTCTAAAACCTGTGAATACTGTAATCCAAATAAATTCCTTTAAGTTAAAAAAATCTGTGAAGAACTGCATTGTCTTACATACCAGGGTCATATGATGGCGGAGGTGGTGGAGGGAGTTTTCCACCATCTTTAAGATTGAGTCCTTTGGCTGCTCGTATAGTTGCTATAAATTCCTCATGCTTTCGTCTCCAATTGGAAGGTTTTTTGGGTGGTTCTGGCTAAGAAGTCAAAAAAAGAAGGAACTTCATATGTTTGAAGCTCTTACTTTGAGCTAAGCTTGTGTCTTATTTTAGTACACAATCATAGACTCATAGAACAATCAGGTTGGAAGAGACCCACCGGATCATCAAGTCCAACCGTTCCTATCAAACAGTAAACCATGCTTCTCAGAACGTTGTCCACCAGTGCCTTAAACACCTCCAGGGAAGGTGAGTCAACCACCTCCCTGGACAGCCTGTTCCAATGCCCAATGACCCTTTCTGTGAATTTTTTTTTCCTAATGTCTAGCCTAAATCTCCCCTGGCAGAGCTTGAGGTTCTTCCCTCTTGTCCTGTCAATATTATGTTAGATTTCTTCCAGCTTCTAGCTGATCTCATTATCATGAATTGCCAGGAGAAATAAGCCTTTCTATAATGCATACACAGTTTGCCTAAAAAGTCCATATGTAGAGCAAATTATAGCATACCCGTGGCTTAAGAGGTTTTACTGTGGGAATGTCAGTTCCTTCTGCTCTCTGTCGGCTGGAATCAAATGTCTTCCTTTTCTTGGCAGAAGTTTTTTGGCAAATGGGTCCATGCTTTTTCTACAAGCAGAAATAAAACAAAAGGAGAATACAGGACTCTTTTGAAAATATAAGTTATTAATATGTTATTTCCCTCTTTCTTGATATGCCAATCAGCAAATAAGGCCCAACTCTTGATGAATAAGATCAGGTCACTTCAACTCAAACATTTAGACTAGCCGTTACTTTTAGAATAGAATTATAGAAATTCGTGAATGCATATACATTATCACAAAAACTTGGGAGATGAAGAAGAAAAATAGGAGGCATCTGTATTTGCGCTTTGCAAATAACAAATGATGGCAGTCGGGTAGCATTTGCCCTGAGTGGCAAGACAAATCAGAGGTGTTGGAAAACTCATATTAAAGGATAAGCCAATTTCTATTAAGACTGGAGAACACAGTATTTTGAAGATGGCTAACAAATCACTTCATTTGCCAGCTAAGACTGCATAATGCTAGGGCTTACATTTGCAGAGGAAAGGAATGATTCAGTGACCTTAGAGAAGATGCATTTACAAGCATGTATTTTCAGAAAGTGATTGGATGCTGAAATAAAATTAAACTCCTTCTAAGGAGCTTCAAAACTGAGACAACTGGAATTTGTATCTATTTGGTGGAAAAAAATACAAAACCTCCACCAACACCATGCACCTAGATCTACTTTATTTCACTTCTGTGACCGCTGCTTAACTCTCATAATCAGCTTACAAGATCTAAAAGCCAAAAGTATTCATACCACTCACCAGTGCTGCTGGAACAAAAGTCCTTCCACAAATCTTACATGGCAACAGATCTCCAGTTTGCACTGTAACCTCATCTTAAAAAAAACAACACACTTCTGTAAGAATATGAGTTTAAATTAATGGTAAATATTTCATTCTAGATTGCTAACCTCATATACTTAGCAGTACTAATGGTTGTTACTGTAAAAGCATACATTCTTAGAACTGTGGAGATGAGAAAGGAAAAGATGATACACAAGCCCCAGTATACTTTTGGAAGCAGTCTGGTCCAGTAATGTGTCAGCATCAACTTTGATAATTTACAGTATGAAACTCCGCACCTTTAAAGACATGTCTGTATGTCTACACAAATGACAGATTCACTGTAAGTCACAATGGCAGCCCAAACACACATCAAGAATAAAGATATTTAGTGGGTATTTCTGTATCTTTGGAACCGGAGAATAACCTGTTATAGTAGCAAATATAAGCACATCCCATCACTTCATTTTCTCTACTAAATTCAACCATTCTACATTCTCTTGTAAAGAAAACGAATCTTTAGTGCTATTTTTACTATGTATTTTATTCAGATTATTAATAATGGTTTACAAAAGCCATTCTGATGATACTATTCAAGCGCTTGAGACAAAAATGTAAATAATAACATACAACAGATTCACAGAACCAGATGAAAGACCAACAAATCAAAGGGTCCTAGCCTGTTCAAGTAAATATATTCATATCGTACATAATATGCAATGGAGTCGTGACGAGATGAAAAAATCCACAGGATTCCCCAATAACAGGCATCTATTCTATTTAGTACAATACCAGAGATAACGGGATGATTTTGCATCACACATACATCAATAATGAGGCAGTAAGTTTGGATTGAGACTTAACTAGTTACTTTCTCTGTACTCAGTCTGACTACTGCAGACAATACAGGTCCTTCTATTTATACAAAGTTAAGAGAAGCATTATTTTGAATTGATTTGTTTCTTAGGCAAAAGAATGGCTTAAATTAATGAAGTCCTGAACACAGCAACTTTCAATGATTTAAGTAGTTTTTGTTTCAAGTTGCCCAGTGGAAAACAATTTTCCATCTAAATGTACATTATTTGTCAATTACTACAGGAGCAGTCCTAAAGAAAACGAGTAATTTAACAAAATGTTTCATGGCAAACAAATACAGATTCAGGCAGCCATGGTTCCCACTGAAAACCTCTTTTTTTTCCCCCCAAATGTAAAGATTAAAACTGAGTGAGATTTCAAGTATGTAGCTACTAACTCTGTTTCTGCCTTTTCCAAGTAATTGATTGAAATTCATCATCAGTATGCAATTACAGATAATGTATTAATAGTATTAATATTCTACAGAGCACAATCCATTTAGTATGCACAAATCATGTGAAGTGATCTGCAGTTGAAGACATTTATGCTCTTATCTTTAATTAATATACCTGTTCCATGTAGACATAAATAACACCTTGTCATAGGACAGCAGGACTGTACTGACAGTAACCAAGTTCTACAATTCCAGTCACAACTAAGATTCATTTTATGAATGATGCATGGGTGTTCAGATGTACACGAGTAGAGGGAAGTAAGAAAGACAGAAAATGTGCAGAGAAATGTTGGGGTTTATTTCTACTGTTGTATCTAAATCATACTTCCATGTTATCAACATTTACTAGAAATTTACTTTTTATTAACTTTATCTTTTCATTCTCTGTTTTAAACAATTATGTCTGATTTTTTTTCCATAGGTCTGTTTTCTTAAATCCACAAGCCCAAGCATAACATCACCTACAAATAATAATATGTATACTGGCCATACATAGCTTAGATGGCTGGCACTGCCATATTCCCCATATTCCACAAGGGGAAGCAGCAATGATTCTTTCCCAGTTCCCCCCCCAAAAAATACAAGGTACGTAAAGATTTATTTTGTTTGTTTCATGACTCCATTCTTCAGTGTTCTCAACACTCTTAATGCAAGACATCACTGCAAACCCACTTCTGCTAGAGAGTTCAACTTCCTTTTATCACATTATTTTAATACAACTCTCAGTTTTGCAGAAACAAGTGAGAGAGGCACTTCATGGAAATATTAAGAAATCTAGTGAAATAAATCAGAATTTGTGATCTTGAAATCACATGTATAGTGTAAAATTATACTATGGACAGAGGAGTGCTTTCAAATAACAGCCTTATTAAAAGAAGATAAGCTACATTTTGACCATTTCCTTTTGTTCACCCAACTCTGGAATTCAAGCTTGTGTTTAAATTCACATTGATAGTTGCTCACCTGACTGAGCAGTATTTACATAGGACATACCAATGCTTAATGAATGCCAGCTACAGTTACAGAGCTGGATATCCTTACAGCACTTCTACACTCTTCTGCTGCTGGCAGGTAATCAACCACACTTGCCAAGAGCTGTTTCTACTGTCAACACCTCCTCCCCCATAATACAAATCACTGACTTCAAACACAAAATGCAGTTACCTAAAAAATTCAAGTTCCTTAAGTTCTGTTGAAACCTGGAAGCCTACAGTGCTTTAGAATTGTACACTTATCCCTCAGATTTCTTATTCATTCCTCAGTGACCTTCCTCACTGTTAAAGTAAAAACAAATGCTGAACAACCAAATACCACCACCCCAACTCCAAAATCCCCACCAATAAAAAACCACAAACCACAAAACCTCTCTAGGAGTCCTTTCCTTACAGAAAGGTTAGCAAAGACACAAACAGAAAATCTGATAATTTTAAAACAAAACATGGGAATAAAAATGTGAAAATTGGAAAAGAAATATTTGGGATGGGTTGGTTGTTTTTTTTCTTGTTGTTTTGCTTCTAATGCGTCTTTGACTGGTTGGGTTTTTTTCTACAAGAAATCATAAATGATTCTTAAATAGGGATGTATTGGAGGAGGATGTTAAAAACAGGCAACACAATTAAAAAAGACAATAGAAGGATTTGCTTGGCAAATGAGTCTAAGAATAGAGATGGGTAGTAAGATGATGTCTTAGCAATTTTTTCAGCCTTTTTTAAGTCTAGCAACAATGCAGGGATTGCCTTCATTTTAGTTATATAGAAACACAGAAGACCTAAGATTCGGAAGATGCACTTCCTTTTCCTTTTACCATCTTTAATACCACGAATCACCAGCAGTTTACACAATTGTATTAAACATGGATGTTGTTAACTTAGTAATAATTATGTCTGTAATTTTCCGTTATCTAATCTAAACACACTTAGGGAAAAGAGAAATATGTTCACAGTGTTATGTGACTACCAAAGGAAGAAGGAGTATTTCAGCTGAAGTGATGCCAAAACTATGATATACAGCTTTATACCCTATTCTACCGTCTGCCTGAGACAAGGTCTCAAATAAAAACGAGAGTTCAACGTAGTAAGATGCTGGATATCTGAATTAACAACTAGATTTGAAGTTTCATTAGCAGTACTACAATAATCCAAACATTTGTGTTTCTAAACTGTCCCTATCAGAGCTCCTCCTCCTCTAGCTACTTCCAGAGTACACCTTCTATTTTTTTTTTTTTTTTTAATTTCTGACACATAAGTTATTTCACACATTCCTTTTGGATATGGTCACAGTCTAACCACCCATACTTTCTATTCTTGAAGTTTACCTGTAAAGTTTGGGTCAGCATCGAAGTCTGACAACAAAGCTGTACAGATACAGCACAGTGCTATCAATACATGGCTTTTGGTTCCTTTGAAACTGATATTTCTGGGGAACAACTTGTTTTTCTTTCTCTCCTCTCATGTTCTAATACAGCAACTAATTTAGAGTAGCAAGTGCCAGTTCTCAGATTTATCTTTCTAAGTATAATGTGAAGACACATCAATACAAACAAGTTTGATCTGACACAATCACAGACATAATGCAAACTCTTGCTGTCATGCTTACAAATTAAGCAGTTGTGTAAATACAATCCATGCTGAAAGGGAGCAGAAGTCTTCAGTACTGCTGAACTGAAGTTTTATTACTTTTCTCTTTTGGAGGGCTTTGTATCCCCACCTATGCATCTGCACTTAGATATAAAGTACAAAACACTTCACATGAACAAGTCTGCAGTAACTTGTTTCTGCATCTGTTACTGTCCTGTACCAGTATTTTGTCACACTGCAAAACCTGACTGCCAAGCAAAGACTTTTCTTTATCTGCAGCTGTGATGACTTGGGCCAGATAACTGTGACAGTAAGAACCACTAAACTTGCAGAAAGTCTCTAGTATAATTTCCAGCCTCAGCACTAGGTACCTATTTGAAATGAGCAAATCATCTACAACTGCTGAAAATTACTACTTGAAGAATGCTTGCCAAATCGTTCTGCAAAATTCTATTCATTGCTTTTAGCATAATGCCCCTACCACCTCCAAACCCAAAGTATTTTCCACTTAAGAGTTCCATATACTTCAGGTATGAAAAAAGAAATGCAGTGCATTCCCCACATTACTTGGAACCTGTATTATTAAACCACAACATCCAGTTCTTTGAGGACTGTCAGTCTCTAACATATGCTCACTAATCAGTATTGACTGGGTTATATTTTTTAATCAACATGTTAACTAGCAACAGCCTTTTCAGACTAATGACAACTATCACCTAAAAATGATACTGATGACATCAGTAAGGAACACTTCTTTGAATAGCCAAGTACAATTTCAAGAATTTATTTTTAAAGAATATTTTTACAAAGCATTAAATAATGAAACTATTAATGTACAAAAGTAGAAAAAAATACTAATAAAGACGCAAAAAGAGGCGGTAAGTTTTTCAAGTTTTCTTTATTTTGTCAAAACGAATTCCAAAATGCAAATGGAAGTTGGACAAAAACACCATAATGCTTAACAACAGGCAGTACTTGCCATACTTTGCTAATGTTTGCTGGATAAGTGACAACACGCATGACTTTACCCAAGAAAATCCCTTCTCACCTATACTACTCAGTTTACACGAAGACTTAGAGAAAGGAAGAGGAAATCATAGTAAGCTACTACTCTAACTACTCAACCATTCATATGCTTTGAATTTTTTATGCAATTCTGTTATTCACAACTGTATAACAAAGAGCAAACATATCTATTTTATCTATATACCCCTCATTTTAGAGGAAAGCCTCATGGATTCTTTTCTATTTCTGTACTGACAGTGTAGTCTAATTTTGTATAAATCTGTCACTTCTGCTTCCAAAAGTTAACAAAAGGCAGTGTAACTTCCATTCCTTTAAGCTGAAAACCTTGAATGAGACCTCTGCACATTTTTATATCAGCTCTTCAGCCTGACAATGCAAGTTTATTATATTTATCAAAATTAATGTAATTGCATTGAACATGAACCTGATGATGGCGCGTTTGGTATTAATTCCTTGAAAAAAACACATTGAGAGTCCCACTGCCTCAAAATGACAACTTGAAGAAGGATTCTCTGAAGATTTTTTTGCGACTGAGAAATGAATCGCATGCAGTCAAGAACGGTTGTAGTAAGAGCACATGCACAACTTGCATTGTGGTGTACCTGCTTTCCAGTAACTGTCCTTCTTGCCTCCCTTCCTCATATCAAGTGTAACTTTTAATATGAAAACATGCCAAAGTCACACCACACATCCATAAAAATAATCAGCTCTCCTGATTCCTCTGAAGGATCATATCATGGGATTCTTCCAAGCAGATCCCTAAACAAAGGGTTGAAGTCTCCTGAAGTCCAAGGTTGAGATCCTGCTGTTTGCCCAGTCCCCTCCTCCTGGAATCCTGAATTCAATCCCTTCATGGTCACTACAAGTAAAGGTGCCCTCCACCTTCACATCTCATGTTTGCAGGCATGAAGCCCAGCAGGAGTGCCTCCCCTTCTGAGCTCTTCAATCATCTGGGTCAAGGAATCTGTAACCAATGACTACCAGAAGCTTTCTAGAGTGCTTGTACCTTGCCAGTTTGTCCCTCCAGCAGGTATTGAGGTGGCTGAAGTCCCACATACTAACCAGGGCCTATGAATATGAAGCTCCTTCTACTTAACTGAAGGAGGCCTCATCTTCTTCCCAATCAGGTGGTTTGTTGCAGACACCCACAACACTTCCCACGTTGATCTGCCTGCTAACTGTCATCTATAAGCTCTCAGGTGGCTCCACAACAAAGCTCCATGCATTCCCACTGCTCTGCCACATAAAGGGAAATTTCCGCTCTTGCTGTCCAGCTGGTTCTGCCTGAAGAGCCTGTATTAATCCACCATGACAGTGCAGTCCCATGAGCTGATCTACATGACACCAACTACATCCAGACCTCCAATCAATTCCTTCCATTTGTTCCCATACTTAGTGTTGATGCACAGGCAATTCAGAGAGGCACTCAGTCTTACTAATTATCTAGAAAAATCTATGAGAGCTTCCCCTGTAATGTGCAGGTAGCCACACACACAAAAAAAAAAGGCAACTGAGCAGCACTACTTTAATGATTTGATTTGCCCATACATTATCTGGTCTTGTATTAACAAGTTTTAAGATTAACTAAAGCCAACAGAAAGCATGCAACTTCAAATCTATGTACATGTTATGTAGTTCTGCTTTGGCATCATAAGCTCACTATTCCCCTATACTAGGCTACAACCACTGTGATGACTGTAAGCAGGCAGTTAAGCAAAGACTAGCCTTCTCAAGCCAGCCTTAAATCAAGACTGTTCTGCACCAGTGACCCTCAACCAATTCCTGGATTTACATACTTTACTACCCAAATGTAACTGGACAGAAATCATAATCTGTCTGAGTATCAGAATATAACTTGGCTAACAACAAAATAATGTGTTAAAAATAGTTTTGATAATAAACTTCAGTTATAATATATTGATTCTTAGTTTGCTTTCCCACCCTGAAATTTCTTTAAAAAGTAAGCTGATTCCTTATGCCCTTAGTCAACTGTTTAACGTACTCCTGGAACCAGACTTCACTGAAATGCAACAACTGCTTTTGATAATAATCCCATCAAGTGCATGCACAGCTAAAATACATTCATCTTCCCACGTTTTTCAACCAATTTCTGCAATTCAAGCTAAAAATGCAAGAATTCTACATTAGGTACAGAAAAGGGTGTAAAATCTGTTAGTCCTAAAATGCTGAAGAAACTAATCTGACACATAAATTCCTGTCTACACCTATTGCTTCCTTTCCTTTAAAGGTAAAACATATTCTGATAGTGCACTTACCTTATCATATCAGCCTAAACTTAGTTTTAGACTTTTTCCTTAAGTTAAACATTAGTTTTGAATTAAAATATTTAATAGCCTCCAACTTGTTGATTTAAGAAAAGCACCAAATAATTTGTTCCTCCTTCTGCTGGCCAGATAAAGATACTTGTTAAAAAAACAAAAAAAAAACCCTGAAGGGATCCAGAACAGCAGGAGACTCTTAAATGGAGCTTAAGAAAATGGCTACCAAAGTAACAAAGCTGCTGCATGTACCCAGTGAGGCAAGACAAAAATGAACACTAAAGGGAAAGTAACACATTAATATTACTTTTTGTTTTCAAAACACAAATAATTTCCTACACTATTAGAGGAAAAAAAAAAGCTTATTCAGAAATTCTGTCAAAGCCAGCAGGTTACTAATATAAAATCCCAAACTAGAATGCTTGCACTGTTTGGGGTGGAGTGGGGTGTCTCAGACATTATCAGTGTCAGTGAGGGCTCCAGGGACAAAGGCTACTACAGCACAAGTCTCAGCTCTCAGCAGAAGATGCTACACAGCAAGTCTTATTCTTATGAGACCTTGTGGGCACACCCACACTGTGCTGAGTCTAAATGCTTAATCACTGTAGTCCCTCCTTGGCATCTGCAAGGGAAAGCTCTGGGTTTGAGACTGCAGGCTATTTCCTCAGCAAGCAACCACCCATCCATTTCCAACCATAACCAGTATTCCCCGTTGCCAGAGCACAGGCTGAACAACAATGGGACTGCCCATTACCTACCACAGAGAGCTGGACTTTTGCCCTCAGATACAGCTGCCCCTCTGCCCTTTACTCCTTAAGCAGTAGGAGTCTGGACCTGCTGCAATGGGCTGTGAACAAGTGTGGGAAGTGGCATTTAGTCAGCTCAAGCAGCTGTTGCTGGTATCCTCACAGAAAAAAACAAAAAAAATCCAAACAGACTGGAGACAAGCTGAACAAGCGCCACCACTGGACTGCTTCAGCTTAAATGATGTCAGGAATTTAGTGCTTGTATCCCCCTCCTCCACCTCCTTCAAGCAACAGACTGCTTCTGTGAATACCCTTCCCTAGACTTTCCCAGCGTAATTCTTCTTTCTATGTCATTAGCAACTCCAGTTCTAGAACTACTGAACTTTTATTTCCAGCCCTGACATTTAAGTCACAGAAACCTGCTTTGTCATTTCAATGAACATCTGCATACAGTGAGCAAATGCAACTGCAACACTGGAAATATTAAGCTGTTGAAATCGTGCTAATGCAGCTCCACAAGTCAACTAATATATATTCAACTCTCCACGTTGTGGAAGGAATCATTATAAACTGGGTAGAGTTATTTCTTATTAATAGCATGCTTAAATAAACAGAAATAAAACAGATCTTCTATTACACCAAGCTTCAGAAAAACAAAGCACTAGCTTCTGAGGGTGTAAAGTGCAGGTCAAGCTTCCAGAGCTCGAGGGGCTCTTCCACAGTCATAAAAACACACTAGCAGACTGAAGGAAGTTCTGACCTCCATCATGATCACATCCCATTGCACACGCCACTGCCAGGACCTAGTGTACAAATCAGCTCTGGGAATTGATCTTGCTACATACCAACAATGACGGAACAGGCTGTGCCAGATTTCAGAAGCAGCTCATAATTCCACATCAGATAGATATGACGGTGCAACTGTGCTTCTAAACACAAATTTAATCTAAAATGGCAACAAGCAATGTTCTGAGTTGCAAGTGAAGCAATGATTGGGAAAAAGGCGTAATACCCAATAAAATAATTTATCACTGTCACTGTTTTTTCTTGTCTTGAGAAAACCTTTCTACAGAAATTTCATCTGAGTCTAAGCTAATGTCCACTAAAAGAGACAGCTTAAAGTGAAAAACTGTAAATAAAAGCAAAAAACCACTTGCTTCAAAACATTTGAAACAAAAAAGGAATTATATGTAGAGAAAGAAAAACATAGCACAAAGTGACCCACAAAAACACAGAACGCTATATTATCCTGTTTAACAAACTTTAGGAGTCAAGGATGCTGGATAACAGCATGGGATATTAGTGTTCACAATGCAAGGACATCTGAAGCTTTTGAAGTGGCTTGTTATTTGTGCCATTCTCAAACTGATCTCAAGTGTTCAGGAGGAACATTTCACATCATGAAAAAATGTTTTGATAAGCTCTAGCTTTTGAATGTACTTTTAAGAAAAGGTTTACAGAGTAAACAAGTAATCTCATCTATGATTCTCCAGTCCTTCCTCAAATCACCCACTGAAATAGAAACAAGATGTAAACCATTTCCAGAAGAATTGTAAATCAGCAAAGTTGGAACAGTTGGACAAATTCTACTTCAATAATGACATTTTTCAGGCTTCTGCTGTTATCTGTATATTTGCTTTCTTCTCACCCTCTGTTATGAAGGTGCTAGAGCTTATGCAGAATACTTGGAATAGCTGGTCTTGCAAGGCTGCCTCACAGCCAAATCAATTGATGGATGATGGGGCTGAGGATGATATGCAGTCCTAACTGCAGTCCAACACACAGATGACTCAAAATTAGAGCAAGTTTTCCCCTTCTGAGCAAGTAAGATACGACTGTCACAGGATTATCATGAGAGTTGGTAGTGTCAGATAAAGGATTAAACACTGGACACCACATTTCAAATTCAAAAGCCATTTTCAGAAAAGCATAATGAGTAAATCAAATAAAAGAGCTCCTGTAGGTACTCAAATGCCAAATCATGTCCAAATTTATTGTCTTGATGAAGTCACTAGGCATAAGAACAGAATACGATACCTGTAGAATCTACTAAAGAATGAATATGGGTGTTCAGTGAGAATTACTTCTGTTCCCCAACTGTACTAGAAGAAATAAAAAGGCTAGATTATGCTCAGTCCTATTTAAGCATTTGATTACCTCTGGTGAAACAGAAGCTTAATGACTATTTTGTGATAGTTACTCAGAACAAGCCTGTATATTCTCTTAAGCTATGGTGAAAGCAGTTTGCACAATACAGCAATGACAGGCCTATCAAAATGTTCAGATAGCAAGCTGCTAACTTCATAAATTCAAAGCTGATCTCTATGTTATGATGGACACTCTGGAGGCCAATGGTACCTTCGTCATATCAGCTGCCACAGGGCAGAGTTGCCAATACTCTGTCAGCAGATAGACAACCACACTTCACATGTCTTCACTGCAATGAACACTTTCCTAGGGTTCGAAGCATTTCCTAATACCTACCTTAGCCATCTGTTTCCAAAACCAAGATGTAAACCTCATGAGGTTCAACAAGGCCAAGTACAAGGTCCTACATCTGGGTTGGGGCAATCTCCGATTTCAGTACATGATGGTGATGACATGATTGAGAGCTGCCCTGCACAAAAGGACTTGGGGGTGCTGGTTGATGAGAAGCCCAAAACGAGCCAACAATATGCACTTGCAGCCCAGAAGGCCAACCGTATCCTGGGCTGCATCGAAAGAAGCACAGCCAGCAGGTCTCTCCTCTATTCCTCTCTTGTGAGACCTCATCTGGAGTACTGTGTCCAGTTCTGGAATCCTCAGTATAAGATGGATATGGAGTTGCTGGAAAGGGTCCAGAGGAGGGCCACAGGAACGATCAGAGGGGTGGGGCACCTCCCATAGAGGACAGGCTGAGAGTTGGGGCTGTTCAATCTGGAGAAAGCTCAGAGGAGACCTTATAGCGACGTTCAGGTACCTGAAGGGGCTACAGAAAAGCTGAGGAGGGACGTTCACAAAGGGTTGTGGTGATAGGACGAGGGGAAAGGGATATAAACCGGCGAGGGGCAGATTCAGACTAGACATAAGGAGGAATTTCTTCACGATGAGGGTGGTGAGGCACTGGAACCAGGGAAGGTGTGGCTGCCCCGGCCCTGGCCAGGCTGGATGGGGCCTTGGGCAGCCTGGTCTGGTGGATGTCTGGGGTTGGAACCGGGTGATGTTTAAGGTGCCGTCCGGCCCGCAGCACTCCACGATCCGCCACCCGCCGCACCCACCCGGGGCTCCCCGCGCCTTCCGCACAGACAAAGGGGCTCCGCCCCGACCCCCCGGCCGCGGCGCTGGGACAGCGGGGACCCGCCGCCGGCCCTCACCCTCACCTTCCAGCCCCTCCATGGCGCCCGAACGCGGCCGCAGCCCCGAGAGCCGCTGCTGGGGCAACGCCGACACCGCCGCCTCACCAACAACGGCCGCTCCCATTGGCCGCGACGGCACCGCCCACAGGGCGCCTGCCGCCCGCCCCGAGTCCCTGCTCGCGGGGGTCCCTCCCTACCTCTTTCTCTTTCCCTCCCTCTTTGTCTCTCCCTCACTCTTTTTCTCTCTCCCTCCTTCCTTCCCTCCCTCCCTCCCTCCCTCTCTCTTTCTCTCCTTCCCTCTTTCTCTCTCCTTCCCTCTTTCTCCTTCCCTCTTTTTCTCTCCCTCCCCCTTTCTCCCTCCCTCTTTTTCACTCCCTACCTCTTTCCTTCTCCCTCTCTCCCTTTCTCTCTCCTTCCCTCTTTTTCTTTCCCTCCCTCTCTCTCCCTCCCTCTTTCTCTCTCATTCCTTCTTTCTCTCTCATTCCTTCTTTCTCTCTCATTCCCTCTTTCTCTCCTTCCCTCTTTCTCTCTCTCCTTCCCTCTTTCTCTATCTCCTTCCCTCTTTTTCTCTCCTTCCCTCTTTCTCCCTCCCTCTTTTTCACTCCCTCCCTCTTTCCTTCTCCCTCTCTCCCTTTCTCTCTCCTTCCCTCTTTTTCTCTCCCTCCCTCTTTCCCTCTCCCTCTCTCCATCTCTCCCTTTCTCTCTCCTTCCCTCTTTTTCTCTCCCTCCCTCTTTCCCTCTCCCTCTCTCCCTTTCTCTCTCCTTCCCTCTTTTTCTCTCCCTCCCTCTTTCCTTCTCCCTCTCTCCCTTTCACTCTCCTTCCCTCTTTCTCCCTCCCTACGTCCCTCCTCCCCCTCCTTTCTCCCCTCCCTCCCCCTCCCTCTTTCTCCTCTCTCCCTCTCTGTTTCTCTCTCCCTCCCTCCCTCCCTCTCTCTCTCTCTCTCTCTCGCCTTTCCTCTATCTCCTGCCCTCTTTCTTCACCCTCTCCATCTTTCTCCCCCCTCCCTCTTTCTTTCTCCCCCACCCTCCATCCCTTTCCCTCCCCTCGTCTCCCCTCCCTTCCTCTCTCTTCCTATCTCTCCAGCCTAGGGTTTCTGTGATTCTATGTTCTTCCTGCAAAACCCAGCCTCGACCCACTGTAGCTTAGAATCATAGAATGGTTTGGGTTGGAAGGGACCTAAAAATTACCACCCAGCTCCAACCCCCTTGCCTTGGACAAGAACACCTTCCACTAGGTCAGGTTGTTCATAGCCTCATCTACTCTGCCCTTGAACACCTCCATGGATGGGTACACACGACTTCTGTGGGCAATCTGTTCCCATGTGTCACCACTCTCAAGAGTCTAAAATTTCATCCTACAATCTAATCTAAATCTCCCCTCTTTCAGCTTAAAACTGTTACTCCCCATTCTATCACTGCAGTCCCTGATAAAGAGCCTTTTCCCTTGATATGTGATGAAATTCTTCTGTTCCTTTTACTAGAGCACTCCACATTTTTAGCAACAAAAGTATTTCATGATTTTTTTTTCCTTCAGGGCATTATTTTATAATAAATTCTTAAGAACTTTCATTTCTTGCTTGTGGCAAGATGCCATGAGCAACTAATAAAGTTTTCCTATATAAGCTACCATAAATCTCATAGAAATTAGTACCATCTTTGCAGGCACATGCAAATAATTTAGTTCTTATTTTGGACAATTGGTTGATACAGACTTGCTTACCCATAGAATCACAGTCCCTTTCCCAATCACAGTGCCCCTGGGAATGCAACTCAAAGAAATAATGACACATAAAACCTAAATTAAATTGGAAATGATGATCGCACTGTCTTCTCTGCATCCCTTTAGCATGGGACAAATAGATCCAGATGCTGCATGCCAAACATCCAACATGTAAACCATTATTAATATATGATTAAAATCATCCTGTGTCCAAAAAGCTGAATATATACGGTAATTCTAGCTGCAATATTTCTAGGTAGTTTAGAACCATAATGAAAATACATTTCCAATTTACCATTGATCTATAGAGCTTATGTTTACAACATCAGAGGCCATGCCAGGAAGAACTAGATAGCCGCCATGATGCAGATTCCTAAATTTTGCAAATTATCCATTAAATCTTTAACATAAAACTCTATTAACTAGAATGAGCCTACAGCTGGCAAGAATTTGCTCTTTACCTAACTGTTTATGGTACTGTATCAATTCTCTACTTTCTTGCATGGTATTTCTGTACTTGGACTACAAGTTCAAAATGAGAGTCCTCAGATAATTTCATCTGTAGCAGGCAAAACTTTTATTTAAAAAATCATAGACATAATTTTTATCTTGTGTTTGTGAAGGATTTCATATTAGAGAAACTTTTTGTTAGGTTTAGTTTGTTGTTTCTCTTTGTAATTTGTGGTTATTTTTGTTCAAAACTAGAGCAGAAGGTAACTTAAATTTGGCTGTATTAGGTATATGGTTGGGCTCAATGATCTTAAGTGTATTTACCAACCTAAATGCTTCTATGAATTTCACCTCACCCATCTTTAAGTATCTACAACACAGTGCTCAGATCTGAGCTATCTGTCAAGTTCCCCAGTATAGTCCATAGAGATTTGTCTCAGTAGTGAATATAGTCTACAAGACTGAGGATGCAATACATCTGGCCAAATATAACACCTGTTTTGAGATGAGAGACAAGTAAACAGTCAACATCTGCATTAAAGTAGTCAAGTTCTATTGTAGATTTCTTCAAGCTGAAAATAGACATACTATTCAGTTTTCAGTACAACTGACTTTGCCATCCCATTACTCATCTGAGAAGGAAAAGGTTTAAGAATTGGCTTATAAAATGAATGTGTGAGTGACCATTCTGCTGTAAAGCTAAAAGTTTCTCCTGGGTCTTCGACTGGTGTGTGACCATTGCTTGTGTAATTATGCGTATGGACAGCATACCTCAGAAGACTCCTAATGCTGAAAAGTAGCTGTCTTTTAATTGTGGTGTCTGTATGGGAAATGGGGGACTAGTCCTCTCTTATCACAGCTGCTGTCCTGCATGGATGCCTTCGTAAACTTACCTTGGCTCCAAACTGAAAAAAAGCCTGAGGCTGTGTTATTCTGCTGTAGACCTACTACTCCAGCTGCAAGTCTGTTCTGCAGATATCCCTACAACATTTTGGATTTTTTTTGTTCCGAATTATATGCCTAATGTATTAATTGTTAGTTTGCGCTATGTATGCTTGTGCCAACATTGGTTTCTGGCATAAATATTGTCCTTATTTCATATCTCTTTGATGTATGTATAGGCAATTAGCATGTATTCTGTATCAGTATTTGGCTTGTTGGCCTAAACAAAGCAAGGTTCCTCTGAACTGTCCTAAGAAACTATGCTTTCCATTTCTATAGTTATTGTGGTGCCCTTTATTTGCACCTATTCCATGGTAGTTGATATTTCGTATATGATCAGAATCTTAAACTGTCCCTGAGAAGTGATCTTCCTGCATCACTTATTTCTTTGCCTGTGCTGGAAATATTTCTATTAATGCATCTTAGGTTACATTTGCTATGTTATGCTAAGCTTGTAGGCACCAGGATATATTTAGCTCCTTTCCCATATCAGTTGTTTTGCAGAGGCAACAATGATGACAGGAATTTTTGCCTCTAAAGAGTAATAAAGTCCAAACACTGTTTAGTCTCTCCACTATTTCTGTGAAGGACCATGAAAATATGGCCCTAACTGCAAAAGTTGCATCCCTCTTGCACATGCTTGTTTTAAGGAATTAAAATATAATACTAATGCTAACATAGACATGACTACCCATGACCACATTCCAGAAGTAATTACAAGGAAGGGAGGTGAAAGGTAGTATATGATAAGTCCAGACATTAACAGTAGAGAAATACCACCTAAGACTCAGGCAGTTTCCAAAAGACTTGTGTCTCTTTCTGCTGTCTTAAAAAGATAGGGTGTTTCAGTTTTAGTTGGTAAAAACAAGAGGAGTCTGCCAACATCAGTGAGTGAGGGGTTAGTTCCAAGTTTATAATAAATTCCCACGACCCATTTTGCCTATGGCTTGTAGGAACGCATAGAAGTTATGGCTTAGGTAAGGAAGGCTCCCAGATAAAGAGGGCTGCTGCAGGAAATGTGGCAAAGTGTTTATATTAATATGGAAAATTCCCTACAGTGAAGTGCTCCAAATCTTTAGTTACTTTAGAAAGTGACTCTGGGATTCAGAGTTTGACTCCATTGCCCTGAATCTTTGCAAAGCTGTACAAATCTTTCACTTGGGGCAAAAGTGTCATAAAAGTACTAAGTCCATGAAATCATCAGAATGACCAAAATCTTTATAGAAAATTGAAACTTATTCACTGTCTTTCGTGTTAATAAGGAACACTGGATAAAGAAGTATTTCCCAGTGTCATTGTAATTAATACACTTCACACTATAACTAGCTTCTGGGAATTCATATATGTGTGCACAGGGGGACTTTAAAATTTAAATATTCCTAATAAGCTTTTTCTTAAAATTAACGTTAATTGAGGACTACAGACAAGAATTATTATTCTCCTTCTAAGATAATTCCTCAATTGAATTACTACAAGAGTATCTTTTGTTCTTTCGTGGGTTATAGTCTGAATTTATTATCAGGATGGAGTGTTGTGCTTTTTCTATCAACCTTCTTAACAACCGATGTTTTTCAGTAGACTTTTATAGGTTTGTTTGCTGTGGGACTCCCAGATTAGACGGAACAAGACCAGGGGCCACATGAAAATTGGTGAGCAGCACCGGAGTGAACATTTTTTGCTCTCCCCAAACAGGAATTGCTCAATTCATAAACCTGCATTACAGCAAATAAGACATAATAATGCCTCAAACACAAATAAAAGAATAGTTTGAATTCTAGGATGCCATGATCTTAAGTATAGTTTCTCAAGCCAAGTATCCAGTATTAGGAGAAAGCCAGGGTCTGTGACTTAATCTGAAACTAATTCTTCACTTAGATAGCAAAAAACAAAGACTATTTTTTCCATCAGACACTCTGTTGCTAGAGTAATGCCATACCTTCATCATCAGTAAACCATCACTGCCATCAAAAACAGTTGTCCTTCTCCAACGATGTTGCGTCTTGTAATAGCACGGACTCATTCTAGGATGCAGAGTGAGACAACTTTATTCTCAACCCACCTCTGTACAAATATTTCTCTATACAAATCATATAGTAACTAAAAAAACTTATGTTCATTCACAATTTTTAGCGTATACCTATAAACTAGTCAACTAACAGATCATGCACTGATCATGCACCTATTTACTCTTAATGTAGTGTTTCAGTACTTTCCCAGTACTATTAGCAGGCAAGGCAAGTTTCACAGGAAGCAATAACTTTCTTGTTTTAAAAGCTAGAAGTTACATATTTAAAACACTTATCTAAGCAATGTCACAATGCTCTATGCACTTCATTGTGTGTATAGAATTAGAATTCTTGCCTCTTCATCCCACGGTTTTGTTCCATCAAGTATAACAGTGTCCTTCTCCCACGACCTCTCTCTCTCCATCAACATATTTGAGCTTGCTCTGGAAATCCCCATGCAATGACCGTGATTTCTCAGCTCTATACTCTGACTTTCTTCTTCTCCTCCTTGTGCTGCCCCAGACATTCATGTGCTCTGATGGTTTGGGGACTTACTCAGCTCCTAAATACCCTTGTCCTATCTATGCATCTCGCTGGCTACATGAACAGCTATGCCAGGACAGGGGAGGGTATCTGTATCAAAATCAGAATGGGTAACCAGTCTTTAGACAAGACAGAACTGACACTTAAATCATAGGCTGTGTTGGCTGAAAAAGCAGACAAAATCAGAAGTCACTTAAGACGCAGCCCTGCTTGTAGAATTGGGTTGTGCTGCCTCTAAGGTGGTACTTGAAATCCTAGCAGGCTCATTATACAAGTCTCACAAGAGTGATGTTTTTAGTATTTGAATGAACTCAAATCCTTTCATGGTTTTGTAGCCGCCACTTCAAATTTAGAAAAGACAAAAGGAGGAAAGCTGGCATTCCTCTTTGTTGCTTTTCAGTCTGGTTGAAATATGAACTGTTGCACATTACTCTTTCTTCCTTGTGTTTTCAAGAAATCCTGAGATTTTGCTCATTCACATAAGGGAATATTTAGAGACTGGACAAAAACAGCTTTCTCCAACAAACTAAGGTATACTTGTAGTATCTCTAAAGCCAGTACAGAGAAGCTGAAGTTTCAGGGTTGAAGAAACATGAAGTTTGTTACGTTCTTTGCTTACATATCCACAGTAAATTTTACATTTAAATTCTGGTCTTTTATGGCTCTGCATTTTTATGCTGAAATTTCAAATTACACGATTGTCATGGTTTAATGCCTGCTGGCAACTAAACACCACACAGCCCCTCACTCACTACCCCAGGGTGGGATGGAGTAGAGAACTTCAGGGGTAAAATGAGATATTTTGTGAGCAGAAGTAAAGACAGTTTAATAGGCAAAACAAAAGCCACACACACAAGCAAAGCAAAATAAGGGATTCATTCACTGCTTCCCATCAGCAGGCAGGGAAGCAGGGCTCCATCATGTGCAACGGTCCCTTTGGTCAGTTGGGGTCAGCTGTCCGAGCTGTGTCTTCACCCAACCTCTTGTACAGCTCCAGACTAATCTCTCATTGACTAGTGTGAGAATCAGAAAAGGCCTTGGCTCTGTGTAAGCACTGCTGAACAATAACTAAAACATTCCTGTGTTTTCAATACTGTTTTCAGCATAAATCCAAAACATGGCCCCATACCAGCTCCTATGAAGAGAGTTAACTCTACCAGCCAAACTCAGCACAGCAATACACACAGTTTTTCTATATAACCTGCTTCCAAGTCCTAATTAAAGATGTGTTAGAGTTTCACTGCATGTAGTACCTCTGCTATTTTCTTATTTTCACATATTAGCATTTGCAACCTATATAACAATCTTGAAATGCTGGGGTGTTAATTTTCAGAGTTCTACTAGCAGGTTAGTTCTTAAAAAATGAGAGGGAAAATCAGAGTAAAGGATACGTAAACCAGATTGACTTTTAGAAAATCCCCTGCAGTGTTTGTGCTTCATTTCCAACACACACCCGCTCTTCAGCTTGTTGGTATAGGACAGGATCTTGTTTTCTAAGGCACAGGGCAAGCCAGAGCTGTGAGATTACTGAAAAACAAAGCAATGCTATAAAACTGATTTGCAAAACCATTTTATATGAGAGTTCTACAAAGCAGTCTATGTGTTTCTCTTCCGTAAATGCTTGCTTAGAAGATGGACTTTGCTAAGTAGGCATTTAAAAATTGGCTGTGCATATTTATTGTACAAACAAACACACCGCTGGTTAAGTATCCTACACTTCTGGAATTTTCCAAATGCCCTGTATGACAATTAAAATTAAAATTGCATGTATGTACCATGGTACAGTGGAAGGGGGTAAGGTGGTTTCAACCTTTTAGGAGAATTTTTTTTTTTAAATGAGAAATTAAAATGACATCACAACTTAATCTATGTTTACATTGTAATTTTATCATGGTTTTCTTCAGTATGCAGAAGAATAGGTCACATTAAATCATAGTAACAACAGTATTTATTGAATTAACATAGATTTTGTTTCAGAATAAAATATTCTGATGTATTTGTTTCCTTTCTTATTTACCATTTAAAATACTCATCTTCTTGCCATTTTCTCCCCCTGAATATGATCTTGTTAGCATTCTATTCTTAGACAAAACCCTAGGCAGACTATGCAGTGCATATCATCTCTTATCAGCTGGCGAGTGATGAGTTTGCACGTTTGCAGTTCTCTTTGGGAATATGTAGCCATGGACATGGTGGTAAAAATCCTTCATAATGCAAAGCATTTTTACATAGTACTTTGGCAACGAGGGAAAACACTAAGTTTCATCTAGTTTTGGATCAACATTTATTTTCATCTAATCCAAGTGTCATTAAATTGAATGTGTTTCCTTAAATTAAACAAAAATACCTCAATCAATGAATCATCCAGGCCTGTCCTAATTGTAGCTGTACTCCCACTAGTTATTTCTTGGTATTTTAATTTCCAAAGCCACAACCCCTGATGGTCTATGTCTTTGCCCTTTCTCCACCTATCTCCTCTTACCAGTAGCTTTTGGAGCATGGCCATGGTGAGAATTCCCTCTTTCTCATAATGATTTGTGAGGCTATGTTTGGGGTTTTTCTCAAATGGAAAATATTTGCAAGTACCTTGTTGTTTTCCAGTTTTAAGAATGATTGGTGATTACGTCTGTTTATGACACGGGATGAAAATCAGCTCTTCAACCTCCTAACGCGCAACTCAATAGGCCATTGTAATAAGTGGCTTTTTATGTGTAGGTCAGCATACTGAAAACTGTCAACAAATTGAAAGTTATTGTGGTAAATGTGGTAGCTCTCAGTCTGAGCTATCCTGAGATGGCTTCCTCTGTACAAATTTGTTTTGCTATGTAGTTAAATCTTTGGATGAAAGATTCATTTCACCATATGATACAACTGCAGTCATACTTCCAGATCCATGTGAATAATTATGGAAAAGTCTTAACACATTTGGCACAGGCTAGAGTGTTGTCCAGAGCACGGTTTTTGTGGTAATGAACAGTTATGTTTGAGTGACTTCAATAATTATTATGAGTTATAATGTAAAATATGAATAAAACAATGCATATTATTTTTTACCATCTGATCTGATTCTTTTCCACATCTTAATAAAAAGTCACCAAATACACAAGAGTTTTAACAAGAACTGCAGAATCATCAGTCAACAATTTCACTTTGAGGAATCAGCCCATCATCCTGATGGCATCGTACTGAACTAATTCAGCAGCTGGGCTGTGGAATGCTTGCATTTCTAATCACAAGAACAGGGGGAACAAATAATAGCTTAGAATAATTTTCACAATGTGTTATGAAATACTTTGTTTTATTTGATCAAATTGTAGAATTTAGAAATGCAAAAATCTTTGACTATTTGATTCACTGGAGAGTATGTGATTAGACAGAAACTAATGTTTTGATCTCTTCTGTCATTAACTGTGAATTTTCATATTGATTTAAAAGATTTGCATACATTGGTCTCAAAACTGAAATTAAGTGAAAATTTCTGGTTTTGTCCAATAGTATAACACACTTTGAACTCAGAGCCTAAATTAAGCTGCTCTTTGCTCTGAGTTACTCAGTCCAAAAATACCTATTTGGATATAGAATCTATTACTTATGAAAATAATGGCCAGCAAGTAAGAAAAACTTTTGATCTTCCTTTTGCATGAAGGAAGATAAACACTTGCAAAATAAAAAATAAGATGTGTGAGATTGGCTGTCATTTAATTCTGGGTACCAAAGGAAGTTTTAAGAAGATAATATTCCACACTGATTACAAGACTCTTTATGACTGCAGAGTGATGGATTTTTTTTTGTTTTGTTTTTCTTATGCAACTTTCATATTATTATCATAGAATCATAGAATCATAGAATAACCTGGTTGTAAGAGACCCATCAGATCATCAAGTCCAACCATTCCTATCAAACACTAAACCACGCATGTATTCAATTTTATTTTCTCAAGAGATAACATATAAAATAAGGTTAAGATAAAATACATGGGGAGAAGTTCCTCAAATAAATATTTTTATTATGTATATGTGTATATTTTTGTGCCTCTTCATGGTCTTTAACTCATGATAATATTTTAAATGCTCTGTTAAGTAGTTATTTATGTCAATTTGAGAAGGCCATTTAGATCTTAAATGCATCAGGTGGTAGCAAGTCTTGTAAAAAAAAAAATGCAAAGTTGTTATTTAGTGTAGGCAGTAATGAGAGAGAAAGAGAGTATTTTGCTGGCAAGCCTTGCTGTTTCTCCCTTCCTTATGATTGCTTTCTTTGGTTTTTCTTCAAAGACCTTTGGTGAACCCATTCTTTGAAAGGCCTAGTTAAAACTGAAAAGGAGAAGCAAGGAAAGCAAACTGAGCTTTAAGCCTATGTTTGCATTATTTAATATGATTTTTGTCTGCTTCTAACTGACACTAAGCCGACACAAATCTTTCATGGTTCTAGGATACTAATTTGTTACAGGTTTTGTGGACCTAAATTAAATAGCAATAGAATAGAAAGATATTGCTTAGCAAATTCTTGCAAATGACAGTTCAGTTAGTAAATCCACTGAATTCTATCACTTCTTTGAATATCTTGAATTCAGTCTCTTGTGTTTCTTTCTTGAACTTTCTCTGGATCTTTCAGATTATACTGTTTCCTATGTTCTTTGCCCAAATTCCAGGCTTTTCTTTCAAAAGGCTTGCTTACAAGAATTCCTCCTGCCACCTCAGTTCCTGTTTCTGGTTGTTGCTTCCTTCTGGTAATGATTCCCCTCACCGATTTCTGTATTGTAGATACAAATCTAGATTTGTATCTACAAAATGCTAGATCCTCATTTGCATCTCTGATATGGCTTGGATGACTATATTATCCCTTGTATACATTTTATACACCATAAACAAAACTTGGGAGAGCAGAGTCATTAGAGACTTTACGAGCTGTACCTACTTTCTCCCCATAGACCATCTTAAGTTAAAGTTGCATACAAATGTGACTTGACTGTCTAAAAGAAGATTTTTGGGCACCTCAAAGTACTCCAAGTTCTCTTGTCCATCCAGTCACACATAAAATCAACACAAGCATTTGGAATAGATGGAGTCTGTTCAGCCAGACTTTGGAAGTTGAGACTATTTGCATTTCAGATAAATATGTGACTAAATAGGCTTTAAAGTGCATGCAGTACACGCAGACAAAGGCAGAAATTTTCTTATGCAATTGTGGCTGAGACACTGTAAAGCAAGCTCTGTTTGTGTCTTACAAGCCAGCACTCTGCATACCTGCCTTTAGATCTTACTTTAAACATAGTCCTACCCTCCCTACTGACCAGTCCTACAGCATTGAGTTACCTCAAAGTTTGGTGCACTTGCCCTTGCAGCAAAGAAGACAAATGGCATCCTGTGCTGCATTAAACAAAGCTTTGTCTGCAGGTCAGGGAGTGTTCCTGCTGCTCTACTTAGCACTGGTGAGGCCACTCCTGAGGTGCTTGGGTCTAGTTCTGGGTTCCCCAGTAAAAGAAAGGCATGGTCATACTGGCCTGTTTGGTGAAGGGCCACAAAGATGGTTAAGGGACTGAAGCATGTCTCCTGTTAAAAAAGGGTGAGAGAGCTGGAACTATTCAGCATGGAGAGGAGAAGGCTCAGGAGGATCTTACCAATGCCTATAAATACCTGAAAGGAGGGTACAAAGATGATGGAGCCAGGCTCTTTTTAGTGTTGTCCAGTGACAGGACAAGGGGAAATGGACACAAAGTGAAACACAGGAGATTCCCGCCAAACATCTGGAAACAGGTTTTCACTGAGAGGGTGACTGAGCACTGGCACAGGTTGCCCAGAGAATCTAAGAAGTCTCCTTCTCTGGGGATATTCAAAAGGTGTCTGGACATGGCCCTGGGCAGCCAGTGCTGAATGGTCATGCTTAAGCAGGGGCTTGAACCAGATGACCTCCAGGTATCCTTTCCTACCTCAGCCATTCTGTGATTCTATAATTCATTCCAAACATTTGAATTCAGCTCAGTTCCTGATAGAGCACGAATATTCCCTCGCACTAGTATTTCTGAGTTAGAACTACAGTGTATTATGCATGACTAGATTTCTCTTAGGTCATTCAGTTTCTCTACATTCAGACCCTAAACTTTTTGGACCTTGGATTTAAACTGCCACTTTAGCGCTTCTCAGTTCTATGCTTCCCTATAAGTCCTCCGTAGAAATCTCAGATGTTATTTCCACCAACTGACGTGTTTGATCCCCCATTATCTTAATCAGTCGTCTCTTGTGTATTTTAGCCTATAGTTGTGTGTATGCCAACTCAGTTAATACGGTTGATGCATAAACATCTCATAATTGCAAATGAAATTATTATTGCCATAAACAGAAACAAAATTTAGAAGCAAATGCTGCCACTGACATTCTGTGAGGTAATTGTTTTTTAATTGCCAGTCACATGCAATTACTGTGTAGTTATTTTTGTATATAACAGATTTCTCAGTTCTAGTAGTAGGGCTGAGGTGTCTATTTCATATCTGTGGAGATATGGATCAACATGCAGTGTTCTACTTAATACAGTAATTTACAGGATCTCTGCATTATTCCTATTTGTGTTCAAACAGCTGTACTTGCTAATAAAACAGTATATGCACACCCTGCAAGGGGAATTTTCCCTTTTTTGTTTGCTTAAGAAACTTATTTCTTTCTAGATACCATCACAAAATTTGTGCTTGGAGCTCTAAAACTCCATCTGTTTTCAGTTTGAGGAAACGTCATTTTAATAGAAAACATTGTTTAGCATCCCCATTACTCCTATAGATCATTGAAACACTATGCAAACAGCAAACGTCTGAATTTGTATGCTGCTGTGGTACAGATGACTGATGTCCTTATCCTGCTATCAGTAATTCTTTGAGGAGTGATGTTGACAGAAAGAAGACTTTCTACAGGTGTAGGACACAATACAAGATGATTGTAGGAATTTGCAAGGAAACTATTTTGGCTTCATTTTCAGAAAAAAAAATCCTCCTTTCCCAGTTCTCATTTTTAGCTACAGTTCTACAGACCAGTAGAAAGATTTTTTTTTTTTGTGAATGGAAGGACATTCTTAAAGGTAAGAAAAAACTTCCTACTCCAGATGGATGCTAATAAAGACTAGGAAGTACTGTCCATCATTGAAGAAAACATGTCTGACTCAATACAGGTATGCACTGTCAATGAATATAAAAATAATAAAACAAGCTTATTCTATCTTTTTCCCATAGCAACTCAATAATTCCATGTATATTAGCAATAAGAGAGTGATTTTTCTCCATGCTTGAGAGTAGGTGAGAAATATCAGTTTTATATGTTTTGATCATTCTGTTTATGGCTGTCCATCTATCTGCTACTGAGCAGAAGAACAAACAGAAAAAATCTTTCTCTTTAAGGTAGCTCTTTTTTTAATTGTGCAATGGTAGTTCTGCACAAAAGAACCAAAGGTGTTTATATATTGTTTGTAATACCAAAATGCTGCAGTTTGGTAAATGTATTTGTTAGAGGTTTGGGGGTTTTTTTTAATTATTTCACTTTCTAAAGTAGTAAATGAGAAGATTGAACTATTATTTTGCTCTACCTTTCATTTTGCAAGCTGTGATTTTTTTTTCTCCTCACAAAGTAATAACTGGAAGTGTAGTATTGGTTTTTAAAATGTGTCAACCTCAGTGCTTGACTTTCTGACTAAACAAGGTTACACTCACATAATCAGTGTAGAAAAAAATGTGACCCTTTGTTTTTCGTAGATGCTAAAGCTCTTTTATCCTTTCATGTCTTCAGTTGTGCTTCTAAAAATAATCGGAGATCTGACCTCACATTCTTACCCTCTCTTACATTGTTCTTTCTTCTTACCCTTACTATGCAAACCTCACCTTCACTTCAAAGAACATTTTGCCTGAAGGAGTTGTAAAAAAAATGCACCTATGCTTTATTTGAAGATGAATTCATAAAGTTTTGAAGGTTCAGCTCATTTAGGAAACTTTTAAGTAGCAGCAAAGTGTGAAACACAGTGATGTGGTCAAATGCCCTTTCAAAACGAGTAATGCTGTTTACCTAACAACCCTTCTAAAATTCTAGGCAGGACCTGAGACAGTACTCCTTTTCCTTCTTACGCAAGGTGTTATAACTAATTAAACAACAGAGACATTCACTCTCAGAGCTTTTTAGTAATGCATGAAGGTATTGCTACATAGTTTTCTCCTGCTTCTACATTGTTTAATTAACCAGTAAGGCTTAATTACTTAGCAACATCTATTGCTCTCAAACAAAATCTCACTAAAGGATGCTGAAAAGCAGATGTAACCAATGACAATTATCATAACCTTAGTAATTTATTCTAGCTTTTTCATTAGTCAGTCCTTTGGAATTTGTTAGTCTGTGGCTTTGTCAGGAAGCCTGAGGAGAGCAGATCTCTCTCTGCGGTAGCCTCTTACAAATGAGACTTTACAAAAGTGATAGCAGTAAAGTATATCCTGACACAGTGACTGTGTCCTCTGGTTTCTGAGAGCCTCTGCCCCAACAGGACATTGTCTCTGTCCACCAGAGCTACCTCTACTTTCTACCCAGATCCCCTGTTGTGATTGTAAGCGCTGGCTTACAGGAGAAGCTTTTTAAGTGTTCTTTCCTTAGGGAAATACAGTCAAGCGAAATGCATGAAAAACTTGAAAACAAATGCTTTTTCATTAAAAAGAGGAAAAATAAGAGGCTATCATGATCTGTGATTGCCTGAATAGGCATCCATCTGCTATGTGACTTCATAGCTCACTGTGTGACTTCATAGCTTGCTATGTCTTGCTGCATCCATCTGCTGCATAACTGCGTAAAAGGTGACTATAAATGGCTTTCTGAAACTCTTAAAGAAAAATACCTCACTCAATAACTCAGCCTTGCAGGACTTAAAACATGATATGGGACAATGTGAAGTGTAAAAGAGGGAAAATTAATCTATGATTGTTCAAGAAAATAAAATTCTGATTTGACCATACAATTCTGTGTCACTGCTTCACACCTGCCAAGGGGCTCCAACAGAAAGCCAAAAGCCTGTGTGCTGTTGCAGAGGTCCAGTCCCAGCAGGGGCGGAAGGGAAACACACTTATTGGTAAGCAGGACTGGAGAAAAATATCTGCAATTTTAGAGCCAGATTTGCTAATGATAAGGTTCAAAAACAAGAGCCAAGCTGAGAAAGTCTAAGGAAAAGTATTCACAGTAACAGTGAATAAGACATATCCTTGCAAAAGAAATCTTACTGTCTTACAGTATTCTTAAAGATAGTGCTGTAAACCAGAAACTGAACCATAAGTGTGGTGTGCATCAGGTTTTTGTGACCTTCATGCACGCAATCTGGCTGTCTGATGTGTGTGCTGGCCTTGTGTAATAATTGTTTTAATTTCTAAACATCCTCTGTCATCTCTCTGAAAGCATCCAAGCCACGAAGAATACCTCCAACAGACCTCACATGTATTACATAATTAAGCTTAGTTGGGCAGTCTATAGTATTGACAAAGTTAACTTCCTCTTTACATACTTTAAGTAAAGAAAAGGGGTCCCACAGTGTACCGGACATTGTATCTTAGATAGGATCTGGTCTGTGGGGTCTAGCAAGCATCAGATGAACTCTTCGAGAATACAGAACTGTACATCTAAAATGGAAGACCCAGGCTTTTGCCCTTCTGCCTCTCAGCTCCACAGGGAAATAAAAATTTGGTATGTAGTTTACTGTTCCCACTCACTCTAATGGTTTCCGTTGGAAGGAAATTGTATCTATTGGCCTGAAAAGCCTCTGTTTTGGATAAAGAGAAAGTCAGGTGTACTGAAGAGACAGCCTTTGACCTCAGCAAACATAGTTAATAAGTTCCAAAACCCCACCATGTCTCAGGTGAAGAGGATGTAGCAGATGAGACCTTGTCCTTTTCCCTTCCAAGTAAAAACAGATGAGGGTGAAGTATAGATGGCATGACCAGTATTCATGGGTACTTCAGTCACCATGGTGCATATGTCCCACGGATAAGACTTGGAGACATGTAGATGATGTCTGTTGCTGCTAAACACCATTATGTGAAGTTAATTCTTTGCCATGTATTAAGTATATACATGCGGTGATTTTATTTTTTACTCTTATATGATGGCAATGTTTCTATTTGGGTGACTCTTTTGTGAGAAAGTCTTGCAGAGCCAAGCTACGATGTTAAAAAATGAACTCATTATTTTATTTTTAGTAACAACAAGAGCAACAACAACAATAATAATCGTCGTCATCATCAGTCCCCCTCCCCATGACTCCTCAAAATCTCAAAGCTGAATGTCAAGTAAATATGAGGGGAGTAAAAATAACTGAGGTTTTGTTTGAAGGGTTAGTTTTTTGTTTGTATTTCAAATTTGTTGTTTGGTCTTCTGAACTTTCAGAACATTAATGCTGTTCCCAGATGCTGCCATGCAGCTGTAACGCTGTGACAATATTGTATTTATATGTTCAAGTTAAAAACTGAGCTCTGAAATACCTTTTCTGGATGCTTTTAAGGATAACATTTTAAGATATAAGACATTTTGCATAAAAAGTACTCCAGTATGAAGTTTGACTCCCCCCTGGTGGTCCTGAAGTAACAATTATGCAGCAAACATGCCCTAGGAATAAATATATATATTCACAGATTTAAATCCTGCTAAAAGATGAAGCTGATTTACAGCATGGGCTTCATATAGAAATTATAGATGATTCCTGCCATCACAGCCACTAAGTAAGTGTAACATTCACTTCAGCACTGTTTTTCTAGATTTATGTCATAGGAACTGAATTTGCCCCCCCAGTCTCACATATACTTGGTGACAGTGTATTATACAGACATGGAATAAAGTGAAAACTCCCACTTGTAATTTTCTTTTTTTCAGATGACCACTTAGTTTCTGTGTCTAGCTTCATCAGTTTCTGTAGTCATAGTTACAGATTTATGGTATATTATTCTGTCATATGTATTCCTATTTCTATGCATACCAGATAAACCTTTCTGTTAAACACAACAGGATAAGCTCTCTTTTCTATTTGTTGGAAGTACATTTTCTTAGTAAAGATAGGTCTTTATTTATAAAATAGTTGTCAAAATAGTTATTCAGAATACTGTAAAAGCATCTCCCCAGCTCAGGAAAGGACAAACACCAATGATTTTGTGGATTTTTTTTTTTCTTTCTCCACCCCCAAGTTCTATTCATCTCGTTGTATGCTTCTCTTGATAAAGGATGTTTTGGGGTTTTTTTTTATGAACTAGCAGCATCACACATGAAAAAGGCAGGTTGTGTTATAAAGGCAGAAATCCTAGGATGGGGAAGCAGTGGTTAACTGACAGTTTGTTACTGGCCTCTCCGAAAATAAGCCTGGAATATCCATCCCGGAATGAAATCTGCTCCTAGATGCCACTGATTGGTTGGATAGTTATAGTTTAAGGAGGTTTTATTATTTCTGTTGTTGGAGGGAAAATATTGGTTCTATCTAGATTCCAGAGCAGTCATGGTTTGTGATCTCTCCTGTGAGAGCTGAAGAGAGTTAACCAATGTTGGTCTGCATTCATGAGGAGGATGCAAGTACTGCAGTTCTCTTCTTTGAAGATGCCTAGAATGGCTCTGGGTTATGGGCATAAAATGAGATCTATGAAAGTCATGTGCTTTTACATAACCCTATAAAGAATAGCACAAGACAGTGTTAAAGACCTGCTTGTCAAGGATGTAAATCTCTCCCTTTGGGCTTGGGGATGCCTTTCTCTTCCTTAGCTTGAGTGCTATTATTAAGCATGTAAATCCCTTTGAGTCATTTCCTTTGAAGATGAGCTTATCAATCTTACTCTTTCTCCTTAAAGAAAACAGTCAGTGTAATTCTGGACCCATTGTCAGGTAGTGTAATGGTTAGGGCATTCACCTGGAAGAAGATAAGGTCTTTAAATTCTCTTTACACAGTGGGGAAATTAAAAGGAAAGCCTGGGAATTTCAGCACCAGAATACTTTCTTGCCTAGAAGGCTGATGGTGGAGATTCAAAGCTTCAAACAAAGAATGGGATATATTTTGAACCTTTGATGTCACAGATCAATGTCTTAATCTTCAAATTGTCATAGAAACAGGGACGGTTGCTACATCCTTTGATAAGGTAGTGTTGTAAGGAGACTGGATGTTAGACTAGGACATGTTGCACTGTTATGGTCATCTGGCCCTTGTCTACTTTCACGTATGCTTGAGGTACTTCTTTAAAGGAATAAAATGCCCCAAAGTTTCTGTGACTTTCAGCTGAAAAGGGGAAGAGGTATCACCTTAACCACAGAAGGACATGGCATCTAGACCTTGAGCTATATTTAGGTCCATTATTTAAGATTCTGAGTTTTGACTTTAAAAGATCAGCTGGTAAAAGTGATTAATTGCTCTCTAAAAGAGAAAGAACCCAGCTTTTTTGAAGAATGAAGGTTTTAGGAGACAGTTCTGACCTCAGTAATCTCATAGTCATTTGCTGTCATACTCAGAGCCAAAAAGTGAACTTAGAAGCAATCTCTGCAGGAGAACCCTTCCTTTCAACATTTATTTCAGCCTTCTGGTAAGGATGAGTGAGTATATCAGTTTATGGCTGAAAGAAAGGGCTAACGTTTTTCATGTGTCAAGCTTCAAGGTTATATATTGCACCTTCACTTCATGTACATGTGCATTTGTACTTCTTTGTTATGCAGCCTGACAGACTGGTCCATAGAAATCACAGATTTCAAAGGCCAGGCTGCCAAACTACAGCATGAAAGCTTTTAAGATAAAATTGTTTATTTTTCCTGTAATGTATCTGCAAAAGGCTTTACTGGAATATAAATGCTAATGTGCCATTACATCTCCATAATGTATATTTGATCAGGCATACAGTTTTGAATTAAATAATTCATCTATTTGAACAAAGACAAAGATAATCTCAGCCTGCCTCAACCAGTTTGGTGTTATAATGCTCATCAAAAGTAGGTCCTGCTTTTCCTGTTGCTGAAATGGAAAAAATAACAATTTAATTGTTATGTGATTGCTGTTGGCGAGTCAATTGTTTTTTTCTGCTTGGGGAAATTACACTGTTCTACTCATTATAGATCACAGAGATATGTAAATTGTAACATATATCTATAATATCTATATAGATCTATATGATTATATCTGTATAGATATAGTTAGTATATCTACATATAGCTATAATTAATCCACATGATTAGATGTAGATGTACATTCAAATATAAATAAATATATATAGATGTAGGTGTTGGTATAGGTATGGATATTTTATTGATGAACCACATGTTTCAAGAAACAAATAGTAAGAAAGGGATCCTTTCACTCGTCTGAACTCATCTACATGTAAAGTGGGCAAAACTCATGGTTAACTAGTGGAATAGATCAATTTTCTTAGTTGGTACGCCTTCATATTACAAAAAAACTCATTAGTGTCTTTCTGAACCCCTTCCTAAATGTAGCCTGGACTGAAGAGAAAACAGCAGTGTAACAAAACCTGAATTTTTGTTTCAAAGCTGTTAGCTACGAAGTGCACATGCTTCTCTAAAGCTGCACATTTCCTATGTAAGAGTGTTCAAAAAGCCTTTTTATTTTACTCAAAGAGGCCAAAATGGGCTAATCTAGAAAGATTGAAAGTAGATGTCTCCAGCTCCAACAAGCAATGTATTTAACCCTCAGAAAAGAGGCAAAACAAAGTACAGAGGCATGTGAGTATATGGTACAATAACATTAAAAAAGGAAAAAAAAATACTAATATATATGAAACATACTGGTTAAAAAATAGATTATATATAATAAGATTGAATTGTATTAAATATAATATTCAGATGCCTGTTATCAGAGTTATTTATATTCTTTCTGTAGAAGCTTTCATGACTTCTTAAATCAGTGTATTTTGGGATGCTGTTTTGATCCCTCCTGTGATCCCTGTGATAACCATTTCCAAGTTGGTTTTTTTCAGCTCAGAACATTATTGTGTTTTGAGTAGCAATATTGCTGTGTTTATCAATTGCAACCTCATTGTGTATCATCTTGTGTCTAAACCTGCAAAACTTCATTCACCCAGGTAGTAAAATAGTGTAGCACTACTTTAAATATTCACAAGTTAAAATGGTTCCTAAACTGTAATGAGGGCTCTAGTGAACCTGGTATACATTTTTGGAATTCCTCTGCCACTTTGGTTAGGAGTCCTTGCTATCTCATATCATGAGAAAGGGAAAATGCACAGAAAATGAAGATGAAAAGACAAGTTTGTGAGTCTTGATTATCAAGTCTATATCTGTAAGGAAATATTCATCCTAGAAACTGAAGGGAATTGTCTGTGTAACTAAGGCAGGTAGTCCCCTGAAATGCTTTTTGTAGGGGGCAATTCAAAAATCTAAACTAGATTGTTCATAATTATCCCCTGAAGAAGCTTTTCTCTCTGTTGACTGTGCACATAGAAAATTAACTCTATCTAAGCCCAAACCAGCACACTTGGTTAGAAGAGGGGTAGGAATAACTGGTTTTAAATTGGGGCAATTTATTCAGTGAAATCTCAGGGCAAAAACCACTCCACTAATTCTCCTTGAGATTGAAGCCCTCACAAAAAAAATTACCAGCTGCTTCTGCTTCTGGTAGTCAGTGTACATGAGCTCTACACAAGTTCAACTTTATTGTCTTCAGTGAAGGGATTTTTATGAGATTGTTCTTTAATGTGCACAAATCAGATCCCTCTTTTAAAAAAAACTGTTAATTTTTCAGAATGTACCGACCACAGTTTAGTTATTATTATATTTATATATATACGTAGTATGGTGTAAAATTCAATATGCTTACTTGTTTCTTTTTTAGCTTGAAATGAACAGCTCAGTTCTTTACATTCACGTACATTGAGTACTACAGCAAAAGAGTATCTACAGAACAGCCTCACTTGCCTCAAAGAAATAAAAACAGCAGAGAAAAATATAAGAATCAGTTTTAATATTGGAGATAAAAGTAGTGAGTTATAAATGTTTCCTGACTTCACAACACATGAATAACAATCACTGAAGTATTTTAAAGAAACGAAGTAATGCTTTAGAGAACAGAGCCCGGATGGTTCATGAGAGACAGCAGGGAGGGACCAAAAAGAGTGTGATCTCTTAGGAAGATGTTGACTGGCCTAGCAGGTAGATGACAGGTCCTGCAGGTGTCCTGCAGGTCAAACACCAATCAAAATATTATATTGGTGCATCTGTGTACAAGCTTTGCATTGACATAATTGATGGTAAAACCACCACAGTAGAATAAAAAAGTTAATTTGTCTCCTGAAACAGCAATATCTTCAGGGTACTACAGTGAAAATACAAGGAGCTGACATTAACATCAGATGTTTTATGGACAAAATTGGTAGAAGAATGCTGTTTAGTAAAGGGTGTCTGTTTTCTTGAAATATTAAATATGGGAACTTGTTTTGCTTTGACTTTCATAGGCGAGTAACTAATACGAAGCATGCCAAAGAAAGGAAAGTCTTCCTACTTTATCCAGTCCTTGAATACTCATACATATATATAAATATGAGGAAAGGCATTGTTTTCACCAGGGAGACTGATAATTTTCAGCTTTCAAAACCAAGTAAGTTCTAGGGAAGAATGTGTTCCCAACAAAAGAAACAGAATCCACAACCAATAATATTCACAGGTGGCTACATACATTTAGATTTACCAGTAACTCCATTGGCAAAAGCTGTGCATAAGACAAAATTGTATTTGGAGTAGTTAAATAGCAATATAAGTTCACTCACCAGAGTTGTGGCAATATTGAGTATGTGCTATCATAAGCAAGCACTATGTGATTAAGGTAAACGGACATTCCTTTATTTTGCTAAGTATTGCCTTTAGAAAAGCAAGTATTTTAGACTGTGTACTTTTCCAGAATTTCTACTAGCTGCCGAACCTTCTTGCTGCATTGGTGAAATTAACATTGGAACAATGAGAAAAGCAGTAACAGAATATTATGGATTAAAAGCAATACCCTAGAGAGCTGTTTTGGATGGGAGCAGAAAGCTTTTGTCTTCTTAGCTATATACAAACATGAACCAATGTGGTGAAGAAGGTTCTCTCTGAGAAAGCGTCTGGTCTGCTTTGGGCATTTGAGACATCCTGTCTCAGGACTCTTCAGGCCCTTTTATAAAAACACGTTGAAAAATTGTATTCCTTAAAGAAAGAAAAAACTAAAGCCTAGATGTGAGGCTCTCACTAACAGCACACAAATTGGCAGGCGAGGTGGAACAGGTGGTAGGACTCCAATTGCTGCATGGCATTTTTAATCTTCAGAAAAGAAGCTTCCTGAGACTTCTGCACTTGTATAGCAAGTAAGTATGTTTTATCAGCCTTTCCCAGTGTCACGCCTGGCATTGGTGGTGTAGTTTAGGAACACACTGTGTCCTTGCATATCCTCCAACACAAAGACTTTCTATGAAGAAATGGCAGACAGGCTCATTTAAAAAATTACTAAAATGAAGTGGCTTCTCATCCACTTTTCTTATCACATTTCTGCACTAAAAAAACCTGCTCTTGTGTCCCTTTTCTCTTAAACACCTTGGGCTATTTACAGCAGTAATCACCACATCCCTTCATTATCAGTCTCCTTAATATTCATATTTGGCTCTGATCATGGGATTAGCATCAAGGGGTCTATCATAAATGCCCTCTAGTACTTTAGAATATCCTGTTTTGTTCTTCTGAATTAGTCTTGATGACACTTCTGTGTTTTTTTTTTCCAGGAATTCCAGTAAGCACAAACTTCCCACAAATATCAGAAGAGTATACTTAAGTTTTGCTACAGTAACTTATTTTAAATTAAAGCATATTTAATATACTTACGCTCTTAATGTCCTGATAGTAAAGGTCACCAGGAAGGTACACTGCCTTGACTGTTCTCTTAGACGGGTGGATGCAGACTGGCATTCTGTGGGCTGTCCTCTAAGCAGAGTCAGTGTTAAGAGAAAAATGCATTTTTTTCTTTCAGTCCATCTACTGGAATCAGTTGCAAGGACTAATCTATAATCCCGTCATGGAGATCTTATTTGTGGGTTACAGATGCAAATCCTGGGAAAACTCTGAAGAACAATAGGTGTTTTCAGAGATTATCCAATATCTCTTGAGTTATTGGAACCGTCTCAAATGATAGGAATGGTTGGACTAGAAGATCCAATGGGTCCCTTCCAACCTGGTTGTTCTATGATTCTATGATTAAGGACAAAAGCCAAGTCTGCAATTCAATCACCTAAGACATGCATTTAAAATACTTTGCTTTCATAATTTCCAGAGAATTTTCTTGACACCTTAATCATTCCAGATCCACTGCAGCTCTTTGGACCTTTGTTTCTATATGTCAGTTTAATTTTTAATTCTTCCATTTAAAATACTACCCAGTGCCACCAGGAGGTGTCCGTGCGCTATTTATTGCTTACCTTCTGAGGTGCTTGTGTTTTTTTCATTTTCTATGGGTAGGGCTCCATAACACTAGAACAGTTTCTATAAGATCATCATTATTATATAGCGTTGGTGTTTGCACTTCCAAACAAATGAGAGTGTTGTGTTTGTGTCCAGAGAGAGTTCTTAATTCTTTCCTTGGATAAGGAGAATTACAGAAGAAAAAGACCTGTTAAGTAATCCATCTTCTTTCCTTACACCATGCCCTGTTCTCTGAAGTATACTGTATAATGTATTGAGGATATCAGTCTGTTGCTAGGGAAATGACGGCTATAATGAGCTGTTGCACAGTCTACATTTTGACTGCATTGCAGGATCAAAGATAAGGCGGTGGAAATGAAGATTTTTTTACTGAAACACATAAGTTGTGTCCTATTTGCACTTGTATATAACTTCCAGGATTAGTAAAAATATGAGTGTACACTACAAAAAGCTAAACACCACACAGTATTTTTAAGCCGCATATTCCCATTTGGTCTGTGATATTTAATTGGAAAATATGTAGTGTATTTTAAGTGGAAATATAGGCATAAAATATGTACATACATGTAGTGATCCACAGGGCATTGCTACAAGACATCCTATTACACTAGCCGAAAGTAGTGCCATATTTATTACCACACGGACATTTGAAAGCATTAGAGCAAATAGTAAATCTTACTTCATTTGAACATCACATTGGAAGAAATTAGCTGATGAAATATGATTGGACCTGCCTGGTGTTGTAATGTACAGTTCAAATGCATTCCACAGGGTCTCTTGAAAATCATGTTTCAACCAAATAAAATTAAGTGTGTCACAACAGTCACAATCACCACCTACAGATGCTATGTGTGAGGGAGGGCAGTGTGCAGGAGTGACATTTTCATGGCTGTTCAGTTAGTCATTACTTCTGTCTTCTATTGCATCTTGCAACCAACGAATCTTTTGGTAAAGCATATGCCATCCTTGTTGAGGATGCCTGAAAAAAAAATTCCAGATTCAATGGTATATTGTATGGGTTATAGCCAAACCTCTTAAAATATTAAGATTTTAAAGTTTGCCCTATCTAATTTAGGCAGTCACACTTCACTGAGGATATGGTTTTCAGGCTACCTGTGTAAACTGCAAGCTGATGTCCCACTCCAACATCTCTCCCCTTAAATTTAACCATAGTCTTGATATTTTATGTTCAACTCTAACACCATTCCACCAAAAACATAGTCTGACCTATTCCAGAAGTAGTCACTGGATTCCTATCAGCTGGTAGCAGTCCCAGGATGATTCTGAGTAGTTCCTAACCACAATGACTCACATACATCATGTTCTATTAACAAATATTAAAGCAGCAGATAAATATCATTACTGTACATAAGTCTTTAACTTTCCCAGTATGTGTTCTTACATCAATAGCCAGTTAAATCACTGGACTAAAAATATTTTGGACAACAGAAGTTATTTTACAGGCAAGTGAATCGGCTGAACTAGTAGGAAAGACAGTGAAACTCCACTGAAAATGGATGATGAAACATTTCCACATCAACTACACGGCTAATTCATTGGCTAGACACTTGCCATTTGAGCTTCCAGATAATAACCAAACTCTTTTAAGACAAATACATTGTTTTGCTGAAGTACACATTGCAATGTAGAATTTCTTCGCACAATTACATGTGTTGTTCTTTTTTTTATTGAAAAATGGGGCATACAAATGGAAGCATACTAGCAATGAAATGGATCTGTCAGCATGCTACATGTTAAAAAAAAAATAATCTTGTTTCCTCCTTGCTGCCTTGGAAGCCACTGTATATGTATTCATACTTAAGAACTGCTTCTGTGTATGGTTTGCAAGATTCACATTTGATTAACACAATGAGACTTAATTTACATGGTAATGCAACAAAATACGTGCAGAATATAACAACTCACCTGCCAGCATCTGCATTATTTCAGCCATGGCAGTAGTGAGTGAGTGACACGTGTAATTAATCCTGATATTGGTTTGCAGAACTGCTCAAGATGTGATCTCCCCACAAATATTTCACATCCATCTCTCACATAATATGTCACTATTTCCCATAAATTACTGCTGAGTTACTTTTTTTTTTTCATCTCTAATCTTTCTGTATGTTAAAAACTGATATTACATGATCAAAAAGTGTATTTTCATGGAAATAGAACTAAACATTAACTGATTAATCACCGATACAATAGATTTATTACTTAACAAATACAAAACCCTGTTACCATCTGTCCTTGCTAGCAAGAACGTAGTGTGGACTTTTTGCCAACATTTTTGTCGCTGATGTTCTGCGAGTACTCAAGAGGATCTGCCTAGGTCAAGCCTCTTACACTGTGCACTCATGGATCATCACCAGAAAATTTCTTAACAGGATTGAAAATGCATACTGATGGCTTATTTGCTACAAGCTTACTTAAGAACTCATAAGCAAGTCATCACTAGTGTTGGCCTTTATTTATGAACACTTGATGTCAAGGTAGCTATGCATCTGCTGCCTGAAAATACTAAGAGTTCATTTGGACACACACATCATGAGTCGAAAAGTCTGTCCTGTCCTCCATCCTAAAACATCAGCAGTCCCAAACCATAGTCTAAGAATCACTATAGAAGTGCAGAGTATGAAGTGCTGCTGCATTCAGAAGATGGGGATGCTTCTTGTCAGCACGAGTGCACTGTATTTGTCTTTAGCTTTACTCTCTGCTTTTGTGTTCCTATTTTGTTAACTCACAATTGGATTTATTAGTCACACACAACAATAGGACCCAAATCAGTACCCTGTTAGCCTATTTGGGCAGACCTCTGTTCGACCGTTATTTTCTCTCAGACAGATATGGGCAGTATGTTATGTAAATAAAATAGTGGAAAGGTACCAAACATCCATATTGAAAATCTGTCCTTATTCTCTTGCAGGAAAGAATAGGGTTCAGTCCCAGCCTGTAGAGAACAGCGAGAACGTTTCTGCTACTACCTTGACTTCTATCATTTTCCTAGCTGTTAAAAGTTTCTGCTTTTCAGACGGTATCCTGTATTCAGAGACATCTAAGAAATCTCTCATTCTCTTTCAAGGAATCTGGTGATTCTCACTAGTCTCAAGGATAAGTGCTGCAAATTAGTGCATGCTTCTGTTCTAAAGCACTAATAAAAACCTGAAATTAGGTGGTATTTTGACTCCACAACCAAGTTGAACAATTTAGGTTCTTTTTAGCTAACATCAACACATCCTGATGGTCCATCATATGATGGAAGAAACCATTCTCTGCACTGGGGTCCACCTGCCTTACTACTAAGAAAAAATATCCTCCTTATATTCTTGTCCTAGCTTCTTGAATTCACACTCCCTTCCTGGGTCTACTGTTTCTTTTGTTCTGCAAACTTTGAAGCAGATCCTCCTCTGTGTATTGACCAAAAAGATGAAGAGAAACAAAATTTCCAATACAAGACTTCAGTCACTTAAATATAGAGAATATCCAATACAGCACATCATAAGTATATATTTCTTGGATATTTTACATGAGGAAAGTACAGGACAGAAAATCAGCCAGGAAGAGAGGCAGAGCAAACCAAAGAAAGTAATCACAACAAAAATACAGTAGTTTAACACAGAAATACCACTGAGGTACAGAAAACTTGGTCAAACTTGAAGTGACATCACTGTTCTCAGTCTCAAGTGTAATTCTCAGGCTTTCCTTTGTACAAAATTCATTGATGTTTCTGAAACACAGAATATGAACTTTAAGCACACCTGGAATTCTTCACTGTTTAGCTGAGGAAAGCATTTGTACTGTAGAAGTTCCAGATATAACCACTTTTGTAGCTGCTCTCCTCTTTCTGGGAACCAGATCACTTCATTATCCATTTGCATGAAATCTAACTACTCAAGACCTGCCACTCACACTAGGATACATTCTCCCACTTTAAAATTATGTTAAAAACACAGCAAGGGAAATAGCAGGGATGAGTACCAGGTACACTAACTTTCTTTCATATTTTTCTACTAATTGTTGTGTGGAAAGTTATGGTGAACTTTTGTCTTAAACTGGTAAGTTTGATGAAATAACAGTATGTGCATGCTTGCTGCTGTCTTTTAATAGAAACTTTTTGAAGCACATGGAAAACATTAATGGAAATGAAAAGAAGAAATAAATGGAAATATCTCTATCCGATTCTAATTCTATATTCTTTGAGCTTCAATTGGCTGGAGAGCCTAAACCTTGCAAATGCAATGCTTGAAAACACTGTCATAGCCTATTACAGGCAACAAGAACATGAGTATAGACTATGTTTTGAAATGACAGGGCTGGTAAGGTTAAGCAATCACTGAAAAGGTACCACTAAAGACAGTAAAAACAAACAAAACCATTACCACCACAAAATCCCCACCAAAGAGAAACCTTTAAGGAGTATTCTATTAAGCTGATAGCCTAGACCTAACTTTATTTAATTTATATAGGTTTTGAATAGAACTTTCTTAGGTAGTCCTGGATCACAGAATCACAGAACAACCAGGTTGGAAGGGACCCATCAGATCTTCTAGTCCAACCATTCCTATCTAACACTAAACCAAGTCCCTCAATACCTCATCCACCCGTGCCTTAAACACCTCCAGGGAAGGTGAATCAACCACCTCCCTGGGCAGCCTATTCCAATGCCCAATGACCCTCTGTGTGAAAATCCTCCTCCTAATGTCCAGCCTAAATCTACCCTGGCGGAGCTTGAGGCCATTCCCTCTCGTCCTGTCCCCTGTCACTTGGGAGAAGAGGCCAGCTCCCTCCTCTCTACAAAGGATTAAACAAACATTTATATATTTTAGCTATGAAGAGAACAATAAAATATAAAGATGATACAGAACAGAAGATAGAGTAGCAGGCTTACTGAAAAAGATAACTAGCAAAGTGAAAAATAACCCCATCAGAGTCTGCCATTCCCTGTTATATGGTGCAATTACACAGCGGTAAAGGTGTGGTTAGGACAGCTCTTTTGCAATTCTTGGGTAATAACTGTAGTCAAGACACAATGCTGTGATTTGGCAGACTAACCATATGTTTACATAAAGTGAGGCCTGCTTATAGATGCTACAGAAGCACTCCAAATAAAGAGAGAAAGCAAGAGTTCCAAGTGACAAAGCAAGCACTCATACACTTCTGGGGCATGAGGAGCATAAACAGCCTTTACTAAAATTAACAGCACTATTTTCCATCAAAAAGAGAAAAAAAACCCCAACAACCCAGTAAAGGCCTCCATAACTGCTTTGAAACCCAAAGAAAATAAAAGGAGAAACAGAAGAAACAGGTACAAAATAGAAAGTAAAGGCTGAAATTAATTTTATTTCACAACACAGAAGAATTAAGAAGGAGGAAAGTGTACTGAAATAAAGAAAAGCACTGAAGGAAAATAAGGAAAACCAACACTTTAATATACTGTAATTACTTATTCCACTATTGCCTTTTTATTGGTGATGCTTCATGATTTATCAATAAAGTAACACTACAAAAAGTTCTAAAATCTTATTTCCTTCTGGTATTTGTGCTAGATTGACAGGAACTAGTCCATGACAAAGGAGCAATGAGTTCAGCTTGAAGACTTGATGCAAGAGCAAGGGAGAGGAAAATAATTAAAAAAATATCAATAATAATGTGTTAACTTTGAAAAAAACACCAAGTGAAACAAATTAATAAATAATCAGTTTAATGGTAACAGTATTTTCAAAGCAAATGGACTACTACTGTTACCAAGAAGATAGGGCATTTGACAGCTAATGAGACAGCAAGGCATTCAGCTTCCAAACAATAAAAGGTGAGAGTTAATATTATGCTAATGAGCCACAAGCATAGTGCTGGCTTGTTTTTTATTAACATTAATAAATGAGCTCATAATACTGATCAGAAGTGGGGTTTTTTTAATCCACACATCTCACAAAAGAATTTCAGGTGACAAATACTATGATACATACGGTAGAAACAAACAGCTGTGGCCACAAAGATCTTTTGTTAACTGATGATTAATATATTCAGGAAGCAATCACACTATTCATTAGTAAAAGTTTACAAACATTAAAAAGTGCATAACATTTGAAACCAACAACAACACAAAAATATATATAATATATATACTATGTATAAAGTGACATCACCTCCTGTTAATAAAAGAAAACAAATCTTCTGATTGTGATTGGTGCTTAGGAGATTGCCATGGTTTACTAGTCAGTCTCCTTCTCTACTCACCTTAGTCACACATAGGTGCGGCTGCCCCATTCTGAAGTGCTCAGCCTCCTGTATAGCCTTGTCTATTGGAACAGGACGAGGGGAAGAAAATCAATCAGCATAGCTACCGCAGAATATGGTATCAATCTGTAGATATTTTAGGATGGAAAAGCTATCCTGGTATTTCAGTGAAGGCCTAGCTTGGACTGTCATTTCGGAATAGCTCAAATGGGAAAAACCCAGTGTTCTGGGTGCTAGATGCCAAGTGCCTCACTTCCCTTACTACCTCCTAGCCAAAATGCTGCTACAGCAGTTTCTAGCACTTGGTTGTACCTGGTGAATCAGTTACAGGCCACTGGCTTTGCAAACTCAACAGCTCGATTATCTGAGGCAAAGGCAAGGAATAAAAACAAATAGTCCCCCTGGCCAGATCCAGGTCATGATCCACTAGCTGGACTATCCTGCGATGTAAAACTCATTCCATAATATATAATTGGCAGTTACCTATGCCAGTTATTTTCTTATGTGTGAAGAAGGCCTGTCTTTAACATTGTGAACCAAGAAAATCTCTAGCACCATGGAATTTGTTTGAATTTTAACCCATATAAGGTTATAAATGTATTCTTAGAACTACCATAACAATAAAATACTTAGACTAACATTTTAAAAAAAATATCTCAGAGAAAGATTAAGAAATTGGGAGCAAAATTAGAAAAATAGGGAAGAATAACGTAAAAGATTCAATTTGAGTCTCTGATATGCAACTAACTACAGGCAAGTGGCAAAACTGTACCAAGGACACAAAACACGCTGAAGTATTCACATTAACGAATCGTTTTGAAGGCTCCTCTAGTAACAAATTAGGGTGTTGCTGATTCATTTAGGTTTAGGCATAATCAATTTAGCAGTTGGTTTTTTAAATCTATCATGTGCACATCACCACATTATGCAAAAAACCAGCCCTTTCAAAACGCGTGGTAGAAAAATTCACAGTAACAGAAATATTCTTCATAAGCAGTTGAGAAGGGGCAGTGTGGAGCATCTAAGTCGTACAATACAAAAACCATTGTAAATAACAGAGCTGTAAAACAGATGCAAAGTTCTAAAAACGGTGCTTTCTTTACAGTTCTTTTAATGGGTGAACACTTTGGCCACAGAATTTTAATCTGAGGATCACACAAGCCTTTGCTTAAGATACACAATTAGATCCTCTGATGTTTCAAAGGCCATTTGCTACAAGATTTACCTGTTCTACTTTCTAAGTGTTCCCATCAAGTAGTCATTATGAAGGGATGACACTATCCCAAAACATCAAAACATGTTCAACCATTGCTAATGACAGAGGTAGAGAAAATTCTGTCTTCTGCCACAGCTTGTACCCCCATTTCTAGCATTGTGTTGAGTGGGTTCCAGCAGTGAAGACACATGCACTTTCTTTTCCCCCAGCTTGCTCATGGAAACAAATTTGTTCCAGCATGCTCTTGTAGTCTGAAAACATCCAGCAGCTGTTCTTGCCGGTCAAAGTTGGATGTCAGCTTTCCTGCTTTGCTGCCTCCCCTTGGACCTCCCCGGTTTGTTCACTTGGATTTCGTTGTGCATCTCCTTCTCCTTCTACAACATATAAGAAAAGGACAAATGATTCACCCTAAAACAAAAAGGTCTTGCTCCCAGGACCCCAACTGTTCATCCATCAGCCTCAAAAACAAAATAAAAAGAAATCAGAACTGAAATCTCGCATTAAATATTAAATCTTTTACTACTCAGATAGCTGTACTTTGCATCTCAAGAGGCAGCTTCAAAAACAAATCCCCAGCTGCAATCACCACTATCTTTTAAGTACAGATCTAAAGTAGCTAGAAATGAAAGAATTTAACAAAAATAGGATATTTTTGACCATTTATTCACTATGACAATATAAGAGAAAAAAACCTCCTAACAACAAGGCCACACAACACAACTTCAATAAAAACAAGTTTGTTAAAGCTGTGTTAGTTCTATGTGTCCATTTTCAAGACCATGCCCCAGGGTGTTCAGCCCAGCTATCTCACTGCAAACCACAGAACAAATTGAGGAAGAGAAAAAAATCTTAGAGTGAGATCTCATAAAGCCTTTCTAAAAAAGGTCAAGGAGTGCATTGGGAATGGTCTATTAGTATCTATGTGTCTATATATCTACTGTATTTCACCTAACAATTAAAGGCCTAACAGGTTCAGATAGCCATAAGCTAAGTGCAAGTTAAGTCACAAAACACTGGACTAAGTAGCTCTAGGTACATAATAAGGAATAACATTAGGTAAGGAATATTGTTAAGACAGAACATTGTATATCTCTTGTATCTTCCAAGGGTTTTGAGTATTTTTTATTGAACTAGCTTGATATAGAAGTTAAGAGAATAAAATTCCATGGACTAAGTTATAAAGAGGTCTAAGTAGAGGTAGTATTGCCTCTTAACTTTAATGTATAGATTTAATCTATAGAAAAAAGGCAGAGTTCTTCATGTAGATATTGTTTCCCCATTTCAAATCACACTGTACATTTGCAGCTCTATTTCTGTTTATAGAAAAAAGCATCATAAACACATTCCCTTTTCTATGTAGAAGAAGTGGCACATGGCTAATGGAAAGAAAGTTCTTTGCACAGCAAAGAACATTGCAAAAAACTGAGACACAATACCTGTATTTTGTGCATGCACTATTTAGGTGACAGAATACCTCAGAGGTTTATTAGTAACTATCACGTTCAACCTGATGAAAAGCTATATGGAAGGCTGCTAAGTCTATTAAACAGTGAGGTTTGATCTGTTCATTATGTATTAAGTAATAAATAAAAATCTGTTTTGCAAGGCACTTTGCCAGAAATCTTTTTATTTCTCAGTTTTATTTCCCACATGACAAACGATTGCATCAGGATGGATCTACATGCAATTATTTCCTAATGGACAGAAATCTCTTTTGCCAAAGTTGTCCAAACATTCTGTACAAAGCCTCCTACATTTGTTCTGATACTGCAGAATTCTAGATAAGTGGAACCTGATTTTTTAATTCCTTTTTTTTGGCCTACTCAGTACTTAATTTATTCAACTACTAGAAAGTCTTTAATGTCCTTCATACTATTTGGATGAGTAAGCATCCCTGAAAGAATTCTTATTTTAAAAAAAGAAAAGGAAACAAAAAGACAAAACTTAAGAGAGAAAAAAATTGCAAGCTATTTGTGTTTCAAAGAAAAATCGTCCTGAACACAAAGTCCAAACATTTCACTACCTAACTGTTAAACACAGTGCACAAAGACTCAGACAAAGAACACTAAGTTTCTAAGGTACTACCTCTTAAAAGATTTTATCAACTCACTGAACTTAACACTGTTTTGGTACTATGGACTTGCTCTTTCTGCTGGCAGAGCTCTCTTACCAAAAGCCTTAAAAAACGTCTACGGAAATAATTTTGCTTCTGCATTCTAAGAATCCAAAAACTGCTGAAGCACACTCTTGAGCTGATCTTCCCTCAAAACATGATGGGTATAAGTTCTTAAGGATAAGAACTGTGATTCCTGCATGTAGTTTTAAAACCAACAGTGTGTATGTAAAAAAAAAAACCCAAAAAACCAAACAACAAAACAATATGACACTGTAAGCCACAGTGCACTTGTATGAGTTGGTAAGCTAGCAACAGTTACTATTTCTGCAGCCTTCAATTCATTTTTCTTCCTTTAATGTTACAGATTCTTCAGCGTCTAATAGTCTTCCCAATACTTACACCTAAAACACTTCTACCATGAACAAAAATCACTTTTAATCACAAATTTCTACAATCAGTCTTTCATTCATTACGGTTGGACTCCGATGGGTCTCTTCCAACCTGGTTGTTCTATGATTCTATGATTGCCGCACCGTATGACTTCAATGCCTCTACTTTGTCACAGAGTGCTTGGAATCTACATTTTGAAGTTTGACAAATATATCCAGTCCATAGATACTAGCAGGTTGTTAACTTTTTTCAGAATAAGAACATTGGAACAGTTGTTTTGAATGGAGAGTATTGTATAGTAATTAGATGTACTATACATAATGATACAGTAAACTCTTGATTATCTGTCATGGGCTTATCAACGATGGGCCTAACCAGCAGTCATTTCAGGTACTGAACACTGCATGACAGAAAATAAGTGGTCTCTTAAAAAGGCCTGACTGCCCAGTGCTGTTCAAAACTGTTCCTGTTCTTTACAGGAAATGTATGTGCAGGCTTTTCAAAGTGAATGTACTAAATATGCTTGAGTAGCTTAATTTACATATATTTTATAATAAGCTCTTTTTTAAAAAAAAAAAAATTCCGTATTATCCTACTCTGCCATTAGTCCATGGAGCTGAAAGCAAATGTACTCGCGCTTTTGCAAGAAAATGTATATAGCTGTAATAAGGATAAAAGAAAAAAAAAAAAGGAACTTAATGTCTATATTTGTATAATTAGGTAGTACTTAGCATAAATTGTTTGACATGTGCCTTGAAAGACGTAAGATATAATCCCCAGACACGTGCTTTCCTCTTAATTCTGTTAGGTGTGATGCATGTATGCATTCTGCATTCTGAACTGGAATTCGGAATGCAAAATATTTTTAGATTCCAATAGGACACATTTTCTGGTATTTGTGGTTCGGAGGCTTATATCCAGCACCCAAGTGTACTAACAATAAAAATCTTAAATGTATTTCTGTTGTATCTAATTAAAATTGCATAGGCTCCTGAAGAAGTATGCAGATTTTTTTGTGTATCTACTACCTAAAGTAATTTTATGAATAACTCTGTATGCTTTACTGCAATGCTTAAGTTACCAAGGCTGCAAAAGAGTCCCAAGAAAAACTAAACTAAGACTCTTGAATTATGTATTAAAAATCAGGGTAACATTTATTTAGTTATTATTTTTCTCATCAGCACAGAGATAAGTGCATGTACAAAATGTACACCAACATATCCCATAACAGAATCCTTTATGTTGGAAAAGACTTAAAATTATGAAGTCTAATCATAATCTTAACACTGTCAACTCCACCACTAAACCATGTCCCTAAGCACCACATATGCACATCTTTTAAATAGCTCCATGACTGGTGACTCAACCACTTCCCTGGGCAGCCTGTTCCAACCAACATCTGACAACCCTTTCGGTGAAGTAATATCTCCTAATAGCCAATCTAATATCTCCTGATGCAACCTGAGACCATTTCCTTTTGTCCAATCACTTGTGACTTGCAAGAAGAGACCAACACCCACCTTGTTACGACCTCCTTTCAGTTAGTGGTAGAGAGCAATAAGGTCTCCCTTCAGCCTCTTTTTCTCCAGACTACATAACCCCAGTTCCCTCTGCTACCCCTCACAAGACTTGTTCTCCAGACCCTTCACTGGCTTTGTCACCTTCCTCTGGACACACTCCAGCATCTCAGTGGCTTTCTCATAGTGAGGGACCCAAAGCTGAACACAATATTCGAGATGCAGCATCACCAGCAACAACTACAAAGGCATCATCACTTTCCTGGTCCTGCTGGCCACACTATTTCCTGGCACAAGCTGGGATGCTATTGGCTTTATTTGCCACCTGGGCACACTGCTGGCTCATATTCACCAGGCTGTCCACCAAGAACCACAGGTCTTTTTCTGCCAGGCAACTTTCTAGCCACTCTTCCCCAAGTCTGGAATTTTACATAGAGTTGCTGTGACCCAAGTGCAGGACCCAACACTTAGCCTTGTTGAAATTTATACAATTGGCCTCAGATCAGTGATCCAGCCTGTCCAGATCCCCCTGTAGATCCTTTCTGCCCTCAAGCAGATCATCACTCCCGTGCAACTTTGCATCATCTGCAAAATTACTGAGGGTGCACTCCATCCCTTCATCCAGATCTTTGGTAAAGGTATTAAACAGAACTCAATGCAACACTGAGCCCTGCAGAGTACCACTTGTGACCAGTTACCAACTGGATTTAACTTTGTTCACCACAGGTCCTCAGGCCCAGCCATCCAGCCCGTTTTCTAACCCAGGAAACAGTACACCTGTCCAAGCCACGACCAGCTAGTTTCTTGAAGAGAATGCAGTAGGAAACAGCGTCAAAGGCTTTACTAAAGTCTGCGTAGATATCATCCGCAGCCCTTCCTTCATGCACTAAGCAGATCACCTTGTCATAGAAGGAGATTAAGCTGGTCAAGCAGGACCTGCCTTTCTTGAACCCATGCTCACTAGGCCTGATTGCCTGGTTGTCATGTACATGCTGCATGATGGTACTCAACATCATCTGCTCCATAACTTTCCCAAGCACTGAGGTCAGGCTAGTTTCCCAGATCCTCCTTCTTGCCCTTCTTGTAGGTGGGCATCACACTTGCTAGCTTTCAGTCAATTGGGGCCTCCTTGGTTAAGCAGGACTGCTGACAAGTGATAGAAAGTGGCACAAAGTCACAAGCTTTTTATAGCACACAAAAGAACACAGTTCTGGCTTACAATCACTCCAAAACCTTACATTAAAAATAGGGATTTTTTTATATCTTCCAAAAGGCCAAGATGAAAGACAATTCTTGGTGTTAATTTGAGAATGAAGAAAATGAAAGCAACAAGGAAGGTTGGCATTGTGCATTTCAGACACCACCTACTTTATATTTTTCCAGTATTTTACATGTATCACCACATTACAACAAATATACACACCTACACACATACTAATGAAACTTTTCTTTTAAATACAAAAGAAATAAAAGGTCCTGTCCAGCTAGCATTGCATGCATCTAGAAGCTAGAGACCCCAAACTGATAACTGTTGAAGGAATGGCTTAGGATGCACATTAGTCTGAAGGCTAATTCCCTTCCTTCCTCAAATAGCACTAAACCCACACAAACTTCACGCTGTCCACATCCAATTGTCCGGTGATGAGACTGCCTCTCAGAACTCTTGCTTTTGTCTCTGAGAAGAATATGTACATAAACAGGCCAGCTGATTATCAACGGTTTGTTCTCTGCTGTACTTGTTTTCTCCTGCTATTATTAAAATAAGGATAAGACTTCCTTCTTAAGACCTACAAGTGGCTTGAAATACTTCTAAGATTTATCCACTAGCCCCACTCATATAACTTGAAAATAACTACATAGCCATATTACAATTTTTTTTTAAATGTGAGGTCTTTCCTTCTTCCTCTCAGCTGAAGGTACACAACCAGCTAAAAATTTGTTAGTGTTAGAGGTGAAGTAAGATTTAGGATTGCATTAGTGCCAACCACCTTAAAAAGACAAGGTATCAGCAGAAAGAGGAAAGCAAAAATTTACCCAGAAACAAAGATCCAAGTGAAACAAAGAACAATGCATTGCTATTGTTCTCCCCTCTGGCAGCTGAAAGCAAAATTAATCTCCACAATAACCTTTCAAGCAAACACATGTCTTCTGCTACAGGGTTCAAAACAGAGAGCTTCCATTGAAGGATATTGTGAAGAGTTGGGTCTTAATAAAGACTTCATTACTTTCTTTTTTATAATCAATTTTCCATAAAATTTATCCTGACGTGGATGACCCTGCTGCTAGGTGCTCACTGCAGAATGACTTGCTTTTTCAGTATTGTGTTGCACTTGCAAATAATGACCCCTCCTATTTATTAAATCTGTGCTTATTGCAGGAAACCCTTGCTGATCAGAAAAAAATGTTTTTGTTGCTGAGGGAGAAGGGAAAAAATGTGTGCAAATAAATTATGCTTTGTGTACTACTCTCTTAATTTTAGTTTTAAAATACATGTACTAAAGGACAAAAATGTACTCACCTGTTTTGTTTATATCAAGCTCTGATAACTTTAAGGCTAGTTCACTAGAGTTCCCACCAGGAGAGGACACAAGTATGTCATGTAATGCATTTCTTCTACCCGTTCTTCCTGAAGCAATAAAGTCTGCATATGTAGATTCCACATCAGTCATTGCTAACAAATATCCACATAGCAGTACCTGCATGGGAGAAAAAACAAACAAACAATGCTTAGGCCACCAGAAAAACAGATGATGTTATGGAACAGGGACAGGAGAACTATATGGTTCTCATTGTGGAGCCGATTGTCTAACCAGCAAGCAGCAAAAGGAGATCCCTCAGTCTCAAATTTGGAGAAATTAGAGAAGAAACAGAGTAGAGAGCAAAAAAGGTGTGTGGATTTTATGCAACCTGTATTCAACTTTATTTTAAACAACTTCATTTTTCATTCTTCATGAAGTGCTAGCGAGTACTTTATAAAAGCAATGACATCAGCAACACAATTTCTTTATAGAGTTGTCTCTGCTTTTAATATTAGCTTGGAAGTAGGAGGTAGGTAGGGGGTGGAACAAAGTTCTTTTCTGCACAAAAAGCAGAGTGTAAGGAGTAAGAAAGTACAAACTGATAATGCTTTTGCATGCAGAACACTGTGCCCATACCCAGGCATACCTATATTTTCTTTTCCTTTCTGTTAGTATTATTGATTTTGGCATTTTATACAGACCTTTTAAGACTCAACTAATTTATTTTGGTGTGATAGTTGTGCCAAAGCAAATACATTGCAATAGAGTGTTTGAAACAAGTGGAGATAGGGTAAAGAGCAAGCACAATAACTAAACTATAATGCAGAGGTTAGAAAGCAGTGTTATGAAAGCTAGATACAATTTTTTTATTAGAAAATAATTACTGCTCATATTATTATGGAATAAAGTGATGACATGCATTAATGTAAGATCTGCTAAAGATTAAAGGAAACTCCTATTTCAACCTCAGTAAGAGAAAGACTTGCATCCCTGATGGAGTATCCACTCTCTCTGTCACACATCTGAACTCTTAGGATTTTTTTTCTTTTTCCGAATTTATAGAATTGTAACCAGAGAGGGGAAAGACACTTTCTCTTGCTGATCACACTGTAGTCCCAGTTGTACTCATGCAAGGTTTCCTGCAAAATGCTTGGCTACCATGCTTCACATGTAGCTTTCCTCATATTTTATGTCTGGATGTAGCAGAGAGATGCAGGAAGATTTCTACTAGAGCAGCACTCCAAAGAAAGGAAGCACCAGGGAATCGCTAAGCAAAACCAGCTACCCCACAGCTGTATTCTTCCTTTATTTCTAAGCATTATTTCTGTGGTTTTGCTGTAAGGGCAATATTGCTCAGCTCTATGCAGTAAGAAGATTTTTCTGTTATCACTAAAGTAGCTGAAACCACATTTGCATAGAGTGTACAAATCTTTTTGATCAGTTCCCACTGCAGTTGCTGGACACTGAAGAAGCCCCTGAATTCACCACAAACAGTAACAGCAGCAAAAGATCAGCCCTCTGTTTTTGAGTAAAAAGAAACCTCCCTCATTTCTTACAAGCATTTATTATTTTAAAAACAGATACATAGAAAGACAACAGTCAACCTTACCCCACCGTCAACTCTGAGTAACTTCACAAATCCTGTCCACTCTACATCTTTATTCTAGTCCTTAACTCCCCAACTTTAGTCAGCTGTATGAAGGTCTACATATGATGTGTGTAAGAAGGCAAGAAAAGGTTTCTAACCCATATTTATATTAGTCTAAAAATAACTTTAAAATAACTAAATAAAACTTTAAAATAACTAAAATAAAAGCCTTTGCAAGACTGGTTGCCTGACTTAAGTTCATTACTATCAAGCTTTGCTGTTGCATGCCAAATGCTGAACGGCTGACAGGATAATTTTACTCCTATGAACAACCAATATGAAACCGGAAACTGCTTTAAAAAAAAAACAAGCAACCCAAACCAAACAAACCAAAACCAAAAAAACAAGCCACAAAACCTAAAACCAAAATCCTAGGATATTAAAGAGGCCAGCATTGAATGAAAGACTTGCTTCACACACGTAAAATAGCATAAAGTCTCTCAATTAACAAATACTTTCATAAGCATGAAAGTGCCCATGAAGTGAGCTCTTCTTGAAATGCTGCAAGAACACTGAAGCAAATGAGAAGTCCATCACTTGTTCTTTGTGCAAGGTGTAGACAGTACAATGCCAAGTATTATTAAGCACGTAGTAATAAAGCTTATAACTTGCAAGGTTGAAAAGAAACAGTGAGAACAATTGTGGTAAGTCAAAGAAACAGCACAAGTTTTCAGACCTATCCAACCTGTTCTCTGAAGAATATCATCAGTAAGATCAGAAGATAAAAAGACTAAGTGAAACTCAGATGAGTTATATTTATTTATGCCTGTTATTTCAACTGGCCCATAGAAAAGGAAGCGCAAAACATAAAAGTAATCAATATACTGGTTTAGAGTTTGACATTAGAGTAACACAAATCCAAAGTCATCACAGTTATCACTCCTGCCCAGGTCTTAATTTCATAATAGCACAGAAAAAAAACCCACCATAAGAATATTCTTTTGTTACTTGGTGTATTAGTGCATGAGGAAAAGAATAAGCAGAGAAGACTATGACTGAGGTGGAATGAGTTATAGGGTTGTAAGGCTGGCAAAATGAGCAATGCTGTACTGCATGAGCTGTTCCCTGGACTGTATAAACTGCACTCCACAGAACACTCCTCTCTAAGATTATATTCTTCTTGAAGCATTCCATAAAACATGGAGGCTACCAGGGGAAATCTCAAGCTTATTTAATTTTAGATATGAAACAAGCTATAAAGCCATAGGAAAATGTACTTGTGGAGAACTTTATTTTAAAAGTTCATTTTCTATATGCTTAATATGGTATGACTAACACATTCTGATCAAAAAAGAATGTCACCAAACATACATTTATTAACACTTCCAAGTTTTCTTATCTGTGTCTTCTCCTAAATATCAAACACCATTCTGTTTTGTATTGGCACTATCTTGAGACATTACTGCATAAATATGGAACTCCACTGACATCACCCAAGAGCTCCCTTTTCAGTGAATGGCGCAGTGCCCAGTAGTCTGTAATTATGCACTGAACCAGTCATTAAGGGATTACCATTCATTCCAAATTTTTTTTTCTCCTTCCATCTCTGTGGAAGGAGTGGAATTTGCCAAGAATTCAGTGAAACATAATTTGAATTTCTCAACTAATTGAATTAAGAGATTCATGTGTTGAAGACTGTAGCCACAATCCCTAGAATGGTTGGATTTGATGATACAGTGAGTCTCTTCCAACTTGGTTGTTCTATGATTCTATGATTTGCAAAAGCAGTACCATGCTATATAGTATTGAATTACAGAATCACAGAACAACCAGGTTGGAAGGGACCCATCGGATCTTCTAGTCCAACCATTCCTATCTAAATTGAATTGAAACAATAAGATGGAAAACCTCACTGCTTCTGCCAAATGAACCAGCAAACTAAAGAAAGCAGTTCTGTGAGCACAAGGACTAATGAAAACTGCTCTCACAGGATAGGATTTCTTGGTAACTGATGAGATACTCTTCATCTGAAGTCTTCTCCAGTTGTGGTTTGTTTTTCCACCTCTCCCCACCTCAGCAGAGTCACTTTACCTAATAATGGGTTACAATTATCAGTTTAGCCCTGGGGATTTTCAAATGGCATCTTTCCTTTCCTCAGCTTCTTAGTTTCATAATATGAAACTTCTAGAAAAGTGGGTAGATACTGTCTCTTTCCGCTCCCAACTCTTACCTTCCAAAGAAAACTGTGCTGAGAACTACTTGAAAGCACTTAAAGAATTACGGAGAATGTGGAAGTTAGATAGGCATAGCTGTTACCTTGGATTTAGCCAGTGTAACAAAACATCTCTGTATTTTTAATGAAGATTCTGGATAACGTATACTGCTACACCCGCAGAAGGCCTACTTCTCTGTATCTTATGTAAATGAATAAGTTTTACAGGTAAACATCATAAAAAGTAGAATTAGTATCCAGAGAATGCAGGAGGAGAAAATAAGGATGATAAGAACAGAATGATTCAATAGGTATACAAAGAATCACTATTCACATTTTCAGAAGGAACACTCCTTGATCTCCACAATACAAATTCTGTGTTAAATTTTCCGTTTCCATGCTGTATGTAGCAAATCTTATCCCCCAAGATTCTGAAGCTGTCAAATTTCTACAAATGTTATTTTTCTTCCATGTACTTTGGTTTTATTGTAAGAACTCTTAAACCCCCCTAAAATGTTAGGGATGGCTTCACAAATAAGATCCCATTTTGACACATTCAATAATTTTATTTTGAAAGCAAATGCCACACAATGGCAGTGTTCTCAGAATTTGGAAGTACAGAAATTAGGTGGTGTACCAGTATGAATTAATAGTCAGTGTCTCTAGAGTTAATGGACTAGCAGTACCTAGGGTTGTTGAATTTAGCTTTTTTAAGGGACTAACTACCTTAAAGAAGCCCAGATACACCTAAAGTACTTTCGCTAATTGGTATTTATTAACTTAAAAGACAGAATAAGAATGGGCACTTGTCACATGGCTTGTTTATGGGATTTGGCATAAGTTGCTGGCTAGCATGGAAGAGCTGCCATTTTCTTGGCAATCCTTCAGTGTAACACTAAGGTACGATCCTTCAACATTTACTCCCTCTCTTTCTCTATATGTGCTTAGTGATGGCATAGAATAAGGGATTTTCATATAAAACTCTCTCAGGCTTTGGTTGCTAAATGTTGTATCACGATCAGCACATTATTTAAATATAATTATCTATATTCAGCTTTCATAAGGGAACAAAAAAAAAGGTGAGAACATGTCATTTAATAGCATGTCTGCTTTAGAGAAGGTGTATAATTATGCTTTTAAAATAAATTTTGGTTCCAAATCCAGCTTCAGCTTAGAGATAGGCCTCTTTCCAGTGAAGAGGTATCTCGATTCCCATGTCATGCATGGTCCGCTATGTTGAAAGCAGAAATAGAGCAACAACTGTACAAACTTACACTTCTTTCACAAGAAATTATATATGTCATGCTATATAATAATATTGCTTTTGTATACACAGATGAGCAAGAAAACAGCATTGACTTTTGAAGTCATGTTAAAAGAAATGTAAATGTCCATGCTAGCTGGCCAGCTAGCTGCACTTAAAAAATCCATTTCTGTAGTTTTGTATATCTGATGTTTCTAAAGTGACCACCTCTATAATGTAGAACAGGCCATATAATTTTGTGACAGTTAATGTATTCTTATTGTGAACACAGTACATGTAGTCCTACTAGTACTAATGAGATCTTAATGGAAATGACTTGAGAGGTAAGCCCACCCAAGGCTATGAAGATACAAAATACATCCCTCAACAGGAGAGAGGAACTCCTCCTCAGTTGCTGGATTACTGGGAAAGCCTGGTCTATTGAGGATTCACAACAGACTGGCAGATTGGAGATGCTTTGTACAAAAAGAAAAGACTTTCTTTAGAAATGTAGAATAGATATCTGCTTAGCATTGGGATGTTTGGGGTGGGGAGGAGGAAGGGGGAGAGTTGTGCCAGCTTTGCTCTTGAAGCAGCTCTGTATCTTCCTAACCTTGCCCTTAATTCTGAACTCATGCTATAAGCACGTGTGTTCTCTCAGTCACTTCTGTCACCATGGGACAGCCAGCACAGACAGTGCTTTAAAGGTACTGATCAACACAATTCTCATTAGGGAACACAGATAAGCCTCTGATCTGAAGAGAACTTGTTATAATCATAGAATCATAGAACAACCAGGTTGGAAAAGACCCATTGGATCACTGAGTCCAACCATTCCTGTCAAACATTAAACCATGATGCTCAGCACCTCATCCACCCGTGCCTTAAACACCTCCAGGGAACGTGAATAAACCACCTCCCTGGGCAGCCTATTCCAATGCCCAATGACCCTCTGTGTGAAAAACTTCCTCCTAATCTCTAGCCTAAATCTCCCTTGGTGGAGCTTGAGGTCATTCCCTCTTGTCCTGTCCCCTGTCACTTGGGAGAAGAGGCCAGCTGAACTGAACATAAGAACTACTGCGTCTATTTTTTAACAGCCATGTCTTTCCTCTATTCACTGCTACATACAACAGCATATACTTGTCTTTATGGATAAAAAAAGAAAGAACAAAACATTGAACAGTAGTCTATAAATGACTTGGGCCACACTGCTGTAAACTACTGCAATTCTCACAGACAGCTTTCAACAGAAAAAATTATACGTTTAGACAACTTTTAACTTAAGGTCTTCTTGTAGTTTGAGGTAAATCAGAGTCAGCTTTGTGACTAACTTAGTTGCTGTAAGTATCTTCATTTTTCTGATAGCTAACTACATGTCCTTGAGACAGTGTTTGTCTCTAAAGTGATAACACAGGGCATTGGTATGCAGAAAGGCCAATGTTTACAATTAATCAAGGCCAACCTCAAGCCAGCAGAAAAGGAGCCGCACCTGTGAGCAGGGGCAAATAGGGCAGGTGACCCTAAACCGACCAACAGCATATTCCATCCCATATAAGTCATACTCAGTATAAAATTAAGAGATCAAGAGGGCCTTGTTTCCTTCTGCAATGGCTGACATCCAGTGTCAGCTGCCTGGTTGTTCCTGATCCAGGATCTGTGTATTCCTGAATATAGTTCCTGAGTTCAGCTTGCTGCTAGCCATGGACTCATTCCCTTGTGTCTGCTCTGCAGCATTTGTGGTGATATATAGTCACCGAGGGGTGGGAGTGCAATCTTATATATTTGTTTATATTTTATTACTTTCTAATTATTTTCATTATTATTATTATTGTTATCATTTCATTAAAGCTGTAGTTTCAGTTTCCAATCCATAAGTCTTTTTCCTCTCATTCCCCTTTCTCCTTTCCCTGTGGAGTGCATGAGATTAATGGATTTTGGAGGATCAATTGCACAGTATTATCTGCTGAATTTGGTCAGGTAGGGCTAAACTGTGACAGGTCTGACAGCAAAATAGTTTTGTGAATTACCTTCAGACCAGCACAAGTGCTCTAAAACAGTCTCAGTGTTACAAAGGCAGTAATGTGGAAGCCACTCATAAATCTATCAGAGAGATTTCCAATTTTCTTGGCAGAAGCTTAATGCTATGGGAAGGACTAAGAATGAGATACATTGGACTAATTTTAAATATCTCTGTAAAGATATGTAAGTAGGTATCTATACAAGGTGATTCATCTGATGCACAGTACACATTTGATTCAGAACAAATGCAACTAGCACCTTCAATGTGCTTATTCTCTTCCTGCCGAATAGAAAAGAAAGTTTAAAAAGTGACAAGTTAGGTGATATTAACCCTACTCTAGATGACCAAAAAGGACTCTGATCCTTGAAGTTTAAAATGCAGCATATATAAAATGCTTATCCACATAAGAGCTATCTCCCTCAGTATCTTTTTTTTTCCCCCTTGCAGATATACATCTTACCAGCCATTACTTTACTAGTACTAATACTTTCAAGGTCAAACCAAAAAAAGGCTTCATTTGCATAAAAAAAATCAAACAAGAAACAGCACATAGGCAGTATCCAGCACATTTCTGTGCACCTTTCAACCTGGATAGGAATCAGCAGTGTTTTTTAAGAAATAGTTCCATGACGCAAGGCAACCTCCGCTCATTTTTAAGGGCTGAAGTACTCAGCTGAACTATAGATTTGAATGGCTTAACATCTCTAAGTAATTTATTATAGTTGCTACATTCCCTAAGAGTGAACCATGGCAGGGAGGGAGGGACCTGGTGGCGAGTGGCAGTCCAGTGGGTTCCGGGGAGGCTTTGCCCCTTGGTGGATTCTCCCGTCTAGAAGTTCAAGCCCATGGTTGCCCGGGCTTGTGTTTTTTTGAATTATTATTTGGGGGCCTACAGGAAAGCTGAGGAGGGACACTTTATCAGGGAGTGTAGTGACAGGATGAGGGGTAATGGTTTTAAGCTAAGTTTTTACTGTGATGAGGCACTGAAATAGAGAAGTTGTGGATTCTCCATCCCTAGAGGTGTTCAAGACCAGGTTGGATGAGGCTTTGAACAACCTGATCTAATCAAAGATGTCTCTGCACAAGCAAGGGGGTTGGAAGTAGGTGATCTTTAAGGTCCAATCCAACCCAACCCAACCCATTCTATGATTCTCTGATACTAACATGAAAGTTCATTATCTTTAGCTACTTGCAAGCAAACAAATGCAGATAATCTCTTCCTTATTGATATATGCCCAATCTGATAAAATACATAGCTTTGTTATGCTAGGGTAAGAATTAATAAATGTCAGCCTTGTTATTCATTGTTTCAAAATGTCAGTAAAGGTAACGGTTAGCAAAAAGTTATCAGGTAGCACTGCCAAGATTTATCTATGCATGTGCTGGGCTGGGAGAATATGAAGGAATTACAAAAACACAATACAGGCTTTTCATGTGGGGAAGGTATCACTCAAAAGGGTATTCTCTGGAAGACGAGTTAAAAAAGCAGCTGAAAGCAGCAGTTGCCTTGGAGAACATTGTTCAATTAGAAAAAAACCAGTTTAGCCTGTACAACCAGAAAGATAACTTCTACTGTGGTGGACCACTCCAGTCACTCTACTAAGAGTTCTGTGATAGGCTAACTTGACTCAAGGACTTCACGCAGGACCACTGATTTGAATGAAGGGTTTGGCACACTGGAAAGACACTTTATGGTAGGTAGGGGAAAGCCTCAGACATCTTATGGGGGATAGATAACCTGGTCAGGTCCTTAACAACGATTTATACTAATTCTTTGTATGCCATCTTTGTATGCGACCTTTGTATTTACTAGTTACTAATAAGACTCTTAACATTGTAGAGACTATTTACTAAGAAAACAGATATCACTTTCCTCCTCCTGGATGATTCCATCTTAAATATTTTAGTGTTCCATCCTTGGAACACAGAGTATTTCTACCACTTGCTGCTGAACCATGATTAACACAATTATGGTGCATGCTTTGTTTCCAGGCAATACTCATGTCATTACAGTATCCATTTTCCTCTGAAACTGCAATGCATGAGGTTATTTTAGAAGACCTTCTTTCTTATCTCACTGCAAGAGTTTGGCTTAAAAGATTTATCCTTCCTATTACAGTGTGCCCAATTGCAAATTACCCAAACTTTGCATTTTGTGATGTTCTGTATTCTGACAATTTGATGGATATGTTTATGGCATCTACAACAGCAGTTTGCTGGTAACAGGAGCATTTCAAAGGGAAGGCATGCAGTTAGAACAGCAAGAAGAAAACATCTAAATAACAAGATCATGACAGCACTTAAAATCTAGGCAATACATTACCCTGAGTGGACAGGAGGACGCACCAGCATTTTCATAAGGTTTCTTCCAGAGCTATTTGCTAGGATTTTTCAGTGTTTCAGGACCATGTATCATCTAGATATCCTGAACACTTGATAGCTAAGTGCTCTGCAGTTTAGCTACCCTTAAACTGTTCCTTAATATATAAGAAACATCTTCCAAGACACTTCCCTCAAACCTTTAAGACATCGAAAGCTACTAAACAGATGCAACATTTGTTGTATTACGTATCTTTAGCAGTTTCTGGTGGAATAGCTCAGCTGTCTGCATGTGACTACCTTTTAAAATCACGCAGTTATGACTCATCGTTAAAGTATGTGTTGCAGCATCCATTACAGAAGAACTTGAGCTTATTACTGTTTCTTGAGATTTCTACTGTTTCCTGCACTCGGGGCACAACAACCCTATGCAGAGCTACAGACTAAGAGAAGTCTGTCTAGAAAGCTGCCTGGAGGAGAGGGACCTGGGGGTGTTGGTTGACAGCCAACTGAACATGAGCCAGCAGTGTGCCCAGGTGGCCAAGAAGGCCAATAGCATCTTGGCTTGGATCAGAAATGGTGTGACCAGCAGGTCCAGGGAGGTTATTCTCCCTCTGTACTTGGCACTGGTGAGGTCGCTCCTTGAATCCTGTGTTCAGTTCTGAGCCCCTCACCACAAGAAGGATGTTGAAGCTCTGGAGTGAGTCCATAGAAGAGCAACAAAGCTGGTAAAGGGGCTGGAGAACAGGCCCTATGAGGAGTGGCTGAGAGAGCTGGGGTTGTTTAGCCTGGAGAAGAGGAGGCTGAGAGGAGACCTCATTGCTCTCTACAACTGCCTGAAAGGAGGTTATAGAGAGGAGGGAGCTGGTCTCTTCTCCCTAGTGACAGGGGACAGGATGAGAGGGAATGGCCTCAAGCTCTGCCAGGGGAGATTTAGGTTGAACATCAGGAGGAAGTTTTTCACAGAAAGGGTCATTGTGCAATGGAACAGGCTGCCCAGGGAGGTGGTAGATTCACCTTCCCTGGAGGTGTTTAAGGCACAGGTGGATGAGGTCCTGAGGGACATAGTTTAGTGTTTGATAGGAAAGGTTGGACTCAATGATCCATTGGGTCTCTTCCAACCTGGTGATTCTATGATTCTTCTTGGGCAGTGATAAAAACAGTACTAGAAAGAGAGGATTTGCTTTTTTTTTGACAGAAAGGATATCCACAACTGTATGTTACTAAATATTAGTTCCCACGTTTGCTTTTAATGAAATTAAAAAGCAAATCTAGCAAAACCAAAGCTGCTATAGCATAATACGCTTCTGTTAAGACCTCACATTTCACATGCAAGCTAGAAGTTTGACAAGAATACACCCAATGGCACCATACTTATCAGTACTTGCAAAGACAAATACCACTGGGCCAGCCTGGAGACCCGTGAACATGAGATAAGCAGCTTTTTAATGATATTAAGTATGTGAAACACTTTGTGACACAACACATTAATCAATATTTCATTAATGGTACATCTGGTCAACTTTCTGACTTATCAGTAATAAATTACCTTTTCCATGCAATTTTTTTCCAGTAGCAGGCATTTCACAACTACTTTACATTTGAATTCGTTTTCCCAGTCACTAGACATTCTGCCTTTCTTTTGATCACCATCTAGAAGCTATTAAAAAAGCCCTTTTTAGCTGATAGCAGGCTTTGTAACTTAGAAGCAGTTCACTTTATTATACCTCACACAATAAATTCATGTTTTATACTGCATATCATTTCACTTCAGTTTCTCTTAGTCTAAGCCTCACATTTTTCAAGGTTTCCATCATTTTTGCATTCTGTTCCCATGTGTACACTGGCTCCTTTAGTCTAAGGACTGCCTGGCTCTGTTGCTACGCAACAGCATAGCCTACTTAGGGCTTCCTGAAATAATCGTCTCAAATGTGCTTTTTTTAGACCTGTTTCCAGCAGGAATACTTCATTGTTTCTTTATAATGGACCACAGATATTATTACCACAGTATTAGACAGTGGTCACCTGGGAAGTTTTGGCAGCTACCTAAGATGACAAAAATCAATGTTTCTGCTTGCAAAATTCAGGATATACCTTCTGCACTAGCACAGGGAGGTAAATATCTCATACTGTCATAAGTCTGCCAGATGTTCTCCAGGTATATGAGGGCCATATAAAAGAAAACAAAACCAAACAAAAACCCCTTAATTGTTCTTTGCTTTATTTCATTCAAGGGGAAAAATGCTTTCTTTTAAATGCAGAATATGCCACCAGTCAGGAAAAAATAAACCTCCTTTATATGAAATGTATTATAAATTTAATCAGCTCAACGGAAGGAACATATATGCAAATATTCCATGCTGCAATTCATTAGCAAATAAATTTGTTTCAGAACTCTTTAGGACAAGAGTCCACATTTTAAAAATCATTTTACAGATGCCGTGAACCAGGGCTGCATTTGTTTTTCAAGGTACTTTCATGCAGCCCTTGAGAAACTGTCATGTGAAACATTCAATCTTTCCAACCTCAAACTGTATTTTTCAGGTTACAATCTTCAAGTGCTGTTGCTGCAAGGGTAGACCAATGTGTTTTGTTTTCTTATTTGGGTGAAGCTAGCTTAATTAGGAATCTTAAGTTAATTTGTTTCTTTAACAATATGTAGAACAATATAAATACAGAGTTCTACTTAAAGCATCGGTAAACTCTAGAGGGCCAAATACCTTACTATGCACCAGGCTGAGGGTTCAAAGGAAGGAGGTCTAATAGTACAAAAGACAATTTAATAAATAGAAATATTTTACATCATATTTTTTTCATTTCCTTGTCTACCTTACCATGCTAAGCAGCAACTGTGTCTGTGGAGAATTGTGTGTCAGTCCAGAATTGATGTACAGGGTGAGGACTGCTGTTTCCCAGACCCAAAGAAAACAGGAACAAGGTTTAAATTAAGATCCTTGCAGAGGCAAGTCCACCCGCAGTCTTTTCAAGTAACAGGGGGAAGTAATTTCATATTGCTTGTAAAATCCTAAATCTTAAAGATGACGTCTTCGTAAAAAGCGTAGATTGTGGTAGGCACCGGAATAGGTTTCTCAAAAACAAATGCAGCAAGTGATATAAAGGGGTAATTTTCCACAACCATATGCGTAACCACATACACGCATAGCAGCCAAGCTTTCCAAGACTATGATTCAGCAAGGTTTAGTGAGTGGGACTCTGCAAGAATGAGGCATTTCAAGTCTCAATTCTTTAAAACCACGTAAAGTACAGCTCAGACTCAAACTGGTATCAGTACTGCTTAGAAAGCAAAGAGGTCAAGACCTGAAGAGCAGCAACATCTGGAAGTTATCGCCTTTATGGTAACCTAACTGTCTGAAACCCCAAAATGATGCATGATCAGTCAGAGGACAGAAAAGCATTAATAAGAAAATCTTACAATGGGGAAATCCTTTAGTATGTTCAGTTTGCATTTTACACTTCGCAGTATTTAAGGACATTTAAAGACAGATCAAATAATTTCTAACAAAAGCAAAGCCCTCACATTTGCTGTTGTAAGTTTGAAGGTGAACCCTACTCATTTCTTTTGCATGTCCAAGTTTAAAAAAGAATCTAATTAAGCAAAGAGAAAAAAAAGCAAAACAAAGCCCAACTGTTCTGCCCGAATAATCCTTTGTGACCTGGGATCATTTTGAATACTTGGGACTGAACAATCTGCACTTTAAAGAGCTGTCCTCAACAATGCTGACAAGTTTCCATGTGTTGGTACCAGATGGAAACTAAAAAATGGCTTGCATATACTAATATTTAATTAGCAATTGTGCTGGATTACACAATCTGTCCATGACAGTCAAATTTAAGATTAATTTCTAGATGCAAACTCAGGTACCCTGACAAATATGATATCCAACAGCAACTGAGGAAGACAGAGGCTCTGCAAAGCACAGCTTGTTAAAATTAGCAGAGTTTTAACTCTGAGGGTCAAATACCACTTTTATCTCTAATTTCAAGCCAAATTAAAGCTCACATTATTAATTCTTATTCTCCTAATGCACCAATTCTTCACGTAAAAGAATAAAAGGCCAAATGGAGGAAGATAACAGGGTGAGCAGCTTACAGGAGGGGGTGGTAGAAGCATATAAACAAAGCAGAATCCCCTTGACTCTCACAGAGTGCACCGATTTCAGCCAACCAAAACAAATTGCTCAATCACTTTAAGAGGTGGCCTATTAAAAACCCATACAGTAGGCATTTTATACTCATGACAAACTAACACTTACTTGTATCTTCTGCATCCCAAGCTCTTGATTATGGCTCACAACTCTATCTTTCACAGCAGTTGCTGAGTACTAAGCAATGCAAGAAAAGCTCAAGAAGAATCTGGACATACAGTTCTTCCTACATGTATAAAAACAACAAAATGCAATAACATCCACGCCATATTTTCTGGATATAAGCTTAAACATATAATATGAGCAGAAACAGAAGAACTTACAGAGAAGTTTACTGCTATATGAAGTTGACAAGAGGAATTCACGTTGCAACACTACATCAGGACCTCCACACTTGATTTGAATAGTTCACTTGACCATTTAGAGGTTATGCAAAGCACAAAATCGCCCGTTTTTCCTACCTGCTGGTGCATTATGGATATTGAAAGGATGTACCAGCTGTCTACTTACAGTAAGTATGCCTATATGTGCAGAATGATTTCCTAAGTCTTCCAATTCTGAAATCTTGGCAAAGGGAAAAATCTGTCAAGAACAAGAATCACCCACAAATGTGAGTTTCTGGATACCATTTTTTTCCATAAAAGGCAAGCTATGGATATAACCTTAAAAAGGCAGAGATTAACTATGTAAAAGATGTTGCTCCAAATTGAAAGCAACAGGAAACCAGACACATCTCAGTCATTACATACGTGCCTTGTTCAAGTAAAAACTAAACTGCAGAAATAAAGAGAATAAAAGAATCAAGTAATTTAGAACCAGCTAAGAGAAAAGACATGAAACTAAGCAAACCATGGTAAGGAAGTACATAAAAATAACTCAGCACACTCCAAGACTGTGCAGGAAGAAACAATTAACATTAAGTGTCTCCTTGCAAAGAAGAGAAAGAAATCTGGTTTGTAACTGTTAAACCTCCTAGCAAAGATCTTGGAATGCTGACAGTTAGCTCTCAACTTATAGGCCAGCATGGGCTCTTCCTAGGCTAGAGGCCTATCAGGAAACATCAGGCTGCTGTGGTATTGCACATACTAGCAGGAAAATACCTGCTCCACTGTGGTCTCCTCCACAGGCTGCAGGAAATATCTGCTCTAGTGCCTGGAGAACGACTTTTTCTATTTCCTCCTCCTTCTTCAGCCTTTGTGTTCTTTCTGCTGTTTCTTACTCTTTTGTTTCCTCCTACTCAACCAGTGTGGCATCTTCCTGTCTTTCTTAAACACGTTTTCCCAGAGGTCCTACCATCCTGGTTCAGCCATGCCCTATGGTGGGTCCATGCAGGTTACACGGGGCAGCCCTATTTGCCCCTGCCAACACCTGGACATCAACACCCAATATACCACCAATGAAATTCATACTCATCACACAACACTAAGTAGATATGAACGGCCAGGAAAAGCACTACACTGTGCTTTCCAGAGTCTTCCTTGAACTTCAGTGATCAGTGAGACTGCCCTCGTGTCACCACTTTCTCACAGCTAATATGAGGCAGTCTCTTTCCAAACAAAGGCTATGTGGCAAGTACGTTAATACCATGAGAAAGAGATAATATGGCACTATTCTCTACTTCCCAACCTTTACCATCACAGCCTAAGAAAATCTCAGTGCTCTCAAAGATCACGATGACTGTAGCCATGACTTTTATAGATACAAGAAGCAAAGTGCTTTTCCCCACGACTAAAGCCTTGTTTTACATGATGAAGGACAAGGAATCTTTTCTCTGTTATTTAAAATAACTTAAACATGAGATTAGCTTTGACATTTTTTCAGTTTCTGTACCACGAAAGCAGAGAGGGAGTATATATAGGTTTTCAAGCCTATAGGTTACTTCAAGTATTCACTATAGAAACAAAATGATGAGGTTTTTTTCACACCCCACTGAGTTGAATTAACGCATCTCAGAACAGCAAGAAGAGTCAAGGATGCAAGCACAAGGCAAAAAGTGATGTTTGTGGGTTTACTGTGAGCACTGCTTAGCTTGTTTAAAATGTAAATACTCCACAAAAGCAATAGGTAAGAAGACGACACTTGCCCATACACTTGCCACAGTAACATGCCAAACTTTGGTGAACAAACACAGTACACAGAGATTCATATTTTCAGTTTTTGGTGACCAACATGAGATGCTACAAAGGACCTCATGCTTTAGAAATTAAGAACCAACCTTTTGAAAAAGTATCTTGGGTTAGGTAGTGAAATTAATGAGCGAACCCAAGTCGCTTAATCATGTCTAAAAATGTGATTTAATGTATTGTTTAAATGCCAGACGCCACCCATGAAATTTGAAGATACAATGCAAACTTTCAAGATCTGATGAAAACAACACTCTGATTTCAGTCAAGTCAGAAATTCACCTGTACTGTAAAAAACATTAGAAGAAGAAAGAGGGGAGAGGAGGAGACAAAGGCTTTTTTCTTTCTACTACTAAGCAATTAATGTCCACAATTTCTGACATGACTATTTACATTGGATTAAAAGCTTCACTGAACACATGCTTCATAGGTAACCTTTAGGTTAAGTTTAACTTTTAGTGCTATGTCTTTGAAATGTGACATACCAGCCACCGATAATCATGGAATGGCTGGGATAAGAAGGGACGTTAAATATCATCTCCATCTTTTCTACCCTTCCCTTGAACAACATTTCCTATTGCTATTACATACCTACAGCTCCTCACGATCCAAGAGAAACAGTACCAGTATTTTCAAACCAACAGTACTGATATTTGCCTAACAGATAACACTCCATATTTGTTTTGATCACAGACTCCAATGAAATCATAGCTTAACTAAAAATGGAAAAACAAGATGTATCTTCATTTCAGAAAAGCTTTCAGTACAGTGAATGAAATAACATTCCTGTGAGAGAGATGTTAACTCTACCCTGCAGGCTTTCAGTGTCTTTTTGTTTCAAGTCTATCTGAAATGCTCCTCCTTCCTCAGAGCACTGGTTGTTAACCCTTTATTAGAAATACCTTTAAGTATGACTTTTAGAATCAAGCAATGTTTCCCCCTTTTGTATTTTGTTACTCTTCTTGCTGAACCTCCTTCAGGATTTATTCAATTATTACTAACCAAATATTAAAATAAATGAAAAAAAACCTATTCATTATTAATTATAAACTTTTTAAAAAGTTTAAACAGGCAAAACGCTGAAAAGGGAAAAAACCTACCAGGAATCTGGAAGGCTAAATAAAATAAATTTCCCCAGAGCTGACCTCTAGAAGACTCACTCTAAGCATTTCACTTTTGTATGGAGTACTGCTGAAACCACAGGTCCTTTCCATAGAGATATTTTGCATGATGTCTTTACTGGAATGTCACATTTGTATCCAGACAGCAGCAATCTACATATGCCAAAATGTTTTTTGGAAATCATTACAAATATTTTAGCCATTTGACAGACTTAGATGCCAAATGAGACAAATGCACCAGTAAAGTCAAGAGGAACTGGCTATTTGCCTAAAACTCCACCATACATCACATTACATAACATTATGATTTTTAGGTCAATCTAAGCTGTTTGTGTGTAAATTATTTTCCTGTTTGGCATACTTCAGTATGCCATTTAAGGGACTACCAAAGCTAATGGGTTTGACAAAGTAAAAGCAAACAATGAAATTTTCCCCACCAAAAAAAAAACAGAAGGACTTTCCCTTCCTTTCCTACAACTGACTGCTGAGAGTGTGTGAAGGTGAAATCTCCAAGTCTGAGCAGGTATTATTTGAAGATAGATTAAAGTGAAGCACTATGATACCCTCATGACAAAAGAAGTAGCACAGAAAAAGGAAGACACTGTATTCACCTTCGGAATATAAGCAGAAAGATGGGGTTTGTTTATTTTTTTAAACCAAACAAACAAACTCCCCACACTCCCAAGAAAAACACGATACCTCTCCCACTCATCACATACAACACCAAACAAATGCTTCTTCCCCAATTAAGCTTAATTGAAACATTTTTCCGTCAGATTCTCAGTTAAATGATAGCTTGAAGAAAAAATTAACGAAACCAAAAAACCCCAAAACGTCCACCACACACAGAGACTCTCCTCAGATAAGCTAAACTAACCAAACTGCAACCTCTGATATACAGATGGTGATTATGTTGCCCAAAAAGGTAGACTGGTTTGGTCTGATTATTAAGCATGCACTCCAGTAAGCTCCAGCATTACCACAAAGTTTTTATGAACCTGCATAGTGTTATGTCTTTCAAACGTTACGACAGTAACAATCAAGTACTTCAGAGCTAAACCCGTGGCTCACAATTTTGCAGTTTTAAGTTTCATGATAGGTTCTGTCTTTTGGGTTCTCCCTGTTAACCTTGGACACTCTAGAAGAACAATAATAGGGAAAAGGTGCCCCAGAGACAGAACTGTGCTGATACTAGATAAGGAGAAAGTTCATTCTTAGAAACAAAGGCTGATGAGGCACATCTGGAAGAATAAGTATCTTAAAGTCAGTTAATATGCTTTGTTAAGAAAATTTTTCTCTATACACTAAGGCTGAATATCTTTCCTTAAAACATGAGTGGTTTCTCTATCCAGAACAAGTACTTTTCACTACCTTTCCATAACAAGCCTGTAAAGAAAGACTTCAACAGTTGATGAAAGTGAACACACTTCAGGAGAGGAAGCTACAAGGTCTCCTAGAACAGCACTGGCAACATTCACAATAAAAAAACCTTAAAACAAAAAATCCCACAAAAGTAATGGATTTCTACACTGTTTGCTTGATTTCTGTTGTTTCTTGTCCCACACCTGTACTGCATGAATTATGTGCATTATTAATTTGAATTAATTTATTTGCCAGGGTTGCTTTACATTTCACAGATTTCAGCATGTGATGCAGCTTTTCTTGAATACCTGCCATTTGGGTGGATTTCATAAAGGGACAAGTCTAGTTTGCAATGCCTGTTGTTACATACCTGTATTTTTCTGCTCTGCACCAGGGTAAGGTACATTAGACAAGGACAAACTTCACACCTAAATATGGAATTGCTTCTTTGGCTTGCATCTCAACGTCTTGCTGAGAATTTCACTTTATGTGGCAGCATAAGGAAAACAGAAACAATCTATCACAAAGAACCCTGTGGTTGTGTCTTACAGGTTCATGAGAATACCAGCTAGCCCTAGCTCTGATCTTCACGTGCAAGTTTGAGAACCATATGGTCTTGGCACTCAAGTGTTGTTCTGCTGCATTTGGGCACCTTTTGTGCGGTAGGTCTTACTTAAGCTCTGCCTCCTGCATGATCTTAGATGTACTTATTCCTGTGAAATAAGCATCTAGTGACAGAAACATTTGCCTTGTGCATAACACCTAAAGCTAGAAGGACCTCCATAACAGCACACATACTTTATTCCAGAGTCAATTACAAAAAGCCCAAAAATAATCTTAGGAGCATGATCTAGAATTGGAGGTTTCCTTTTTTTCAGTATACAAATCATAAGACTACAGTCAGGTATCCTTGTCTGCAAAAAGGCACAGGACTAGAAGGAAGACAATTGTGTTTGCACACAATAAACTATTTTCAACATACTTTTCATACTAGTGGTTCAGTCCTCTGCTTGGAAATGGGTTCATGTTTCTTGAAGGTGAGGATAGTCTGGAGCCCAGACCCCTCCTTCACTGATGTAAGGCTACTATATGGAAGATAAGTGAGCTTCTCTTCTTTGCTATCTCCACACAGAAGGTGTTAAGTTAAACATAGACTGTGAGTCAGGACTAGAAGGTACACCTAGTGAATCAACAAGTCACTCTGAATCACAGAAAAACTTCAGGTGGAAGGGGCACCTGGAGACCATCAAGTCCAACAACCACTTGCACAAAGCCAGGCTAACTTCAAATTTCAGTCTGGTTGCTGAGGGACTCCAGATGAATTTTGAGTATCTCCAAGGATAGAGATTCCCCAGAAACTTTGGACAACTGCACCAGTGCCAACTACTCTCACAGTGAAAGATTTCCCTTTCATGTAGCTGGAAATTCCCTCAATGCAACTTCTGACCATTGCTACCTACAGTTCTGTTGGAAACCTCCAGGAAAAGTCTACATCATCTCCGTAACACATCATTTGGTAGTGCAGGTAAACCTCCTTGTAAAGTCATCACCACAATGAACAAACTGAGTTCCCTTGGCCCCTGCTCAAACAGGAACTTTGGTACAGCCTCATAATGGTTTCGGTAGCCTCTCTAAACTTGAGTTGGTATGTCAGATATCCCTTTTTTATCCACCCATCCAAGTGACTGTAATGGCACCAGGATCACAGTCCTAGTTACTAGATCATAAGCAGTCTTAGGTGAGAGACAGATGGTATGCACAGTCGGGCCAGCAGTTCTAGATGCTTATAGTTTAAGTAAAAAAGGGAAGATCGCAGTCTTGCATTCAGACTCCTAAAAGGTAGATGTAGATTCCAGACATTTTCCTGGCTCAAGACACCAGCCTCACTAGGTGTACCGTAGAAGCACAGGCTACTGGTTGACGGAGATATGTTTTAATCCATGATTAGTGAGTTTTAGACATTCTATTACCATGTCATAGATGAAATACAGCCCTTAGCTCACACACACAACTAAATACTGGCAAGATGATTCCTTGATATTAGTTTGGCCTACTTTTTTTCCCTGACACGTAATACAAGTAACTATATAGTGCCTTTTCAATCACACGACTGCGGAGTTTATAAAATCAGATGTTACCTCTCTGCTTGCTAGAGGGTAACAGCCCAGGTTTAGACTAACATTGATACTCCTTTGTATCCTGGTACAAATCAACATGTTAACATTGCAGGCCAAAACCATTAATATGCAAAGGATTAATCTACAATACTTATCCACAACAGATAAGAGTTCTAACTCTTCACAAGGCAATCTGTCCTCTCAGCTTGTGGTCTCAGGCAAAGACAACCTAGATATCTGTTCACAGGTTTAAAACGTAAGCAGACAACCTGCATTAACTAGGCAGTGAAAGATCCAAATGTTAGATCTAGATGGTGTGTTTTAAATTACAGTCTGTGTAATTAGGCACAGCAAAGGCCACCCTCTCTTCTGGAGAAAGACCAGTTAATTACTTTGCTGACTGCCTTCTGCTGCCATTTCTTGTCCTGAAGGACAAGCTGCCCTTTACCTCTTCCTCTTCTCCCTGCTCAGACTTCAGAGTCTATTTCCCCTTTGGGGAAAAAGGACCAATACCTACTCGTTGCCCCCTCAGACACCAATATTCAATTAGGAACATGCCGTTGGAATTTTCTAAGCCCAAAGCAGTGCTATAGATTGAGTAACCATTAAGATTTGATTAATTAAGGTTGCAGAAAGAAGAATTATAATCTGATATAAAATTAACGCAAAGCATTCTCAGGATACCAGTTTTAATTAACTTTACTGAATTTTTTTCACTGGTTGAATTCTCATCAGATTCTACACATACAGTCAAAAATATTTTATTTCTCAAGAGAAGATGAAGATTTGCATATTTAACTCCTAAATTTGCAAGAACACACATTCATTGGCCTTGAGCTTGATGACAGCTGAACATTGGTATGTATTTTGCTGCTTACACACATACACACATACTATCTAATAAAGTGCACATCTTATGTACAAGCCAGGAAGCATACTACAGGAGGCAGAAAAATGATATCCATTATAAACTGGCACACAAGAGAATGCCTTAAGATTAACACTGGGCAAGCAGGCATTGATATAAGATCTTATTTTAAAATCAGTTTTTGCAACAGAAAAATAAAGTAGTAAGAAATTTCACCTGTCAACAGCATCTGGAAAAAACAACATCATAATGCATTTTTGCAATAAGGTTCTCTCATTAGTATATTGTGGTTATGAACTTCTTCACAGTCTTTGAGTTTGTTTTTAAATTATGAATTTGTAAAAGAAGCCGAGTAAAAAAAACTAGTTGGATGGCATGAAACAATTACTGAGCTGTATAGTCTAGAACACAGAGCTGACCTTCATATCTGTCCTTTGTGAAAAAAACCCAAAAATAAACTACTGGAGGGATAAAAAAACAGAGTGAGCTTAAACTGCTAGAGGCTGAAGATAAAGTATTCTACAAGGGCAACTCTCATATGGAGTTCTGGCCACAACACTGAAAAACAAGTAGTTTATAAGTTAGGGGTATTTTTTGTTTTTTGTTGGGGTTTTTTTGTTTGTTTTATATTTCTACATACATACTCAGAGATGCCTCAAAAAATCTTAATCATTAAAACTGGTGACTTTCCTTTTCCATTTCTTCATCTTGTGATTCCCACATCATTTTCAATAGTTAATTTGAAAGACCCAGGCAGCATCCTCTGACTACAACTTGTACAAGAGGTTCTCTTCACGCTACTAGATAACATGCATATGGCACAGCTGGCAGCTTTCTGTTTTCACAGCAGTCAAGTCTTCATTATATCTGCTACAAGAGAAGTAGGGGAGATTATGTGACATTAAGCCCTGCTCTTGATTTTTAAGCAACTTGCTGATGCCTGGAAGAAACTTACCCTGTTGCAGATGGAACAAAGAGCTCTAATGGAGAACACTCTGTACCAAAGTTCAGAATGCAAAAAGACAATTAAAGTTCATATTGTCCGGTACAAACAAAGTAGAAATAATCAAGACATACAATGTAATCACAAGGAATTAATGAGGTGTAAAACATCTAAATGTGGCAAACAAAGTGATGAATCATATGGAAGGTAACAGAAATGCCCTGTTTCATTGTTTCCCTAGTTTTCCAGGAAGAAAGTGAACATTTTGGTGGATGTAATAAATAAATTTGCAATGAACACAAAGGCAGATATATTAAATATAAAGAGCGAGAAAATTAGTTATAAAGGTTTTTAAAACAGCCTGGGAGAACTCTTAATTTCTTGTTTGCCATCTCTGAATTCATCTAACAAACATGTCTAGTAAACCTTAAGAATTTTAGCATAGTGTTGGCAAATTCTGCTATATTTGAACAACATTCTGACTACCAACACTTTAGAACAAGTAAATTTAATTTGTAATTCTTTGGTTTCGAAGTTTTATTTTAAGAAAAAATAGAATGGTTTTGGGTCAAGGTAAGTTATCAACAGGAAAACAAATTTTCCCATTGGGAAAATACAGAAGCTGGACAAAATCACATAGCTCTCTAGATACTCACAGACCTTTAGACTACTTCTGAATTCTGTTTCTACTTTCTACTGTAGAAGAAACTTCTCCTTTTCTTCCTTGGTGTGTTGGGAGGTCAGGGAGGAGAGAGAAAGAGAAGGGAACACTCACAAATATTGCAGAAACTGAGCAAGAAAGGGAAAACTACATATTTGTCATCAGACAGGGACTTGTCAGTATTTTCTGAGCTGGTAAGACTCTTGTAACTACTCCATCTTTTAGAAGTCTTTTCACAGTCTGAGTCCATATCAATCTAAATACCACCATGAACATGCTGGGAAGACATTCACTAAACCTATATGACAGGTTCAAGAAAGTATCAGTAAGTGAGACACAGGTATGAACTTAACACGTTGTGTCTTCTGCTGTATCTGTCTCCCATCATGTTTCATCACATCTGGAACTAAGCAGTGAACCTGGCAGGTAACAAACAAGAGGTGCTTAAGTTGGTATATGTGAAACGGCATTAAGTTCAGTTTTCACCAAGTGAAACACACTATTCTGCCTATAGCCAAACCTGTAATCTCCAAAACCATAGAAACATAGAATCATAGAACAACCAGGTTGGAAGAGACCCATTGGCTCATCGAGTCCAACCATTCCTATCAAACACTAAACCATGTCCCTCAGCACCTCATCTACCCGTGCCTTAAACAGCTCCAGGGAAGGTGAATCAACCACCTCCCTGGGCAGCCTATTCCAATGCCCAATGACCCTTTCCGTGAAAAACCTCCTCCTAATCTCTAGCCTAAATCTTCCCTGGCAGAGCTTGAGGAGCACACCAGGATAAAGCCAGCACACCAGGATCTCTTTGACAAGATCTTTCATTCATCAGTCGTCTGTACTAATTATAATTCTGTCCTTCAAAGCTTTAAGTGGAAAGTACATAACCTTTTCTACTGTTTTGCCTGGGTGTCATTAGATCAATAGGCATTGGTAACTAAATCAGCATATTTACCCTTTTTTGTAAAAGACATTATACTAGCTATCTTTTAAACTCCTGTAACTTCCTTACTATTCCAGTATATTCAAGTGAAAAGTACAGGAGCATGGAAGAATGAACGGTGAACAGTTTAATTTAAAGGCGAAAAGTTTAATTTAAATTTGGATGGCACTGTTGGGGATTTTTTGGAACAAGCTTTATCCAACAATACAGTACAAAAAAATTCACTCTTTTTAGTAGCTTTTATAAGCATAGTAAGTGAAACAGACTAGCAAACTGGATACAGGTATCATGCGAAGACAACAAGGATGCCATAGAAGTTCCACAGAAATAAATGGACTTCATTGAAGGCTTGTAGAAAAATCTACCTTAGAAATAAGAGTTCTTTCTTGCCTAGGTCTTCTTGTAAGAAGTGTGAGGAAGAAGGCAAATTACTTCAGCTATTATATGAATTATGTTGTCAGAAGGGCATTTCAAGTAGGGAAGGCTACAAATGACAAGTTGGTAAACTACTTTCTTTCTGAATAGGTTAATGAAGTAAAGCCATTTCAGCTGCCTCAAAATACCTGGCAGAATGCTTGCATTTTGAGACAAGCCTCGCATGTGTAAGTATGTAGTTTTCCTTCTGCTGCATATAGATGAGAAAGCACCAAGTATATCCTTTTCCAAGCAATTGTGGAAACAGAAATTACTTGCAAAAAAAAAAAAAAATCATCAGAAAGCTAGGGCTAAGCCATACTGTGCCACAAAGCTGCTGGAGCTGCTCAAGCAAATAAAAGGGCTGGAGTATTGCTTAGTGCAGGTAGTAGAGTGGCTTCTGTCATTTTCAGATGAGAAGAAATTAAAAAAAACCCAAAACACTTGTCTGTAGAAAAAGCAGCAAAACATGCCAGTCAGTGAGAAAAAAACCCCTGAGATTCTGGTTATGTTAAAGTTGCTTGTTTCACAAGTACTCTACAGATTTGTCATGATTAAATATCTGGATGAGACCTAGGCATTCCCATTCTCTGCATCCCAATTCCAGTTTCCATGGAAAGGACATGTACTTGTTCAAGTAGGTGTGCTGTGCATGATCCAAGAGCAGATGGCGAAGCACTCAGCTTGGCATTTTCAAGCTTATTCCCATCTTGGCTTACTCCTCTTGTGTTGAGAGGCAAAAGGACTTTCAGAAGATGACAGAGGATCCTTCAGGAGTCATTGTCAGATACAGTTGTGTGCAGTTCTCCCTGGTGAAAATAAGCAATAACTACAAAAGCTAGAATGTGTTTTCATTAAGTTCTACATGAAGCTCTTGAAGCAGTCAATAGATAGGGAAGGGGAGACACAAAGAAAAAGTGACCTGTGCTCTGCTTTGGTTAGGTTTTGACTTATAAAATGCTTGAAGATGACTTGAATTAAACTTAGGGATAGTTAGCCCTTTCAGTTAAAAGGCAAGACAGTGTCCTCCAGGACTTTCCACACATCATCTTTATTTAGGGAAGCATAAGGATACTTGACTCCATCTACATCTTGCTTTCAGATGTCATACATGTCACCTTAAATAACCAACAATTCTGGACAAATATGTCTAAAACCACACTCAGGGGTAGGGAAGAAGAGATCCTTTTCACAGAGAGTTGATTAAGGGGGGGATTCATAACAGCAATCTCAACAATTTTTTCTTTACTCTGTCCTTAATAGGCTTCTTTTCTATCTATCTCTATCACTTGTAAACTGAAGACCCCTGATTCAATGCATTCAGTCACTGAAATTATTTGGAAATTATTTGAAGAACTTTCTCTTCTCAATCCCATTTTACATGTTAACCTCTCACAATTAATGCCTCTCTCTTTTGCTTGGTTTTAGCTTTATAAGGCTGCAACACTCATGTTTTGCTATTTAATCCTACTGAATCCTTTCATGCTTCTCTGACTACTTTTTAATTTAGTAATATACCAGCTAGGTTGAATATATACAGCCTCCATGCTACGTCTAAGATGAGCTGGCGAGTTGGAGAGAAAAGTAGGAACCTAAAACCAACCCAATGCACGACAAAAACCCAACACAGAAGACAGTCTGTAAGAAGTCTTCATGCTCAAACTATGCAACAAAAGCACCTGACTACCATGTAAAGACAGACACATGCAGAAAAGAAAAAAAAGGAGAGGAAAAGTTCAGAGATCACAGCCACCTTTACTTTTAGTCAAGTTTTGCTATTATTAATCTTTATAAGAGGAACCACATCTTCCCTTATATCTGTCTCACACTCTTTAGTTCCACAGACAAGGTCCTGTGTGGAGGAGAGAAAAATCTCACCCATTAGACAAACAACTGACATATCAACATTAGTACATGTATACAAATAAGTTGTTCTGCATTTGACTTACCCTGGAAGACCCTCACTAAATCCATGAGGGATCACTCCCATTCTTTCTGTGGACAGTCAACTGCTATTCATGTTTTATTTTCCAACCTGCCCACATCTACATCCTTACTTTCAAAAGAATCTCTGAAGAGAGACAGTTCCTGGCAAAAAGAAAAGCCTAGTATTTTGGACACCGTTATCAGAATGTTAACCACTTTTCTAAGTTACCAGTACATAAGGAGAATCGACAAAACGGAGGTGTTAAACTGACTTCTCCTGAATTGTCACATCATACTTAAAGACAAAATAAACACATGTAGAGATTAAAACCACTGAAAACCTCTATAACTACTATTATGAAAGCCATGATACTCTAAATTGTATCCCTGCCTACCTTGACACCTTCAAACATGCTCAGAGAACAGATAATTTAGAACACTTCACTGGAATTACTTTTCTCTGAGCAGAACAGGAATACTTCAGGGAGAGGGATGGTGAGATGAAATTCTCTCAACAAAGCAAACAGCAGATATGATTAAGTAAGTGCTCAAGGAGAGCGTCACAGAAGGAACACAGGTTGAAAGACAGATTTTACAGGATGCATAGAAAGCATGGTTCCACTTTTCTCATCAGTTTGAGCAGAGAAGAGCCAGACAAATTAGCTGAAAATATGGCCTGCCTCAACAGCAACCACATCAATGCAAAGTCAGGTACAATAAAAGACTTCTAACAGGAGAAATTATTTTCTAAACATCATTCAAATTACCTACTGGGAAATGGCACCTAACCCACACCAATTCCCAGATCAAGTTTTGGAGTTGTTCAGAAGAACAAGTTGACACAAGCCAAAACTGTACAGAAATACTTGGCAACAGTTTAACAGCCATATATGAAACTGTTCTAGTGCTCAGCAGTATTCACTGAGTTTAAATGAAGTATTATTTAACTATTGTTTAAGCAAAGATTGTAACGCTGATCCTGCTGAAACCTGTTCTATAAAAAAAAACACCAAAAAAATCCCTTTAAAGCCCCCATAGTTACCACCAAAATTCACAGAAGAATATAATTATGAAAGAAGATGCTGAAGAGCAGCCTGAAGAGGAAAGTGTAATGAATCACTACGAAGCACAGACACATAGGCAACTATTTCTCTCAGGAGGAGCTGGAGAGAAAAGCCTACTTGCCAAACGCATGCCTCAACACAAAACGAGGTGCTCGGGTGCAGCCTAAGGCTCGGAGAACACATGACATTGAGTAACTGGCTCAGATCACACAGCCCAGAAAGCAGGTAAACTTGGAATGCTTATGGCACTTTTTCCTCCTACTGCAGTAGGAAATTAGTGCAATGTATCACCACCGGAAGATTGGCATCTTCCCATTAGATTCTAACCCCAGAACAGTGCTAAAATGTTCTTCTTTCTAGAATTCTGCCTTGTAGTTTGCTTGTCTGAATTTGATTTCAGATTGCAATCTGTTAGTCTGCAAATAGATGTATGGGAGAGTAGTTAGAACACATATTTATAAAATACCATGGGAGAGATCCAACTATAAATTCAAAGATTTTACTTACTGGCAAAATATACTTGCAAAACTTGCAAAAGAAGAACTGGTGCCTGGCTTAGCCAAACCAAAAGGGTTAGGGAAAGATGTAAGAATAGAAATGCTAACAAAGATCAGACTTGGAGAATCTAGTAAACTTACATTAAATACATTTGCATAGTGTGTTGTCCCACTAGAAACACGGTTTAAGAAGCAGATCCGCAGTCCGTAATGGATGAATGGCGTTTGAAAATTGCTTCTATGAGGCACAAAAGTGATAGGAAAGAGAATTTTCTGCTTGGAAGGAAATAGCATGGTTCAGTGTGCTGCAGCTCTCATTAAAAATAAGTACCTTTTTCTGGAGATTAGCATAAATAAACTCCCTGATCTGCAGTCTTATCAGGTATACAACTGTGGGAAAAAATGTTTAAATAACAGCTTTCATCCCTCACTTGCAAATGTTGTCAATGAAAATGGAAGTGCTGTACATTGTTTTGAGGTCTTCAATGATGAAAGGTGCTACATAAACAATAGGTTTTTCCAGCATCTAAGAAAAAGAGGATACAGCATCTAAGAAAAAGAGGATAACAGAAGTACTTTCTGTTCTTTGGTTTGTACAGCAAGTGCATAAACATGAAAAGTGTACAATTGAAGAGTCTTTATAGAGTGACAATTAGCTAATGCATCATACCATGCAAAACATCTGCATACAATTCCTTCCTTATGTGCTACTGAAATCATTCCCCATTATTAGCTTTCTATATACTAAAAGTCTACTGTTACATGAACATATAATGGATACTAAAGCATCAGGGAGCAAGCGAAGTTACATGCTTAAATTTCTTACACAGTATCTGTGTTTCTTCATCTGCATGGCTATCATGTTCATCTTCTATAAATACCCATTCAAACTGTATTTGTTCTGGAGATGCTCTGTGCATGTGTTGGGGATGGGTGAAGGCTCTGCACCTGTTTTTCACCATTTACAAGAGGTTTTGCTTTCATTAAATTCAAAAAAGTATTGCCGTTTTCCCAGTCAGGCCCTACTAGTACCACACTAGATATAGATACAAAAATTATACTCTAAAAGGGCACGTAGCCGTGGTGGCATTATTTATGCACATTGTCACTCAGAGTGAATGACAATAGCATTATACAATTCTTTACTATCTTATAATGTTATAGCTGTCATTCAATAGATCAACATCTGAACTCCCTGCAGGCAAATCAACACATTAAAAAAAAACCCAAAACAAAACGTGTTCAAAAAGGCCTCTAGTTATTCAGGATAACTTAGATGTCTCCCTATTCAGAGTAAATATTCTGCATGGAAAAAGGTTTTGGCATTTCTCTAAGAATTGAATGTAAACATTAGTAGCCTGTATAAAACAGATCTAAGACAAAATGGTCTAACTTCACTGACAAGAAGCTGTGGTTTCCTTAGGCTTTTAAGGCATACTGAAAACAATTTTGATAAGCTGTCTTTTTCTCAGGTCATACAGCCTCTATTCACGTATACTCCATTCATCTCCCTCATCACGCTCTGACTCCATGAGCTCTTACAAGTAACAGTTACTTAAAATGCAGCAGTCTATTTTTAGTTTGGGTTGTTTGGTTTTTTTTGTTTTGTTTTTTTTTGTGTTTCACATTATGCCTGCCTTTTCGCGTCTGAAATTTTTTCACATGCTCCAATTATTATATGCATTAATGAAACCTGTCCTCTTATTTTCTGCTTGCCATGTTTGAGCTTACAAATAGCCCAAATCAGTAAAGCTGCCATCATCCCACTACTTCAAACCAGAAGTAATACAAAACAAAGGGGCTTTATTACTGAATCTCTCTTGTTCTACAAGGCTTTACACTACGATTTGTTCTTGCTTACATTTAAAATACATATTTTTGATGTTGGTTTTTAAGTCTTCTGTTAATGATACCAGGTACTTCCACTCACACAAACATATTATTGTACTGATCCTACAATGAAAATGAACCAAACAGGGACACCAGAGATCAGCCTAACTGAAATGCAAACTGGAACAAAATATGCATAGTAAAAAGAAAAACTGGGAAAGGAATGTAACAGAAATAGAAACTGTGATGCTACTAAATGAAGCTTCTAAGTTCCAACCATTGCATATTATAAAAAAATTTGCAGGAGGTGTATTAAAAAAGTTACAAAGAATCAATCAGATATGGATCAGCATCTATATATGCAGGAGAAAACAGATCAACACAACTCTGTTCTTAAGGAAAATGAAACTGTGATAGGCATGTGAAATCATGACTCATAAGAAACTGAAAAAGAAACAAATTGTTTAACATTTTGCACATCATGACAATTAAAAGACCCCTAATTAAATCATTAGGCAACAAATTTTAAGGTTTACTTCCTTCAACTCTGCCTACACTGAATCATATAATTGCCGAAGGATACTGTGGAGACTAAGAATATAAAATAGACAACCAAACACAGTTCAGTGAAGACACAATGCAACCTGGGATTAAATGCAATAGTGCAAGCATTCCCTTGTATTCATGGAACTCTTAATCAATGCTGAGCACCAAATATTGGAAGACTGTACCAAAAGATGATTTTTCCATTTAATTTATGCATTATTTCTCTAAGCACACTTAACTGAAATTTTGCCACTGCTCTTATCTTAATAGCAGATTTATATTCTTATAGGCTATGTCTACAGCATTATCCCAATGTCTATAGCATTATTCCCAATTATTATTGCGAAGTTTGAAAGTAGCAGAATCTGTTTATCCTTTTAAATTCTTCTTGCCCTTCTCAGTGAAGTAAGAATGATAGTGAACTGCCACTTAACATCAAGAACTTTTTCTTGATCCACTTGTGGATAGATGTTTACTAAGTAAAAACATATTTTTAATTTCTGCTTTGAACAAATATGATAAAAAAATACAATCAAGGATAAATCTAGAGCTACGGACCAGAAAAACTAGGCAGAACTTTAGAAATTCTTTGAAAGCAAATTGAGAATCCAAGGCATTCATTAGACTAGACAAAAAAATCCAGCGAAATGATGGAACATTTGTTTACCAAAGTTTAGTTTAGTCAGTATAGAACTGACTTTTCCATAAGAAACACATATTAGGAGACAGTCTTGATCAAAGCTCAAGTTCTGCTATTACTTATTGTCCCGTTCTTTGAAGTATGAAGATTTGGGTTTCAAGCCTTGGACTGAACTAGTTCACATCAGCTAAGCGCAAGACTTCTGAGCACTCTTTTTGCAGATCTTCAAGTACATCAGGTATCCAAACTCATGTTCACAGAACACCTTGTGGTCTACAGGCTTCACTGACAGCTTTTCCATTAAGCACCACAGCTTTGACTCTCTTACGGGGTTTACCTCTCTCCTGCCTACGAAAAATTAACAACTTAAGTAGACTACCGATGCTGAACAGGAACCAAGTTAACGCTGCTGCTGAAATAATAATATCCTTTACCAATACGATCCATAGTATTTTGAGTGAGGTTTAATATGTACTATAAACAGTATCATGGAAGGACCATTAATAAGCATCTGTGCTATTTTAAAACAACAGGTGGTGAGATCGTTTCACCACAGTTATGTGCTCACCATATGTGTAAGTGAAAATTCTGTAGGAGGTAGAAGGCAAATGAGTGAATAGTTAGCAAATACGTATATTATATAATATATATAATTATATACATATATTAAAATGTATATGATCTTATTAAAGCTGCAGCACATTTTACAAGCTGATAACTGACAAGACAACTTTGATAGACCTTTGGGTCCTTGGAATAGTTGCTAGAACAAAGAAGTGACAAAAAGAACAGTCAAACTAAGAGACACTAAAATTGTGTTGGAGTTAGACCTATTTGCCTATTACATCTGATGAATCACTGGAACATTAGTGCACAAAGGGATGCATAACTGTGCAAAGACCAGCCAATTGCTTTAAAATACTTCTGAACAGAGGGCAGGTTAAATTGCTCATGAGTCCTATAAACCCAAAGAACAGCAACGTAGCCAATTTTTAAATTAATTTTAATAAAGGTTACAAAACAAAACAAATTCTGCTAGAGAGAACTACACCCTAGCGGACATGGAAATTCTTCCACTGGAACTCTTCTGCAGAGTTCATGTTTTATACTTGTGTCACTCAGGGAAGAAGGGCAGACATACCCTGGAATCATTTTACCACTGCAGAAATGCGACCAGCTCAGAAATCCTGTGTATCTTCAGTATGTTAAGGAAGGACACACACACAAAATATTATATCTTACTGGTTCTACGGTAAGAATAAAAGGAAAAAAACGAAAACAATTTGATCTGGCATTTGGCTAAGTCATTTGAACTAACCAATGAAAGAATTAATTTTGTGTTATTTTTCTATGCTGATATGTTTATATTTAAAGACAGGGATAAATACTGAAAGCATACAGTTCTTGTACAATCAGATCCTTTCTTTTATAATAGTGTTTTAACAGAATGATTTTGTAAGAATATACAATATGAAGACTCTCTTGAAACTAGCCTCTCAATGCATCATTAAACTAATACATAAAAATGGATTAGTGCTTGCGTTGCTGTCAAAAGCAGTCCTCTTCAAGAAGACGACTTTAATCAGCTTGCTTTTGCAAGAGGCATACACAAATCGCGTACTTTTATCTCCATATTTTATATTAAGCCCAGGGACTCATTACCTTGGTTATGAAGTGCTGACTTACTTGATTAGGTCAAATTCATGGGAAAAAAAAAGGGTACTTAATAATGCCTGTCTTGTTCCCAGCACTGACATGTATTAAATGGATAAAGCTCTTAGTCCTTCTTAACAATTGCTAACTCTGCAGTTACTACCTGGGCACTCCAATAAAGATATTCTACTGACAATCATAAAAGAGTCCAACGTGAAACCCATTCACATAGTACAAGACAAAGTTTAAGTTTATGGCTGGCATTTATTTCTTACATGAAAATCTTTTCTCACCTAGAAATGCTAGCTAATGCACCTATACGGCATGCACTTCAAAAGTGTCAAAACATTTGTTAGAAGGGAAAAAAAATGGTACCTCTACTGATAAAATACACTTGGTTGTTCACGCATGCTAAAATACGCAGTCTTAACGTTCACTGTGCAGTATCTGTTCATTCACACTCTACTCAAGCCTTCCTTTAAGGAATTTTGAATTTGGGGAAAATAATCCAAATCAAAGCCCGGTACTAATATAACTGAAAAATTACATACTTACTCTGGAATGTAATTATTTCAGTTAGTTCAAACAGCACCTAATAAACATCAACTTTAAACATTCTCATAATAAGAGAATACATTTTTAACTTACCTGTTTCATTTCACCGCTTAGAAAGGACCAGAAAAGAAATCAAACCTCTGCAACTTCAAGTACATTCAAGGTTATTAAGTTTTCCAGTTTGTTCTCCCAAGGAAGCAAGCCTTATGCAAACATACACATCTGGCCCCCGCTCATAACTTTCGTTAAATGAACGTACCGGTTCAAAGGCTGACTGTGGCCTAGACATCTCAAAGATAATTAAGCTCTTACAAATTTGGAGAACTAACCCAGATGAGGAGTTCCAAAGCGGCAAGAGCCTCTGAGGAAAAGACAGCTAAATATCAGCTGCTACCCAGTCTGTCTGGCATCAACCAGCTGGCCAACTAGTCTGTTCTTCCAGTCAGTGGGGCTAATGCCCCAGACTAACTAAGACACTTCTCTTTTCTTGGCAGAGGTATAGAAGTTACTGTAAGAGAAGAATGAAGAGGAGTTGAGGCAGAGGAGTCTGCACGAAGTGTATACCATTGAACTAAATTCACACTGATAATTAGATATGCATTTTTTCTATGGACATGTGCTCATGCACTCTTGCATTTTGTACGATTACACCACCTCTTTGGAGTACACATAAGATAAAAACAAAAGCAATTCAAGTTTTCAGCATCAAATCAATCAGATGCACGTTCACATCTGCCATGATATAGGGTTCTTGGTCAAGTACTTCTTCATCCCTGTCATCACACTCTTTCAAAATTTGTTAACTAGAGGTCTTTTACACAAAGAGCTAAATTTACTGTGCCAACATTACTGAGAACTCATACTACCCTGTACTTACAACAGCATTACTCACGCATGCTTTGGTGAAAAAAATTATCTTATGTAGAATGGCTGGACTAATATAAGAAGCACCTGAAATTAGTAACATCTTCTTTTTACAGTAAATGGCAATTAGAGAAGAAATCAGCAAATGAACACAACATTCATCCCCTGAGACAGCCAGCCATAGTCTTTTCTAGAAAGGAAAAAGCAGTAGAGATGTCGTGATTCCGACTTCCAAGTGTTCTACAGGAAAAAGTAAATGTGTTTAAGCCTCTTCCACGAAATAATGACACCAGACTCTGCAACTACCTGTTACCACCCTAAGTATTACTCCTGTCATTGCAGCACCATGACCAGAGGCTTTAACCACAACTGGGGATCCCACAACTGTGTCAGTTGCTCTGTGGACATGTAGGATAACAAGATCCTTTAAGATGAACATAAATGTAAATGGGCATGAAATAAAATATCCTTTAGGTTCCAATATCCTGGTTCCTTCTTTCATTAAGAACAAATTATTACCCTAGCGTTTTCTTCCCAGAGGGACAATCATTATTTCCACTCTCAAGCCAAACCACAGAGTTATTAACTGTTACTGTATGCTGATAGCGCTTATTCTTATCATGTCTCTGCAAACCAACCCTATCACAGAATCACCAGGTTGGAAAAGACCCATAGGATCATGAAGTCCAACTGTTCCTATCAAACACTAACCCATGTCCCTCAGCACCTCATCCACCCACACCTTAAACCCCTCCAGGGAAGGGGACTCAACCCCCTCCTTGGGCAGCCTCTCACTATCCTTCTGCTTTGACATGCCTGCTTTAAAGCAACCTTATTTGGAGCAGAACAAGGTAAAAACAAACTCCAAAATCACCAACATGTTAGGCAGAAGCATAGGCCGAGCAAATTTTTCCCTTCTACTCAACCTCAAGAGACAGTTAATCGAATGTTGTACGTATCACAAACAATGTGCCATATCAACGGTCAAACTAAAATGCTGCACATACTCGTTTTTCCATGGAAGATGTGGAAGAAACGATGGACAAGCAACTCGTTAATTCTTCCATTAAGCAAAAAAAGAGGTATTTAAATTTTGCGGCTATTTCGTTTGTCCCAAGGCCAGGTTGGATGGGGTCTTGGGCAGCCTGATGTAGTAGAAGGTGTCCCTGCCCACTGCAGGGGGGTTGGAACTGGGTGATCTTCCATAGAATCATAGAACAACCAGGTTGGAAGGGACCCATCGGACCTTCTAGTCCAACCATCCCTATCAAACGGTAAACCATGTCCCTCAAGACCTCATCCACCCGTGCCTTAAACACCTCCAGGGAAGGTGAATCAACCACCTCCCTGGGCAGCCTATTCCAATGCCCAATGACCCTCTGTGTGAAAAACTTCCTCCTAATCTCCAGCCTAAATCTCCCCTGGCTTTAAGGTCCTTTCTATCCAAACCATTCTATGACAAAAATGGAGAAAGGAACAAACCACAGAGACAAGGCCCCGAGAAAACCAAGAGAATCCATTTCGGTATAAGGGCTGGTTCTCTAGCTCCTATGCTCCCTTTACTTTCCCATCAAGCAACCTCCAAATCTAGGGATGCAAACGGGGTGACATCCTTTTTGCTTCTGACCCCCTGGATCTCTTCTGCCTGACGGGGGGACAGAGGTGGGCCTGCGGGGCTTGCGGGATCCAGGGGCTGCGGGGGCGAGAGGCTTGCGGGGCTGCACCTGTCGCAGCGCTCCCCGCTCCTCTCCGCTTTCCCTCCCGGCCAAAGGAATCTCCCTTCCGACAAGGGCACGGAAGAGCCCCCGCCACCCCCAACCCCGCGATGCCAGGCGGAGAGCTGGCCCCGAGCCACCGCACATCCCGGCAACGAGAGATAAGGCGCCCGCTCCCAAAAGGGCAGCCTGGCTGCTGGCGCAGGGAAAACACGAGAGGAGGGAGGGCGGGCGCGGGGGGAGCGAGGCGCTGAGGCTGCCCCAGTTCCCGGCCTTCCCGGAGCTCGGAGCGAATCCCCCGCCCCGCTCACCTTCCCAGCGACCGGCTCAGCGCATCTTCCTCCCTTCCTTCCTCCCTCCCTCCCTCCCTCCTGCTGGCGGCGGCGGCGGTGGTGGTGGTGGCGACGCGGAGTCCCCCGCGGAGCGCGCTGCTCTCCCGCTGGCGCTTCACCCCCACATCCCGGCGGCGGCAGCTGCTGCTCCTCCTAAATTCGCGGCGCTCCGGCGGCATGAAGTCATCCTCCCCGCCCCCTCCCCGGGCCGCCGCACTCCGCTCTCGCCGCGGAGAGAAGGAGCGGCGTGGGGGCGGCCCTTCATCTTCCTCTTCCTCCTCCTCCTCTTCCCCCGCAGCCCCCGCGTCCCGCACCGAGGCCGCCCCGCGCGCCGCGGCCCTACCGCGCTGAGCCCGGGGAGAGCCTCCCCGCCCGGTGCGCCGGTCTCTGCTCGGAAGGAAAACCCCCGTGGTCCCCGGCGCTGCCTGCGGCCCGGGCAGCCGCAGCTGTTCCTCCGGCGGCGGCTGCTGCTCCCTGCGCCGAGGGGAGAGGAGAGGAAAAGCGTCGCCGCCAAGGTCACCGGGACACGCTTCTCCCACACCAAGGGCGTCCTGATATTTTTAAGACCCACCAGTAGGCAGGGCGGCTATTTTTGTTAACGGAGTGCAGCGCGTGTGCGGGGTGCCTGATGGGCTCGTGAAAGAAGGCTGGATTCGTGTCGCGGATTACAATCACGGGATCACCAGGCTGGAAAAGACCTCTCAGATCATCAGCTCCAACCGTTCCTATCTGCCACTAAGCCATATCCTTAACTACCTCATCTACCCGTCTTCTAAACACCTCCATGGACCGTGACTCAACCATCTCCCTGGGCAGCCTCTACCAGTGCCTCATGACCCTTTTGGTGAATTTTTTTTCCCAGTGTCCAATCTGAACCTCCCCTGGCACAGCTTGAATCATAGAATCATAGAACAACCAGATTGGAAGAGACCCACCCATTAAGTCCAACCATTCCTATCAGACACTAAACCATGCCCCTCAGCACCTCATCCACCTCCAGGGAAGGTGACTCAACCACCTCCCTGGGCAGCCTGTTCCAGTGCCTAACAACCCTTTCTGTGAAGAATTTTTTCCTAATGGTAAGCCTAAACCTCCCCTGGAGGCTGTTCCCCAGTATTCTATCACCTTTCACTTTGGAGAAAAGGCCAGATCCCTCCTCTCTACAACCTCTAGAGTTGTAGTTGTAGAGAGCAATAATGTCTCCCCTCAGCCTCCTCCAGGCTAAACAACCCCAGCTCTCTCAGCTGCTCCTAGTAGGACTTGTTCTCCAGCCCCTTCACCAGCGTCTTTGCCCTTCTCTGAACGCATTCCAGAGCTTCAACATCCTTCTCATAGCAAGGGGTCCAAAACTGAATGCAGTATTCAAGGTGCAGTCTCACCAGTGCTGAGTACAGTGGTAGAATCACCTCCCCAGATCTGCTGGCCGCACTGTTTCTGATACAGGCCAGAATGCCTGTATCAGAAAGATCCTCCAAACCCACGCTGTACACAGGGCTAGCATGGCTATGTTGCTGTATAAATAACACCAGGAAGTCTGGTTCAGATAGATGCAAGTGTCACTGAATTGTCCTGGTCTGAGGGCAATTCTGTTTCACGAGCAAGGCAGGGCTGTATCTGGTTGAGAAAAGTCCTCCTGGATAGGCTCTTGGGAAAACATGAATGTTATCAGCATGGTTGTTTCCAAGGCACTGTGCCAGCTCTCTTGACCCGGTAGCCAAGTGGTGCCTCAGCAAGGTTTTGGAGGAGACCCCAGTTGGCCATGTTAGTGCTGAGGTCTGATACAGGGGAGCTGCCTCAGTGGCCTGAGTATTAGAGCTTGGAAGGTTGTAGTGGTAGGGGAATGCAGAAAAGGGGAGTCGAATCTCATTAAGGCAAGGATCTTAATCTGTTACTCAGATGAAATATAAAAAACTCTGAGCCCAACTTCCCTTTTAGAAGTCCATTGTGTTTATTTTTGTTGTGGTTGTGATAAGGCTTTCAGTTGTGCCAGTGTCTGACTTGATTCCCTGTACCTGTGCAGTCCTACAGCTTTAGAAATTTTGGGCTGCTCCTATTTACTCCCTACCTTAAGCCTCTTCTATTGATTGACATTGCAGACCTGAATGTGCAGCACTGTCAGCATTTCAACAGTGATATTTAATCTCTGTTTACTGTGTTAGGTGAGGTGATTAAAGGCTCATCTCCCCACATGCAGAAGAGCTCAGGGGCAAGTGGGGGAAGCCCAAATAACCGTGTCGGAGACATGAGCCCCTGCCCAGGGATTGGGTAGTTTTACAAAGCTTATTATGGGATGTCAAAAGCAAGATCTAATGGCAGGGAAAGGAAGTGATTAAGGTGATACGGGAATTAGCAAGTGTGGGAAAATAGTGGGATGAGGAGGTAAATAAGTCTAATCCTGTGTAAACAGGCTTGTCTGGCTCTGCCCTGCGCCTGATGAGGCAGTCTCTCCTGTCTTCTCACTAGACTCTATTTCTCACTCTTTTACTGGGTGAGAGGACTCCTGTGTGCTGTGTGTATAGGGTGTAAGTGCCAGCGGCAAGTCACACCTCACATCACAGGGACCCATGGCAGAGAGGAGGACAGGATTATACCCTTTGTGCCATCTGTGTTTACTTGAGGTTTTGTGTTTGTGTTGTTTTTTGTGGTTGTCTCCGTATTTATATACACCTATGTGTGTATACATACATAGTGTGTGTTTGTGTGCTGATTAGGAACTCCTGCTCTGACTCGCTACTGACTAGATGTAGGCAAATGGAGACATGGTTGCCTCTCTTCTGTCAGCTACATGGTTCAGCAACTTCTAACACAATCCACTAAATAAGCAGTGTACTACAAAATCCCTGATCTGTGAAAAATCAAGGATGATGGTGATTATTATAATTACTATTATTATTATTATTACTATTGTATAATAACTATTATTATTTCTTTGATAGCAGTAAATTCCAGAGTCAAAAGAAGCAAACACTTCTGGCCCAAGAGTATTTAGTACTATTCAACATGCATAACTACAAAAACAAAAGGAAGGACACATGGACAAGACACCTACAGAATTTGACTTTAGTAGAAAAACATACAGGCTTGCATCATTTAGCAACATTCAGAGAGCCTGTTCTACTCAGAGGATATAATCTTTGATTTAGTAATTATGGATTCAATCAGTTCCATCACAAACTGATGGAATTCCATGCATTTCAGCTTTGAGATGGTACACTGCAGGGAAAATAGAAGGAACTAGTTAGTAAAATCAGTTGAACAGCTGAACATCTTTAATGAAGAGAAGTGTGTAAGGAAGAACTTCAGACTTGACTGCAAAGGGGGTAACTTTAAACAAGGTGTTAGAACTAGGCTGTCAACCAACAAATGAAGAGAAAATGGTGGCTTAGAGATTAGAAATAATAAGGGGGAGGTGATATTTGCAACATTCAAATTAAATTAGACTGCGGAAAAAAAAAGTAAAATGTATCATCACTTGTAAAAATTTAAAGAAATCCTCAGATGAAGAAATTGAGCTCTTTTTTAATGAGGATGGGGTGAAAAATCTAGGCACTCTCCCTCAAACTGAATTCTTTTCTAATAGTTGCTGGCTGGAGTGGAGGGTGGAGTGCAGGTAGAACAGTGAAGGGGAAAGAATGAATGTATAGAAATGGATGTTACTGTTTTCACAGTGAAATTAAAGTCAAGAGTGTCTTCAAGTCGGAGGAGTTAATTTCCATTTAAATGTAATAGAAATAATGCAGTGATTAAATCTTAAGAAATTTTTGTAAGTCAAAGGTAGCAACCTGTTCCTGAATGTTGTTAGATGGTACCATTATTTATGAAATAAGAAGATATCTAGGAAATTTCACTTATGTGAGCTAGCTGGTGATAGCACACAAGACTGGAATTCAGGGATTTCTTTTTACTATCAAGCCCATCAGTAAACTGCAGAATATAGGGATTGGTGTAAGGTAGATACACCATAGGTGTAAGCAACTAGGAATATGAAGGATGGCAAAAAGTTGTTCCACTAAGGCAAGATGTCATTCTGGAGAAAAGCTAGGGGTAGCATTTAAAAAAAGAGTGATCTTGGATTTGGTTTTATTTTGGATTTTCAGTAGTGATCTTGGCAAGTATGTACAAATGAAATAAATTTGGATTAGAAGCACTATCAATACAGAAAATATTTGAGATAGAAAACTAAACCAGATGAGGAGTAAAATCACAGAACTGGGATGAAGTGTAATGGAACTAACTAAAAAACCCCAAAACTCTATGCTAGATACTCATCAGCTGGAAAACACAAAGGGAAAGAAATTAAAATTTAGAATAATGATCATAGGATGACTCTGAGCTAGTGACGTCATAAGTTTTGAAAAATGAAAGTGTATTTTCATCACATATCAATGGAGGCTAGTATACGGGGTCCAACAAAAAAATATGAGACTATGCCTGTAACTCTTTTTATTTAACAAATTAAGAAAATCAACTGTGATCACCTTCAAAATAGTTCCCCTCTCAACTGACACCAAGCTGCATACGATGCTGCCAATGTTCAAAGCAATTTCACAGCTCATTTTCTGAAAGGCTGTTGATCTTCATCATTTTTACTTTCACATCTTCTGTCAACAAAAAATGGGTTCCGCTGAGCACCGACTTGATCTTTGGGAAGAGGGAGAAATAGCAGGGAGCCAGATCTGGTGAATAGGGTGGGTGCTAATGTGCAGCAATTTTGTTATTAGCTAAAATCTGCTTCACAGGCAAAGTATATGGGCTGGTGCATAGTGACATTTGTCCAACACAGTGTAAGAAATTGTCTATTTGACCATGGATCTGTTTGTACTGAGCTCAATTGAGTTGAGCCTTGTCTCACTGTGACAGGTTAGAACATGTTCTAAACCCATTTCCTTGTCTTTCACCTCCCGCTCTTGGTTCCTGAACTTTAGGGTTAGCCTTGGGGTTTTTTGTGTTGGACCTCGTAGATACGAAATTTTGTTGACTATATGAAATATTGCTGCCTACCTACTTGAGTTTGCTGTGGTGATACTTCTCAATAGAAAATGTGTTACGGTTAACAAATTTCTTTACAGAAAGCTAATTCTTCTTTGCAATTTAACCAGTGACTTGCAAACACTTAGATCAAGTGGCCAAATATTAAGTATGTGGCCAGCCATATGCTAAGTTGAAAGACAAATGGTGAGAATCAAGGCCATCCACAGAATAATACATAGGAAGTATGTGAACAGGACAAGTATACATATATATATATATGCACACACACACACATATATATGAGCTGTGAATTTTAGCAGTAATATGGAGAGGATCACTTCATATATTGCCTCTGAGTTTGACTTTATTGTTTCTCTGACTTACGGAATGTGTGTGTATTTCCTGAGTTCTTGGTCTATGTTCAGAGAAAGAGTAAGGTGAACTCCCATGGGGCTACTTTTCAATTTTACCTAGGCTTTTAATGCATCAAAAATATATGCCAACAATTGCATAGCAGCATTTAATAACTTATGGGAGTTTTCTGAAGCAGTCCTGTTAGGAAATACTTGATTGAACTCGTGGCAGGTATAACCACCTTAACAAAAGCTTAACAAAGATTACTCTGTGTAAGCCCTGCTCTGCAGTAACTAAAACACCCCTGTGTTATCAACACTGTTTTCAGCAAAAATCCATACTATAGCACTATACTAGCCATATTATGAAGAAAATTAACTCTACCCTAGCCAGAAGTAGTACAAGAACATAAGAAGATATGGGGATCACTGCCCCATAGACTTCTTTAAATTTTATATTCCTGGAATAGGAAAATTGGATGTACTGAGTATAAAAAACCCCACTAATCTCACATCCACTTTGTTTTGCTTTAAATAGCATACCTTCTATGGACCTGCCTATGTGGCAGTCACCTACGTTAGGTTCTTTTTGTGTGTTCCACAATTCTAACTCATTTGGAGTCTCTAGTGCAAGCAGTGTGCTGTTTCCTGGAGATTTACAGAATTATAGAATGGTTTGGGTTGGAAGGGACCTTAAAGATCATTTAGTTCCAATCCCCCTGCCATGGGCAGGGACAGATTCCACTAGAAAAATAGATAGTTCTGTTATAACCAGTTTATTTATCATAGTTTGCCATAGCTTTTTTCTTTTAGTATTTCTTTTCAGTATCATGGTGTTTTAGGGGCTAGGGCCTTCTTGTCTTCTTTAGGTTCTTTCCTTGTCTCTTGGCAGGCCATCTCTTTTCCCATGTTCAAGGTTATCAGCTGGTTGAACCTTCCTTATCTTCTGGCTTGAGCTGCCTCTGGGGCTGGTGCTTTGGTGTAGTTGAGTGAAAGTTCAACGTGAGTTCAATGTATCTGGGTGAAAGGTCACAGCTTGCAGTCTAAAGCTTCACAAATTCGGCTGCTAATGCCAGGCAAGTTCTGCTGTGTCATGCTTCTTTGCAGTTTGGAAAGGCATCATCTGTCGTTCAATTTTATGGCCTAATGTTAAGCAACTAACTCTAAAAGGTTTTATTTATTATATCTCAGACCAAAACAATTAGTATTCTTTAACTACAAGATCCAGTTCTACCCTGAGTTACAAGTTGTTTCAGCTGAAAGTAACAGCAGTTGTGTGTGTTCCAGGGGAGAGCCTGGCCCTTAGCCTCCTGACATCAATAGGAACAGATGTGTTTTTATCCCCTTGGGACTTCCATCGTTGTCTTAGTACAAAGGGATCTGATTTTCTTAACACTTCAATAGCAACCTGCTTGGGTTTTCTCATTTTCCACTCTCAGCTTCATTGCTTGCTTATATATTTTATAAACTTTGTAGGAATAATAGTCTCATAGTAACAATTTCTGTGCTTAAAAATGCATTATTGACATTGTAATATAAAGCATACTCCCATGCGGGGAAAATAGCCTATAATAATAATAATATGATGCTGGTTTAATGCATATGCCATAAAAGGAGAAACTGAGATTATACTAGCATTATTGATTCTGGCATTAGCCATAATGTTTTCTAAGTGCTTGACTATTTTTTTACTTTTTTAGATGTAGTATGTACAATCTGTTGTTTTCAAAGAAAAAAAATACTGTCATCTGACAATTGTGATACCTACATAGGTCTTCAGTATGTTTACTTATGTGAATGGATATCTATTGAACTTAGCAAATGTTGTCCCTGCCCATGGAAGCAAGGGTTTTACTTAGATGAACTAGAAAGATCTGTTCTAACCTAAACCTTTCTGTGATTCTGTGATATTAAAGTGAGATGTAGTACTTTACCTCTAGATTCCACAACTATTTGTCAACAGGGGAAAAGCAAAAAAATAGAGATTCTTGACATAAGTTGTTCATGCGCTCTTCTAACTCCGTCTTTTAATCCTCTTGGATCTTCAGCCTAATTCCCATTTTCAGGTTTATCATACCAGGCCCGGCAGGTGTTATCTGTTCTTCATTCTTTCTGCTAGCTCCTCCTCAGATCATGGGATTTTCCACTACCTAATAGTATATAGTGGAACAAAGAAATTGGAGGCTCTGTAGTTCAGTTTCACTTAATGTTCATTTCTTCACAATTGCCAAGTGTCATTTTGGCTTGTCATGGTATCGCTTCATCTCTTTCTGAAAAACCTGAGTTGATGTACTCCTCTTAGGAGAACCCTTTACCTGCTCATGTCTCCTTTGCATTAGAACTCTGTACCTTCCACTTCCTTGCAGTCTGATGTCAGATAGGTAGTGTTAGTTGGCTGTCAGAGAACAATAAAGGTGAAACCCTCAGGTTCCCAGAGTAAGAAGTTAACAAAGAGTCCTACTGTCTCTTCACTGGAGTGTGCTTTGTGAGAGTGAGATATTAGAAGTGGTTGTATACTTTCTGAGTATATGTAGTTTTCAGACTTTAAGGATTTGGATATGTTTGAATCTGAGTGGTTAGTTCAGTTCCTCACCCAAAGCGTGTGGACAAACAGCTCATCAGATTTGTTTTCATTCTGGTTGGACTTACCCCGACAATTTCTGAGGGTAAAAAAGGTGCTTTTTTTTTATGACATTAAAGTATGTTTTGAAGCTCACGCACTTCTGAAATTTATAGGTCACATGGTTAAATTTGGTAAAGTTATAATCAAAAGTAAAAAAAGCCCAGTCCAAAGTTGTGAATAACTCCTAATAATAGATAGGCTATTCTTAGTATACAAGTATATCTGTATGCAGTGTCCACATATCATGTTTATTTTGATGCCTTTCTGTCTTAATAATGCTCCTAGGAGTTTAGCCTGCAGTCATATTTAGCATCTTGTGTACAGCCTGTATTTCTTTGACTGTCATTGGTAGAGACTTATATTTTTGTAAAGTTTTAATCCTGATTTTATTTCAGATTTCATCTCTTACACCTGCTTATTTAGGTGAAGGAACCTGTTTAAGGTTGCAGTCAGTGAGTCAGTTATTGTTATGTACAAGCTTTTGAAAAGAGATGTCCCCAAAAGCTTGTCTTCTCCACTCTTCATTCTGCAGTGCAGCAGAGAGCATCTTGAAACACAGATAAGATATTTAATGAAAAAAAAAAATACTACCAAAACTTGCAGTGCATAACAGGGAAGAGAGAACAAAGTCTGTGAGAGTTGTCAAAACCTGATGCCTTTGCAAATCCAGAGTTTGACAGCAGAAATGCATGACAGTGATCCTGTGTACTTTTGGTTATCATTCACTGCCAAAGCACTTAAAATCACTGGAGAATCATGAGAAGCCTGTAAGTCTCACCAGAGAAAATACGTCTTATCCTGATCTCAAATCTAGCACAACCCGTCAGTTGGCTCTTAGGCAGATTTCTCAGTAATGTTCCAGCACCTCCAAAACCTTGCCTAAAGCAATTTCAAAAGCTAAAGAATGCCTGTTTAGATTCTGTATGTTACCTTTTTTTCCCCGTTTCCCTTTATCCATCCTTTACTGTTCAGCATTCTTGCGCAAAAATTTTCAGTTCAGAATTAAAAAAAATAAAATAAATTTTGGATGGTGGCTAATCTTAGTTTTCTAAATAACAGAAGCTTGTGGGCTGTTTGTAGTTTCTTAAATGTTGTTGAGTAGGTGGCAGTTATATATATGTGGTTCTCCTGGTTTTCAAGGCATTTGCAGTTCTCAGTTGTTTCTTTGGGAACCATCTACTGAAACTTTGGTTTAGGTCCCTTCTTCTCCCTTTTCCTGTACAACAGTAATTCTTTCTGACTGTTAGGTACCTGTAGTCAGGGCAACGTTGGGCATTTGTAGTTTGAGTTGGCTGATAGTCATCCTAGTAATATTTATGTATCAATTAAGACATCTGCCTGTTTCCTAGGAAATATTTTCATTGTTGAACAGGAACGTATATTTAATGACTTTTTTAATTCCCAAATAGAATAAAAGAAGTAAATCTATTACTGAAAAGTGCTGTGGTCAGTGGTTTTGATTCACGCAGTTGGAGTGTTGCGGCTTTCTGCTTAAAATAGTTATTTCCTAGACCAGGTACTTCAGTGATTCTGTATCAATGCCAAAACATAGTTTTATAAAAAGTAAATGACTAGGTTTTTTTTTTGTTTGTTTAATTTTGCTGTTTTATTTTGGAGTGTATATTGGAAAAATTTTGTAACTGCTCCTTGTGCCTACCCACTCACAAGCTCAGTGCCTCCATAGGAATTCTACTTTCAAATCAATCTTCTGTTGAGATTGTGGATTTCTTTGAGTTTGTTTATGTTCCTAGAGCAACTCTGTCAGGTAAAACAGAAGAAATAATATTTTGGAGATGACTTTCTCAGCATTAGGTTAATAGGATATTTGTTCTGTAGGATGGGAATAAAACCCCCCTGAAAAAACAGTATGAGTTTCAGCAAGAGATGAATAGAAGGTACAACTTCCACAAAATCCTTCTGCAAATATTTTTCATCCAGTCACAAAAGGAAGGATTATCAGGGAAGAACTTTTAAGAGATTTAGTTGCAGTTTGAATGAGCTCAGATGTTATTGTGATAAACAAGGGCATAAAATTGTACAATAGGCTGAACATTGACATTTTGTGATGAGTGGAATTTCATTGTACTTGTATAGATATGAAGGCTGAGGCAGATAACATTATATGAAATGAGTCCTGAATATCCACACAGGCAGTATCTTCCAGAGGCAGTATCAAATTACATGACAGAGGAGCAGCAGAGCATGCTTTATCTGAAAAGAGCCGTTGGACAGTGTATGCTTTCTATCTCAAGTAATAAAAGATTAATTAAGTGGATAAGTAGCTGAATAGCATAGACTCGTAACTTGCTGTTTGCAGGCCAAATATATCCTACTTTTGCTAAATCAGACCTCAGAAGCTTATACCCAAAGGTACAGTTCTATTCACTTCACTTTCATAAGCAACTACAGTTTTCATCACTGTTTGGACAGAATATATTCAGTTACAGATAATCCAAACTACCTTATTTTTTAAATTTGTATTTTGCTAGAAATACCAGTTAAAAATGTGATTTGAATTGTTATAACATGAAAAAGCTTTGATGCTAGATTAGGATTTGATTAGGCTAGGCACAGTACCAAACCAGCCACAAAACAAGATATTTTCCTGTGTAGCTTACATTCAAAGGATCAAGATATTGGGTAGTAGGATACAGTTTGGTAGTTTTGTCCTGATGTTCACCAGTATACAAGTATCATAACACAGGAACAGCCTAAGTACTCATATTTCAGTGACATCATAGAAAAAAGATGATAGGGATGGTAAAGAGATGACTTATGAAGATGTCCTATCTCAGGTCATGAAGCTTTGCATTTGAAACCACATATGGAGGAATGCACAGAAGTGAATACTGGAATTAAACTGTCAGGATGCAAAGTTAACTGTGCTAACAGTGCTCAGGCTTTGCACAAGCAGGGCATGTACTGAAGCCAAAAAGGGACATGGTGGTTATTCATAAGAACATAAATGAGATTTTTTATTGTGTGGCTCAATAGGAAACAACCTCCCAAGCCTATTTTAGAAATGTTTTGAAGAAAGAACATGGAGCCATGGTTGAAATAAGATATAGAAAAATAACAGGAGGAGAGTAAGGACAGAACTCTAGGGAGGAAAGGGCAGGAGTTAAGGAAGTTACTCTAAAGGCCACCCTAGAAGAAGCTGAAAGAGTTCGAGAACACTGCTTCGTAAAAATGAAGATAGAACAAGATTGTGCAATCAGCAGGTTAGAAGTCAGTGAGGATTAGCAAGTACTGCTGGTTCTGAGATGTTGGTATGTTGGTAGGAGGACAATGTAGAATCTTGATCCTAGGGTTTTTTGATCCCTTAAAAACAATCCCTTCCTTTGATTTCTTAAAACAGCTACTACATACGTTGGTAATCATAGAATAATAGAATGGTTTGAGTTGGAAGGGACCTTAAAGATAATCTAGTTTGAACCCCCATGCCACCTCCCACTAGATCAGGCTGCCCAAGCTCCCATCCATCCTGACCTTGAACACCTCAAGGGATGAGGCAGCCACAGGTTCCCTGGGCAGCCCGTGCCAGTGTCTCAGCACCCTCATTGTAAAGAATTTCCTCCTTATGTCTAGTCTAAATTTGCCCCTCTCCAGTTTATACCCATTGCCCCTAGTCCTAACAGTACATGTCTCTGTAAAAAGTCCCTCCCCAGCTTTCTTGTAGCCCCTTGAGGTACTGGTAGGTCACTCTAAGGTCTCCTCAGAGCCTTTTATTCTCCAGGCTGAGCTATCGCAACTCTCTCTGAGCCTGTCCTCATATGGGAGGACCTCGCACTCTCCGATCTCCTTTGCAACCCTCCTCTGGACCTATTCCAACAGTTTTGCACAGATAATGTCCTTTTGTGAATTCTGCAGCTACAATAATCTTCATTTAACTAGTTCGTTAGTGGTAGTTTTAATCTTAAATGAGACAAAATTGATAGACTTGTCATTATTGCTGCATTCTTAACTGAGAGAATTCTGCTGAGCAGACTTAGAGCTGTTGTCTAAAACTCAAGAGTAGGCAATGCCTCTTTTGAATGTGTAGAACCAAAATTATGGATTTCCTTCCCTATGTGTGCAATAACCTGCTACCTACACTCTCCCATGTCAATGATATGAGGTAAAATTCATACCAGAATGTAAAGTTGCTTGCTTTACAGAATCACAGAATCACTGGGATGGAAAAGACCCAAGGGATCATCAAGTCCAACCATTCCTATCAAACACTAAACCATGCCCCTCAGCACCTAATCCACCGGTCTTGTCTTTTAAACACCTTCAGGGAAGGTGGGCAGCCCACCTCCCTGCACAACCTGTTCCAGTGCCCAATGACTCTTTCCGTGAAAGTTTTTCCAGTGTTGAGCCTGAACTTCCCCTGGCAGAGCTTGAGGCCATTCCCTCTTTTCCTGTCCCCTGTCACTTGGGAGAAGTGGCCAACTCCTTCCTCTCTACAACCTCCTCTCAGGTAGTTGTAGGGAGCAATGAGGTCTCCTCTCAGCCTCCTCTTCTCCAGGCTAAACAATCCCAGCTCTCTCAGCCTCTTCTTGTACGACTTGTTCTCCACCCCCCTCACCAGCTTTGTTGCTCTTCTCTGGACACACTCCAGAGCCTCAACATCCTTCCTGTGGTGAGGGGCCCAGAACTGAACACAGGATTCAAGGAGCGGTCTCACCCGTGCCGAGTCCAGAGGGAGAATAACCTCCCTGGACTTGCTGGTTATGCCGTTTCTGATACAAGCCAGGATGCCATTGGCCTTCTTGGCCACCTGGGTGCACTGCTGGCTTATGTTCAGTCGGCTGTCGACCAACACCCCCAGCTCTTTCTCCTCCAGGCAGCTTTCCAGCCAGACTTCTCCCAGTCTGTAGCTCTGCATAGGGTTGTTGTGCCCCAAGTGCAGGACCCGGCATTTGGCTGCGTTAAACCTCATGCTATTGGTCTCTGCCCAGTGGTCCAGCCTTTTTAGGTCCCTTTGTAGAGCCTCCCTACCCTCCAGCAGGTTGACACTTCCACCTGGCTTAGTGTCATCCACAAACTTGCTTAGGGTGCACTCAATGCCTTCATCCAGATTATTGGTAAAGACATTTAGTAGCGAGAGTGATTAATTTGCAGCTTGAGGAGTTCTCAAAAGAAGTCTGGACCCCACAATGTCTTGGATGATGTAAATATACATAGTACTTATGCTGAGATCCATGTCATCCGGATTCTACCTCACCTTGACACTCACTATCTACATTTTCCTCAAGTCTGAGCTGGAATAGCTCTCTAGAGACTACTTATCCCCCTGTTTGTCCTTAGAATTATTAGTAGGGCCTGGGAATACTCAGGGAAAATCCTGACTGAGCAGAGATCCATGGCTTTTGCCTAAGGCCCTACTCAGTCTGGTACTTGCGTCTGCTTACTTAAGCCTTTAAGTAAGGCTGTCTTACAGCCTGGAGGGCAGCTAACTGGTGTTGACGGCCCTGGCATCTCTTGAAAGCATATCATGGTACTTCATGCAGCTATATGAAGCAAACTGTGTGTATACAAAGTATGTATAGGTGTATATCTCAGATATCTCATAGTCTGAATCATTAATGCAAAAAAAGATAGAAGAAAGGCATCAGGAAACATTAATTTCTGCTTTACACATGGAGAACTGGAGCACAGTGAAATTTGAGCAAGGTCAAATGAGTCTGTGACAAAGCTGAAAATTGAATTGAGAACTCTGAGTGCCTTGACCACTCTATTTCCTGTTAAGTGTTTTCCCCACTCAAATGCTTATCAGAAGATGACTTTTCTTTTTCTTCACCCTAAATTCTATTTGCATCACTGCTTATATCTGAGTTTTTCAACAGCTAGTATTTTTGCAGCAATGAAAAACAACATTGTGGAAGTGGTCTTCATTTCCAGATGGAGAGTGGTTATCAAAAGATTGTTGAATGCTTATTTCTTGTGACATATAAAGCTGCTCAAAGAGAGAGGTGATAACTTTTGGAGATGTTTTTATATAGGAAACTTACAATGTATTGAACCTATTTCATCTTAAATTTCTTACCATTTGCAAAAAGAAGGAAGAATGATGAACTGTGCTATTTTCTACTAAAACCCTAAATTTTGTGGCTCCTGCAATCATTTTTTTCAACACACATCAAATTTCTCTGTTGGTGAGACTTCTGCTATGAGCAAGCTCCCCTCCTGTAATATTTAATTAAGTAGCAGAATAGGTTTATATTGACTTTATTTTAAGGAAAAGGCAACCAAACCTGAATATGTGGCAAGTTCTTTAATTTTACTTAGTTTATATTTTCAATTACATCTGAAGAATTTCAATTTTAGCTAGTAAGTCTTAAGAATTAGATAATTATTTTATTAATTAAATGTATTTCCAGTAAAACATGATATGACTGTTATTTCAAGGGACAGCACATCAGAAGGAAGGCCCCCACATTACTCCTCCAGATGGTTGTTTTTGCTAATTAAAAATCTTCCATAATTTGAAGATTTTCTTTCAATAAATGCATCACTTCGGTATTGGCATAGACATTTAGGCTGTCCCAGGAAGCTGAGAAAAGCCTGCATCAGTCCTTATTTTGTAGAAAGTAACTGATATTCACATTGCTTCTGTGATTTTGATAAGAGTTCAGCCACTAAAGGTTTGGAATCTGCTGAAAAAGTCTGCCTCAGTTTGCCATTCTAGGTAGATACAATGGCTAGGTGTGAATTTAAAACCTTTCCTTAAGTTTTCTCAAAGCTTCACCAAAACCGAAGTAATGACAGGGCAAAAATTTTTCCTGTGTGCCTGTCCCTGTAAGGCCTCTATTGACTCTTCATAATTCCAGTTCTGAATTGAATACAGTCTCAGGAAAGGAAACATTTATAGAAGACGCTTACAGTGGAAGGGTCTCTATCCTATTCCTGCATATGAAAACCAAGCTTTGGGACCAGCTTGTCTTTGAATAATTAAATGGAGCCATTCTTCCCCTTGAAGAAAAGATTTTTCTCCCTGCGAGTTACCAGGGATCTTCATGATCTTTCCTTTGTCAGAGAATACCTCCAACTGAGAAAACTGAAACTGAGCAAGTAAAAAAATAGTCTTGATAGAATTAATATTATGCAATGTTTGCATGCATGTGTATCTAAATAATTTGTAAACCATATTTATGTAGGGAAGATCCCCAACTATGTAATTTCTCCTGTTTAGTGAGGTGTGTTTTCTTCAATGGCTCCATTTATTTACTCTTCAGAGGAATAATCCTTTGGGGGGGGCTGTTTCTTCTGATTTTCTCATAGCCTATTTTGATAATGCCAGTAATATGTAATAAAGAGACTCAGAACACTGGTATTCTTTAGGCTGTTTCGCATTCATTTGATGTGTCATATTCCATAATCATAATTTCAGTGATGGCTGATATCTCAAATGATGTTGATTTGAAGAAGTCTGACATTAAAAACCTCTCACTAGTTTTTTAATAGGCAGCAGTTGTATGTGGCTATTCAATGTGTAAGAACATCGTGGAAGAGCTAAGGCAAATGTTTAATTACAGAGGATACTGAAAATCACCCAGCTGACTGTTAAAAATTCGGAAATAAAGCTGGTGCACTTAATCACACAAAAGCTAAGTTCATCACTAATTCAGCATTCTTTGTCTCTAACAATGCCATGATAAAAACAATAGCATGTTTTTTCTCTTAGAGTTGACTGGGTAGCTCTGTTTCTTTCCTCCCTTGTTTGATTTACAATATATGTATTGTCTGAACACTTTGCATGGATCTTTTTACAGTGGATGCCTTGTCTGCCTTGAACTTAGTAGATCCAGCATTTTGTTATTCTGATGGTTTTACTTGCATTGGAATCTATCTTTTATTGCTAACCTTTGTGTGCAAGACTCAGCAAAAGGAGCAAAATAATAATGAAATCCTGGCCTTGCTGTGTGGTAGCAACCTGTACTACAATTCATTTTTTGTATAAAGTTTGTTTTGTTTTTTTTCTGGGACATACAGTGAAGCAATAAAAGCTAAATGATCAAAAATAATGTCTAAGCATCACAAGTGAATTATTAACAGAAGAAATAATGGAATTAACTGTAGGTGTTTTATTAATGATTGAATGATGACCAAATGATGATCAAATGCTAATTAATTGATGATTGAATGAAAATTCAACGATAACCAAATATACAGATTAAGCAGTAATTTAGTGTTAATTAAACAGTGATTTAACAATGATTTAAGAATGATTCAACACTGATTTAAAGGATGATTTAAATGATAATTTAGATGGTGATTAGATAGTCATTTAGACAGCAGTGAAACACTATACTGCTTACTACACTTTGAATAATTATGCTATAGCTGGATATCTAACTGTCATTAGAATACAATATACTTTTACACTTAATGTAAAATGTTGCTTGCCTCATTATAGATATTAGATTCTGTGCAAGGTATCTCTTAGCCTCGAGGAGTGTGCGGCCTGTTGCCATAGAGGAGAGCTTAACCCCTTGGAGAAGGCTACAGATTTCTATAGCGTAAAGTCATTAACTCTTTGTCATAGAATCATAGAATTATAAAGGTTGGAAACGAGCTCATAAGATATCAAGTCAACACCCTCCGTCCCACCAACCCATGTTTGGTGTGTGTGTTGGGGTGCAGGTGTTGCAAGTTTTTGTTCTGTCTAGGTCCAGTTCAGGCTGCTACTATTAGTTCCTGATAAGACATGGCCTGGAGTCCTTAGTTCCTGAGAACACGCCCACCACAGTTCTCATCTCAGTCTCATGGTAGGGATGGTTTCAGTTGGGCCCACTTGTTGGTGATGCCTGGAGCATGGTGCTGTTCGCTCACGCAGACTGGGTGCATCTGTCACATCAATTTATAATGTAAAAGAGCACAATGGGAAGGCAGCAGCAAAGAAAAGTCCGGAGGTACAGAGTGATATTTGTAACATGTTTCTACTTCAAAGCTGCCATACTTTGAGTTGTTCACATCTCTAGTAATGTAATATACGAATGGTTTGGTGTGAGGTTTTTTTTTTTCCAGGAAATTGAAAAACTAGAACCTCTTACATAAAAAAGAACCATTTTAAAGTCCATATAAAAGCAAGACAGAAAGAGGATATAGCTGACCTAATGGTGCAAGAATGCTGGGGGTTTTATAAAAGATCAGGTTGTGTCCCAGATCTCAAACACAAAGAGCTAATTTTTTAGGTAATTAAAATTTGCCAAGCAAAGAAAATTTGTCAACCCACGTGAAAACTTGCTGTAGACAGTTAAATTCTTGGATGAGTATGAGAGTACAAAATAGAAAAAGAAAAAAAAATCCCCAAACTATCCCAAAACAGAAAAAGAGATCTGAAAAAAAGGAAAACAAAAACTCTGATTTGTATTCCATGAAAGTTGTGTTGCCAAAATCACACCACTCAGCATAAGATCAGGCAAAGTTAATGTCTATGAATTTGTAGCACAAGTAGAAAGGATTGCACCAACTGCAGGACTCAGCAAAACGTATATACCATCGACCAAAGGGAATCTTGCAGCTCTGTAAAGAATTTTGCAAAGAATAACACCAGTGCAGAAAAAGGCAATTGGAACACTAGCTTTAAAAAACATTATACTTAATTAATGGGCCAATATCACTAGAAAAATGCCATTTGCCTCAGAAAGATATGTGTGCAGTAAATAAAAAACAAACATCTTCCCCAAACCCTAAATCAAATACATTTTTAGTTTACTGTGGTGAAGTTAATCCTATCATTGTGTAGAGTTACACCTATTATTGGAGCATTTAAAGGAAATATATCCATATATATAATATCTAAATTATAAGAAAAAAAATTATGAGAAAGTTCTGTGTGGGAAAAAGTAGAGAAACCCAGCTTTTAGAATTAAAATGTGGCAGCCTCTTTTTGGTTTGGGCACACTTTACAAGGATAAATAAAGACAACACAGAGACAGGCTAGCTGCTTCTTAATAACATTTGATGCTTTAGAGAATTTGTTATTCTAGGAAGTAATATTTGCTTGCACAGTGAACCAAAAAGTATGTAAAAGACTACATATTTTACTATTGTACAAAAATCAACTTTCTAACAAAGGAAAAATGTCAGCAGTTCTTTCACAGACTCCTCTCTGGTGTATCTTGAAATGCCACTTTTTAAACTGCCTTCTTCTCTGACTACTCCCTTAAAATATCAATTTGTTGATGTATATGTATTTGTAAACTAAAGACATTGGTTATGTATCTTGCACTATGTTTAATAATCCTTAATCTATTGGTAAACTTAATTTTTATCTCTCCTTTGTTAATATGCATGTGGTATTTTCAAACATATACCTTGTGAAATTATTGAAACTACTGCCAAACTTAATATGGGAACTGATGCTGAAACATTCTTAGTGGTTAGCTATTAAATGTGCTAAATAAACATTATACCTGTAGTACATCATATTATTGATTGTTTTTATTTACTCATTAACAAGAAAAATGTTAATTCTTTTATGGTAAAATATATCCTCATATACTAACTTTATTATTGTGTTCATAGCCCATATGCTTGTATGTAAGTCACAGGAAGTAATGTCAGTTTTTTTAAGGTCAGGTTGGATGGGGCCTTGGGTAACCTGATCTAGTGGGATGTCCTTGCCCATGGCAGGGGGTTGGAACTAGATGATCTTTAAGGTCCCTTCCAGCCCTAACTATTCTGTGATTCTAAGTAAAAAGAAAGCAAAAAAAACCCTCGCTGGACTCTCAAAACCTTAGTTGCTATTTGATTGTAATTTTTTGCAGAAAGACTCAGCAAGAGTAGTATAGTGTACTACTACAGCGGGTGGAAACCACCCATTTCCCAGTTCATGCTCTCTGGAGGGTTTCCATTTTCATAATGCGGAAACTAGCAGATCGATGTGGTAATCTGCCTTCTTTGGTGTTCAAAGCGAGAGAGAAAAAAAGAGAAGAATTCATACAACCCCTAGGTTACATTAGAAACAAGACAAAGCTGTTTAAGTATAAATCTAAAAGCACACCTCATGTTATCAGCAACTTTGTTGGAAAGTGCAAGCCTGGAGATCCTTACACTGTAAGAGGAAAGTATATGAGATATATTCCTGTAACTTTCTTGAAGACTGAAACATAGCGTAATCACAGTATTTGTGTTGTGACATCAGATGAACAGTAGTAGCACAAAGTTAGGAGCTGATAGTGAAGGCCCCCTGGGAAAACCTGAGTTGCAATTTTTTGGTTCATACTGGCTGAAAGGAGCAGTGACCTTGTCCTTTATGGTAAAATCCTCATCCCTGCTACCTAAAACCTAGTGGTCTGCTAGACACTGATATTAAAGAAGAAAAAAAGGTGTAAGACCAGATTCTTGATCCATAATTAAGTTTGCTGAGTTACAATGTAGCAGTCACAAAGTGCCATTGACTGATTCTTAGTTTACAAAACACTGAAAATCAGTGTTAGCATGATTAGAAATTGCTTTCAGAGTTATTGTGATCTTGCAGAGGTCTCAGGGATACTTCCAGGGAGTTTGCAAAAAAGCAAAGAGATACAAGGAAAATTGAAGGTTAGATTATATTAAAAGGTCATTATGGAAAAAATCATAATTTTCCTCCAGTGTATATAAAGGCTTTTTCTCTCTCATCTGTTTTTTTTCTTCCTTCTATATATACAAGTCAACATGTCTCAAATTGCTTTTTAAGGTGGTTTCCATTTTAAATATTTGGGGTTTTTTAAGTTTTGAAATATATTAAATAACTGATATAGGTAGTTGGAATTAGTTTGATGTTCAGCCTTAACAGCTTTAATACTGAGCAAGTTTCTACAGTTTTTCCAAGTCTATCAACTAGTAAAATAATTATAAATATGCTTATAACATTCAAGGTAGGAATAGACACAGTAAATGTTAAACTTTAAGAACCTGAGAAAACCTGATTTAAAGACAGAAAAAATATTAATTTCTTAGTTTTCATATTCTACTGAATCTCAGTTAAAATATTCCTTAGGCAGACAATCCATTCTATGTCTTTTGTCAGGGTCCAGCCCTATAATAAATCTAATAGCTTCATGTGGAGTGAAATAAATACTGAATACTTTTTTTGATAAAATGGTTGACATTTTAATAGAGTTTGATTTGAGTGTTTTTTTTGCTGACACCCAAAGTTTAAGTTTTAGAGCTACTGTGTATTGCTAAATAAATTTCTTTCTTTACTTTTGTTGTTGTTTAGATATATGTTCTTTAGATATTAAATTTGTGAAAAAATAATTAGTCTTCAACTTTTCTTTGGTAGTTAACCATCAATTAATGCATTATGTCATTAAAGAACTAGGAATAGTTGTCAGTCATAGGAAGTTTTTTCCAATCCATCTTCATCTTTAGAGAGACTAAAAATTACAGTTTCTCTCATAAGTACAAATGGAGTACTAGAAAGTAACAAAGCACTTAAAGCTGCTTTCAGCTGTAGAGATAAAGGGATATGCACATGCACAACATTTCTAAGTATCTAAAACTAACAAAATGACATAGCTCCCATTATCCTGCAATTTTGTGAGATGAGAAAGGAAGATGAAGCATCCGATTGCATCATTGGCAGCATTATTTTATGACTTATAGTACATTACGCTCTGTAGGAAATGGGCAATTAGCTGGAAGCAAAGATTTGTTTTTATTCTCCATTAATTTTCAGAAAGGATATATATATGTTGCAGATTTATATCTCATATATATAGAGATATATATAGAGCATATATATCTTGCAGATATCTGTAATATCTTGCAGAGTTGATATTAAAACTATCAAATGGAGGTGTTAATTCTCTGTCAAAGTGCAGACCAGTTGAATGCAGTATGCTGCAGGGTCATGGTGTTTCTTAGAAAGTAATCCATCAAATAATGAATTTTTTTTTGCTTTAAGAATTAATAAGGTAGGATTATCAGAAATCATTTTGATGTATTTATCTCTCTATATTGTACCTATATATACACACACACAGAGGTGTGTATACGATATGTATATACAGTACAGGATGTACACACACATGTGCTCATGTATGAATGCATCTATATATATAGTGCCAATAGCTACAAAGAAAAATAGTTGTTTTCAACCATTCTTACTGAGTATCTTAGTTAAAAGAAAAATGGCACTAAACAATGCTCTGGCATATGAGGAGGTAACATTTTAGACATGGGTGCTTTTAGAAAATCACGCTACTTTATTGTTACAATTGGTTTATTCATGTCTATGACTTGGAAGGGTATGACAGCATACATGCTTTTGCAGTAGCCACCTTGTGGGCTTCTGCACTTTCACTTTTGTTAGCAATAACTAACAAAAGCCCAGATCTAAGAGCTTTGTGAGTAAAGCCTATCATTTACAGTATGGATAGCAAGTTGGCTGCTCTGGCTTGTTGCAACTATTGAGCAACAGAAATTAGGTAAAAGTATGAGAAAAAATAATGATTTTGCAAGATGTCGAGAAACGAACAGGTATAGTAATGCTTCAATAGTGGGTGTAGTCCATTTAATAAACTATCTATGCATTTATTTTTGCTGCATATTCCTCGTGTCAGCCAATCATTCGTATATATCTGTATTTGAAACCGGCAAGATGTTTCATGGGCTTTCCTTGTCTAATGGCTCAACAGTGCAGACGTATTGCAAATGTTAGTCTTTCTGGACCTCCTCTCACTTCTAACAACAATAAGTAAGGCTTCAGAATTTGGTACATTTGTATTATTTCTCATACCATCAGAATACCTTGCATAAGCATCAATTAGTAATTAAGGAATTGTTAATTAAAAATACTCTAAATCTAGATTGTGGTAATCTATACACAGAAACAAGGCAAACGGCATTAGTGTGCAAACAACACTGTATATATGTTTGTGAAGGAAGTAAAATAAAGGTGATAAGATTTTCAGTCATGATCACAATTGTGTTGAGACACTCAAAAGCTTTTATTATGCACAATTATGCTGATTTATGTCACACTCTGTGACAGATGCTCATCTGCACAACCGCAAACAGCACAAAGAGACTGTGGTGGGTTGAGGGAGCCCAAGTAATACCCTGCCATCAGTCCATCGAAGTCCCATCTTCACAAGTCCAGAGAAGCACAGATGCATAATGGGAGGCAGGAACAGAGATTAAGGACTCTGGAAGAACACATACCTTGTGTAGGCCTCTCCCAGGACTCCTGCAGAATACTGTTAGTCCAGTTTCCAGGCATTAAGCCCATCAACATGGGTCCTTTGAGAGTGACTCTCCAGATCATCTTTCAAACAAAGGGGGATTGATGCTTGGAGGTGGGGCACACAGTAGAATTCAAAGGAAGACTATCTTGGGATCACACAGGAGTCCTTTCGTGATTTCAAGGAGGAACCAAAGGTGAAAAAGGGAGGAATTTTGGGAACTTGGGAAAGAACAAGTATGAGAAATAGAGGGATAAGAGAATAAAAAAGACTGGCAAATTGTAAATATTTAATCAGTTGGTGCACTTCTTCAGCCATGCCCTGTGCCTTATCAATGTAATGTATCCTGTCTTCTTATTAAATTCCCGTGTGTATGAGTGCAGCAACTTGAGTCAGGCCTTGAGTTGAATGTCCCACGTGTCCATGGTACCGTGACTAAAACAAGTGTGAGTATGTGGATGAGTGTGTGATTGCTAGTGAAGATCAAGCAAGATGAGCTGACGAGTAGATGAAGCAGTCCTGGAGCAAGGGGTAGAGTTGGTCTCTGAGAACCAACTGTGAGCATGAGAGTGCCTGTGTGTCTCTGGGTGGGAGAACAGCTATGAGACCAAGAGGAGTCTTGGCCAGGATAGTGTGTGTGTATATGAAAGAGAGTGATGGTCTGTACCAGCAACTGGAGTGGAGCTGCAGCTCCAGGGGCTTGCATAACCAGGTGCCAGCAAGTAGGGGTACTGGAAACCAGGGGAATCTACTGGACAGAATCAGTGCAGCTGCTACATGTATCCACCACATGCATGTGTGTATATGTATTATCACAATCGGACCTCTGTTCTGGTGAGCCAGAGATGGGGCAAGATGAGACTGTTGGTGCCATCTGTGTTGATGTGAGTGCTCATGGAACAGGTGATCTTGAGTTCTATCATGAAGCACATGCAAGAGAACCAGGTGATCAGGCCCAGTCATCACAGGTTTACAAAAGGCAGGTCTTGCCAAACTAACCTGATCGCCTTCTATGACAAAGTGACTCGGCTGCTGGATGAAGGAAAGACTGTGGATGTGGTCTTCCTGGACTTCAGTAAAGCCTTTGACACAGTTTCTCACAGCATTCTGCTTCAGAAACTGTCAGCCTCTGGCCTGGACAGGTGCACACTCTCCTGGGTGGGAAACTGTTTGGATGGCCAGGCCCAGAGAGTGGTGGGAAATTGTGTTAAATGCAGCTGGAGGCCAGTGACAAGTGGGGTTCCCCAGGGCTCAGTGCTGGGTCCAGCCCTGTTCAATGTCTTCATCAATGACCTGGATGAAGGCATTGAGTGTACCCTTAGCAAGTTTGCAGATGACACTAAGGTGAGTGGAAGTGTTGATCTGCTGGAGGGTAGGGAGGCTCTGCAAAGGGATCTGAACAGGCTGGAGTGCTGGGCTGAGTCCAGCGGCATGAGGTTTAACACGGCCAAATGCCGGGTCCTGCACTTGGGGCACAACAACCCTGTGCAGAGCTACAGACTAGGAGAAGTCTGTCTAGAAAGCTACCAGGAGGAGATGGACCAGGGGATGTTGGTTGTCAGCTGACTGAACATGAGCCAGCAGTGTGCCCAGGTGGCCAAGAAGGCCAATGGCATCTTGGCTTGTATCAGAAACGGTGTGACTAGCAAGTCCAGGGAAGTTATTCTTCCTCTGTACTCTGCACTGCTGAGACTGCTCCTTGAATCCTGTGTTCAGTTCTGGGCCCCTCACCACAAGAAGGATGTTGAGGCTCTGGAGCGAGTCCAGAGAAGTGCAACAAAGCTGGTGAAGGGGCTGGAGAACAGGCCTTATGAGGAATGGCTGAGAGAGCTGGGGTTGTTTAGCCTGGAGAAGAGGAGGCTGAGAGGAGACATCATTGCTCTCTACAACTACCTGAAAGGAGGTTGTAGAGAGGAGGGAGCTGGCCTCTTCTCCCAAGTGACATGGGACAGGACAAGAGGGAATGGCCTCAAGCTCTACCAGGGGAGATTTAGGTTGGACATTAGGAGGAAGTTTTTCACAGAAATGGTCACTGGGCATTATAACAGGCTGCCCAGGGAGGTGGTTCATTCACCTTCCCTGGAGGTGTTTAAGGTACAGGTGGACGAGGTGCTAAGGGGCAGGGTTTAGTGTTTGACAGGAATGGTTGAACTCGATGATCCAGTGGGTCTCTTCCAACTTGGTTTATCTATGATTTTTATGATTCTATGATAGGATGAGTGAGAACGGCTACAGATGGGAGAGGGGAAGATTTAGAGTAGGCATATGGAATACAGTCTTCACAATGAGGGTGGTGAGGCACTGAAACAGGTTTCCCAGGGAAGCTGTGGCTGCCCCATCCCTGGAAGTGTGCAAGCCTAGGTTGGATGGGGTCTTGGGCAGCCTGATCTAGTGGGAAGTGTCCCTGCCCTTGTCAGGGGGGCTGGAAGTAGATGATCTTTAAGTCCCTTCCAAACCGAATGATTCTATGAGTCTGTAACTCTATGTACTTTTTCAAATGTTTTATATTAGTTAAAGTAAAGATTAAAAATACCCCAAGTACTATAAAACCCAAGTTGATTTGACAGTAGTTTAATTTTCGGGTATGGAAAATCTGGCTGCTGATTATTCTTTCAAAACTCTTGTTTTCCACCACTGCTGATAACACTAGCTTACAGCACAGTGGTTTTACCTGACCACCTCCCTTACCATCTCCCTTGATCCATAGTAAAAGGATGAATGATGTAACAGCAAGATGAAGTGTTCCAGATAGCATGAATTCTACTCTTTGGGGCAAATACATTTTAAAATATGATCAATGTTGATATATTCAAATGTAAAAGAGAATTATTTATAAATTTGAGGCTATATTTTTAAAATTAAATTCATTCTTTCGGCTTTTGTCCAAAACCCACTAGTCGTTCACTTAGCACATTTTAAACCTAAGAATTGAAGTCTCTTGCAGTATATAATGAACTATAATTTTCCTCCCACTTCAACATAATGAATGCAATAATTTATTTCTTCCTTTATTCATTATTTTGCGTGAAGTTCTTAATTATTGAATTATTAGGCTTATTAGTTATGCAAATATTTTTTCTTTCTGAAATCTGTTTTGATTGACTTTCTATAAGAAGCGTGTCATCCTATTCAGAAAGCATGCTTATCATGGAATCTTAGAATAGTTTGGGTTGGAAGGGACCTTAAAGATCATGTAGTTCCAGCGCCCCTGCCGTGGGCAGGGACACCTCCTACTGGATCAAGCTGCCCAAGGCCCCATCCAACCTGGCCTCGAACACCTCCAGGCCATCCCTCCAGGCATCCACAACTTCTCTGGACAACCTGTTCCAGTGTCCCACCACTCTCGTCATGAAGAAATTCTTTGTATCAAGCCTAAATCTGCCCCTCTCCAGTTTATACCCATTTCCCCTCGTTCTATCACCACAAGCCTTTATGAACAATCCCTCTCCAGCTTTCTTGTAACCCCTTTCAAGTACTTAAAGGTTGCTATAAGATTTCCCCTGAGCCTTCTCTTCTCCAGACTGAACAAGCCCAAGTCTGGCAATAAATGCGATAATGCCTTCAACGAAGAGCTGCCCAGCCTTCCAGAGACTTATGGTGCTCAGACTGTCACCAAATTTCTTTTGTCCTTTCAAGAGAAAGATCTTTCAGACAGATTGCCTAAAGGTCATTTAAGGAACTTTAAAAGTATAAAAACCTGAACATTTTTGTAATCCTCTGATGCTTCATATTGTAGGATCTGGTATCTCCAAAGGAAGAAGAGCCCTTGTCTTCTTTTTTCAACATGGTATTACTATTTTAGTAAAATTTATTACTGTTCTTTATTCAAAGTAACATTTTTTCCAACATTATTTCCATGTATGGAACAGATTTCACACTTTTAAAGCTACAGTACAGCATCAAAGTTCATAGTAGTCCCTGAAAAGAATGAGTGCCTATCATCCGTTCTCTTCCTGTTGCTGCCTTCTTGCTTAGTATCGATAGGGCCTTTACAGTAGTTTCCATATACATAAAATGACTGTTGAAACCCAAGGACTATCGTCAATGTATATGTATAGCTTATGTTTATCACAGGGCGCATACAAGTGGTTCCCATTTATGGTGTAAAGTGGCACAGACAAGGAAAGCAGACCTTTAATTACTGCAAAACTTGAGTTTGCTTGAAAATTGACTTTGCCTATATCTCAAATCAATGTATCTTTCTACTGAAGATTTTAAATAATTTGAAAACAGAGAAAAACATTAACTAAAGGAAGATTCTCAATGTAATAAAAATTTAAATGTAAAAAATTAAATGTAAAAATTTAAATGTAAAAGTATACGGTTTTAAGATAAAATAGGTTTATAGCAAATGACAGTTGCTCAGTTCACTGTCAAGATATGCAAAAAGATTTGTGGAGATTGTACTACAGAGACAGCAGGAGTGAATAGAGGGAAAGGAGTTTTTTTTTTCTATGAATGAATGAGTCTAAGAGTAAAACAGAAATGGATTTTGAGAAAAAAACTAGAAACACAGAGTGTGGGCTTTGCAGAGTTATTCAGGGAGATCATGTGGTTAAATTAACTCCACGAGGCAGTGGCTGGAGGGGATATTTGAATGAGAGCAGTGTAGGAGTGTTGATTGAATCGAGTGGCAGAATCAATGGGAAATCCAGATTATGAAGTTTATCAAAGAAGAGGAGATCTATAATGTGTTTTGAATCAGCTCCTGACTGTAATACACAAGCCCTTCAGCTCACCTTAAGCCTCATCTCTTCTGCAGAGTTAATAAAGGCTCTTTCTGTCTTACTGTTCAAATTACAAATACTTAGATATCTGTTTCACTTACACATTTTAAAGTATGTTTTGTCTAGGCTATGGCTTTAGCTAAACTATGATTTTGTAACTTTATTTTACTAAAGCTATTTGAACTTTTTTTAAGATATGACAAAAGCCAAGATATATGACATACACTTCTCCATTTTGCATGAGACCCTGTAATCTTTCATGGATGATGATTAAGGTCATATAACAAGGTTTTTATCTTGGCAGCCTAGGTTGGCATTTGCCTATTTACTATGTAGCTTTCAAGAGATTACAACTTTCTTTAATATTTCAGTATTTTGTAGTTCTGGTGTTAGCTAATCCATAGTGTTTCGACTTTTCCTAATACTGCCCTGCTTTTCAAGAATTCCCACATTTTTCGCTTTTCTCCTGGTGTTTTTTTTTTTAGGGACTTCACCCATCCTCTATTAATTTTGTTCAACAATAGCTACTAACAATGCTGAGGTTTCTTCAGAGAGTGCCTTACATACTTCAGGAGAATTTCTTCAGGCCTAGCTGATTGAAAATACCTAATATTTCTCAGTATCCTTCAAGCTGTTCATTTTGAATTCTTGTTTGAGCAATTATCCCTTGCGCACTGATTTTGTTATAGCTTTTTAGCTGAGATGAATTTCATATCACGTTGGCTATTCAGCGTAGATAGTTTTTGTTTGTTTTCTGTTTCTGTACATCAATGACACAGTTCAGCTTAGAACTGCCTAACTGCAGATCTGCTGAATAATAGCATTTTGTTAGAAGACAAGAAATGACTGCCCTCAAGTGGCAAAATAGGATTAATACCCTCTAGAATGGGTGGGTTCTCTAGAAGCTGCTGTTTCTCACTCTGGCAACTTTTGTTATAGGTTTGCTGTGGTATTTTATTTTCTTTTATCCAGTTTATGGAGGCATTTTAAAACTGCTGATGAATGAAACAATTAAGAACTGTAGAAAACCCTCTAAGACTGCTAAAAAATGAATACTGGTATGAAAAAGGTCTTTTTAAAATGCAAATTTGTGGCTTTGGTTTCGCCTACATACTATGTTATCATTGGAAATTTGTTGCAGGGAGAGCAACGTTAAAAACTTTTTCTCTTTTCAAACAGATTTGCTTCTACAATAGCAAATGCTTCATGCTGTTGAAGAAAAATAATCTTGTAACTGTAGCTTTGCCTCAGCCCTATTCTCAGAACTGGAGTTCTTCATCCAGGCAGATTTGAAACTGAAACACAAGCAAACAAAAAACCACTGAGAAACTAATTAAATGTACATGTATATGGCTTCTTCATGCCTTCATTTTGGAGGTCCAGCATTAGGCTATGATGCAAAGTTAACAGCAAAAAGAACAGAAAATTCATACGGGGCACATTGTGGGCTGGAATTCATGCTTGTGCTGAGTAGTCTGAGGAGCACAGCAGTCATGGTAATGATACAATCTGTCCTCATCAGGCGAGATATAAATAATACATACTAATAAGCAACTTAACTTTTCATTGCCACTCTTCTCATCATTTGGAATGAGGTGTTTTCATAGAATCATAGAATAACCAGGTTGGAAGAGACCCACCAGATCATCAAGTCCAACCATTCCTATCAAACACTAAACCATGTCCCTCAGCACCTCATCCACCTGTGCCTTAAACATCTCCAGGGAAGGTGAATCAACCACCTCCCTGGGCAGCCTGTTCCAATGCCCAATGACCCTTTCTGTGAAAATTTTTTTCCTAATGTCCAGCCTAAATCTCCCCTGGCGGAGCTTGAGGCCATTTCTTCTTGTCCTGTCCCATGTCACTTGGGAGAAGAGGCCAGCTCCCTCCTCTCTACAACCTCCTTTCAGGTAGTTATAGAGAGCAATGAGGTCTCCCCTTAACCTCCTCTTCTCCGGGTTAAACACCCCCAGCTCTCTCAGCTGTTCTTCATAAGGCCTGTTCTCCAGCCCCTTTACCAGCTTTGTTGCTCTTCTCTGGACTTGCTCCAGAGCCTCAACATCCTTCTTGTGGTGAGGGGCCCAGAACTGAACACAGGATTCAAGGAGCGGTCTCAGCAGTGCAGAGTACAGAGGAAGAATAACCTCCCTGGACCTGCTGGTCACACCATTTCTGATAGAAGCCAAGATGCCATTGGCCTTCTTGGCCACCTGGGCGCACTGCTGGCTCATATTCAGTCAGCTGTCAACCAACACCCCCAGCTCTTCCTCTTCCAGGCAGCTTTTGTCTATGTATGTATGCAAGCAAGGCTAGGAAGTAAAGTCACAAGTTTTTTTTGTTGTCAGTACTTACAGAATCATGAAATCATAAAATGTCCTGAGTTGGAAGGGACCCATAAAGATTGTCAAGTCCAACTCTTGTCCCTGCATAGGAGAATCCCAACAGTGATGTTGTGTATCTGAGAGTGTTGTCTAAATGCTTCTTGGATACTGTTAGGCTTGGCACCTGTTCTGCTACCTTGGAGAGCCTGTTCCAGTGCTCTGCCAGTCTCTGGATGAAGAACCTTTTCCTGATATCCTACCTAATCATCCCCTGGCTTATCTCCCTGCCATTCCTTTGGGTCTTATTACTGGTCACCTAAGAGAAGAGATCAGCACGTGTTCCTCTTCCTTCCCTTGTGAGGTATACACAGAATCATAGAATGATTTGAATTGCATGGAACCTTAAAGATCGTCTAGTTCCAACCCCCCTGACATGGGCAAGGACACATCCCACTAGATAAGGTTGCATCCAACATGGCCTTGAACACTTGCTGGGGTGGGGGGACATCCACAACTTCCTTGGTCAACCTGTTCCAGTACCTCACTGCTCTCATGATGAAGAAATTCTTCCTAATGTCTAGCCTAAATCTACCCCTCTCCAGTTTATAACCCTTGCCCATCATCTTATCACCACAAGCCTTAATGAATAGTCCCTCTCTAGCTTTCTTGTAGGCCCCTTTCAGGTACTGAAGGTCGCTATAAGATTTCCTCTGAGCCTTCTCTTCATCACGCTGAAAAACCCCAACTCTCTCAGCCTGTCCTCATGTGGAAGGTGCTCCAGCTCTTGGATCATCCTTGTAGCCCTCCTCTGGACCCTTTACAACAGTTCCATATCCTTCTTTTGTTGAGAATTCCAGAACTGGACACAGTAGTCCAGATGAAGTCTCACAAGAGAGGAATAGAGGGGCAGAATTGCCTCTCTTGACCTGCTGGCCATGTGTCTTCTGATGCAGCCCAGGATATGGTTAACCTTCTGGGCTGCGAGTACACATTGCCGACTCATGCTGAGCTTCTCATCAAATAGTACCCCCATGTCCTTCAGTGCAGGGCAGCTCTCAATCACGTCATCCGCCAGCCTGTACTGAAAATGGGGATTACCCCGACCCAAGTGTGGCCCACTTCTCCAGCCTGTCCAGGTCCCTCTTGTTGACATCCTCTCCATCTAGTGTGGCAACTACACCACTCAGCCTAGTAACATCTGCAAACTTGCTGAGGGTGCACTCACTGTCAATATCGTTGATGAAGATATTAAACAGCACTGGTCCCAGTACAGACGCCTGAGGGGCACCATTTTTCACGTGTCTCCATTTGGACTTTGAGCCATTGACCACTTCTCTCTGAATATGACCATCCAACTGGTTTCTTATGCACCGTGCTATCCACCTATCAATTCCCTATCTCTTCAATTTAGGGAGAAGGATGTTGTGGGGGGACTGTGTCAAAGGCTTTACAGAAGTCTAGATAGGTCACATCTGTCAGTAACTGCTGCAGTTAGCAGCATCATAGAAAGCCAATAAGTTGGTCATACAGGATTTGCCTCTGGTGAAGTGGTGCTGGTTGCCATTAATCACCTCCATATCCTCCATGTGCTTTAGCATAGCTTCTAGGAGGATCTGTTCTATGATCTTCCCAGGCACAGAGGTGAGGCTGACAGGTCAGTAGTTCTCAGGGTCATCTTTTCTATCCTTTTTTAAAATGGGCACAGTATTACCCTATTTCCAGTCACCAGGGACTTATGGTGATTGCCATGACTTTTCAAATGTTATGGAGAGTGGCTTGGCAACTACATCTGCCAGTTCCCTCAGGAATTTGGGATGCATCTCATCAGATCCCATAGACTTATATATGTTCAGTTTCCTCAAGTGGTCACAAACCTGATCCTCCTCTACAGTGCGAGGGGCTTTACCCTCCCGGTCACCATCTTGTGTCCCATTACCCAGGAGGGGCGAGGTTAGCGGTGAAGACTGAGGCAAAAAATGTTTTTAAGTACTTCAGCCTTGTCTGTTGATATGGGGTCACCATTTTAATCCATACTTGTTTGGTGTGAGGACTGCATATGTGTAGATTTTCATTATTTAAACAGATTCTGTATCTGAGGTAATGTTAGGAATGTACAGGCAATGTGAGATCTGCTTTAACCACGCCATTGGGGAATTTTCTCTAATGAGAACATATGAGCAGCATTTTGACCAGATATATAATGCATGAGATACTTCTCCACCTATTGAAATGTCGAGTTACAAGTGGAAATAACATTTTCCAGTGGTTGCAGTTTCCCCTTATAACTATATAACCCAAGCAAGCAAGTAATCTTCAGTTACTGAAGTTGCTGTTGCTTTCTTATTTTTCTTGGGCACAAATGATTTTAGGGCATAAATGGATGTGTACTGTAGTTCCTTTTTCTTTCTCCATTTTTTCAATAATTTCTTTCTCCACTGTGCCTTTAGCCACAACTTCTCAGTCTAGAGCACCTAGCACTTTTCTAGAGGCCTAATCTGCCTGCAGTTATTTCACATTAGACAATGGCAGGGCACTTTCTGTGGCAGGGAGAAGGATGACACTGTTTTCTTGTAGCATTTTGGACACACATCTGAGTTACCAAGTCCTGCACAGTGGTTTTTCTGCACACTATCTATCCACAGTCAATGTGAGGTAGCTTTTTTTAGGTGATTAGGAGCCTGCTTCTAAATAAATTAAACTGATAAAGGAAAGAGACTATGCACAGACAGAAAACATAAACTAGCTGATGCAGGGTGAGTTACCTCCCGTATCTTTCTAGTTAGTGAATAAAAGACAATACTTAGATCTTTGGTCCCTGAAAGACCATTCCAGATTAATGTAAAATTAGACAGGAGCTGTAAAACATGAAGTGCAGTCAGCCCAAATGGTTAGAAAACAGATTTAGGACAATCTTTCAACATTGTGTTCAGGACAAATGTTTAACAGCTAATTTTAAGTTTTGAAGATAGTGTCTTCTGCCTCTCAGATAAGTCTACTTGGATGCTAAGGGCCTAATTATAAATAGGCATGAAGGACAAAACACGGAATTCATAATTCTTAGAGACATCTAAAAACTACTCAAACAGCGCTTCATAATGAGTAATACTAATATGAATCACATCAATAATGACTAATAGATGCATATGGATTTGGACTATAAACCTTTATATTAGCCCTGGAAGCAGAAAAAAAGATCTGGTCATTCTTTTTTCTACCTTTTGCAATGCATAAAATATCTGACTTATGACTTGGTATGAAGTCAGAGCTAAATACCATCCGTTCTGGATAACAGCAAGCATAGTTTTGGGACAGAAATTCGCCATGTAGTAATGAGACAGAAAAAACACATTTGCCTTTCATTTTTGAGTTGAGGAAAAAATCAACATTTTTTGAAAGTTTTCCATATCTTATAAATATTGAAATCGCCTTGGCTGAGATAGACCTATTTGCATGTTCCTGCTGGAGCAATTCAACACAATGATGCAAGCAATTTTTCATGCTACTAAATATTGCTTCATTTTTTGAGTGTCTGTGCACTTGCCCATGTATCATTATGTGAAATATGATGCTGTAATGGCAAAGTGTAGGCCATGTAGACTTGACCACACAGGCTTTAAAAGTTAGAGAGATTTAGCCACAGAAGTAATGGTTCACAAATAGCCTCTCCTGTATTGAGACAAATCTTAAAAAGGAACAGAAAGTCAAAATAAAGTGTACTAAATCTAACTGGCTTTCTTTAAATTGTCTAGAGACAATTGGTATGTGTGAAATTCAATATATGTGGAAAATGATATCTTTCTAAAGAAGCTGGAGATACATTTAAGTGTCTCTATCATTTTCTCACAATGGTCTGCTCAGAAATGCAGCAGGCCACATCCATTTGCCTTTCTCTCGTGAGAATTTCAATTACATTCATTGTAACTAAGTGCAAAAATAAACTGGACAATCTAGGGCCTAATATATCTTTTTACTGGCATCAAAATGAAAACAAAAAAAGCTTTTTAGCCTTTTATTTTACTTGCATTTTCTGGGTTTTGATAGCTTCATTTTTAAATGCTCATGCTGAATTAATTACAGCCAATTTCACGTTATGTCCTTGGAAAGAAAGACTGTAAAACATTGATAATCTTTTAACATACCAGAGCAGGAATGTACCTCTATGCACACAACAATGCTAGCATTACTCTGCTGCATCCATTTCTGCCTGCTGCATGTGGGAAAAGTACCTGTTACTGGAAAATGAAGACTATAGCTATAACACATATGATAGATTTTCCGGATCTGTCATTCCCAAATTTGACAAACTTGTTTTTATAAAACTCAAGAAAGCTGTCAAGATCAATACATTAAAAACCAACCAACCAAACAAAAAAACCTTACTGGAAAATAAACTATGGCCACACAAGATCCTGTGTATCATTCAGTAATGCAGATAGCATGATGTATTAAAATGAGGCAGTAATCTCAAATAATGGTACTTTTCTGAGGCAGTCTGAATAACTGTTCAAATAAACAGGGGGAAAAGTATTATGTAACAAATGTCTGATAGAATTCCATAGATATGGATGTGTATACATTAATTCCCTACAACTGTTCCTTTGTAAAAAATATTTTTATTTTGTCTGTAGTTCTAAGTGTAAGATTTACCTTTACTTTCCTTCCATTGGAATACCTAGCTATTGCTTTTCATAGTACTGTGTTGTGTTTGCTCTCCTTGTTAAACCATGAGGTTCAGAATTAAAAGTTAAATGGGTCCAACTAGATCTTCTAGGCCATTTCTGTTTTTAGAAGGAAAAGCTTATTTTTTACTCCTGCCTTTAGTTATGTAATAAAGAAGATATTTGCTCAGGGATCTTTTTGTTAGAAAAGCAAAAATATGAATTACTTTACTATCTCGTCTATTCTCCTGTGGTAACACACAAGTCTCTCAATCCTCCCTACATCATAGAATGTGGGGACCATACTACTGTACTGTAACTACTGCAATGTTGCTGCCAGCATGTTGCATGGTTCTCTGCCATTCTCCTGGCTTCTTCTGCCTTTTCAACACCCAGGCTTGGTCTTTTGAGAATCCATGTAAAAGGCTGTACTTAATGAATAGAACTAGCAACCTATTTGAACACATTTTAAAGTGCTAGCCTTCCTTATAAAAAGCACTTCTGTATTTTCTAGAACAATTCCTCAGATTAATGTATGCTTTATTAAATTTAATGGTTATGTTACATACCTGTTATATTTAAAGTAAAGATTCTTTTCCTTGTTACTTTTTGACTAAAAAATATGAACATTTAGAAAATTAAAAATTGTTTAGCCTTGTAGCTTTCTTGTTTGGCAGTCCTGTGGCAGCTTGGGAAACATAAACAGGCAGAAAAAGGTTTCTACTGAGAATCATCACTCCAACTTTTTACCATCCAATCCTAGACGCCATAGTTACTTGTGCAGTGTAAAGGAAGCACCAGGCATCTGTGGTAGGATTCATAACAGCTGGTGCCCCTGAGCAAGGGGTTAGCTAACTGAGTCAGTAGGGATTTTGCAGAAAAATGGTGCACATGAGTGTTTTCCTGTGGATATCAGTTGGCCTAGATTTCATACATTTGGCTTTCTGTCTCCTCTATCTTTCTTATTCATGAGGGAACAGCTGAAGCTCTCACTTTCTTTAGGGCAGCTCAGGGAAATTAAATTCAATTTCTTTTGGTTTATGGACACAAATAATTTTCATTAGAGGTGCGAGACCTGCAGCATAAAAAAATCTCTTATAAATAGTTTTTTATGTAGTTTTCTATATATGAGCCTAGTATAACTAATTTTTTTTTCTTTGGCTCTTTAAGAAGTGTTCACAGGTCTTCCCAGTTGAAAATCACTGGTAAGAGTTAGAGCCCTCACTCAGGGAGAGGGATGTTTCAGCTATGTCTGCATTTTATGTGAAGACTGCATTTGAGTCTAGATTCTGGTCTGGCAAGTTTGCTGCTGCTGCCTCCATGAGCAGACATTCATCTCAGCTGGGATGAATCAAGCTTATT